>OZ010790.1:443903210-445103210 GCA_963932465.1 Maratus speciosus | reverse complement strand
GGTGTCTCAGGACTCTTAAAGCTTCAAAATTTTCGAAATTTTAATTTTTTTAGATATCCAACTACTATCTTTTCTGAACATTTTGATATAGTGTTTCCTTGAAATTTCCATTAGAACAGAAGTTATGACTTTTAGAATTATATCCACTCAATTGCTGAAGAGGCGTTTCCAAAACTTTGAAGTCCTTTTTCTCCAAATGACGTTTTTGGGCATAACGCGCACGATATCTCAAAAGTTTCTACATATTTTTTAATGAAATTTTCAAAACATATGTTTCATGTTAGTCTGTATAAATTGAACCTAAAATTTCCTTTTTATTAATAAAAAAATATTTTTTTAGGTGATTACACTGTTGAAATTTTCAGAATTTTGGATTAGCTAAATACAACTTTCTATTAAAGATATAAAAATGTTCTAAATACAAATTTATTTAGGTTCAGGGTAATTATTACAATCTCAAGTGTAAGTAGGCACCAAAATTTCCATTCTAGTTGCAAAATTTATTTTCTAATCCTACGCGTAAGCTGTTATTCCAATTTTCTGCTCGTCAAATGCCTGGTAGTTTGGAGCCCCCTATAAATGATAATTCTGCACCTGGCAGTCTTTTAAATACATATGAAATGAAAAAACATAATTATATCTTTCATCCCCCCAAAAAATTTTGTTTTAAAATCATACACATTTTAAGATATTAAATGTTGAAAATGGTCTTCTTTTTTTTTTTTTTTTTTTTTTTTTTTTTCGAATTTAAAGAGTCCTGAGACCCCTTAAACTAGCAACTTAATTTTTAGTGTTTAAAATAAATATAATATTGCACTTGTTACTACTTACAGCCAATCTACTTGAAACCAACATATTTTTGAGATTTAAAGAATCATTTATAAAAACAAAGTTTCTTTTGCTGTCACTGATTTTCAGAAACGTTTCCGAGAAATTTTCATCGTTTATTAAACAGTTCTCTCAAACTGAAACATCGGTTTTAGGATGTCATCAAATCTCAATTAGATATCTTCAGCTGCGTAATTGAATTTATATCAAGAGTAACCAAATAATATCCATTTTAATGTCATCGTTAATGCTGTTAATTTATCATGTCAGTCTGTAAAACACGTTTTCTGAACATAAAAATGATTTCTTGAGAATTGATAGCATTCGAAAAACCAATATTCCGGCTAGATAAAATAGAGTAATACACTTTAAAAGCTACCCGGAAACGTTCCCGAAAATCCATGGCAGCAAAAGAAACTTTGTTTTACTTACCCATCATACGTAGTATAGGGTAAGTCTTGTAATCGTTTTAAAAATCGAAATTCTTTTTAACGGATTTACACGTTTCAGACACGTTTCAGACGAAAAACATAATTTTAGAATAAAAAAATAAATTGCCGTCCGTCTGTCTGTGTGTATGTGTGTCTGTAAACGCTCTACCTCCCGAACAAATTGAGATAGAGACTTGAAATTTGGTGTGTACTTAGTATGTAATAATTGGAAGAAGCCTACTAAATATCAGTAACCAGGGCTTTTTTTTTTCGGACTCTCGAAATATTCGTTCTGATAAAAGGTATATAAAATTTTTCGAAATCGTTTATTTTAAGGAGTGAATATTAAAGACAATAAAAAAAGATAAATTTTGCATAAAGGATGAAGTCGATTGGGTAATTAATAGGGTGGAACTAAAAAACGAAGTTTCGAGTTTTATATTCTAATAGTGATTATTTTTTTCCTTTTTAACTCCATAAAAAGAAAATATTTTTCTTTTAATTTTAAAATTATATTTTCCGGTTCCTCAAAGCATCTGATTTTTCATAAAAAATGAATAAAAGCCAATAATTGCATATAAAGTTTTCTAAGCTTATTTTTAAATTTATATTTCGCAAAATTCAATCAATGAAGTGTTAATGTCCTGTAATAAAGAGAATAATTTAGTTTTAGCGCCATTGAAAAGATGGCCCCACTTTATTTGACTTCTGTAGAAGCTGGCGTAGTGGGCGCCGACTTTCATTGTCTCTGATTTGTTTGGTTGAAACCCATAACAAGTTACCCCGATTTATCGTGTGTTAACAGTTTCTTCGATTATTTTTCAGTAAACCGTCGGTGTCAAATGTAACAATGTCTGCTAATGTACCTAAATCTTGAAAATTGTTGAAGTGTCTTGTATTTTGCGAACCAAAACAATTAACATTAGATTATCATCTTTGGCGAACATATGGAGATGTTATGAAACATTATTTATGGGTTCAATTTAACTTAAAATCTGCCGTCTGGAATCTGGAACACACTGTTTCTGAAATATCTAAAGCTGTTGCTGATACAATTAAAAGTATTTTGCTGAGACCTTCAATTCCAACAGTTTCTAATACACAAATCATAAAAAAATGATTAGACTAGCGTGAGAAATGTTAAAATTTGAAGAAAAATATTAAGACTGGAAAGAATAATCACACATCCGATATAAAATTGCAAAATGTTAGGTAATCATGCAAAAAACTTTTCTTTGTGTAAATGCATTAAATACTATCGTGAATCGGAACAAGAACGTCACTTTCTAAAGAACAAAGAGAGATGGAGTGATGGCAATAGGATCAATAGATATAAAAACTGCGAAAAATGTGTAGCAAGATTGGAAAAAGAAATATCAATGAAAGCAAAAGTTATTTTAAAACAAAAGTGTGATGATTTGATTGAGTGATCGTCAAGTCGAGGAAATAGTTCAATCGGTTGTTCTTCAAAGCCTGAATTTGATAATCAACAAGGTGAAAGAACCGGAGTATTAGACAGAACTGCAAATATTATTGCAAATGGCACCCTTGAAGATATGGGTATTTCTGATGATAATAAAAAAAACGGTAACTGAAAGAAGGACTTGAAGACGACAAAGCGAAAAGAAAAGGAAGAATTTGAAAGAACAAGAAAGACGAAATGAGTTAATTTTAGAAGGTTTGTATTTTGATGGCAGAAAGGATAACACTATGATAACTGAAGAAAAGGGAAAAAGTACAACTGAGAATCATTAAAGAAGAACACATGGTCTTAATTCAAAAACCAGGATCAAATACTTCGGTCATATTTCATTGACATCTTCTTTTTATATTAATATAGCCACTGCAACTTTGGTGTATTTTCAAAATAATAATACAGACATTTCAAGATTGAAATTTATTCGATGACAGAAACGCCATTAATGCAGGACTCAAATCTGGAGTTGTCAAAACATCGGAAGCAAGACTCCAAAAACTTTACAATGGAGAATTTGCTTATTGCATGCAAATGAACTTATTTTTATATACTTATTTCAACATCTTATTGGAAAAACTGTCGGTACTAAAGGATTTTCTGGACCAATATGAAAGCAACTTGAAAAAATGCGAACATATTGAAATTATAGGCTATAAAAACATGGATCCTATCTTGATGGACTGATCGGATGAAGAACTTTAAAAAAAGGTACAAACAGGGGATACACCTCAATTTTAGCTTTTCCTTGTCATACTCAAACAGTGGAAACGTTTGTCAAAGTTGTCCCGAGAGCTGCGTCAACCATCTTTAGCTATTAAGAGAGAGATGGCTTTATCTTGGGAAAGTTGATTTCGTGCAATGTAATGACAAAATTTTCCTAAGAAACCAGTATTTGGAATATCCAATTGAATTAATCCATAACTAAGGGAGGTAAGGAGGGTGGAAGTCGATATTTAGCCATCTCCTCGTGGTGACTTCTGTGTAGTATTTGCTTAATATACACAGATATGAGCTAACAGCTACGTAGTTTACTTTAAGTTACTTTATACTGAAATTTTAAAACTTTGACGTCCTTGGGGAACCGGAAAACAAATTAATTTAAAAAAACCTTTTCAGCCAAAAGTTTAGACATTCAAAAAGGAAAAAGTTTTCGCTATTAGACATTAAAACAAAAAAGTTTTTCTTTTACCCTATACTTAAGTTCCACCCTAGTAATTAATTGCCGAGATATTTGTAATCATATTTTTCACACTTTTCGAGTTTTCATGATCCTGTATTTCATTCAAATTTCAATTCAATGATATATTTTAATTGGAAATGAGACGCTTAATCCGACGCAGTAAACTGTTAGTTAATATGATTATCATTTTTGGAGTTATACGGATGTTTCTTTTACGGAATTCGGTATTACTTGATTAACCCGTCGACCAAAAAACTATCACCAAACTATAAGATTAAATGCCAGTAATGGCTTATCGTAAATGTCACACTCACTTTACATTAAACACGTTACGCGTATTTGTTGCGTCATCAAGTGATTTTTAATTCTACGTTTTACTTGTATTTTATTAATCTTTTACTAATTTATTTGTTCTTTCGTTTTTTAACATAAAAATTATGCCAATTTTTACAATTTTGCGAGTAATTTGGAGATTTATATAATTTGTCGAAATGGGTCGACCGGATAATCAAGTAGTACCCGCAATTCAGTAATACAGCATTATTATGTATTAAAAATATTTAAATATAAGTTTAAATTTTATTTTGGAATTGCAATGTATTTTATAAATAGTTTACGCATGTTTTATTTTCATATTTTATATTATGTATATGATGTGTATATGATGGGTAAGTATGGATAGCGATCGGTGGCCCCCAACGACTAATTTATAATTGCTTTTGTAAATTTCGAAAATATGCTGGTTTCTGGGGTTTCTAAAGATGAAAAACGCTTTTCGAAATCATCGGTAACTTGGAAGAAATTATTGTATATTTTGGTTTGTGTTTATATTATTATAATTCCCATGATTTAAAAAAATATTTGTATTTTTTTTTTTTTTTTTTACAGTGCGGGGTTAAAAAAAGTTAAATATCTCTAGTCTAAAATAATATTGCACAAATAACAGTAGAGGTTATTAAGATTATATTAAACAACTGGTGTATTTTTTTTATAACCTCAATAAAAATTCATATCTCATTTTTAAATTTGTTAATTGAAATATTGATCATTTTAATAATTTTAATTTAGTAAAAATTGTATAGGTTAATGAAAACTTGAGTACTTAGAATGAAATTCGAACAAAATACTGATTTAAAGAAAAAAAATTTAATTAATAGAAGTGCTATAATTATATCGAATTAAATAAAGCTTTCATAGTAAACGCAACTTTGCATATTCTTTACACCAATACACCAGCCAACAAATTTATATGATAGAATTTTATCATCATACAAATGCTTAAAACAAACTTTATGCTATTCTGATTTTTAAAAAATCATTTTCGGTCTGTGTAATTTAATCTCGAAAGAAAAAATACTAAGATGAGATACATTTTCTGCATTTTTTGCTGTTTCTAATTTTATACGAAATGATTCAATACAGCTACTGCGAACTAAAAAGTTTCACAATCACCTATTTGTTCATCTGTTTTATTCTATTTATTTTCTTTCTTTCGGGTTATGTAACTGCATTCAAGTTTATGATATATTCTTGAACACGTTTTGAAACTGAGAAATATTCCAGATGAAAAAATAAGTAATTTTATCAGCAACGTATTGGATATTGAGTATCTATATTGTATATAGATTCAGACCATGGCATATAATAGAAGAGATGGTTTTCGAAATATAGAACGAATAAGTTTTGCATAATCAGTATTTAGTTGTATGTTTACACTAATGCTTTTTAAACTTTAACATGAAATATTTAAAATAAAAAGTGACATTAGATAAAATTTTTCACTTATTACAATTAAAGATTTGAAAAATATTATATGATTGAGAAT
The DNA here is from genome assembly GCA_963932465.1 of Maratus speciosus. Classification (NCBI taxonomy): domain Eukaryota; kingdom Metazoa; phylum Arthropoda; class Arachnida; order Araneae; family Salticidae; genus Maratus; species Maratus speciosus. The sequence goes on along the minus strand of OZ010790.1, from coordinate 445,097,469 downwards.
ATTGAGAAGAGAAGTTATAATAAGAAACACCTTAATTTGAATATATAATAAACAATTAAATTTAAAAAATCAAAAAACCCGACTGCGTAAAAAGCAAACTATTTTTCATCAATCTGAAACTATTTTTTTTTTCAATTCCTACTATTAGCTCATACTCTCGCTATATATATGTTCGCTATATGTATATATATAACTTGTTCAAATTTTCAATCGTTAATAAAATAATTATTATTCATCCAATCAAGCTCAAATAAATTTTTTAAACTTGTAGTGGATGACACTTGATGTCAATCCATCTTTTTAAAAATATTAATTCATTAATTAAATTTAATTAATTAATTTTCAATAATCGAGAGAGCCCTATTCTTGATCAAGGTATTTTAAGACCGAGAGAGGCCTCTTCTTGATCAAGGCATTTTAACAGCCACTCAAGAAGAAAGAAGAACGGGAGAACAAAAAAAATTCTTTTGTTGACCTAAGTAGGAATTGACTTAAAATATTTTTTTTTATATTACTTGTTTATATTACTTACCTATTTTTTTTATTTACTTGTATTGATGATTTTAAGTTGTGTTTAATTGTTAGTACCTATCTATAAACACTGTTTTGATGAGGTCTATACATGTCTATGATGGTTAGAGTTGCAGTAAAGCTAGAGAGCCTACCTACACAACTTCCAGGTTGTATAATATTTTAACGGAGCTTCTGACTGTAAAATAGTCAATGAAACATCGTCTTCATTTTGAAAGACCTATCCAATGATATGCCACTCAATAGGGTGCTTAATTGTTTTTCCGTCTCTACCGCCATTTTGAATGTATAAAAACAAAATCTAGCCTATAACCATCGGGCCGTTAAGATGAATTGATAGAGACCTCATTCATTAAAATCCATCCAGCCGTTGGGATGTTTCGAGGGTATAAAGAAATCCACATACACAGATACGCCTGAAACACATAACCCTTCTTTTCAGTTGGGTTTGTTCTTCATTAATTGGATCGGTCATTTTGAAAAAGTGTCATCTCCTATGCAATAGCATAGAAGTTGACACTTTTTCGAAATGATCGGTGGTGTGTTTCGTATTTATTATATGATTGAGAATACTGAGAAGAGAAGGAATAAGAACTCAATCGTTTTTCATTAAATGTTTCTTCATGATCCAATTAATATAATCTATCTTATAAAGTCACATTACACTAAGTTCTCTATTAAGAATAGTGTACAACATATTGCATACAGTAACGTATGCATATTGCACGTTGGCAACGTGCGCATATTGAGTATCTATATTGCATATAGATTCAGGCCATGGCATGTAATGGAAAAAATGGTTTTTCAAACATAGAAAGAATAAGGCAGATCACACACTGAGTAGACAAGCAGACAAAAGCGTGAGACATGAGACAAATTGTAGCATTCAAGCCGGTTTCTTCTTTGTTATGAAGGTGAAATGTCTGTTGACTTACGATATTTCGTCGCTTGTCTGTTTAGTGCGTAATATGCCTTAGATTTGCATAATCAGTATTTATTTTTATGTTTATACTAATGCTTTTTTAACTTTAAAATAAATTATAAAGAAAAATCGACGTTTGAGAGTTTTTTGACTTATTTCAATTAATGACATGTAAAGTATTATATGACTGAAAATACTGGGGAAAGAAGTGATAAAAACTCAATTGTTCTTCATTGATTGTTATTTTATGATCCAATTAATTTATGTATCTTATTGAGTTACATTACACTGTTTTCTCTATTAATAATGGTGTGTTTTGAATTTATTACATAACTGAGAACACTGAGAAGAGAATGGATAAGAACCCAATTGTTCTTCATTAATTGTTATTTTATGATTAAATTAATGTATCTATCTGTCTTATAGGATTACATTACACTATGTTGTCTATTAAATATGGTGTGTTTTGTATTTCAAGCGGCATTAAATAATTTTGTTATATTACCATACAGCCGGTTGGTGGTAATTGATTGAAAGACTTATTGTTACAGTTTGCAGCTAAACAAAAGTTAGCGTGTTGCAGTGTATATAATATCTATACTTCTTACACATTAAAGAATTTTAGTGTATAACAGTAGTTCCCAATACATTTTTGTCCGCGCACCACCTCATTATTTTTTAAATCATAATCCGCCTCCCTGCTTTCCTCCGTAACAATGGCACTCACTTTTTTTTCATCTTATAAAACAAGTAAAAATTTAGACACCAAAATGTGTTTTACATAACTCTATAAATGCAACGAAGTCATACATAGTCCTCTTTATAGTTAAAAGTTGTTTTTTTTTTTTTTGGTTTTTTTTTTTAACCATTTGGAAAAATGGTTATTGTTCTCGTCAGGATGGGAAATCAAAAGCATATCTGAAGGTTTTTACTGGTTTAATCCGCATTTTATTCGTTTTCTGATTGGTCTATACAGTAATCCGTATTTCGCTTTACTTTCAACAGAGATGGATACCTTCTGTTGCCACTATGACAAAAAAGTAATAAAAACTACAAAAAAAAAAAAAAAAATAATAATAATAATAACTCGGAAGCAAATTGAGATACAGCTTTCAAATAAATTGCATTTAAAAGTACATTTTTTTTCTCTATACGACGGTGTAAAAAGTATTATTGTGGGATGTTTAGAAGTTTAAGAATGAAATTTCATTTAAAATGTTTCATCAGATTTCCAAGAAATCTGACAATGGAAAAGCCTTTTCCCGAACAGCCAATGAAATGCTTGGATAATACATAAGTTTCAGGTGGATAATACGTACGAGTCGCAGGCGATTTTTGTCGCTTGGAATTTTTACGTGTAATAACTCTATTAATGTTTAATTCATGGCGTACGTAATGTATGATCAACTCCGTGCGATTTTTTATGTCTTAAATTTTAGTCTTTGAAAAAATAATTTTCCAAATAGTCGCTGTAATTTGTTAAATTGCTTTTTTTTCTTTCTTTTTTTTTTTTTTTTTTTTTTTTTTTTGTTGTTGTTGTTGTTGTTCCTTGGCAATTTACTTCAGTGTAAAAAAAAAGGGTCACATGGTCTTCCTTCTGATATTCAGAAAATTTATTAAAGAAACTTTCAAATTCGGCATTAAATTTGATAGAATTTGTAATTGATTTTATTACCCCCTTAAGAACAGCTGAAATATTTTTGGATATTAAGATATTTGCATGATTAACACAGGACATAAGAAACAGTTCGGGATTCTCATCTTAATCAGTTTTAAGTAACCGCTTTTTGTCCCCATCACAATATCTTTCTTTTTTAACGGGGACGGTAAAGTTAATTTTTTTTTTTTTTTTTTTTTTCCATCATAGAGATATGAATTTTTATGAAAATATACATTTTACCATCAGTATGTAAAAGAAATTCCCAATCTTATTATAATTTTAAGATTTTTAAAAAAGATTTAAATTTTAAAACGATATTTTGAAATACTCCATGCGTCTTAATTTTTGAAATATTGTGTCAATTTTGCATTTTAATCACTTAAAACTGTATTACAATCAAATCTGTGTATCGATGTTTTAATCCCTTGAATAGCTAATTTTTTAGAGATTTTTTTTCTGAATTCGATATCGATTTTCATCAAAATTTTACCTCTTAATAAGTTAAAAATCAAATTTAATTATCTTAATGAAGTCGATTTTTAGAATGCATACACAGTTTCTTTGTAAACAATATCAGGATTCTTCCTTATCAATTTCATAAATTTTGATCAAAAATTAAGACGCATCGAACACTTTAAAAATCTAAAAACGTTGAAAAATCAGTTTTGAGAAAAATAGATTTAAACTAATATTAAAGGGCCTAAAAATATGTTTGTGTACAAAATGCAAACGCTTGTAAATTTGCAGAAAATAATCGCATCTGCATGCGGTTTTTCGCAAATAGTTCAGAACAAACTGGAAAATAATAATACGCGCAAAAATAACTTTCGATTTTTGCTCAAATAAAAGTTCACGGTCCCCTTAATGGGGATGGGGGGGGGGGGTCCCTTTCCCATTACTGCCAGTTGATCACTTTGTATAATCTGATTTTAAATTTTAAAAATGTATAAAGTTTGTTACAATGTATGTTTATACACAGCATGTGCATAAGGCCTGCTTCAAAAGCATAAAAAAAAATAAAAAAATTACCACTAATCCGTTTTATTTTGTGATGTCCATTTTGAGATTTATTAATATCGTGACGTTGGGGGCCGTACTTCCTATGTCTTGGACATTCAATGTGTTTAAGACAGTCAATTTTAGACAGTGTGAAACCTCGATTATCAGTGATTCCATTAACCCGGTATTCCATCGAAACACCCGGGAAAGCTGTCTCCGTGAGGATATATTTTTCTTATTCTTATAGAATTCATTTTTTATTATGCCTTTCTTATTTTATATAAGGTATAAATGTGCATCTTAAAATAAGGAATAGTATATTTTTTAACTTCCGAGCGTCATTGTATTTTGCATATAACATATTATTTCTTTATGCTTTGAGTCTTATATTTATACTTTCATGTTTGTTTATGTTAAAAGTTTCATAATTGGCAATTTTGCTTAACTTCGATTAACCGTGTATTTCGATCTTCAGGATAATCCCAGATAATCGAGATTCTGCACACTCTTAAGTAGTTTCATATGTGAAAGTTTCTGTCCATGACATTTTCCAGATTGAATAAATAGTGGAAAAGGTTCATTCTATAATATTGCGAAAAGTTCTGTAAAATTTTAAAACAGAAAACTAACCAGAAAAAAAAACCTTTAAGAAATGTTGATAATTATTACTTTTATTATTGTATTTTTAACTTTTTAATGGGGACATATTGAAAATTGAAGGAAACAATTTTTTTTTCCAATTTGCATGAATATTTTTTATGCTTTTCTGTACAACATTACTTTTATGAAAAGCACTGGCAGAGAATGGGTTAATAACATATTTGAAGTTGTTCCCTTAAAAGTCAAATCCCCTCCCCCCCCCCGGGGGGGTGTATGTCCTATGTCGGGAATTATTGGTCTATCAACTGTAGTGTCAAGAACGCTTAGAAGCGTGTTTCAGTAATGCAATACCATTTCAAAGTAACAGTGAATAAAACATGCTAATTATAAATCATTATCTAAAGTTTTTATATAAAACCACGTAGAATAATTCGATTATATTACTGTCTATTGGAAGTTATAGTTTATAGTATATTTCAATGGTGTTATAAATTTTCAAGTTAAACAAAATTTCATTGTATTACATAAGATATGAATAGCGTATTTTGCTCTATTGAAACAATTGATTAATACACTTTAAAAACTACTTCAAAACATTTCCGGAAATCATTGACAGCAAAATAAACCTTGTTTTTATAAAGGTTCATTTAAATCGCAAAAATACTTTGGTTTTTGACGTTTCTAAAGATGAAAAACGCTTTTAAGAATCGTGGGTAGCTTAGAAGAAGTTATTGCATATTTTCGTTCTTGCTTATATTATATTTTCCTAGATTAAGAAACATTTGTCATTTGTTTACAGTGTAGATTTATCTAAATCTACCTTATTAAAATCCGTACGCGTGTCTATGTAATCCCAAAAACTCGGAAACCACAGGGCGCAGGGCGCAGGGCTACGAAATTTAGCACACGGGTTATGGTAGGGGGCCCACGAACGATCGGGGCAAAAAATTCGAAAATTTTAAATAGATTTTTTTTAAGTAAATAAATAAATAGAAATGCTTAATTCATCTTTAAAAAGTTAAAGTTAAACTTACACTATGTGCAAAACTACTTAAAAGATGACAGAATACTAAAAAGATGTTAAATTATTTTAATACCTTAGTACTTTTAACTATAAAAAACATAGTCTTCGTCAGAGGAATATAAGAAATACAATTGTTATTGACGTCTAATTTTCAAAATTCACGTAGATGGTGACGAAAGGATTCACTCCTTTGGATATCCATGTTTTATTTTCCCAATGTTTTCCGGATCTAAAAATTAACTTCCACTTTCACTCCTTTCGTCACCATCTACGTGAATTTTGAAAATTAGACGTCAACAACAATTGTATTTCTTATATTCTTCTGACGAAGACTATGTTTTTTATAGTTGAAAGTACTAAGGTATTAAAATAATTTAACATCTTTTTAGTATTCTGTCATTTTTTAAGTAGTTTTGTACATAGTGTAAGTTTAAGTTTAGATTTTTTTTAATTTTATGTTTTTGACGAATATTTGCCTTTTTTTGTTCAACCCGTAATCGCGCGAGTTCTAACCAGTTCTAAATGTTTACTGCAGTGTGAGATATACATATTACGTACTTCACGCTGCAATACTAAGAAGCTGTAGCGGGTATTACGGTAATCCTTATACCTCGCATGCAAATAATTAGAGATTATTTAAATGCGCTTAATTATTACATTAAAAAAAATAAAAAAAAAAACATTTTACCACAAGCATCAACAAAACTTTTTATTTTATTTATTCCCTTATTACAAAGATATCATTTTATCGTCTGCTGTAATAGCAACAAAATAAATTAAATTTCATTAAAAAAATGCACAGTAGTAGACATTTTTTTTCTAAATCGAATAGTTATTTAACATGAGCTCGCGAGCGTAGAATAGGCTAGTATAGACATAATTTCTTTTTTAAAAAAATGCATTTTAACCTTGGTTTAAATAGGAATTTAAAAGGGAATTATATTTTTACGTGCGAATTACAAAATAAGCAATTCAAATAAACAAAAATGGAAAGATTTTATTATTTCTTTTTATAGAACCGGAGAACTGTAATTCGGATACTTGGAGTCTTACTGTATTGCATTTAATGATCTTACACGGTTTCAAAATAAATGACAACCAGGCGGATCATTCCTGCAATCTTTGACATTTTCTGCGTTGATACTTTTTTCAATAATTTTTAATTAACAGCAGTTTTTCATGAAGCAATGTGTTTTAACGGTATTTGAGTGTACTATGAAAAAAAACTGTTGAAAAACTTGTCATTTGATACTTCATTCATCGTTGTGCGTTTTTTACTTGCATTAAAAAAGGGAAGTTGATATCGGGAATAAAATATTCATTAATGGACCTTGCTAGAGCTTCCAGTTTAGTCTAATATTTTTCGGCAATCTATATATATATAAAAGAAAGTCTGGATTTCGTATTAATCAACTCGCAGCCAAAACTACTGAACCTAAAATCTTGAAATCTATATATATAAAAGAAAGTCTGAATTTTGTATTAATCAACGCGCAGCCCAAACTACTGACCCTAAAGTCTTGAAATTTGGGGTAAAAATTCTTCTTATGACATAGAGTGCCGCTAAGAAAGGATTTTCTAAAATTCCATCCCTAAAGGGGGTAAAAAATCGAACGAACTTTTAAAAAAATCCTTAAAAATCTGATTTTATCGCTATTTTTCAACTGATAACATATTTTGGTGTATTTCTGTATGCTGAATCGAATGGTACTAACTAAATTCTTTTAAGCCCAATAGTTCGCGAGATATTTCATATATTTCTAATTTGGCGATGTCTTTGGCGCCAAAACCTCGAAATACCTAAGATTATAAGTTATAATCCATCCATATTCATTCATCTTATACATCCGTTACTGTAGCAACGGAAGAAATTCAAATTAAATATTTTTGTTAAATCTTTTGGTTAAAGAATTGAACCGGCTATATGAGTTTGAAAAAAATAAATAAATACAAACGCCTTGAGAAAAAGAAAAATATATATATTGAATTTATTTAAAATACAGGGAAGCAATCCACTTAGAAATTAACATTATAAAACGAAAATATTTAAAAAATAAAAGCAATGTTTGTACGACTTTAAAAATTTTGTGGTACTTACATCCGGGCCATGTCAGATACAACTGCGCCAAGCATGGCAATTACATTAATTATAGCAACCCTTATTTTTTGTCCATTTGATTGTTTATTTAGTAATGTATTAAATTAATTTTATTATTATAATTTTTATTTATTATAGTTTATAGTATGCAGTTTTATGTTATATATTTTACTTATTTATTTACTTAAAACAATTTGCCATTTTTAACAAGGTTAGGTATTTAAGAATGTTAAATTACTTTTTTGAACGTAATTGGCAAACGATAAACAAGATTGGCAGTAGTCAACCATTTTTGGCGATCTATCTCATGGTCCGAATAATGCGTATTACTATGGAAGAAATTGAAATTGAAGTAATACATCGCGATTTATCACTTGCTCCTGGATAAGAAGAAAAAATGGGTACTTTTATGTCACCCCGTATCCGTATGTAAATATCGCCATAGCATTTTTAAAACTGCCAATAGCAGTAGTTACATTTCGCGTATGTAAATTAAAAACAGTTCTTTCTTTTAAGTTATGGCATTATTTCCAATTGTTTTACTTTTCATCTTTTTCAATGACATTAGTGTAAAGCATGTATTATAAATGAAATGAGTGAAATGTTTTTATTTTGAATGAAAATAATAAAATAAGAATAAGATATGGAAACAATCTTTGTTGATTTATTACTTGCGCCCGGCTAACATAAAAGTATCACAAAAGCCATACATTCACCTTTCTATGGGTAGTTGTTCATGGAATTTCTGGTTAATCTTCCGTAATCGGATACTTATTCAATCGGTGTATTAATTACAATGTTGAAAGCATCGTTTATGTATGAAGCGAAAACTTCATGATGACTATTACACAAAATCGTGTCATCATCATCTACTACATATTTAAAGCTGAAATTTGCATTTTGTTCCTATTCTTTATAATATTTTGATAGGATATGCTACTATTAGTTAGGTAATGTTTTTGGAACGGTTTTTATGTATAAACACAGTGTTCTACGTTGCTTAGTCTTAGTTATAGAGTTATTGGAAAAGCTATACAGAAAGGTGAACGCAATTATGAAACATACATCTACTGTAATTATATAAAATGCAAATTTGCTTTTCCTTCCACCCGTTTATAATTTCAGTTTTGCTGGATGTATCTTGATGGGACTTACACTGTTAGTTAGATTATTTTTTGTGGGTGGTTGGTACTTCATGAATGGATGGTACTTCTCCGTAGCGAAGTTTTCTTCTGGGTTATTGTTTTTCTGAAGCACAAACTTGGCTACAAATCAGATTGTAGAAAATTAGATTACAAGCGAAAGTTCCAAAACTAGGTGAACCCGAATGTGAAAGATTATCTTTTATTTAAAGTTCTACTAAACGTATTTTGATTGGAGTTGCACAGTTAGGTAATATTAGGGATTGTTGCAATATTTGAAATGTCATTCTACATTTTTAGTTATGGAACTATAAGGAAAGTTCTCAGTGGTGTAGTTGAAAAAAAAGTAGGATAAAATCTACAGGCATGTATATATTAGAGAGTACATATGTTATAGCTATGGAGTGCAGAGTTTCTGAAAAACACCAGAAGGTGTACGGCGTATAGTCTATGCTACATTCCTAAAAATTCTACAATCACGTTAACTTGATTATGAAAGATATATTTAACTATCAACTTCAAATATAAAATAAAAAGGGCAATTTCGGTCCGACCGCTTATAACTTGAGTACTTTTCAATGGATTTTGAGAAGATTTGCATTGTTAGATAAATTTTCAAGAAAGTGTTTCATATATAACACATATTATTCTACGTTACTCAGTTATAGAATTATGTGCGTAAGTTCTTTAATCAGTGAACCCTATTTTGAAATATTAGCCTTTTTAAAAGGTTCTACTGAGTTAATTAGCACTGTTGTTAGATATTTTTTCAGGAAAGATTTTAGTATATAACACATATTGTTCTACATTACTTTGCTACAGAATTATAGCTGAATGTTGTATTATCTGGTGAACCCAATTATGAAAAATTAGTCTTATTAGAAGGTCTTACCGAACGGATTTTGATGAGATTTGCATTTTAGGTAGATTTCGTAAGAAATACTACCTAATGCAGTCGTTACCATGGTGCGACTTTTGAAAAAGTCCTTCATAACTTTTCATTATATGACTCCAGTAACCCATAACCACCCCCACCGAAAAAGTTTATATATATATATATATATATATGTATGTATGTATGTATGTACTAAAGTTTGTCCGCACGATACAAGTTGCAATAATGTACGGATCGTCTTCAAACTCGACAACAAATTTGAGATGGTTAATATCTCGGCGGGGATTGAAAAAGGGCAAAATCGGCCCAAGGGAATGGAAATGGGGAGGGCTCAAAATTTTGAATACCGTCTTAACATGATTCTGATAAAACCAACTCTTACACAACAATGACAGGAAAAAATAAATATTTTTCGTTATACCAGTTGCCAACAATAAAAAAAAGCAATAAAATTCTCACCGCAACAATTGCTTTTCTATTGCAAGATTTCACGTGAAAAATTAAATTAAATAAACAGTTTGATGAATTGAAAACAAATTGAATATTACGTCATAAGTTTTCTAGAGCAAGATTTCCGCATGAAAACTCAAAATGAAATAAATAGTTTGACGAATTAAATATATATATATCGCGTCATACTGGAAATATAATGGACCTCAGCAGGTGAATAGGTAACGTCATGTGAGTTTGAAAAAACTTATTAAAACATGATAAAAACCCGAGTATGGAAATATTAACATATTTTAACACTTTGTGGTTCTCTGAATTTCCATTAGCCATTTTTAAACCTATTCAATATACATGCGTGTGTGTATTCGTGTATATTAGAATCTTCACAAAATGTTTAGCTCCCTTAGAGCACATTCTTAGTGAAGGAACTTTGTTTATCTCTAATCTGGATTTAAGTTTTGTTGGTGAATGTAGTACACTGTTAAAAATTTTGCAGCATTCTGGCAGGTCATTCGACCGTTTTTTGAAAAAACGGTTTCATAACCATAATTTAACTATATTCTGACCATAAAATGGCCAATAATATGGTCAGAATAGTGTTAAAATTACAGTTGTGTAACCGTTTTCGGAAAAAAACGGTCAAATGACCTGCCAGAATGCTGCAAATTTTTAACAGTGTACTTAACATCGAAATCTACCTCCGCCTGTAGGCCCGACCCGGCAGGGATGTTTTTAATTTTCAGGGATGATTTTAATATGATACATATTGTTCTCCCGTTTTTTTTTTATATTGAATTATAAATAATCAACTAAAAGATTTGCTTCATAACAGTCCAAATTTTGTCTGAGACATTAGAATATATAAAACCGTAATGGCGTTCATATTGTTTCCAGCAACGCGTATGATCCTTAGGGATAAATGTATTTATTTCTATGAAACACAAGATCAAATACACCGATATATTTCGTTTTATTAAAGTTTCGCTTGGAGAAACCGACCAGCGTAGCGGGCGAAGGCTTCTACTACTATATGTAAAGCGTAAATTCCTATTTCATCCCGATTGATTATAACTCAGATTCTACTGAACATAATTTTGCAGAACTTACACTATTAGATAGTAAATTTGGTTTATAAATAGTTTAATCTAAAAACCATCATTCCAAGTTGCTTAGTAATAGTTACGGGAGTTCTAAAATTAGGTGAACTCGATTAGGAAAGATTTCAAGTTTTACTGAATGGATTTTAATGACAGTTGGCCAGTTAGATAATATTTCAGGGATTTTTTCAATATTTATCATATCTTTCAAAACTGTTTAGTTACGAAGCTATGCAGAAAAAGTTCTCTGTGGTATAGTAAAGAAAATTGGAGGATAATACGCTACAGACAAAGGATGTATACTAGAATGCTATAGTTACGGAAGTTGTGCAGAGTTTCTTTAAAAATCCAGAAATGATGCGATGTATGCCTACCACTACATCCCTGAGAGTTCTATATAATCAGGTTAACGCGATTATGATAGCTATATTTAACTATCTCATTGTATGTAAAATGCAAAGAGAAATTTCATTCCGGCCGCTTTTAAATTTACTTCTACTGAATTGATTTTGATGGGGCTTACATTGTTAGTTAGATAATTTACAGAAAAGATGGTAGTATAAAATATAATGTTCTACGTTGCTTAATTAAATAATTATGGGTAAAGATCTAAATCAGATGAACCCAATTTTGAAAGATTGGCTTATTTTTTTAAGGTTCCGCTGAATGAATTCACACGGGATTTAAACTGCTAATTAGATTATTTTTATGAAATTTTTCGGTACATTTTCAAGTTTAAAAGATCCTGCTAAGTGGATTTCGATGGAACTTGCTCAGTTAGTTAATTTTTCAGTGAATGTTTTAGTATAGAGCACATATCATTCGCTTGGTGTTGCTTGGTCGTCAGGTTGCTTGATTATAAAATTAAGGCTGAATGTTTTAGAAGCAGGCGAACCAAATTATGAACGATTAGCCTTTTCAGTATGTCCAATTAACAGATTCTGATGAGATATGCATTGATAATTTTTCATGAACCCTTTTAAGTATAGTACATATTGTTCTATCGTTCTTCACCGAATACTACACTAAATAATCAACGAAAGAACTTGGCTCTTAACAGCCTAAATTTTGTATGGCTCAAAAGATATAATAGCGTAATAACGTTCATATTGTTTTCACCAATTAGATTGGGCATTCCAGGTAAATGTCCATATTGCTTTAAAACGCATGAACAAATTTACAGATATATTAGTTTGATTCAAGGTTTCTTTAGAAAAACTGACCAGCGGAGCGGGCGTTAGGCTGCTAGTCTATATATATAAAAGAAAGTCTGGATTTCGTATTAATCAACTCGCAGCCAAAACTACTGAACCTAAAATCTTGAAATTTGGGGTAAAAATACTTCTTATGACACAGAGTGCCGCTAAGAAAGGAATTTCTAAAATTCCACCCCTAAGGGGGGTAAAAAATAGAACGAACTTTAAAAAAATTCCTTAAAAATCTGATTTTATAGTTATTTTTCAACTGATAACATATTTTAATGTATTTTTATATGCTGAATCGAATGGTACTAACCGAATTTTTTTTAAGTCCAATAGTTCTTGAGAAATTTCATATTTTTCTAATTTGACGGTGACTTTGGCGCCAAAACCCCAAAACATCTAGCATTACAAGTGATAATTCATCCATATTCATTCATATAGTACATCCGTTACTGTAGCAACGGAAGAAATTCAAATTAAATGTTTTTGTTAATTCTGTTGGTTAAAGTATTAAAACGGCTATATGAGTTTGGAAAAAAAAAAAAACGCCTTAAAAAAAAAATTCTGATTTTATTTAAAATGCAAGAAAAAGATTCACTGGGAAATTAACATTATAAAACGAAACTATTTAGGTAAATATGAAATCAATGTTTGTACGACTTAAAAAAATTCAAAGCAAGAAATTGGAATTGAAATAATATTTGGCTATTTATCCTGGATCAGAAGAAAAAGTGGGTACTCTTATGACAACGTTGCATAAATCTCGCGAATAGCATATTTTAAATTACCAATAGCATTAGCTACATTTTGCATACGTAATTTAAAACGGTAATATTTGATTATCCCGCCGACCAATCTCGCCAAATTATACAAATTGACATAATTTTTATTTTAAATAACGAAAGGCCAAATAAATTAGTATAACGTTAATAAAAACACGAATAAAACGCCAAAATAAAAATAATTTGATGACGAAACAAATACGTAACGTGTTTAATGTCAAGTGAATGTGACATTTACGGTCAGTCATTATTGACATTAATCTTATAGTTTGGCGATAGTTTTTTCGTCGACGGGTTGGCGATAGTTTTTTGGTCGATAACCAAGTAGTACCATTAAAACAACTCTTTGTTTTGAGTTATGGAATTATTTCTATTGTTTATCTTTTCAGTTTTTAAAAATAAAATTAGTGTAAAGCATGCATTTTAAATTAGTGAAAGGCTTATATTTTAAATGAAATAATAAAATTAGAAGAATATGGCTTGGGAACAACCTTTGTTAATTTATTACCTGCACCCGCCTAACATAAAAATGTCACAGAAGGCATATATTCACCTTTCTTTGGGTAATTAATTGTTCATGGGATTTCGGGTTAAACTTCAGTAATAGGATACCTCGCCAATCGGTGTATTAACTATAAAGCTGAAAGCATCGTCTACGTTTGAAGCGAAAACTTCACGATGAATTTTATTACAGAAAATCGTATCATCATTATACGTTCATCATACGTATCATCATCAACACGTTTAAAACGGAAATTTACATTGCATTCCGATTGTTTACAATACTTCGATAGGGTATAGCACTTTTACTTAGATAATGTTTTTGGAAATTTTTTAGTGTCTACACATTGTTCTACGTTGTTTAGTTATAGAGCTACGGGAGAAAGTTAAAAAATTAAGTTAACCTGATTATTATATTTCCGCCTTTTTTAAAAAAAAATCTACTGAACAGATATTGAGACAAGTGTCACTGTTACATAACTTTTCAGGGATGATTTAAGTATATAACATTTCATTGTATGTTGCTTAGTTAGAGAATTATTGAAAAAGTGATAGAGATAGGTGAACGCTATTATAAAAGATACATCTACTATAATTATGTAAAATGTACATTTGTATTTCCTTCTGGCCATTTATATTTTGAGTTCAGCTGAATGTATTTTAATGGGACTTACACGGTTAGTTAGATAATTTTTTGTGGATGGTTGGTACTTCTTGCATGTTTAGTACTTCTCTGTAGCGAAGTTTTCTTCTGCGTTGTCTTTTCTGAAGCAAAAGCTTGAAAACAAATCAGATTGCAGAAAATCACATCACCATCTACTATAAATATAAAACGCAAATTCGCATTTTGTTTCGTTTGATTACAACTCAGATTCTAATTAACATATTTTTATAGAACTTACTGTGTTAGTTAGTAATTTGTTTTAGAAATGTTTCAGTGTAGAATACATGCTTTTACATTGCGTAGTTATAGAGATACCAAAGAAAGTTCCAAAATTAAGTGATTCCGATTATGAAAGATTAACTTTTATTTAAAGATATGCTGTACCTATTTTAATTTTGGAATTGCACAGTTAGATAATATTTGAGTGATTGTTTCAATTTTTAACATATCATTCTACATTTTTAGTTATGAGCTATGGGGAATGTTCTCAGTGGTGTAATCGTAAAAAATCGGAGGATAGACACTATAGGCAGAGGGTATATGCTAGATAGTATATATGTTACAGCTATGGAGGGAATGCAGAGTTTAAAAAAAATCCAGAAGGTATACACTGTATATCCTATACTATATCCCTAAAAATTCTATAATCACACATTAACGCGATTATGAAAAATATACTTAATTATCTACTACACATATAAAATACAGAGAGGCATTTCGGTAACATTAATTATAACTTCAGCTCTTCTGAATGGATTTTGAGAAGGCTTGCAAAGTTAGATAAATTTTCAAAAAAGGTTTTAGTATGTAACACATACTTAACATAACAACACGTTGCTTAGTTATAGAATTATGTTCGAAAGTTCTTTAATCAGTAAAACCTATTAGCTTTTTTAAAAGGTTCTACTGAGTTGATTTAATCTCAATTAGCAGTGTTTGTTAGATAATTTTTCAAAAAATATTTTAGTATATAGTACATATCGTTCTACATTGCTTTGCTATAGAATTATAGGCGAACGTTCTATAATCAGATGAACCCGAGTATGAAAGATTAGCTTTATTAAACGGTTCTATAGGACAGATTTTGATTTATATTTTCAGACACGATTTTAACATACTACATACTGTTCTACAGTTCTTTTTCATGTTCTATTGCAAATGATCAACTAAAAGATTTGCTCCTTAACAGTCCAAAGTTTGTCTGACACATTAGAAAATATGAAATCGTAATGGCGTTTATATTGTTTTCAGCAACGCGCAAGAACATTGGAGATAAATGTACATATTGCTATAAAACACAAGATCAAATACAAGGATATATTCCGTTTGATTAAAGGTTCGTTTGGAGAAACTGTCCAGCGTAGCGGGCGAAGGTTGCTAGTATATAATATTTTTTAGATACAGATTTAAACTTTTAATGAGGAATTAAGGATGGAAATATCTGCAAGCAACGTTAGTCCAGCTAGAATATCATCTACCCTATTAAAATCCGTGAGCCCATCTATGTAACCTCAAAAACTCGGAAATCACAGGGCTACGACATTTGGCACACGGTTTGTTGGTAGAAAACCCATGAACGATTGGGTAAAAAAAAATCGAAATTTTTAAACAGTTTTTTTTCTTTTTTTGACGAATTTTTGACTTTTTTATGTTCAACCCGTAATCGCGGGAGTTCTAACCAGTTCTATATATTTACTGCAATGTGAGATATACATATTACGTACGCCACGCTGCAATACTAAGAAACTGCAGCGATGATTACGATAAATCTTTTACCTAGCATGCAAATATTGAGAGATTGCGCTTAATTATTACCTTTTTTAAAAAAATAAAGAATTACATTTTATCACAAACATCAACAAAACTTTTTATTCTATTTATTCCCTTATTCCAAAGATATCGATTTATCGTCTGCTGCCGTAGCAACATGATAAATTAAATTTCATAAAGAAAATGCACAATAATAGAAAAATATTTCTCTAAATCGAATAGTTATTGAACATGAACTCCCGTGCATAGAACGGATTAAACAGCTAATCTCATTTATTCCGTGAAGTTACCATAAAAAAAAAGATCGAAAATAACAAAAGGTACGCTCGAGAAAAATTAACAATTATATTTGAACTGCATCAAAGAATAATGCCATCACCTCGGGAAAAACAGGGGACAAATAAAAATCAATTGAATACATGTAAAATACTATTTAATATTATATAACAAAGCATAGCTTTTAAACTACATGTAAAATAACCACGGATTCAGTCAATCGATGGTATCTATTCTTCTAAACCTTTCAATTTCAATTTTGCTTTTTCATGAATATATATTTCCATAAATATAAAATTAACACGTGTGAAGACGTCACATCTTGTCTATTTTGTACCGTTTACTTTTTTAGAATCATTGCTAAGCGTGATATAATGCGATATTTTATTTTTGCGGCAACATTGATTTGAGAAAAACCTTTCATTTCATTTATGAAAACAATGCTGGTTTAATTTTTTATTAACTACAATTTTTTATAAAAACATTTTTTAATAAAATGTAAGTGAACCATGTCAGAAGCTGATTCAAAAAACCTTTCGATTGCTACCTTATTTAACGTTCTTCATTTTGTAAATGCATAGAAAAAGAATGCTGACAACAAAAACAATATACGAGTGTGCGTTTTGAAAAAAACTTTTTATAATGAAATTATTTTAGTTCATCCATCTGACACTCGATCTTTAATTTAATTTTTCGAAAGAGATTCAAATACCGTTAAAAGTAAAATAATAATAATAATAATAATAATAATAAAAGCAATTTAACAAATTACAACGACCATTTGGAAAATGATTTTTTCAAAGACTAAAATTTAAGACATAAAAAATCGCACGGAGTTGATCCTACATTACGTACGCCATGGATTAAACGATAACATTCCTGGTTTAAAAAACTTATTCCTGGTTTTTTAAAAGAAATTTCAGTTTTACAATTTTCGGTACTGTAAATTTTTAAACTTCTACGGAGCTGGTTATACATTACGTACCATGAATTAAAATTAATAGTGTTATTACACGTAAAAATTGCAAGCAAGAAAAATCGCCTGCGACTCGTCAGATTTCCTATGAAACTTACGTAATAGCCAAGCATTTCATTGGTTGTTCGGGAAAAGGCTTTTCTATCATCAGATTTCCAAAAAATCTCACGACCAATTTTAAATAAAATTTCATTCTTAAACTTCTAAACATCCGACAATATTACTTTTTATACCGTCGGATAGAGAAAAAAATGTACTTTTAAGTGCAATTTGTTTGAAAGCTGTATCTCAATTTGTTTCTGATTTATTAATTTTTTTTATAGTTTTAATTACTTTTTTGTCATAGTGGCAACACTCTGTTGTCCATCGTTGTTGAAACCAAAGGGAAATGCAGATTACTGTATAGACCAATCAGATAACGAATAAATTGCTGATTAAACCAATGAAAACGTTCAGATATGCTTTTGATTTCCTACTCTGATGAGAAACATAACCATTTTTCCAAATGGTTAAAAAAATTAAATGTTTACTACAGCATCTTCTCTAATAAATATGGTATGGGCAGCATTTGTAATCCAATAACAAGTCTGTCTGTACAAAGCAATTCAAATTCATTAGAATAGAGATTGGAGACGAGAAACTCAAAAATCAGAAAATGTTTCATGATTTATGCATCACGTAATGTTTCTCTTTCTTGTTTTTAATATATTCAGCGATGGAACAGTGGCTCAGCAATTGAGCAATTGTCACCACTAAATTTTCATAGTATTCTTCGCCTTCAAAAATCTCAGAAATTCTGTCCTAAAGTTAAATTAAGAATACAGTAGAACCTCTTTTATCCGAAACTCTTTTAACCGAAACTCTCGGATAACCGAAATTTATTTTTAAAGCCTTTTTTTTTTCCTACAATCACATTCAATGTGTGCAAAATCTTTTTTGAAAGTATTTTTTTTTTTTTACTATTATATTCTTTGTGTGAAAGCGGTCCTTTCGGAACTACGAATACATATAAATATTTTTGATCCCCTTTCTTACAGTTCCTTTGAATTTAACTCGGGCTCCCGTAAGCAGCGGAGTGGAACGAAGAAAACGAACAAATTAGCAATTCTGAAGCTGTTGAATATTTTGCAAAAAGTTTGGCATGGCTGGAGCAGCAGAAAGACTGTGATACTGGTGAACTAATAATATTAAAAAACACCGTGATAGAGCTTCAAAGCAAAGGCAATCGAAACTGCGACAAACAAAACATTTTTTCAAACCCTTGTGCACATGCAAAAGGTACTTAATTTCAAAATTAAAATTCGGGTAATTTATTTTTGTTTCTATTTTACTATTGCTTTATTTTTATTAAGCACTTGTCACCGTAATAAGAAATATTGCATTTATTTCTCCTAAATCTTAAAATTCAAGCATCCTCAATTATCCGAAAATTTCGATTTTCCTAAAGATGGTGGGTCCCAATTACTTCGGATTATCGAGGTTCTACTGTACTAATAAAATATTGCGATATCAACAGATTCTCTGCTGAACTGTTCCATCACTGTATAATATATTCCTTAATTTCACATTAACTTTGAAACTAACCAAGAAGAATAATTTGAATAGCAGCATTTAGCTGCATAACATTCTGCTTTATCTGTATCACATATTTTCAAAAGTTAGAAAAAAGAACTCTCGAAAATTTTATGTGTTATTTTATTTTACTAAAACTACTTTTGTTTAGTTTTAAGATTAAATTTTTTGACATAATAATTACAATTCGAAAATTACATAGTGAATAATATTAGTATCACATTCATGATATAGTACTCTATACAGTTAAAATAAATTCGATCATCATAAATAAGCTGTTTTGGAACCAACACTTTACTTTATACCGATTTATATATTTATTTATTTTTCATTGAACACTATAATTTTTTTTATTTCCAACCTTGTAAACCTTATTCTACTAAATTACTCCTTTATGATTTTATTTTCCAACATCTGCCAATCAACTGTTATTGTACTTACAGGAAACATGCTACTTAGTTCTCAAATACTTTGTTAAATTGAGTTCTGTTATAATAGATGTCTGTTATTGTAAAGAGTCACATCGTTTAAATTCTAATTTAATATTTTACCTCTTCAATTTGGTTTGTTTCATTTACTTATAGTACAGGTAAAATAGGTTTTCTAAGACAACTGGTGGCCATTCAGCAAAATTTGGGAAGAACTTCGTTTTTGGCACTAGAAATAAAGATAGGATGAGATAGGAAGTTTTTTTACCCTGTTTTGGGGGGCGAAAAGCAGAATTTAACTCCGGGAGTTAGGAAGGGAGTCAATTTTTTTTACGTAGTTCAAGTGTTGTATCGTTTACTAAGTGTTTTTTAATTGTCAGTCGAATGACACCATTCGCAAGTCGATGAGATCATTTTTTACAATATTATGGCAGTTTTATTAATACAAAGTCGAAAATTGTACTTTAGTGCAGTAAAATAGATTTTTACAGCAACAACTGGCCATACAAAAAAATTTGTGAAGGGCTTCTTTTTGACACTAGAATAGAAGATCCGACGAGTAATTAAAAATAAAGTTGTTTTACTGTGTTCTGGGGGGCGGGGCGGTGGCATTTCAGCAAGGAGGGGAAAACTAAACTTTTTTAAATAGGTCAAGGGGGGGGGGGGTATCGTTTAACATGTATTTTTAATTCTGAATCGAATGGCACCGTCCGCAAGTCGATAAGATCATTCGTTACAAAGTTTCGCAAGTTTTGTAAATACAATGTCGAAAATTATACTTTATTATTAAGCACAGCTTTGTTACATTTATTTTGCGTTCAAAACATGTTCTTTAAATCATATTAAATAATCTTAAACTTATTAAATGTCCTCAAAATAGCAATAATCAAAATCAGGTCATCTGAGTCTTCTTCAATGTCACCAAAGTTGTCAAAATCCCTGTATTCATATTTTTGCGTGCATAAAATCATTGATGACTTTGTATTCATAAAATCTACCATAATTTTGTAACGAATGATAGTATCGACTTGCGGATGGTGTCATTCGATTCAGAATTGCATAATAATTCAGAAATGCATAATAAAAGATACCCCACTTGGCCTATTTAAAAATTTTGAATTCTGCCCCCACGTGATACAAAGTCTCCCCCTCCTTTGCCCCCTAAACACGGTAAAAAATATTTTATTTTGGGGGTATTCATTAAATCTTTATTTCTAGTGCCGAAACAAAGTTCCTCCCGAATTTTTGTGAATGACCATCAGCTGTAGCTGTAAACCCCTATTTCACCAGTACTAAAGTATAATTTTCGACTTTATATTCATAAAACCTGCCGTAACTTTGTAACAAACGATCGTATCGACTTGCAGACGGTGTCATTCAATTCAGAATTTAAAAAAATCATAATAAACGATGACCCACTTCACCAATTAAAAGAATTCAGATCCCAGATTTTGAGTTATTAGCAGCATGTGTATGATACAATATCTCACGCAGTGAAATTATTAAGAACTCGATCTTCATAAATAAACAGCTAAACCACATACAGGTTTATTCATACGAAGTTAATTTAACATTTATTCTTTTTTTTCTTCCAACATTTTCATAATCGCTCATGCACAATCTAAAAATACAAACTAACTTATCCTACTAAATTACTAATTTACGTCTTCTTCAGCATCTGCCAATCAACTGCTTTTGTCTGCTACATGCTAGACAACATGCTAGTTAGTTCTGAAGTACTTCTTCAATTTTAGCTCTTATAAAAGATGTCTGTTATTGAAAAGGGCCCCCTTGTTTGAAGTCTAAATTAATGTTTAATCTTCGCAATCCCTTTTGTTTCATTGACTTATTTTCATATCAATTTGTCATGCAATATACGTGTTAAATATGTTTATTTATAACTTATAACCCATACTTTGTCTCCATACAACCTGTTGGGCCATCCTTTATTCCTAAAATTTTTAACGCGCGCACCTAATTTAAATTTTGGAAATAGCTTCAAACACCCTTTAATTATTTTATTAAAATATGCTACAGCATGTTCCCTCTTAAAAATGGTACACGTAGCATTTGTAATACGACAACAGGTCTGCACAAAGTAATTAAAATTCATTCGAATAGAAATCGAGGATGAGAAAATCGTAATTAGAAAAATGTTTCATAATTTATGCATCACGCAATATTTCTTTATCTCGTTTTCCATATTTTGCTTAAGTTGTCATTAACTTTGTAATTAACCAACTAAAATATTTATTTTAGATATATAAAACCAGTCATTTGTAAACTTTATGCATTATCTGTATACACATTTTCAAAAACTAGAAAAAAAAGCGCCCTAATAGTTTAGAAATTTATTTGATTTTTATTAAATTTCCTTTTTGTTTAAATGCGAGATTAAATTTTTGAACACAACAAATTAAATTCCAAAACTGTGTCACAAATAATATTAGTCACATGTGAATGATACAATACTCTATGCAGTAAAATTATTAAAACTCGATCGTCATAAAAAACAACTAAACCACATACAGATTTAGTTTAACATTTTTTTCTTTTCCTTCCAACTTTTTCTTAATTGCTCATGCACAATCTAAAAAGGAAACTTATTCTTCTAAATTACTCCTTTACTTCTTCTTCAACATCTGTCAATCAACTGTTATTGTCTGCTACTTAAAGGCAACATGCTACTTAGTTCTCAAGTACTTCTTCAACTTGACCTCTGTTATAATAGATGTCTCTTATTGAAAATGTTCCCATCGTTTAAAGTCTAAATTAATATTGTATCTCCCATATCCCTTTTGTTCCACTGATTATTTGTTACACAATTTTGTCATGCAATATTTGCGTTGAATATGTTTATACCCAGACATTGTCTACATACAACCTGTTGGACTATCCTTCATTCCAAAAACTTTTAACGCACCTTACCTAATTTGAAAATTGGATATAGATTCAAACACTGATGAAGTTAAATACAGCAAAGCACCTGTTATACATTTTTCATTTATACATCTTTCACATTTATACGTCGTTTTACAGCGGTCGTACATGTTTCGTTTACACGATGCATAACTTCAGATATACGTCGTATTTTTCATGCCGATTTTCCCGGAATTTTTTAAAAATGTGATGCTGATGTAATGACATAGAAATTAAGCACAATTGATAAACTGATAAAAACAGATTGACGGATTCTCGTTTAAGTAGCGATTAGCAAAGAAGAAGAAGAAAAGTGAAGAAGTTATCCCACCTTCTTTCGAAGATGCGTTGGACTGCATTGGCTCACATAGAACTTTTTTGGTTTCTCACTATACTACGGAGAAAACTTTCCAAGAACTTAACTCCATACATAGTGCTTTTGCTTATGCCTTAAAGTAAATCGGCACGTCAAACGACGATTAAAGGTTATTTTAATTGAGATCGGTTTGTAAGTTTGATAATGGAATAAAAAATGTGTAATTCAATGTGTGCAACTCATGTAAAGGTTTGATAATTTTCACTTTTATTTTTCAAATTTAGAAATGATTATGTGGCTTTTTTTTCAATATACAGTGCATCTTAAACAAACCGAAAATGATAGCAAAATTAAATTTGCATGATTGCAGCATTATATTTCTACAGTCAAAGATTTTGCTGTACAGTCAAAGCACCTTAGGCGACTACAATTTCGATTGTACGTCTTTCTCAGTTATACGTCGTTTTACAACGGTCCTCTGAAAGGAATAAACCGGTACTTTAATGTATGTTGTTGAAATATGCTACAAGCTACAGCATGTTCTCTATTAAAACTGGTGCGGGCAGCATTTATAATCCGATAACAGGTCTTCAGAAAGTAATTCATATTCATTCGAATAGAAATCAAAGATGTGGAATTCATAATTTGGAAAATGATTCATAATTTGTGCATCACGCAATATATCTCTTTCTAGATTTTCATATAGTCCTTAAGTTTTCACTCACTTTGTAATTAATCAACTAAAATAAATTTCTAGATATTTAAAACCAGTCATTTGTTGTAATATTTCTGCATTATCTCTATCAGATATTTTCAAAAGCAGAACAAAGAACTCCCAATACAAACCATAATTTATTTCGTTTTTTCAAAATTTTAGTTTAAATATGAGGTTAAATTTTTGAACATAAAAAATTAAATTCTAAAATTGTGTAGCAACTAATATTAGTGACATGTGTACGGTACAATACTCTATGCAGTGAAATTATTAACAATTCTATCTTTATAAATAAACAGCTAAATCACATGCAGATTTATTCGTACCGATTTAATTTAATGTTTATTCTTTTTTCATCCAAGACTTTCATAATCACTTATTTGCAACCTAAAAAGACTTATTCGTTTAAATTACTCCTTTATGTCTTCTTCAACATCTGTCAATCTATTGCTATTGTCTGCTACTTAAAGACAACATGCTACTTAGTTCTCAAGTACTTCTTCAACTTGAGCTCTGTCGTAATAGATGTCTGTTATTGAAAAGTGTCTCGTCGTTTAAAGTCTAAATTATTATTTAATCTCCCGAATCGCTTTTGTTCCTTTGACTTATTGTTACGCTATTTTGTCATGGAACCTATGTATTGAATGTGTTTATTTATAACCCAGACGTTGTTGACATACAACCAGGTGGGCTATCCTTCATTCAAAAAATTTTTAACTCGCGAATCTAATTTAAATTTCGGAATTAGCTTCAAACACCTATGCATTTAAATATTTTATCAAAATATACTACAGCATGTTCTCTATTAAAAATATACGGGTAGCATTTATAATCAAATAACAGGTCTGCACAAAATAATTCAAATTCACTCGAATGGAAATCGAAGATGAGAAATTCACAATTTGGAAAATGTTTCATAATTTCTGTATCACTCAATAATTGTTTTTCTCGTTTTACACATGTTCCTTAAGTTGTCATTAACTTTATAATTAAATAACTAACATAGTTTTTACAGATTTTTAAAACTAGTCATTTGTAAATTTTATGTATTTTCTCTGTCACATATTTTCAAAAACTAAATAAAATGACATCCGAACAGTCTAGAATTTATTTGATTTTTATTAAATTTACTTTTTGTTTAAATGTAAGATTAAATTTTTGTACGTAACAAATTAAATTCCAGAATTGAGTCACAAATAACATTTTTGACAGGTGTATGAAACAATACTGTATGTATTGTGTGATTAACAACTCGGTCTTCATAAATAAATAGCTGAACCACATACATATTTATTCATACCGATTTAATTTAACATTTATTCTTTTCCCTCACAATATTTGCATAATCGCTCATGCACAACCTAAATAAAAATAAATAAATAAAAATAAAAACTTATTCTTCTAAATTACACCTTTACGTCTTCTACAACATCTGCCAATCAACTTCTATTGTCTGCTACTTAAAGAAAACGTTCTACTTCGTTCTCAAGTACTTCTTCAACTTGAGCTCTGTTATAATAGATGTCACGGTTTTTGAAAAGGGTCCCATCGTTTAAAGTCTAAATTAATATTTAATCTCCTCAATCCATTTTGCTCCATTGACTTATTGTCACACCATTTTGTCATAACATGTTTGATTTGAATATCTTTATTCATAACCCAGACATTCTGTGCACACAACCTGTTAGGTAATTCTTAATTCCGAAAACTTTTAACGCACCTACTTGAAAGCGCTACTATCGATACTTTGTCGAGCTGGAAGTCTCTTTTTTCTTCGTAATCCCCCCCCCCCCCCTTTCTGTCGCTCTTTTTCACTTAATCTTTCTGTCTCTCCTTCATCTTTCGAGGTGATGATAAAGGAAATCAATATGGCGGCTATATTTTCACAGGTCCACTTCGAAAACAAAGTGAACGGCGCCTTTCCAATAATAAGTTAAGAAAAAATAAAGATCTCGCAATTTCGTATTTTTTTTTTTTCACCCTAAATTTATTCTCTATTTGATTATTTTTGAGAAATTTGTACTTCTGTATAACAATGTATGTTATAAACGCTAGTCCGTTATTGTTTAAAGGTAGTAAAACGCAATTGACTTTCACCACAGAATCAATGAGCGTTTATTTTTTATCAAAGCACTTTTTTCTTCTTTATTAAAACGGAACTCGAATAGAATTTTTTTTTTCATTTTAATCTTTTTGCCTTCTCTTTCCGTATATATCACATTCTTAATCACGGCATTTTTTGAGAATGCAATAATTTTTTTTACACAAAATGACAATTAATATTTACAAAACAAGTTTATTTATGAATAAAAGTTTCAAATAAAAGAAAATATTGTTAATTTAATAAAAACGGAATTTATAACTTATATAGAATGTTCTGTTATTCCGGAGACAAACATAAAAGGGTAATAGCGCAGGTCAAGACAAACAAATTTTCCAATAGAGCCTAGACTCGCATTTCAATTGTTGTATGAAAAATGCAGGAAGATTCACTCCAAACTGAATCCAAAGTTTCGTTCACAACCTTTACAACCAGCGCGGAAGCAGAGCTAAGGCTGAGTTGAAATTAGATTTGTGTTCAACTTGTTATAACAATAATGTCTAGCTGTAGCTGTATTATTACTATGAAGCATTTTATTTTATATCAGTATTATTTACAGAAACAATCAATATTGAAAATATGTACATATTTCTAAAATTTACATTACTTACATATTGACAACGAAAATACATCTTTCCAAACTACGTTTTTAGTTGATCACGGAATGGTTGAATCATGAATCACGACTCTTATGTTGGTACTTTCTAGAAAATTCCGTTCAAGGTTCTAAATTACGAGGCCAACTTGAGTAGCAAAGCGCAGATACAAAACAACAAGATCAAAATGTTAAGGTAACCGTTTTAACTAAGTTCACAGCTAAGCAGTAGGCACAGTCGATAGGATGAAGATCTAGGCCCTCATCAGATTTATTGCCGCTGCGCGGCGATTAGGCGATCCCCGCCCCGATACCAGGTATCAAACCCATTCAGCTGGGGAGACCCGGCAGGTAGGGTCCTGGTTATCGGTTAGAAAGAAAGAAAGAAAGCCAATTTTTTTCGACATTCTTTCGTTTGGCGCCAAACATTTGTTTTGTCATTGGTAACCTTGAAGTCGATTTTCTCGCCAATCTCCAATATTTCTCCAAATATCGCCAAATTTGGCGAAATGTAGCCAGCTTTCCGACTTCGTTTACTTTCAACTGCTCAATAACTTAATAACTGTTTCAAAACCATCATTCCCATTGAAATGCATTGACCCTTAATGATTCATAAATGACCCACTAATCGAATTTTCTCGAACATGTGACCTAGCCCAATCGTTTTCTCGTATCGTCAAAACGGCAGGATACAAAATTTAGTCAAAATCGTTAGAGCCGTTTTTGAGAAATTTTGCAAACGAGCATAGACACACACACAAGATTTTCTCGTATTATAACACTGTATAATTAAGATATCGACCTTTGCCGTATACTTGCTAGTAAGAGCGATGTTTGCCTTTGCATTCTTTTGTCTTAGTCCAGCGCACTGTACCCGGTAATTGTTCCCCGGTACACCCGATCTCTGTTATAAAAGATGTCTCCTTTCTTGAAAAGGATCCCATTGCTTAAAGTCTAAATTAATAGTTAATCTTCCCAATCCGTTTTGCTCCTTTGATTTATTGTCACACCATTTTATCACGTTTGATTTGAATATTTTTATTTATAACACATACGTTATTTGTACAGGATAAGAACTCCAGTTATCAAAATGACTTAGCTCAATGTGCAAAATTATTTGAGCTTTCGGAATGTGGCCGATGGTCTATTTTGTACCTGGGTGGAGAATACAATATTTCATATTTCAGTAGCATTTGGGTAGTAGTTCAGTAGCATTACGGGTTTTCGTCCTCTGCGTGACTGAACATTTAGAGAACCTGTTTTGTCAAACTTCTCAACCATTGCTTTTAAACCATTAACTGACAAAGGACCGTTACCTTTGGCAATTTTTTTGTGGTTCCTAAAAGCACGAAGAGCGGCTGGCGCATTGCACTGGTTAACCCGTTGGGGACGAGCGACACGTATACGTGCCGCATGAAGCGCTCAGAATCCTTGTTTTTTCTCACCAGTAAAATTTTACTGTAAAATTTGCCTTATTTAATCAGCGCATTTGCTCGATTAAACAAGATTCAAATTTCTGTTTTTAAAAAACGGTGACAAAAGATTAAAAATTTCGTAAATGGCTCCCGTCCCGAAGGGGTTAAGGTAAAAGAATTTGACTAGTAGAGCTCGCTCAACTAAAGAAGGAGACATTAAGAAAGATAACTTTCAATGAAATTGATTCTAACAATAACACATTACCTTTTAAAGCCGAACAAGCTGGTACTGGGCCAAAAGATGTAACGTGAAATTTGAATAAAGAACTTCTTCTTCTGCTGTTGCTTTCTTTGGAGCTCTGTAAGTGAAATTGCAGATAAAGAAACTTTAGCAGTGTTTATGTAAATTTTTAGCTTTTTCTAAACTGTTACCATTTTGAGCTGGGATTAAATTCGTTAAATAAAAGGTAATTTTATTCATTTTTGAAACTCTCTTTTTCGAATACACAGCGCCACATATTCCCCTGGCGGTGATTTTGGAACTAAATTTTTTTTCCCGGAATCCTTCGTCCCCCGTCTTGTTTAATCTTCCCATAAAATTTGGTGCCATTCTCGCAATTAGATAGCGCTACAGAATACTCTGAGTACTGTCAGTTTAATTATGGCCACCCTGTATATACATATATTTCCTGGAGGTCTTTTTCATATTTTCCGCTTTGTCGACAGTTTAAAATTGCCATCCCCGGGCTTGGATAGACTTATATGCGCGCACGCACGCACACACACACACACACACACACACACACACAACCTTGCGGATAGCTAGTACCTTTGTCGTCTTAACGATACCTTTCATTAAAAAATGCATGACTATTTAATATTTTTATAAAATATTTTCTGAAAGTCTTTTTCATATTTTCTGTTTTCCTAGGGCTTCAAATATGTAACAAAACGATCGCTGAAAAGTTAAAGGATTTAGCGTGTACGAACATCACGGATGTACTGGAAGGAAGAGCAACACAGAGAATTATTTTTATTTTCATAAGAATGAATAAAGTTTTTGCATGTTAAAATTATAAACCTCCAATGTAATCCCGGGAAACACCAGGCGGTTCTTCTTGTCTAAAATAAAACTTTAGTGTAACAGCTGAATAAATATGTGACGTAAAATATATATATATATATATATATATATGGAATCACTTACTGATTTGAATATGTCATGTGTTTCGCCATTAACACGCCTCAGATAAAACCACAGTTTTTCGGCT
Organism: Maratus speciosus; assembly: GCA_963932465.1. Classification (NCBI taxonomy): domain Eukaryota; kingdom Metazoa; phylum Arthropoda; class Arachnida; order Araneae; family Salticidae; genus Maratus; species Maratus speciosus. The sequence goes on along the minus strand of OZ010790.1, from coordinate 445,068,548 downwards.
GTAACTTTTTTCTGCAAGGTACCAAGCAGTCTAAAACAACTTGTTTACACAATGTACAAGTCTTTTTTTTTTTTCAAAAATTTTATTTTTCATTTAAAGACTTAAAAAAAAATAAACTTTAGAAATGTTCATAAATATCATGAATTTTTGCAAAAATTCTGAATTAAAGATAGTTGAAAAATATCTTGCATCAGAAACTGACATGTATTGCAGTAATTTTTTTTTACAGTTTTAATACCTTTTTAAGTGCCAACACTTTTCTAAAATTAGATTAAAAATATAGCTTTTGAATTAATACTGTAAATTGCTTCTTGAAGATACGAATATAGACGTATTTAAATAAATTTGAAGAAATATGATTTCATATCAATATTAAATTTTAATTTCTTTCATTATTTAAACAAAAATTAGAACGAAGTGTGTTTTAAGCTGTGGCAATAACCACAATAGCTAGACCAGCAAGAAAAAAATTATGTCTTTTGCTTTATTTTAACTATCATTTACGTTAAGTCTACTGATAACCATTTAAATTTTAAATTCTTTTAATTAACTAATAAATAAAAGGATTTTGTTTAAGTTTTGTAAATATTTCACAATTAGCTGATTCGCAATAACGAATATTAAAAGAATAGAAAGACTACTAGCTATTTATAAACAGAAATTTCTGTATTATAGAGCAGAAGCGTATCAGAGAATCTACAATTCTCCGATGAGATTATGATTATGCGTCTATAATCTGTCTCATTGTTGGAAAAAGAAATAAATAAATCTATAATAATAACGATAAGTGTAAAGAAGAACGGCGGACAGTTTTTTCTAAAAGTACCTCGATGATAAGGAATTTTTCTCAAACTATCATTTTTCATTTTATATTTTTTATTGGTGGTTTAGTTCTCCTTGAAAAATCGCTAGGATGAGTTCTTAAAAGTCTGTAAATTCTAAGAATTATAAGTAAAAGCGTTAGGGATGTTTATGACAGATTATTGATTAAATAATGCTATAATTTTCAGGAAATTCTAAGTATAATTTATGGTTAAAATAATCCTGGTAAATACGCAAATTATATTTTATTGTCTAAAATTCTTACACTCAGTTGATAATGAAATTCAATATCTTAAAGCTATTGAGATCGACAGAGGTTAGAATTCTTCTACTATTGATACCGCTTTATTTAAACTACAGCACCCTCGTTTCCTCAAACTCACCCCAGTCGTCTTCCCTTTACAGTATTAGCATTGTGTTACCTTAGCTTTCTAAATCCAGATTTCCCATCGAAAAAATTTTTAGACAATATGATTTCAAAATAACTTTTTAATCTACCAATAAACTTACCCTTTCCAAACTCAAAGATCTTATTGAGTTATCCAATACATGGGGTATCTATGGTATTAATTGCCAGTGTGGTCTTTCCTATATTGGACAAGCCAAACATGGCTTAAATTTTCGCTTTAAAGAACACAAACAATATATTTAAAAACAAGAAACCAATAAATCTTCAATTGCAAAACATTGCTGGGAGATGAACTACATTTTTGAATCCAATTCGGCTAAAATAATCTGTAAATCCTCTTCTATATATGAAATTAACTTTCTTGAAGCATTTCACATCTGTAAAAATTCTGAAAATATTGTCAATTGCGAATTCACTATTTCCCACTCTCCCATTAGCAGATTGTTGGAAATAATATATAAAAACCTTTTTTTCTTAATTTCTTCCAGCATTTTCCACGCTTTCGGTTTCATTTCTTATACTAATTTCTTATTGGCTGTTTACCGTATTTTACTGTTTTCCTATTGGTCAATAACTTCACTTTAATCCGCTTCTCTCCTATATATTTGAGCAAATTTCCGTCATTCTTAGCACTAATATAGCGTCCAAAATTTTTATAAAGCTAAACTTGATCTTACCCATCTCCTGTACATACAATAATGAGATGAGTATGGCAATAAAATACTGTTATATAAGACAGTACTTCGTCCCATACGTCTCTACTGTGCTCAGATCTGGGGCTCAGTGGCTAAAACCAATTTACAAAAAAATCAGGTGGTCCAGAACAAAACCCTTCGAGGTATTGTGCACCCTCCATGGTATCGCAGGAATACTGTTATTCATAAAGATCTTAATATTCCTCCTATTCGCATTATTATTAAAAACCAAGCAATTAAATTCTTTGATAATATTCTAACTATCCCAAATCCCACTCTTCAAAATATTTCTATTTAGATGAGCGAGCCCGCTGGAGAAGATCACGGGCCACTCTTCATCTGCCTGAAAACATCGACCAGGGTTAATATTTCATTACCTTTATTTTCATTGATAGGGCTTGTCCTTCCTGGATGTTAGGGCTGGATTATTTATCAATATATCGACAGATATTGATATTTCTTAACTATAGCACTAACAATATCTGAACTTTGACTCTGTTGATATATCCCAATAAAATAAGTGTTTAGAAAGCACTGCAATTACGAACACGAGCCCCGAAAAAATATCGTCAAATATCTCAAAACTCAATAAAATAATAATGTTTTGCGCTCACCGCCAGAGCCCCGGAAAAAAAAAAAAAAAAAAAAAAAAAAAATCTATTTCAATGTCTTCAACCTCCTGCCTCATCCAAAATAGAAAATCTACCTTGATAATCTTTTTTTCCGCTGATTATCTCCGTTAGAAATTATTCCAATTATTGCGATACTTTCCTTCACTGTAAACCTAGATTTCTTTCGACTGTCTGCGTAAAATACTGAATAACACTTATCGTCCGTTCTTCTGTCGTTAGACTACACGTATTGCAATAACTCCAGATATTGATAAATTATGAATATTCACATGACTGGGTATTAGTACGTCGTATTAGTTGTCGCGTTTGATACAGCTGGTTATTGGCGTTGCGCCAGAAGACAGCTGGTTATCATCGAGTCTATACCTGAGAAGCTGAAGTGCTCGGATTGCGAGCAACCAATCAGAATCCGCTAATGGGAAAGTTTCGCCTTTTGTTAGAAACAAGTTGGTGAAAAGCTCAAGATCAAAGCAGTCATTCACTGTGATGATTGGTTGCTTCCCAAAAGAACTTCCCAGTCAGTAATGCATAGTTATAGTGTACCTCGTTCATTCTTCTTTTTCGTTTTAGAGCAAAGTTTCCTCGAGTGAATTTAGTATATCTTGTCTTGATAATTTTCAGCTATGAATATTTATCAAAAAACAAATTTTAAATTAATATAAAAGTATTCCCAAATGTGATTTGAGTATTTATATATATATTTAAATGTTTCAATGTTGTTGTTTTTTTTTTTTTTTGTAGTAAATAGGTAGGAAGATATAACTACAGTTATTTTTTTTTCTATTAAGAATGAATTGATTCCTTAGAGAAAGATTGAAAAGCAACATTTCTGTTGCGTCTATCATCCACTGAAACCTATTTAATAAGAAGTATATTATCGTGACATGTGACATTAAATTAATTTTAGTTTGCCTCTCTTCCTGTGCTAATTAAAATAAAATCGTCAATGTCATAAATTTGAGAATATTTTATTTTAGTTTGCAGTGTTGAATTCAGGGGGTGGCTCGGGGGGGACATTCCTCCCAGAGCAATGCGTTGTCCCCCACCCCCCCCGAAGATTGATTTTGTGTATTGAATGGTCAAAAAGTGCAATCCCCCCCCCCCCCCCCGAAGCCAAAGAAATCCCTCCCGGAGAAAAGTGTTTGACTTCAACACTGTTAGTTTGTATTTTATAATTTTCTCAGTTATTCGCAATGTAATTAAATAGTTAAAATGTTACTGATAAATAATGCATAGGGTAGGAAGAATAGGAAATATACTATTTTTGAAGTAAAATACTTTGAAACAAATGGTATAAGTGTAAACATATATCAAACATTGTTTTCTTTTCTAAAATATTATTTGTATGAATATACTATATACTTAATTTAATGATGCTGTGTGAACATATCGGTATGAGACATTGATTCGTTGCTCTCTACATCTGTTTTTACTTAAATTGATGCTATTATACCATTCATGTTTCGAAATTAACAATATTTGTATTTTTGCACAATTTAAGGGAGGTATCGCGATATATCATCAATATCAATATTAACTCGTTGATATATTGCGATATTAAATTCCTGATATCGTCCAGCCCTACTGGATGTTCATTATCTTCTTTTTTTATTTTGTATATATTTTTTGTATATATTCCCTTTTTTTTCTTTTTTCTTTTTTCTTTTTTTTCCATTACTATAGCTCTTTAACCATTATTGCTTATTGTATTATTATTTTATTTAAATGTATGGCGACTTTAAATGGCCTTTGATTTTTTACAATTGGGGTTCCCCTTTTCCGTGCTTCTGACGTTATTTTGTCAGACTTCGGCTATGACATGAATTTCTCTATGTTTCATTTCTCTACTAGAGGTGAGAAGTTACTCTTCAGGTAGTCTGAACATTATCTCCTCCATGTTCCATGCGTTCTTAGCACTCCAAAACTAGTATGCTTTAAAATTTTAAGTTATGGAGCTGTTAAAGTTGTTTTCTATTTGTATTATATTGCGGAAAGTATATCTTAATTATCAAGATGTGTATTTGCTTTAGTAAAAAAATTTTACTCCCGGAGGAGTTATGTTTGTTTCAAGAAAATGAGACTTCAACTGCACCAGAAGTTTGTAAGGGAAAACGGATACTTTATTATTAGTTATTATCATTATTATTATTACTTTATTATCAGCCTCTTCAATCCAGAATTTAATGAAACTTTACGTAAATGATCTGCTCGTATTTTGTAGAATAAGATCATTGTAAATACATGACTTTTTTTTAATCACATTTCCATTAAAAAATGCTTTTGTAGAAAAAGTAAAACTATCCTGTCTTACCCCGAGGACTGCATAAGTATGGTAAACTTGCAGGAAATGAAAGAATTCAGACTTTCTTTTGAAAGGTAATTTTTTTTTCAAGTTTAACTAACACCCTAAACTAACGATATTTCAATTATAAGCCGTATAAGATGTAATAATTAGAGACAAAAGCTTACATATCTTCATTACAACTTGAGAAATCGGATAAGAAAATTTCATCTCTTTATCAACTTATAAAAAACATAAGCACTCTTGCCCATTTAGTTTTGACTGCCTGTACTTCAAAAATTCTTTAAGAGTTTTTCAATTATTTTATTCCAATATCTTTTTTTTTACCCTACTTAGGATATCCGGCATTACTCCCAATACGATGTGGGCTGGAAGGTAAGCAGTAAAAATGCCTTTTGAAATGCTTGAAACAGTTTTATTGTAGAAAATAAATCCTTATTAAATATGCTAAACATAATGTTATAAGACGTTTCAGTAAATTGAAAAATATTTATATTTAAAAAAGTTTTAAACTAAAAAAAAAAAACCATTTTCAACACAGTAATTATATAAATGCCAGTATAGAGATACCATAATGGCCGCTTCGTCTTCTTGCCTGGAGCTATTTCAACGATTACCTGTTATAAAGCTGCTCAGATTGAGTCAAAATTGAAGTACGCAGTTTCATCCGGTTATATGGTTTTACCCTACTTCCCCGTTCTACTTAGTGATGTACAATGTGCAAAGTTCGAAACACAGGAAGGTTTATAAATATTCAGTATGTATTATAAATTATAGTCCAAACTATAATTATTGAACGTCACGTTCACCTTGATTAACAAATAAAATATGTGATATTAAAATTCTGATAAAATTTATTTAAGAGGCTAAAATATACCTGAAAAGGTTTTTATAGCATAAAACCCGCCAAAGATATTAAAACCCCAAGCGCAATTATTTGAAATAATTAGTTATGCATTAAAGAAATATAATATATATGCAATCGTAAAACCATCTGCCAAGTTAAAAGATCTTGCACACCGAAAAATAGACCCAATCCCTAACTATGAAACTTCAGGCATATATGTGATACCTTTTACAGACAAAATAAATCAGAAGGAACTCAAATACATAGGAATGACTACTAGATAATTCAAAGACAGACGAAAAGAACATATTACAGACATAAAGTATAGCAAGCCCTCTACAGCTCTACCCAGGTTAAACCAAAAACAAGATATTGGCATAGATTTCAGTAAAGCAAACCCATACTTCAAATTACTACACATCAATAATCAGAGAATCCTTGGAAATTTTAACTCAAAGAAAGAATACTTGCAATGATGTACTGTCCTACAATATATCTAAGATCTGGTATGGAATACTAAATATTTCTAGGGATTTTGAAGCATAATCGTATTTCCACCCACCTCCACTCCTCCTCCCTTCCTTTGAAATAGACTCGTCTACTGCTACTTAGGCAACGAACTTTCGCTCCTCTGATTTTCTTCCCCCTGAAGACGGCTGTTATAATGCAGTTGTAAGCGCTTTTTTAACATCTTTGACGGTTTTTATGCTATAAAAACATTTTCATGTATATTTTAGCACCTTTTAAGTAAATTTTATCAGAATTTTAATATCACATATTCAATATGTAATTAATCAGAATAGCCGTACAACTTAACAACAACATTCTGAAAATCATCAGAAAGGGATTCTGTTTTTCTGCTGGGTAAGGGGGGGGGGGATGCAGCATCTATTTAATAGACACCACAAGATTAGAAGACTGAATAGGACTCAATGTTTTCTTTATAATTTTGATCTTTACTGTTTCCGGAAAGAGGGAGGTGGCCGCGGAATCTTCTGGTACGAAGCCTCTTTTCCACCTACTTACTACCAACGATATAATTCTCTATACTTACTTATTTTAGTCGCAGGTATGCGGTATACACGCGGTGATAACAGCAACGCAGTGTTCCTAAATCCTAAGTACCGATTACGATCGATGCTACTTCACTTCGATACTAGGATGGGGACCTATGGAACGAGTCGTTTATCTCAATAAATTAATATATATTATGTACTTAGAAATGCCACTTTATTATAGTGAGTTGTGCTGAAACGTACTCGAATATTATATCATCAAGGTATCACAAGAAATGATGTTGGACAGTATGTTGTTTCAATAAATTGGTAAAAGCCACCTTCCAGCTGCCATGAACAGCAAAATCTGAATAATATTTTAATTAATCACAACTAATTGGATATATAAAAAGAGTGATCTTAAATAGTTATGTTACATTTTTATTTTACTTTACTGTAGTTTTGTCAGATTACCAATAATTATTTTTTCTTCACAAAAAAGAAATTATACTCATCTTTTCATGAACGAAATGTTAAAAAAATATTTTTTAAACTTCAAAATGTAGTTTTACAATTCATTTTTGTTTATTTTAAAAAGCAACATATTACACAACCTAATTAATCTTTTTTTCGTGTATTTTTTAATTCTCTTATGCTCCGCAAAATATGTTTTAAGCGTTTTTATAATGAAAAATATAGAGTTTCTTTTATACATAAGATGCCGTAAAGCATTAGCTCGGTTAGAAAACATTATAAATCATCAATAAAATCCTTGCCGTTTCGGCAGCTTTCCAGATGGCTTATGTCAAGCTTAACTGCTAAGTTCTGAATCGCATTAGATCCCGGAAAGATATTTAGTTTTTAATAGTTTTCTGAAAATGTTTTAGGTATTAAAATCTGAAAAATATTAAATAGATATTAAATAGATATTTTATGTATTTTTCACAAGGAGATGCAGCAAATATCAAGTTCAAGGAACATATTAATAGGATTTTATATTTTTTTCATTAAGAAATATATACGTAATTTTTTACAGCAACTGGAAAGTCTATGAAGTTTCCATCAACAACATTTTATAATTTGGCTTAGTGTGTTTCAAACATTTGAAACTGAATTTTGATTCTCCATCGAAAATAAGAGAGCATGTGTTCCACCCCCCCTTTTTTTTTATTGAAATTATTTGATGCCTAAAATGCCCCTAATCCTTACTTTTTCGTTTTCTATTGTGCACCAGTCCTTACGAATTCCCGAGTTACCTGGATGCGAAGCAACTTCCGCTGCACAAATGCCCGATGTATACAACTCAAAATAAGCAAAACTATTTTTTTTTTTAATTTTAGCTTAAATAGTAGTACAAGTTTTTTTTTAATATTTTAATGTACAGTCGTGGGAAAAAAAAAAAAAAATGAACCAGTTTTTTCCAGTTTTCAAATACAATTTTCCTTTATTGGCATTTATTGATAAAAATTAATTTAATGTAGAATATTTATTTTAATCATAGTGACATAAAGCAATAAGCTTTCTTTATATCTATCATTTCTGAAAGCTCGGCTTTACTCGGTATATTAATCTTTTAGAATTTCCAGTGTTAATAAATAGTTTGATTATAAGAAACCTGCGCTTAAAAGGAATTGGGATTTTAAAAATACACGAAGGAGCGAATTCAGCGCTGAATTTTAAAATGGAATGAAATCTCTAATTAAGCCATATTAAAAATATTAACATGTATTTCATCACATAAAAACACGCAGTTCTGTGGCATTTTCCTTCGTTCAAGAATCGTGTCGTTAATAGGGCTATCGCTAAAGAGAAAATCATAGTGCTGCAGTAGCCGCGTCATCAACATGAGGGAGATTCCCAAGTTCGGACAAAGTCGTAGCCTTACGGAATAAGCTGTTGATCCTAGTGCAGAAATTTTATACAAATAAGACAATGAGTTCCTCCGAAATTGGGAACTATAGTGCTGCGGTAGCCGCGTCATCAACATGAGGTGGTTTCCCAAGTTTGGACGAAGTCGTAATCTTACGGAACAAGTTGTTGATCCGAGTGCAGAAATTTTATCCAAAAGACAATGACTTCGTCCGAAATTGAGAACTATAGTGCTGTGGGTTGTTGATCCGAGTGCAGAAATTTTATCCAAAAGACAAAGACTTCGTCCGAAATTGGTAACTGTTTCAAATTGATGACCCAAGGGTGGTTCTTAGCAAATAACATAGGAGAGGTAAAGAGATGAAAAAAAAAATCTATAACAAGAACAGGAATAATTTCCTATGTTTTATATACTTTACCATACAAAATGAGAAAAAATACCATGAATTTCAAAGATCTGAGAGGCATAATTACCTTCAATTTACCTGCCCTTTGAAACATTTTTAATCACTTTGGTGTCTGAAACATGTTATACTAAAAGACAAGAAACTATCAAATGGAAAATCTTAATTTTAAATTTCATAAACTATGTCAGACTCCATAAATAGCTTTTATGTACTTAGAATTAATTCCACGTGCTTCTATTTTTAAGGGTTGTCCAAATTTTTAGATAAAAATGAAATGTAATGTGCGGGATAGGTACTATCACGATTTTTCAAGTGTTTCGTTTACGCCTCTACGTACCATACGTACTACTTTTTTTCTTTTCTGGCGCTCCTAAAAAAACGCGAATTGATTGATATTGACAAAGTAAGACAATAACAGGAATGCATAACGCGTGAGGCTAGAATGTAAATCAAATGAGACTATACAGGGTGTCCGGTCTCAACGGTGTCCAATGGCTAATTCCTAAACCGTTAGTCATAGACATATAGTTCCAATTACAAAAATGTTTTAAATCAGGTAAAGAAGTATTTTAAAAGCGATTTGGGTCAGTAAAAACATTTCTTAAAAAATTGCGAAATTGAAATTTTTATACGGTCCCCAGGTCCTATAAGTTATATTTAGTAAAATTTTCCTATTACACTGACAAGTAAGACAAAAAAAGTCCCATTCATATAACTCTAAAACTGAGCGAGTTATGAAACTTTAAAAATGCATGACTTATGTCACTTTTCTGCTCTGAAAACAAATGAGTTCGGCTTGACTTTGAGGGATCACATACCAAGTGCTTAAAGTATTCGAAGATCTTATTTCATGTGTATCTGCGCTTTGAAAAAAATCGTACAAGTATTACGATTAAGTTAACATTTATAAAGTTTCAGATTGGCTAAAATAACATATATTTTAATTTGTCAGGATTTGAGACTGTTTCTTTTATGATTTCTTTTAACAAAAATTATGGTTTTTTATAAGTTTTTATGTTACTTCAATGATCATATGTATGTTTTTCCAGTTCAAAATTTGTACCCGAACTTTAACTCACTTTTAAATATCCGATCGAGATTACATTTTACATACTGGCGCAAATCCAATAACAATCTAATATTATTATGATTTTCGGTGGTTACCATTTATACTTATTTTACAGGATAACACAAAAAATTTCGGATAGATTCCCTCCAAGAAGTTTAAGAAAAAGTTTTAGGTAATACAAGACTGCGATTGTTGGGGGTTTTTTTTTTTAACTTTTATGTGTTTTTTAACACTGAATCCGAAAATTACATTGATTTTTAACCATTATGTCAGAATATTTCACAAATCATAAATTGTCAAATTTAAAGAATAACAAAAATCGGATACAATAAACTAGAGGAGATGGTTGTGTTTTTTAACCTTTGATAATTGATTTTTACTTACTTTTTAGCACTGAATCTGAAAATGACCTTCATTTTTAACCATCACATTAGAATATTTTTGCAAATCGTAAATGTGTAAGTTAAAATATAGCGAAAATCTCGTACTATAAAACATATGTAAAACTTCTTTTGTTTTGTTTTATTTCATTTTATTCAACAATTTATTCGATATTTTTGCTTATCTTGGGATTCTTACAGCTAAATAGCTGAGTGGTCCGATGAGATGTGGGAGGAGATTCAATTTTAATTTGAATTTTGCGAAAAATCCTCATGTGATGGTTAAAAATGAAGGTCAATTTCAGATTCATTGGTACAGAATACATAAGAATTAACTTTCAAAAGCTAAAAAACATGACATAACCCAACTTTTGGAGGCTGGTGTAATCTAATAATATTTTAAAATACGTATCATTTTGTAAAGAATTGAGGCTGTTAATTTAGCATCACTTTATTTAACAAAAATTCTGTTTTTTCTTTCTTCTTAAATGTTTATTACAAATTGTATATTTAGCATTAATATGTCAGAATGATTAAAGATTTCAAATTTATATTGCAATGTTAATTTTACTCTCAACCATTTTTTAATATATCTGACGAAATTATATTTCGACTAAATTTGTGAATGACCCCCAATTTGCAGCGAAAAATATGCTCCAACTTTAAACAGCTATTACTCGGTCAATTTTAATCGTAGAATAACGGGACATTTTGTGTATTACTTCTCAGTGTAAAAGGAAAATTTTACTAAATATAACTTATAGGACCGAGGGACCGTATAAAAATTTAAATTTCGTAATTTTTTAAGAAATGTTTTTATTGACCCAAATCGCTTTTAAAATATTTCTTTACCTGATTTTAAACATTTTTGTAATTGGAACTATATGTCTATGACTAACGGTGTAGGAATTAGCCATTGGACACCGTTGAGACCGGACACCTTGTATAGTATACATGTTTTTCAGACACAACCGAACTGATGGCCATTCATCAAAATTTTGGAAGAACTTCGTTTTGGGGCACTCAAAATATAGATCCCATGAGTCCCCCAAAATAAAGTTGTTTTACCATGTCTTCTTTTCAGGAAAAGGGGAAACATTTTAATTAAGGGAAAGGAGTGAAACTCATTTTCTTTAAATAGGTCAAGTAGGGTATGGTTTATTGTTATTATTTTTTAATTCTAAATCGAATGCTACCATCCGTAAGTCAATACGATTATCTGTTACAAAGTCATTGCAGGTTTTATTAATACAAAGATTAAAATTAGACTTTAGGGCAGGTAAAGTAGGTTTTTAGAACAACGACAAAAATTTGGAAAGAAGTACAGGTAAAATAAGATTTTTCAGAGACAACTGAGGGCTATTCACTAAAATTTGATAAGAACTTCGCTTTAGCACTAGAAATGAAGATCCGATGAATCCCTAGAAAATAAAGTTTTTTTAACATTGATTTTTTGTGGGGGAGGGGGGGGGTGATAAAAGAGGGACATTTTAGCTCGTGTGGAAAATAACTTTTTTTAAATAGGTCAACTGGTGTGTCATTTAATATCTATTTTTGAAATTCTAAATCGAATGACATCAGGGGCAAGATAGAGCAAAATATTCATTACAACGAAACTCTTTTTCATTCCTCAGTAAAATCTGCATTTAAGAAGTAAGTAACAAAATCAAACCTACTGAACAAGAAGTGTAAACTGATCGAAAAATAAGTAACTAATTTGATATTTTGCAAATTTTACTTATTTTATTTATTATCACTATATATTTACATTTATTTTATATTTTGAGTTAGAAGAAGTTTCATTCAACTAATTATCAGAGAATGGAAAAAGGGGAAAAAAGGTGTAACATTAAAATTCCGTCATAGCGTCATTTCATTATAGCAAACATATATTGGCGGTACCAAGAAGTTCGTTCTAACTATAATTTGATTTTATGTAAAATATAAGCCGTTTACTTTCGACAAAAACACCAATGCCTTTCAATTGAAAGAGTTCTAAGTTCTAATGATTATTTTTCTTTAAATGGAAAGGTGTTCATTTGTAGATAGGCCAACATTAATGTTAAGAGAAAATAATACAATTTATATAATTCACTTTTAACTTTTAAGGAAATTTTTGTAATAAATTCAAATGGACCATTCTATTGTAGAGAAAAAAAGGGGGAAGAGGGAAACAAAAGGAATGATTACATACTTATTGATGCCATTTTCACGTAAAAATTTTAAAAAAAAGATATTTTCATTTTAACTAGATGGTGTTTGAAGTTGTTTTCATGCATTACAAAAGTAGGCTGATTTAGTGAATTAAAATGACATTTTCAAAGGAAAAAAAGCCACAGTAATGCATAAAACTGGAATATTTTTCTACAATTGCATCAAACAGTCATTTTTCAAAAACTTCCGTCCTACAAGCATAACTGGAAAAATCTTCCAATGTTTGTGTTCCACTATCTCCCAATAGCAGATTTCGCTTAATTTAATCACAAATTTCGGTTTTTAAATAAAGTGAATATTTCGATTCAGTAATAGTAGCAGTCATAAATAGAAGGTACGAGAGCTATGAACCAACTTCGAAATTTAGGTCCATATCTTTAAGGGAAAAAATACTTCCAGTGTCATTTTTATAAGACACTACACTGCAAATCTTTATGCACTTTTCAGAACAGTTTTTACAACACTTATTTTGTCCCCTTTTTTAGAACACTTTGAACAGCACCTTTCGGAATAATTTTTAGAATACTTCTGAGAACACTTATTTTTTTCAGCACACTTTCTAGAGCACTTTTTGAACACTTTTGGGAACGCGTGATTTTACAAATGTGTTAAAATGTATTCTCAATCTATTCTCAATACACTTTCGGTACACTTTTGTAACGCTTTCTTTATAGTGGAGCATATTCGGAACATAGTTCAGTATACATTAAGATAACTGAAACCCCCCTTTTTTTTAAATCAAAGTGCTTCAAGTGTGTTCTCAATGTGTGCTGCAAATTTGCAGTGTAGCTACATGACAATCCATTATGTTTCATTTAAATTCCACGAGGTCTTTCAATTGTTTGGGGGAAAAGGAAATCGAGTTTTATTATACGTTTCAAGTTTCTAGCCGTAACAATTTCAAATAAATCGTAATTTAGAACGTTTATAGAACGCTTTCCGCTCATTTCATCTTTTTAAAATTTCAAATTTCTTAAAAATCTTCCTTAGAGAGTATTTATAGAGCTCAGATGACAAAGTTGATATGTTACAAAAAAAATAAATATATAAATAAAATTAAAAAAAATAAATAAATAAATAAATAAAATTTAAAAAAATAAAAATAAAATAAAATAAATAAATAAATAAAATTTAAAAAAAAATAAAAAAAATAAAAAATAAATAAAAATAAAAATAAAAAAATAAATAATAAAAAAATTAAAAAATTCAGTTAATCATACGATTGAATATAATCAATGGTGTTCTACCATCTGTTAAATTACTATTTGAAAAAAAAACGAACACTCACAGAGATTTTAATTGATAAAGGAGGCATTTGACAACAAACGCAAATAAAGATTTGGAACTTTATACAGCCCATTTTCTCAAAATGATGATTGCGTCACTTACCACATTTATCATCTGAGCTCTTCATTTTTATCTTAAAAGTAGCCACCATGCAAAATTTAAAGTTTTTATACACATCAGTATTATAGAAACCGCAATTTCAGAGCGTTTTTTGTCCCTGCACTCTTTTACATTTCGAATTTCTTAGAACTTATTCTACTTTGAGTATTTAAACGTTGAAAGGAACCGTCGTGAAATTTTTAGTTTTTAGTCTTACCAGTTACAAATGAACCGTAATATAGAAAGTTTTTAGAATATTCACCACTCATTTTAACCTGTTAAGTTTCACATTTTTTAGAAGCAGTTCTTTGAGAACATTTACATCTTAAGGGGTCTCAGGACTCTAATAAATGGAAAAATTGAAAAAAAAAATGGACCATTTTCAGCATTTAATATCTTAAAATGTATAAGATTTAAAAACACAATTTTAAATGGGATGAAAGATATAAGTATGTTCTTTCATTTTAAGTATTTAAAAAATTGTAAGATGCAGAATTAGTATTTATAGGGGGCTTCAAACTATCAGACCTTTGTCGAGCAGAAAATTGGCATGACAACTTACTCGCACGATTACAAAATACATTTTCCTACTAGAATGAATTTTTTTTATACTTTAGATTGGTTATACTTTAGATTGTAATAATTACCCTGAACCTAAATAAATTTGTATTTAAAGCATTTTTTTTTTTTTTTAATACAAAATTGTTTTTAGCTAATACAAAACTTTGAAATTTTCAACAGTATGATCCTAAAAAATATTTTTTGAACAATAAAAATTAAATTTTAGGTTCAGTTTATACCGACTAACATGCAACATATGTTTTTAAATTTTCATGAAAAAATATTCAGAAGTTTTTGAGATACCCTGCGCGTTATGCCAAAAAGCGTCATTTGGAGAAAAATGCCTTCAAAATTTCGGAAATGCCGCTTTAGTTATTGCGCGGGTATAATTATAAAAGCCATAACTTCTGTTAATGGGAATTTCAAGAAAATAATTATATCAAACTGTTCAAAAAAGATAATAATAGTTTAAAACCTTAAAAAAAATTAAATTTCGAAAATTTTAAAGCGTTAAGAATCCTAAGACCCCTTAAAATTAACAACCATTACAAATCCCAAATGTGTCACAGAACCCAACAGTGTCACAGAAATCGCAATTTTAGAACTATTTTGTTCTTGCATCCTTTTAAATTTTGATTTTTTTTTACAAACTGTTCTGAAGAAGTATTTACGTCTTAATAATAACAGCCATGTAAAATGTAAAGTGTCTATAGCCTTAAGAGTTCCAAATAAATCGTAATTTAGAAAGTTTTCCACTTATTCCAACCTTTTAAAATTCGAATATCTTTTAGAAACCACTCATAACGAGTATTCTTAAGAGTAACCACCACACCAAATTCTAATTTTCCAGTTACAATTCTTAAGTGTTCCAAATAAATCGTAATTTAGAAAGTTTTCCACTTATTCCAACCTTTTAAAATTCGAATATCTTTTAGAAACCGCTCATAACGAGTATTCTTAAGAGTAACCACCACACCAAATTCTAATTTTCCAGTTACAATTCTTAAGTGTTCCAAATAAATCGTAATTTAGAAAGTTTTCCACTTATTCCAACCTTTTAAAATTCGAATATCTTTTAGAAACCGCTCATATCGAGTATTCTTAAGAGTAACCACCACACCAAATTCTAATTTTCCAGTTACAATTCTTAAGTGTTCCAAATAAATCGTAATTTAGAAAGTTTTCCACTTATTCCAACCTTTTAAAATTCGAATATCTTTTAGAAACCGCTCATATCGAGTATTCTTAAGAGTAACCACCACACCAAATTCTAATTTTCTAGTTACAATAATGTCTCATAAATCGCAATTTTAAAACCATTTTTTCTCCTGTGCCTCGTTCGGGGTTGCTGTATTAAGATAAAATATAATACAACCTAAACTGGAGCAGAAGTGGTAACCAGTATTTTGCCGCTATTATTTTTTAAATCGATTCCCGAATTTCAAGGGATTTGTTCGTAGGGGAAGCCCTCTTACAAACAAATACACAAACAGACAAACAAACGTTACTTATTTATATTATTAGTATATATTCGAATAAAAAAAGTATTCAGAAAATTTGAATGTCTTAATATTTCATCAAAATTATGTAATTTTCAAAATGTAATCCGATATTTTTTTGATAATCTAAGAGATTTTGGTAACCAGCATTTTGCCGCTATTATTTTTTTAAATCGGCTCCGAAGTTCCTGAGACTTGTTTGTAGGGGAAGTCCTCTACAAGTAAACAGACACAACAAACGTTACGTATTTATATTATTAGTACATATTCGAATGAAAACTAGTATGTTGTGGCCATCACAAAACTTTCTTCTATATAAATCACGTCAATTAAATCATTTAAATAGTAAAAGAAATTACATCAATTTAGAACCAATTCGTATCAAAGTATACCTGAATTTGAAGTTTGATGAAAATTCGTCCATTACTTATTGAGATAGAGCTGTAGGGGAAATTCTGAAAAATGCAGCAGAGCAGCGCCACCTGTTGAGTGATTTGCACCCAAACACAAACAGCACTAATTCATATTAAGGTATACCGGAATCTGAAGTTTGAGGAAAATCGGTGCATTAGTTCTGGAGCTAGAGCTATTGTGGAAATCACAAAAATGCAGCACAGCAGCGCCACCTGTTGAGCGATTTACACGAAAAGGTACAAAACATCAATTCATGTCAAGGACTAACTGAATCTGAAGTTTGATGAAAATCCGTGCATTAGTTCTGGACATTGAGCTATTGTGGAAATCGTGAAAAATGCTGCATAGCAGCGCCACCTGTTGAGTGATTTACACCAAAACATAATCAGCACTAATTCATATCCAGGTATACCTGAATCTGAAGTTTGTTGAAAACCCAAGCATTAGTTCTTGAGATAGAGCTATTGCGGAAATCTCAAAAAATGCAGCATAGCAGCGCCACCTGTTGAGCGATTTACACCACAAGGGGCAAAACGTCAATTCATGTCTAGCACTAACGGAATCTGAAGTTTGATGGAAATCTGTGCATTATTTCTTGAGATTGAGCTATTACTAAAATCGTGTAAATGCTGCAAAGCGCCATCTGTTGGGCGATTTGCACCAAAACGTTACCAGCACCAATTCATATCAAGGATTAACGGAATCTGAAGTTTTATAAAAATCCGTGCATTAGTTCTTGAGACAGAGCTTTTGCGGAAATCCTGCAAAATGCTACATAGCAGCACCACCTGTTGAGTGATTTACACCAAAACATAATCAGCACTAATTCATATTCAGGTATACCTGAATCTGAAGTTTGTTGAAAACCCAAGCATTAGTTCTTGAGATAGAGCTATTGCGGAAATCTCAAAAAATGCAGCATAGCAGCGCCACCTGTTGAGCGATTTACACCACAAGGGGCAAAACGTCAATTCATGTCTAGCACTAACGGAATCTGAAGTTTGATGGAAATCTGTGCATTATTTCTTGAGATTGAGCTATTACTAAAATCGTGTAAATGCTGCAAAGCGCCATCTGTTGGGCGATTTGCACCAAAACGTTACCAGCACCAATTCATATCAAGGATTAACGGAATCTGAAGTTTTATAAAAATCCGTGCATTAGTTCTTGAGACAGAGCTTTTGCGGAAATCCTGCAAAATGCTACATAGCAGCGCCACCTGCAGGGCGATTTACACCAAAAACTAATCAGCACTAATCTATATCAGGGACTACCTGAATATGAATTTTTATTAAATTCCGTGCATTAGTTCTTGAGATAGAGCGCCCACAAAATTTGTGTCACATACAGACAGACGGACGGACAGACAGACAGACGGACAGACAGACAGACAGACAGGCAGACTCACAGACAGACATTTTGTAAAAACATGTTTTTTGGAATCTCTGACCCATAAAACGTGCAAATCCGTCGAAAACTGGAATTCGAAAATTTTCATGAAACCAATACTTTCTTCTTGCCAAGATAGAAGAAAGTAAAAACATTAAGAAAATTTGAATGTCTTAATATTTCATCAAAATTATATAATTTTCAAAATGTAATCCGATATATATATATTTCTTTGATAATCTGCATCGCAAATATCATTTCTTACTTATTATATAAAATTTAATAAAATCAGTATTGTATTCTTCTAACTTTTTTGGGGTTACTAGGTTTTTTACATAAATTTTGTCATCATCACTATCATTAATTGTTATTTACAATTTAAATGCTATATCGTATTTTGTATATGAATGATACGAACAGAGAAAAAAAAGAGATTCTTTCGTAAAAATATTTAACAGAAATAAAACAAAGAATAAGAGTCAATAAACAGCTTGAGAACTGATGTCTAAAAGGAAGCAAAAGAAAAAAAAAAAAAAAACGACGTTATAATTTTCAAAGTTTGTGAAATATAAATCAAAACCTGACCAGCATTTATCATTGTAACCTTTTTCGAAATTACAAGTGCAATTTATTTCAGAATTCGTAGTACAATTGCAATTTTAGACATTACTGGAAGTGATGTCACATTTTTAGCTTGGCAGGAAAAGATACAGTTACGGTTGAAGAAGTCCGATATTATCGCAGCAGTTTTTTCAAGTTTTTCATTATTCGCAAAATTTTAATTTAAAATTTTTTTTTTTTTTTTTTTGCACTAGAGCCGCCGTCTATTTTACTCGAATTTTATAAATGTATTTCACAGCAGAATTTTTATTTAGAACTATTTAACTTAATTAATTTGCTCTTCTTTTTTTTTTTTTTTGTGTTGCATTCATTTAACATATTTTATGAAGAAATTTCTGGTTCGAATCGACTAATATCAATTTGGCAGGTGTCACAATGAACCCTAATGGCGGTTCTAGTGTTAATGATGTTGATTTTTTAATGGATTCCTGCATACTTGGTACGAATTCGTGTATAGAATGAGTAAATCCCATTTTCATAAAATCATGGAAAGTATTATGACTGTGAAACATATGGTACGATTAAATGTTTATGGGAGTTTTTCGGCTTCAAAAAATACATTTTTTTTCCTAATTGTCTAACATTTTATAAGTGTTCTCCATTTTAAGAAATTTAAACACATTTAGAATTTATAGTTATTGTTTGTTGCAAAGTATAATTACAAATACATTTAGTTGACGCAAAATTTTGAACGCAATTTTCTCAAAACAATGCTTTTTTTTTTTATATGTCGACATCGGAAAACGATTTCTATGGATTTTTTTTTTTTCTGAACGTTTATTTATTTTCATAGTTTTTACTGTTGCTTTTAATACTTTTATTTAACTTAACTTGGTATTTATATAACGAAACAAATTGATGGGTTAAGTCGAACAATCACGTCGTGCTTTTTACGACATATTACTGGATTAGTACCACATGTTAATCAGCCGTTGGTGAGGTTGTAGAGCAGTTATACCACTTAGCGCAAGCATCGCTAGTGGAGGTGTCAACTCTGTGGAAATTTAACAGCTGTGGAGCGATGATAATATTGGCAGAGCCCAATCAAACACTCATTTATTCATGATGAAGACGAGGCAGATTAGGTACACTGTAAAAAAAATTTTGTAAAGTTACTAAAGTTTTTCTAGGAAACTGGGATTCCAGGAACTTTTTATGTAACGGCAACAACAAAAATTCCTGTAACAGACGCTGTTACAGGAATTTTTCTTGTTGCCGTTACATAAAAAGTTCCTGGAATCCCAGTTTCCTAGAAAAACTTTAGTAACTTCACAGATTTTTTTTTACAGTGCAGCATGAGTGGTGGAAAAAGGCTTATGAAGAAATCTGGGGTTTTCCCAATTAAAACATGGAAACGTAGTTATAGGAAACTGTTTATTTCATCAGAATATACCAATATTAAACAATTCCCACAGGATGAGAAATCAGAACCATCCCGTTTGAGCACTAACTAGTTATTCATGAGAAAGAGATGTTAAATAACGAATTATATTCTACGCGACAAGGACACCAGGTAACAGATTATGTAAAACAATAAAACAGCACAAAAAATCTACTTCTGAGCTCATGCTCGAGGTATTTATTAGAATGCGCGGAGGAAATCCGATTGAAATGGAAACTTCAGGCTAACCAAACAAAATCACGAACGAGACTCGAAGTGAAACTGCGATCCGTCACTCAGCCAATGAAGAGCGATCGAGAAACGTCACAGAAAAGAATCCCGGCGCTGCTAATGGAAGGATTTCGATGAAAAAAGGCTGTCTCCCAGCTGGCGGGAAAATGAGATAAAATAGAATAAAAATGTAAAAATGGCTTTTATAAACATTCGAAAAATAAGTAACTGCGTTCAGAACTTTACAGTTTGGCAGACGATAAAATAATGAAGGAATTAAAAGTTTAGATTACGTTTTTGAATAAAACTATTATTAAGATATGCGTTTTAAACTTATAGGAATTTAACTAGGAATAAATAATAGAGCGTATTAAAAAAAAAAGGAAATAATGAACATGCCGGCAATTTAGAATAATTTAAATGAATAGTAAAAGTAAAAAAAAAAAAAAAAAAAAAAAATTATAACATTTATATGAAAAGATGTAATTTTGTAATCGCTATTTCACTCATTTTCTGATATTCTAGAATTATAACAATTATTTAGAGTCGTGGGGAAAAAAATGTAAACACCCCTACTAGCTCTGCAACAAATTATTGTACAAGAAAGTTACTGGTACCAAACGATTAAAAATAAAGTTTACTTTAAAATGATGTGTATAAAATTTGCTTAGGGGGCCATCCACATATCAAAACGAACCCAAACTTTGTCTTTTTCAATAGCAATACCAGAGTTTGACATCATAAATAAATTCTACACCCTTCAATTAGCCTAAATCCAAATTTTCATGAAATTCGTACGATTACTTCCCGAGAAATTAATTACTTTAAGGGGGTCCGGGTCACAAAAATCTTAAAATTTTCAAAAAAAAAAAAAAATTATTGGATTAAAGTTTTCTCTGTCGTTTTCTGCTTAAAATGAAGTTTAAATCATGTTTCTATCTTAATTAGAACAGAAAATATTAATTTTTTCGTTTTGGTTTGTTTTCAAAATCTACCTTTCAAGCTATGGTTGTCAAGGAAACGAATCCTTGTAAAATTGCGTTTTTCTTCATGATGGGTTTTTGCACCATTTCTCATCTTTAAGTTGTTATAAGTCTAGAACCGTTAAAGATAAATGTTTGAAACTTGGAACATATATTTTTCAATTGCTTTACTTTAACTTTGAGCCAGAAAATTTGAAAAAAATATTTACTTTTGAAAATATGAATTTTTTAAAAAAAGTTACATCAATTTTTATTAAGTTTTTACTTTAAATATTTTAATTTTTTTTTTATTAATATTTTTTTAAATGCTGGCTCTAAATTAAAATTTATATATTTCTGTTTATTTACATGAATAACAATTTAAATTCTACAAATAATATTTCGAGTTATAACAATTTTAAGTTATACCACTTTTTTCATAAATTTTAAATTAAAAAAAATTTAAAAGCTATCAGAAGTTTTATCATATGATTTTGTTTACAAATGATATGGTTAACCATCACAAAAAAATTCAAAATTTTAAATCAATAAATAAAAATTTTTTGAAAATGTGTCCCGGACCCCCTTAAAATGAGCATATTTTAGGAGTTGTATCCAAATCGTGTACCCGATTGTTGAAATGTTACAGAATGACTATGACACCCTAAAATTTGGAAAGAAATGCTATTCAAATTATTTAAAATAATTCACGTTCACAAAATTTACATTTTAGGTAGCTTTCATTACAAAATGCTACCTATTGCAGCCGTTCGGAGGAAAGCGATTTAAAAAAATTTTGGTATATTTCCATTGATCATGACCCCCAGACACCGAAACCACCCTTCGTTCAAAATATATATATATCTGACATTTGTCACACTGTAACTCTCGTAATTATGAACCGATTTCGATGTAATTCGGTGTGTACATATTACATACCAATGTCTCGACCAAGTTCGTTGGCCAGCTTCATTCGCCATTTTGTTTCAAAATGGCGGCCATTTAAAAAAAATTTTTTAATTTAAAATTTGAAATGTGGTACCAAAAAAATTGAAAATGGAAAAATATTTTTTTCTTATATATTTGACCTTTATACAAAGATTTCGGAGCAGTTTTTGTTTCATCTATACCTTAAAAAATGGCTGAGTTATAGCATTTTGAATTTCTAGCGTGGCTGACATTTTGAAACGTCCTGAAATTTGTCACGCGATAAAAGGCGTATTTAAGAACCGATTTGGATGTAACTTCGTTTATACATAGTACATACCAATGTCTCGACCGAGTTCGTTGGCCAGCTTCATCCGCCATCATGTTTAAAAATGGCGGCCATTTAAATTTTTAAGAAAATTTAAATTTGAAATGTGGTATCAAAAAATTGAAAATAGAAAAAATATTTTCTTCTTATGTGTTTGACTTTGATACAAAGATTCGGGAGCAGTTTTTGTTTCGTCTGTATCTTAAAAAAGGGCTGAGTTATAGCATTTTGAATGTCTAGCGTGTTCATTTATTAACATTAATATGACATTTTAAAACGTCTTGATTTTTGTCACGTGATAACAGGCGTATTTATGAACCGATTTGGATGTACCTTGGTGTGTACATAGTACATACAAATATCTCGACCGAGTTCGTTGGCCAGCTTCATCCGCCATCTTGTTTCAAAATGGCGGTCATTTAAAAAATTTTTAAAAATTTTAAATTTAAAATGAGATACCAAAAAAATGGAAAATGAAAAAGATTTTTTTCGTATGTGTTTGACATTAATACAAAGATTCCGGAACAGTTTTTGTTTTGTCTATATCTAAAAAATTGGCTGAGTTATAGCATTTTTAATTTCTATTGTGGCTAACATTTTAAAACGACCTGATTTTTGTCACACGATAACAGGCGTATTTATGAACCGATTTGGATGTACCTTGGTGTGTACATAGTACATACAAATGTCTCGACCGTGTTCGTTGGCCAGCTTCATTCGCCATCTTGTTTCAAAAGGGTTGCCATTTTAAAAAAAAATTGATTTAAAATTTAAAATGAGGTATTAAAAAATTGGAAAATGAAAAAGATTTTTTTTATGTGTTTGGCCTTGATAGAAAGATTCCGGAGCAGTTTTTGTTTCTGAAAATTTGTTCTTTTGTTTATATCTCAAAAAATGGTTGAATTATAGCACTTTGAATTTCTAGCATGGCTAACATTTTGAAACGATCTTGTATTTGTCACGCGATAACACACGTATTCGCCTATTTCGATGTAAGAAGGCATGTGGATAGTATACATCAATATCTCGACCAAGTTCGCTGGCCAGATTCATCAGCCATCTTGTTTCAAAATGGCGGCCATTAAATTAAAAAAATATATAATATTTAAAGTGAGGTGCAAAAAAATTAAAAAAGCTTTCTTTCTTAAGTATTTGACCTTGATATAAGGATTCCGGAACATTTTTTGTTTGTCTTTACCTTAAAAAATGGCTCAGATATAGCAGTTTCAATTTCTATTGTGGGTGACATTTTGAAAAATCTGATTTTTTGCATGCGACAGCACTCGTATATATCAACCGATTCCGATGTGAGTGAGCATGTGCACAGCAATTACTAAGGTCTCGACCAAGTTCACTGGTTAGCCTCATCTACCATGTTGTCTTAAAATGGCAGGCACTTTAAGAAAACGCCGAATTTGGCAGCGAAATATAAGTTACTTTAAAGAAAAGCAGCTTGGATAAAGCTGACTAATTTCGTGAAATTCTCATTCATTATATTGATAAAAATTAGTATTGAATCTCCTATATTCGGTTTCCACTAAATTGTGCTTCGTGTGTTTGAATGATATAAGTTGGCTTTTTTTTAATTAAGGAATATGAAAGCTACCTCTTCCTCCCGGCACTGGCCGGAAGGACTTTTTAATATTGCAGTTAATTTCATTAGGCTTGTATTCACGTGATTTTTGTTTTTGTTTACTAGATTTTCAGTTTGAATTTTTGCGAAAATATTTTTATCATTTTATTTTCTTGAGAATGTTGCCGTCTGATGCAATGAAACATGTTGAAATGTAAATAAATAATATATTTTGCCGTTTTAAAATTTATGTTTATCACTTACAGCACTTAATGAGTACTTTGTTGTAATTAATCCTGCTATTTTTTCCGGAGGTTCTTAAGACGAGACACCTCTTTATTTTGAATGATAACCATTTTTGCATTAATTCTCATTAAACCATCTTTTTTTTTTTTTTTTTTTTTTTTTTTTTTTTTTTTTGTTATTGATGCATCTGCTTAATCCTTTATGACCCGTCGGTACATTAAAGTATCATTAAAATAACTTCTTATAAAATTAACTTAGTTCATAGATAAGTATAGTAATATAGTTTAGAATGAGTTATAGATACTTTACTTTATCTTGTTCCAAAAACATTATTGGTTGCACAAAACGAAAATATTTTTAAAAGGATGATTTCTCTTTCATTTGCATCTTTTCGGCTTCCTTGACGTTGAAAGATTCTGGGGGAAAAAGTTTCAGTTAGAAAATATTTTTATATTTCTAACTGTAAAAGCATTATATTTGTACATTCCCTAATTCTATAAAATACTAAAAAAATATTTTAAATAAACGATTTGAGTGTTGATATAAATATTGCACAAAATCCCTATAAATTTAAATTTAATTAGTTTTAATTAGCAAAATCCTTCTAAAATTTATTAAATGATTGTGTAAATTTTCTAATGTAGTTTTAAAAATTCACAAAAAAGGCTTAAGATGATGAAATTTTATGAATCTATAATTTGGGATATAAAGGGTTAATTGGTATCTTAATGTGATCTGGGTGCTTTTATCATAAACGATAATATTTTCAGCGGATATCGCTTAAAATTAAAAACACAACTATCCTAACTCGAGGTAATTAAAATGTTATCCCTTAAATGCTTAGTGATGCATATCTACATCACTTTTTATTTAATTTTTAGCAACCAGTATATTTATATAGAATTATTAATCCTGTAAAAATTACAATAATATAAGGATTTCTTAAAATTTCTGGCGTCTTATGTTTAATATAAGAGTAAAAAACATAATTCTAAAAAATAATTTATGCATTTAAGGGTTACGTTTTACAAAATAAAAAAATATATAAAATAAGGTATTTAGATTCATACTTATTAAAATATTTACTAATTTGCAATATTTTAGTTTTTACTTGTACTGCAGATATGCAACATAAGAAAATGTGGACGAAGTACACGAAACGAAAGTGATACGAAAAATGTATCTCTGATTCTTTTTTATTATTTTTCCTGTGTATTTTCTCAACCTTTCAGAAAATCGTGCATAATTTTTTTCGAAACAAAATAAAAAATCATGCATTTAAGGGTTAAAACTTTTTGTCCATTATTACAATTTTTTTAAATATCTATTTAGCACTTTTCCCACCTCTAACAAGCAACGTATACCTGAATCCAAAACCATAATAGTCATAAATATTGAGCAGATGCAGTTGGAATCTGTCATCCTAGAAATAGTCCAGGCAATAGAGACCATATAGGGCCTCTACCTAGCAAAATTCATGGTAGTTCTGGAAAAAGGCTTACTATATGTTTTTTGGGTCGCTGAATCCGAATTTGTAACTTCCCACCAAAATTTCCCCCGCCACCCCCCCCCCCAAATTTTGGTAAAATGCCCCACAAAAAAGGTTTTTATTAAAAAAATCAAATTTTTTATTGTTTTAGGGAAAAAGTATCTAGAAATTCAGAAAGTAGACAAAATTTTCAACAAATTAGATATATGGCATTATGACTTAGGATGAAGGGGAAGGGGGTATCTGCCTCGGAACATGCGCACGGTGCTGCGTGAACTAAGTTGCGCAATTCCACTTAACCACTCACACGTTTACATTCGCACTCCCATCTCCCCTCCGAACTTTCTCTATAAGGTTTACTTTAAGTTTTTTGGGTCGCTGAATCCGAATTTTTAACTTCCCCCCCCCCCCAAATGCCCCCCCCCCGAAAACCCCCAAAATAGTTGTTTTTAACTTAAATTTCTTATTGTTTTAGGGGAAAAGCATTACGAAATTCAGAAACTAAACAAAATTTGCAAAAAATAGGATATATGACATTATGACGTAGGACGAATGGGGAGGGGGAGGGCTGCCTCTGAACATGCACTGCGGCGCTACGTGCACTAAGTTATGAAGTACAGGCAATAGGGGATTTTACCTGGAAAATTAATACTAGTTCTGGATTTCAACTCACTTTATGTTTTTGGGTCACTGAATCCGAATTTGTAATTTCCCACCAAAATTTCACCCGGCAACCCCCCAAAAAATTGATTTTTTGAAAAAATTTGGTTTTTGAGAAAAACGCGCGGGGAATGTTCCGAGGCAGCCCCCTCTCTCCCCGTTTATCCTACGTCATAATGTCATGTATCCTATTTGTTGCAAATTTTGTCTAGTTTCTGAATTTCGTAATGCTTTCCCCCTAAAACAATGAAAAATTTAAGTTAATAACAACTATTTTGGGGGGTTTTGGGGGGGGGGGGAATTTTGGAGGTAAGTTAAAAATTCGGATTCAGCGACCCAAAAAACTTAAAGTAAACCTTATAAGGAAAGTTCGGAGGGGAGATTGAAGGGTGAATGTAAACGTGTGAGTGGTTAAGTGGAATTGCGCAACTTAGTCCACGCAGCACCGCGCGCATGTTCCGAGGCAGATCCCCCCTTCCTCTTCATCCTAAGTAGTAATGTCATATATCTAATTTGTTGCAAATTTTGTCTACTTTCTGAATTTCTAGATATTTTCCCCCTAAATTTTTGATTTTTTTAATAAAAACCTTTTTTGTGGAGCTTTTTACCAAAATTTGGGGGGGGGGGGGGGTTCCCGGGGGAAATTTTGGTGGGATGTTACAAATTCGGATTCAGCGACCCAAACAACCTAAAGTAAGCCGATTTCCCGAAATACCATTAATTTTGCTAGGTAAAATTCCCTATTGCCTGGATTAAAATGGAATAAAACGAAAGAGGAACAAAATTTAATTAATCATGCGCCTTTTCCCGGCGGTTCTAAAGCCGAGACCCTTTTTATTTTGAATGATACATATATTTTGCATTAATTCTCATTAAACCATTATTTTCTTTTCATTGATGCATCTGCTTAATTAGTATCTTTTTTGTGATCTGGGTTATTTGATGATAAACGATACGTTTTTTCAATTATTGAAAGTAATAAGTATCTCTATCGCTCAAAAATCAAAACACAAGTATCGTAACTCGCTGTAGTTAAAACTTTTGGTCCGTTATTACAACTTTTAAAAATATCTTCTTACCACTTTTCATACCTCTAACAAGCAACGTATACCTGAATCCAAAACCATAACAGTCATAAATATTGAGCAGATGCAGTTGGAATCTGTCATCCTAGAAATGGAATAAAACGAAAGTGGAACAAAATTTAATTAATCCTGTGACTTTTCCCGGCGGTTCTTAAGCCGAGACCCTTTTTATTTCGAATAATACATATATTTTGCATTAATTCTCATTAAACCATTATTTTCTTTTCATTGATGCATCTGCTTAATTAGTATCTTTTTTGTGATCTGGGTTATTTGATGATAAACGATACGTTTTTTTTCAATTATTGAAAGTAATAAGTATCTCTATCGCTCAAAAATCAAAACACAAGTATCGTAACTCGCTGTAGTTAAAACTTTTGGTCCGTTATTACAACTTTTAAAAATATCTTCTTACCACTTTTCATACCTCTAACAAGCAACGTATACCTGAATCCAAAACCATAACAGTCATAAATATTGAGCCGATGCAGTTGGAATCTGTCATCCTAGAAATGGAATAAAACGAAAGAGAAACAAAATTTAATTAATCCTGCGCCTTTTCCCGGCGGTTCTTAAGCCGAGGCACTTTTTATTTCGAATAATACATATATTTTGCATTAATTCTCATTAAACCATTATTTTCTTTTCATTGATGCATCTGCTTAATTAGTATCTTTTTTGTGATCTGGGTTCTTTGATGATAAACGATACGTTTTTTTTCAATTATTGAAAGTAATAAGTATCTCTATCGCTCAAAAATCAAAACACAAGTATCGTAACTCGCTGTAGTTAAAACTTTTGGTCCGTTATTACAACTTTTAAAAATATCTTCTTACCAATTTTCATACCTCTAACAAGCAACGTATACCTGAATCCAAAACCATAACAGTCATAAATATTGAGCAGATGCAGTTGGAATCTGTCATCCTAGAAATGGAATAAAACGAAAGAGGAACAAAATTTAATTAATCCTGTGACTTTTCCCGGCGGTTCTTAAGCCGAGACCCTTTTTATTTCGAATGATACATATATTTTGCATTAATTCTCATTAAACCATTATTTTCTTTTCATTGATGCATCTGCTTAATTAGTATCTTTTTTGTGATCTGGGTTCTTTGATGATAAACGATACGTTTTTTTTCAATTATTGAAAGTAATAAGTATCTCTATCGCTCAAAAATCAAAACACAAGTATCGTAACTCGCTGTAGTTAAAACTTTTGGTCCGTTATTACAACTTTTAAAAATATCTTCTTACCACTTTTCATACCTCTAACAAGCAACGTATACCTGAATCCAAAACCATAACAGTCATAAATATTGAGCCGATGCAGTTGGAATCTGTCATCCTAGAAATGGAATAAAACGAAAGAGGAACAAAATTTAATTAATCCTGCGCCTTTTCCCGGCGGTTCTTAAGCCGAGGCACTTTTTATTTCGAATGATACATATATTTTGCATTAATTCTCATTAAACCATTATTTTCTTTTCATTGATGCATCTGCTTAATTAGTATCTTTTTTGTGATCTGGGTTCTTTGATGATAAACGATACGTTTTTTTTCAATTATTGAAAGTAATAAGTATCTCTATCGCTCAAAAATCAAAACACAAGTGTCGTAACTCGCTGTAGTTAAAACTTTTGGTCCGTTATTACAACTTTTAAAAATATCTTCTTACCAATTTTCATACCTCTAACAAGCAACGTATACCTGAATCCAAAACCATAACAGTCATAAATATTGAGCAGATGCAGTTGGAATCTGTCATCCTAGAAATGGAATAAAACGAAAGAGGAACAAAATTTAATTAATCCTGCGCCCTTTCCCGGCGGTTCTTAAGCCGAGACCCTTTTTATTTTGAATAATACATATATTTTGCATTAATTCTCATTAAACCATTATTTTCTTTTCATTGATGCATCTGCTTAATTAGTATCTTTTTTATGATCTGGGTTCTTTGATGATAAACGATACGTTTTTTTTCAATTATTGAAAGTAATAAGTATCTCTATCGCTCAAAAATCAAAACACAAGTATCGTAACTCGCTGTAGTTAAAACTTTTGGTCCGTTATTACAACTTTTAAAAATATCTTCTTACCAATTTTCATACCTCTAACAAGCAACGTATACCTGAATCCAAAACCATAACAGTCATAAATATTGAGCAGATGCAGTTGGAATCTGTCATCCTAGAAATGGAATAAAACGAAAGAGGAACAAAATTTAATTAATCCTGTGACTTTTCCCGGCGGTTCTTAAGCCGAGACCCTTTTTATTTCGAATGATACATATATTTTGCATTAATTCTCATTAAACCATTATTTTCTTTTCATTGATGCATCTGCTTAATTAGTATCTTTTTTGTGATCTGGGTTCTTTGATGATAAACGATACGTTTTTTTTCAATTATTGAAAGTAATAAGTATCTCTATCGCTCAAAAATCAAAACACAAGTATCGTAACTCGCTGTAGTTAAAACTTTTGGTCCGTTATTACAACTTTTAAAAATATCTTCTTACCACTTTTCATACCTCTAACAAGCAACGTATACCTGAATCCAAAACCATAACAGTCATAAATATTGAGCCGATGCAGTTGGAATCTGTCATCCTAGAAATGGAATAAAACGAAAGAGGAACAAAATTTAATTAATCCTGCGCCTTTTCCCGGCGGTTCTTAAGCCGAGGCACTTTTTATTTCGAATGATACATATATTTTGCATTAATTCTCATTAAACCATTATTTTCTTTTCATTGATGCATCTGCTTAATTAGTATCTTTTTTGTGATCTGGGTTCTTTGATGATAAACGATACGTTTTTTTTTCAATTATTGAAAGTAATAAGTATCTCTATCGCTCAAAAATCAAAACACAAGTGTCGTAACTCGCTGTAGTTAAAACTTTTGGTCCGTTATTACAACTTTTAAAAATATCTTCTTACCACTTTTCATACCTCTAACAAGCAACGTATACCTGAATCCAAAACCATAACAGTCATAAATATTGAGCAGATGCAGTTGGAATCTGTCATCCTAGAAATGGAATAAAACGAAAGAGGAACAAAATTTAATTAATCCTGCGCCCTTTCCCGGCGGTTCTTAAGCCGAGACCCTTTTTATTTTGAATAATACATATATTTTGCATTAATTCTCATTAAACCATTATTTTCTTTTCATTGATGCATCTGCTTAATTAGTATCTTTTTTATGATCTGGGTTCTTTGATGATAAACGATACGTTTTTTTTCAATTATTGAAAGTAATAAGTATCTCTATCGCTCAAAAATCAAAACACAAGTATCGTAACTCGCTGTAGTTAAAACTTTTGGTCCGTTATTACAACTTTTAAAAATATCTTCTTACCACTTTTCATACCTCTAACAAGCAACGTATACCTGAATCCAAAACCATAACAGTCATAAATATTGAGCAGATGCAGTTGGAATCTGTCATCCTAGAAATGGAATAAAACGAAAGAGGAACAAAATTTAATTAATCCTGCGCCTTTTCCCGGCGGTTCTTAAGCCGAGGCACTTTTTATTTCGAATGATACATATATTTTGCATTAATTCTCATTAAACCATTATTTTCTTTTCATTGATGCATCTGCTTAATTAGTATCTTTTTTGTGATCTGGGTTCTTTGATGATAAACGATACGTTTTTTTTCAATTATTGAAAGTAATAAGTATCTCTATCGCTCAAAAATCAAAACACAAGTGTCGTAACTCGCTGTAGTTAAAACTTTTGGTCCGTTATTACAACTTTTAAAAATATCTTCTTACCACTTTTCATACCTCTAACAAGCAACGTATACCTGAATCCAAAACCATAACAGTCATAAATATTGAGCAGATGCAGTTGGAATCTGTCATCCTAGAAATGGAATAAAACGAAAGAGGAACAAAATTTAATTAATCCTGCGCCCTTTCCCGGCGGTTCTTAAGCCGAGACCCTTTTTATTTTGAATAATACATATATTTTGCATTAATTCTCATTAAACCATTATTTTCTTTTCATTGATGCATCTGCTTAATTAGTATCTTTTTTATGATCTGGGTTCTTTGATGATGAACGATACATTTGTTCAATTACTAAAAGTAATAAGTATCTCTATCGCTCAAAAATCAAAACACAATTATCGTAACTCGCTGTAGTTAAAACTTTTGGTCCATTATTACAACTTTTAAAAATATCTCCTTACCACTTTTCACACCTCTAAACAGTAACATATAACTGAATCCAAGTAATAAATATGAAGCAGATGCAGCTGGAATTCGTTATATTAGAAACGAAATAAAACTTAACAGAAACAAAATGTAATTAATCCTGCAATTTTGTCCGGAGGTTTTTAAGGCGAGACACTTCTTTTGAATTATACCTACTTTGCATTAATTCTCATTAAATCATAATTTTCTTTTCATTGAAGGATCTGCTAAATTGGCATCTTTCTTGTGATCTGGGTGCTTTGATCATAATCGATTACATTTTTTCAGCGTTTGAAAGTAACAAATACCTCTATCACTTAAAATTCAAAACGCAAGTATCCTAACTCGATGCAGTTAAAACTTTTGATCCGTCATTACAAGTTTGTAAAATAACTACTCAGCACTTTTCTAACCTCTGACAAGCACATATACCTGAATACAAAACTATAATAGCCATAAATATTAAGCAGATGCAGCTGTAATCCCTCATCCTAGAACCGAAATATAAAATTAAAAAGAAACAGAGTTGAATTAATTCTAAGTTTCTTAAGGCGAGACACCTCTTTATTTTGAATGATACGTACGATACATATTTTTCTTTTCACTGATATATCTGCTTAATTGGTATCTACTTTGTGATCAGTGTGCTTTTATTATAAACGATACAACATTTTTTCAGCGGAAAGTAACAAATACCTCTACCGCTTAAAATTCAAAACTCAAATATCCTAGCTCGATGTAGTTAAAAGTTTTGGTCCATTATTACAAGTTTTAAAAATATCTACTCAGCCCTTTTCCCGCCTCTAACAAGCAACATATACCTGAATCCAGGTAATAAATATTAAGCAGATGCTGCTGGAATCCGTCATCCTAGAAATGGAATAAAACGAAAAAGAAACAAAATTTAATTAATCCTGCGCCTTTTCCCGGCCCGTTCTTAAGCCGAGACCCTCTTTATTGTGAATGATACATGTCTTTTGCAATAACCCAATAAAGCATCTTTTTTTCATTGATTGGCTTCAACCCAAATTACCAGGCGAATACATTCTTTTGTATAAATTAATAACTAGTTAAAACTTTTCGTGCATTATTACAAGTTTTTAAAATATCTACTTAGCACTTTTCCCACCTCTAACAAGCAACATATACCTGAATCCAAAACATTTTAGGCATAAATATTAAGCAGATGCAGCTGGAATACGTCATCCTAGAAACGGAATAAAACGAAAAAGAAACAAAATTTAATTAATTCTGCGCCTTTTTCCGGCCGTTCTTAAACCGATACCCGCTTTATTTTGAATGATACATGTCTTTTGCAATAACCCAATAAAGCATCTTTTTTTCATTGATTGGCTTCGACCCAAATTACTAGGAAAATACATACTTTTGTATAAATTAATAACTAGTTAAAACTTTTTGTCCATTATTACAAATTTTTAAAATATCTATTTAGCGCGCGCTTTTCTCACCTCTAACAAGCAACATATACCTGAATCCAAAACCATAATAACCATAAATATTAAGCAGATGCAGCTGGAATCCATCATCCTGGAAATGGAATAAAACGAAAAAGAAACAAAATTTAATTAATCCTGCGCCTTTCCCCGGCGGTTCTTAAACCGAGACCCGCTTTATTTTGAATGATACATGTCTTTTGCAATAACCCAATAAAGCATCTTTTTTTCATTGATTGGCTTCGACCCAAATTACTAGGCGAATACATTCTTTTGTATAAATTAATAACTCGCCTGGCATTTCCTAATGACCCCTAGATCTAATGATACATGTCAGGGTCAATAAATGATGGTAAAACGCACACTCGCGCTGGACATCGACTCCAGACGGATATTTATGACCGGCGAATGAATAAAAAAAATAAATAAGAATCATGACAATCCTTGGAAAGTTTTGTTAAGTGACGCGAATCGTCTATTCTAGGAATATGCAATGTTATTTTTAAGTCAAAGGAGGTGAGTAAAGTTCTGTCTTTTTTTTGCTCCATGTTATACATTGTTAAAAAAATGTAAAAAAAATGAGGTACATTGTTAGTACAATTGTATCACAAATGAGCGATGACATGCTTAGATATAAGGAATCACACGTACCTAAATATAAGTTTGTCAATAAATATAATTTCATACATATTGTAAATTTTCATATTGTAAATTTTAAGAGAAATTGTTTAAAAAATGGGTGCATGCTATTAATTTGTGCGAATAGTTTGAAGAATCAAAGTTACGTCCTCCAAATTCAAGGACGTGTATATGGATGTATCGAATCTATGTGTGATTATAAAAGTTTCGTATTGCATTTCTAGGGATGTCGTGATTTATCATGAATGAATTCATGAAAATGCAAGTAGCGACCTTATATGAAAACGAAGTAAAAGCATGTGATAGATGCCATCGCCGCCATAGTTCATGCAAAAGAAAGAAAAAACTGAAAAAATCATATCCTTGAGAATAATTTTAGAACATATGTGTTATATTCTTATCTTTCGAAATCATAGCTGGTCACTGGCTTTCATATTACATAATCTATTTATCTGTCTATCGATCTATATCTATATATAGAGGAAGTTCGGATATTATTGGAATTGTCGGATAATATGGAAACTTCAATATTTGGCGCATACAGTATTGCAGCCAAGCACAAATTTACCATAAGACTTCCTAGTGCTTCCATCAGGAACTATGTTCAGTTTTGTTTGGATACCTATTGTTGGAGCGACACGGTGAAATAAAATCTTATTCTCGATTTTTGGAAGTAAATTGTATAAAATTTGTATTAAGGCTGTTTTCAACTGCTCTACTCAACAAGCGCAGAAAGTTTTGACACATCTGCACATTCATTTTTTAACGGAAAGATATAAAATTGGAAAGCCTGACCATAGAAGCGATTTGAAATCGAACTGTGTTTTCCATTTTTTGATAAATAAATTACCTATTGAGTTACAAGCGATTTTGATCACGTGACAAAGACGTTTTTCTCCCTTCGCTGACTATTTTTTCTGCTTTCTTCGGGAACTTCGGTTCAAAACGTCAACTTTGACACTATTTCTAAAAGATCAATTGCGTTTGGAAAAAAACCCGGAAAAAACAGCTCGATTACGTAGTTTTTGAACAACAACACCTACTAGTTTTATGCATTTCCGAACAAAATTAAATTAAAACCTATGTCATAAAGTTGTCCTTTTGGATTTGAAAACATTCTAAATTATAAAATCTCATTGCCAGTGATGTTAACCAAGTTCAGTTTAGTCAGTTTGTCTCTATGCTAACTTGTTGACGCGTAAACAGGTTGGTTATATTTTTCAAGATGATGTGTCGGGTAATATGGAATATCTGCTAGACAACTGCTTCAAGATGAGTCTAAAAATTGAAACAATTTTTGAAGAATCGGATGATTTAGAGATGACTAAGATTTACTCATTAAATAATTTTGGTTATTCTTTAAAATCGTGGTCTTTCTTGCAATTTTAATATTTCTTATGATTCTATTCCATATTACCCGATCTGGTTGCCAAAAAGTGTAAATTTTTTAAAAAGCTAAATATTGATATGTATTTTTTGTTCTCTTCTACTTTAAACGCAAGAAAAATGCGTTAAGGAATAGTCAAAGCTTCAGAATGCTTTCTATATTACTCACTGCGTTCTCAACTAGAATCTAAGCTCTATGTGGTAATGTAGTAATTTTATTAGTACTCTAATATACGAAATTGGTAATTTAAAAAAATAAGTTAAAAATTGTCAGAATGCTTTCTATATTACTCACTACGTTCTCAACTAGAAACTAAGTTCTTATATAGTAAATTATAGATACTCTAATACAAAAAATTGGTAATTAAAAAAAAATTAAAAATTGTCAAAATGTTTTCTATATTACTCAATACGCTCTGAACTAGAATCTAAGCTCTTATGTAGTAATTTTATAGATACTCTAATACAAAAAATTGGTAATTTAAAAAAATAAGTTAAAAATTGTCAGAAGCTTTCTATATTACTCACTACGTTCTCAACTAGAATCTAAGCTCTATGTGGTAATGTAGTAATTTTATAAGTACTCTAATATACAAAATTGGTACAATTAAAAAAAATAAGTTAAAAATTGTCAGAATGCTTTCTATATTACTCACTACGTTCTGAACTAGAATCTAAGCTCTTATATAGTAATGCGATAATTTTATAGATACTCCAATATACAAAATTGGTAATTAAAAAAAAAAAAAAAGGTTAAAAATTGTCAGAATGCTTTCTCTATTACTCACTACAATCTCAAGTAGAATCTAAGCTCTTAGGTAGTAATTTTACAGATACTCTAATACAAAAAATTGGTAATTAAAAAAAATAACTTAAAAATTGTCACAAAAAATTGGTAATTTAAAAAAATAAGTTAAAAATTGTCAGAATGCTTTCTATATTACTCACTACGTTCTGAGCTAGAATCTAAGCTCTATGTGGTAACGTAGTAATTTTATACGTACTCTGATATAAAATAAAAATCCCTGCCGGCCCGGCCTACAGGCAGAGGTAGATTTCGAAGTGAAGTATACTAATTTCACCAACAAAAACTAAATTATGATTAGATATAAATCCACTTTAATAGTTTTATCTGTCTGCTTTTGACGAGATTTTATTTCATTTTTATATAATAGCTGGTTTTATCAGAATCATGTTAAGGCGGTATTTAAAAAAAAATACTTTTCCGTGATCAACAACTCGAAATTTTCTGGCACATTTTCAGATTCATTTTTAATAAAAAAAAATATGAAACATGCTGACGTGATTTTTGAAAATATTTATAAGCGACCTGTGTTTTTATTTTTCTTTCAATTAATTAAAACTTGATTAATAAACAATTATTTTCTGAGTAGGGCAATATTTTTCGTTTCTAACACTATCGCTTCGGAAAATTCTGTTCAAAATGCCCACTTTGACATAATTTTTTGAAATATATTCTGCTTCTATCAAAAAATCGATCATTACTGTGCATTATATAGTTTCTGAATAGGAGAATCTACCAATTGGATGCTTTTGAGAGCAAAAATGAATTTAAAAATGAGTAAGAAAATAAGCAGTTTGGATTTGAATACACCCTTAATAAGATGATTTTTTTCTTCAACCGCTATGTATTTTTAATTTGTTTTTGCTGTAAGAATTGGTCCTATCAAAAAGTTGTCCATATAAATGTTGAAGGCAATATTAAGAAGATCTATGATAAATTCATGGAGATTTTATATCTTGTGAATTGACGGAGTTATGAAAATCTTTCTTCTTCAACCACCTCCCCTTTTTGTTTTCATTTTTCATTTTTTTTTTTTTTTTTTTTTTTTTTTTTGCGGTACGGATTGGTCCTATCAAAAGCTTGGGAATATAAAAGTTTTAGATAATATTAAAGAGAAGTATAATAAAATTAATTAGATTTAATATCTTGAGAATTGGCGAAGTTAGGAATTTCTTTCTCCCAAAAATCCTATTTTTTGCGCCCCTTGAGCCCATTTTTAATTTTATCAAAATCTGTGATGCATAAATTTTTGGCGCTATTTTTAGAAGTAATAAAAACTTTAAACTGATTTGATATGTACAAAAATTAAGAAATTATGGGTTTTTTTCGGTTTTCACAAAACCCCTCCTTATTTCCATCCCTTTGGTCCGATTTTGCCCATTAACGAACTTGATCGAGATTTTATGTCCCTTGATTTTATGTATCAGTTTGGAAGAGATTTGTGCAGAATTGCGGAAGTTATCGTGTCCAGAAGAAAGTGATATATATATATAGATAGATAGATGTATATATATATAAAGTTTTTTACTGAGGGTGGTTTTGGGTTCTAGGGGTCATGATCGGTGTAGATCTGCAAAAATGTTTCAGAAATTCCATCATAGGAACGACCCCAATAGGTAGTATTTCATACGAAATCTACCTAAAACTGGTAACTGTTAATTTTTAAGATGATGTAAAACTCCTAGTTAGTACGCAGGTAACTGTAACTTACTAAAAAGGAAATTGAAATATGTTTAGTTGAATTGAGAGTATGTACGCTGTCTAGCGTAAACATGGATTGCTTAAAAAGTGGGCAAAAAAATCCAATTTTTAAAAAAAATGATAAAGATATTGCTAAGATTTTATGTTTTTGCATCATTCTGTATTACAACTGAACTAAAAATATGTGCATTTATTCAATATTGTACATTTTTTTAAAGCGTCCCGAACATATAGGCAGATACCTTTCTCGTTTAAAACGATATTCTGCAGATGTTTAAGATATAATAAAGAGCTTTTACTAAACCTAACTCCATGCACTGATGTAATCACACACCTGCTGGTTCAGTTATGTTAGCAAAAAATGTTATGTTTAGTTAAGCCTTGACTAATCTGAGCACTTCTTTGACTAATCTGGTTTTCTTTGATTGCGTGGAAGTATAAGAAAAGTATCTAAAACAGCTGTACGAATAAATATTGATACAGTTTTTAATAAACAATATAAGCAATAAATGTTGATTCTTGCGTTTATTTTTATATATTCCGTTAACATGTTTGCAAGGAGAAATTTGTCATAATACGACTGACTATAATCAGAAAGGGAGTAAAGCACTTAATCTGACAACAGTCCAGATCTCAGAAATGAGCACGTTTTGATTTTTAAAATTTTGAACATATCTCAAAAACATTTCTAAGAGAAAGGGAACTTTGAAGATTCATTTACCTTACTAATTTTGATGTTATTTGACCAATTTTGATATTTCATTTGATTTCTAATCGACTTTTATTATTTTATAAGTCACGACCCTTTTTCGGCGATTCTCAAAAAAAATTTTATTCTCCACACAAAAACAGGAAACTTTCTGACACATTCACTAAGTCATTTTTAAAGACGAAAGCATGAAATTGGTAGAACAGGACTATTAAAGTTATTTAAATAAGAATAGCGTTTTTCATTTTTCAATAAATGTATTACATCTTGGGTTATAATCGGTTGTCGTCTCATGACAATGGCAACCGGAAAAACTTCCTCAAAACGTCAACTTTGGCATTTTCTAAAATATACGAGGGCGGTGGTTCAATAATTATTGTTCCGAGTGTGTATAAAATATTTGTACTGCGATGGTTGATGTGAAATATTAAAGCCTAATGTCTTAGATGCCTATATGCCCAATTTCTGAACCGTAGCTGCTATATTCACATATTTTTTTTTCGTTTTAGGTGTAAGAGGTGGCACCTAGCTTGAAAGGGGGAATTAGGGGGGGGAGGCTGTTTGGAGCTTATGGGGCCAGACCTGAAGCAGTTCTGTGATAGATTTGTGACAGTGGATGAGACATGTCACAAATCTATCACAGAACTACTATTAAACTTACCTGTGCACTGAACTAGGAGTTTTACAATATCTTTAAAGTTAAATGAAATATTTCAAAATAGGTCAAAAAATCACACTTTTTTTATTTTGAGTATCTATAAAGTAATTACGTTATAACATAGAGTTTAGATTCTAGTTCAGAGCATAGTGAGTAATATGGAAAGGATACTGACAAAATTTCGCTGCGTTTTTATGTAAAAAACGTAAGAAAATTATGCATAGAAGCATTGTTTACATTTCTCCTGGCCTTCCTACACCCGCTTCCGTTATTTGACTCATTATTTCCTGTTTATTAAATTGGCCATAACTCCTCCTCTTCTAGTAATCATAGGAATAAAATTAAAACATATTTAGAATCTTAAAATATTGTTCTTTCACATAAAACAACAATAAAATTTCGTAAATTTTCACGAAAATGACCAAGTAATATAACAGCCAAAAGACAGGATTCCGTTATGGACAGGTTCCATTTTCTCATATTTTACTGTACAGAGTCAAAATTATAAAAGATACCCTCAATTTAACATGAACGAATCCTAAATATGAATACTTTCTATTTCAAAACTTTGATTTCAAGTAACTTAAAATTTGGTACTTTGGCATAAAATTCGTAGTAAAATATCCAAACAAAAATTTTGTTAAAATTAGGTAAAGAAAATAAATAGTTAAAAGAAACTGTGAAACATAAAAAGTAAAAAAAAAAGGGGGGGGTCCGTTTAGACATGCTTCTGTCTTACCAGTTATAGTTTTATGGTATTCCTTCTGCAGGGCCATGATATATTTCTGCTTAACCCTCTATTGCTCATGGTAGCAAATCTGCTACCATGATGTATATTTAGATGTATATTTTAAGTCATTACAACAGTAATTGCACCTTTCGGTAATGTTAGTTATGAACTTTGAATGCAGAAGGAGCACTAATTAAGAAAATAAATAGCTTGAAACAACATGTCTAACAAACAGGACAAAATGTCATATACAGTGGTAAGTTTTTGCTCAATTTTTCAAATATTTTATTGAAATAAAACTAAATACGTATGATTCATTGGTATAAAAAGAGTTACTTCTATTCGCTGCATAAAAAACTCCATATAAGTTTGTTTTTTAATAATAAAATGGGTAACTAAAATCAAGGTAGCAGATCTGCTACCACGGGCATTAGTGATCATGAGCCCATGGTAGCATTTTTGCGACCATATTATTTTCAAAGGACATTTGAACTTCTTAGTGTTACCTTTGTACTTATACTTGTATACTTTTAATTCATGACATTTAATATTTACATTTGATAACATGCTCATGTTATTAAATAAATCTGAAATAATTGAAATTTATATTTTCCATACTGTTCAGTGCTAAACTGTAATTTAAGGCTTTCATGTGATGATAGCATACTAATTAGAGTGTTAATTTTAACTAGAGAAATTTGATTCTGAAACCAGAACAGTATGTTTCATTGTGTATTAAGTTTTCGTGAATGTCAAGATTTGTTTTTGTGTTGTGAAATAAAAATAAGAAAAATTCAAGGATTTCTTTCTTCAAATTCTCTACACATATACAATAAAATGAAATTATTTTTTTTTTTTTACATTTTTGAACAAAATAATGAAATTCTTTTTCAATATGTACATAGAGAAAATTATGATGTAAATTGGGAATCAATATTTTGAACTTTAAATTTCTAAGTACAAATATACTTCTAAGTTAAAAAAATTCTAAGTATAAAACGTTTTTTATTAAGCCGTATCACTCAAGTTTATTATATTTAGTATGTTTGTACTACATGGTACATATTACACTAGCTAAACCCGTGCAGATCAACTGCTCTGTAGTTTACAATATTTTTAATTAATTGTTGTGTTTATTGTGCGTCACATTTTATTCTGGGTTTTGAATTTTTGGCAACAAAAAATAGCAAATCTTATAAGAAATGGCTTCTATATTGTTTTTTTTTTTTTCAAATTAATTAAAAATGAACTATAATTTATTTAGAATCCGGATTGTTATTTTTTGTTTGTTTGTTTGTTTGTTTTTCTTTTGTCTCTGCAAAATTTTAATCACATATGTAAAATTCACGATTCTAGCTTCTTAATTGTGTGTATTTTTAGAAAGTTAGAGTAAAAAAAATTATTTTCTTATGCATTAGATAAACAAACCACTCGTAGCCATCGGAAAAAACGGTTTTTTGCCGCTACATTAGTGTATTATATATATAAGGTTAGTTGAGGTAACTGGAACCACGAGGTAACTAGGCCATAGGCTATTTTATAAAAACCTGTTGGTGTTTTTTAAGTTTTAGCTTTTGTGAACAATGCCCCTTAATCTCTACTTCCAAAAACAACGTGTATCAACTCAATCATAACTCTCACTTTGCTGTGATAGGTTGTCAAAAATTTACGTTTCTTTTTTTTTAAAACAACGTCTATATGGTTGAATTTCCTCGGCTGATTATTAAAATACTGTAAGTACTTTTATTAAACAATCATTTTTTAAAAGATTAGACATATAACTACATTAATCTTATTA
Source organism: Maratus speciosus (assembly GCA_963932465.1). Classification (NCBI taxonomy): domain Eukaryota; kingdom Metazoa; phylum Arthropoda; class Arachnida; order Araneae; family Salticidae; genus Maratus; species Maratus speciosus. The sequence goes on along the minus strand of OZ010790.1, from coordinate 445,027,068 downwards.
GGTATCTATACATATTTACTTCATGTTTCAAATGTAAGCCCGGTGTCCCAGTTACCCCATAAATTTTTCAAGAATGGGGTAACTGGAACATGTATCCGTGGTAACTGGACCATGCTGGATCCAGTTACCCCAATAGTTATAAATAATTTTTTTGTGTTTCTCTTACTACGGGAAGTAAATTTCTCCATTGTTTTTTGCTCACAATAAAGAAAATGATAGAATACCTTATTAAAATTATGTAATGAAATTAAAAAAAAAAACATATTGAGTGGTATCAAACCAAATGTCTTGGCCCCTTGAGAGGCGGTGATGCCGTTATGGCACCATTTAATTTTAATTCCTAATTGCCACATTGGCACCTGAATTTTATAACGAAAATTTCACCTTTATTAAGTACGCGAAAATATACTTTTACTTGTTTTCAGATAGATTATCTTGTAAATATTGGTGTCATTAAATCATTTCAACATTTTACAAATGCAAGTACCTTGCCCCTGAAATCGAGTTAGCCAGACCTTGACATTGCACTATACACAGGGGTCGCATTCTATAGGGAACTTTTATCGTTCCTACCACTATTTTGAAAATAATATCTTCATCGCACCTTTCTGTAAGGGTTCTGGTAGGAACAATAACATTTTCCCTATATAATGCGACCCCTGGATAAAGTACTTAAGTACTTACGTAGCCGTTTGTTCATACATTTACCTTGCTATTTTTTTCCTTACTAGGGGGCTCGGCCCCCTACGAGCTACGCTCGCCAACCCCCCGTTCAGACACTGCAGTCTCTAAAAGCACGCTAATTTGATCGGCTTTAATTGAATTTTTTTGGAAGATTGAATCTCTCTATTCTAAAAAAAAGTAACTACCGCTGTCACCGCCGCCGCCGCCGCCGCCGCCGCCGCCGCCGCCGGTTTTGAATTTTTTGTGACTGGAGGTCTTTCTTCGTTAATATTGAGAAAAATAATGCATACAAAAATATGAAAATCAGTGATTTTATACAGAAATGTTTGATAAATACGCTGATGCAGATAGTTTTCAAATCGAAGAATTATTTTAAGAGATATTTAATGCTAAAGTTGGACAAAATCGTTCCACTAAAAAAGTTTTATAGCAGCAAAAACTATACATGGCAGTGTAATCATTTTTAGATCATTTTATGCGTTAGAATTTGCCGGAGTGCAGATTGCATTATTTTTTTTATTTTGACTCATTTTTTCAGGTTTTATTTCTATTTTAAATTCAAATTTTCAGCATTTCTAGAGATATTTTTTACAGATTTCAGAAAATTGTACTAATTTAAACTGTTGCCAGCTGTATAAAAAGCGCAAGCAATAATGTTTGCTTCAAATTAAAAATTTATTTACACGTGACTATTATAAACAGGAAAAAAACTTTCAAATTAGAATTAAATAATTATGTATAAAAAGCAGGAACTTATTAAAAATTACGTCATAAAAAGTACACACGTGAATTTTAAAAGAGAAAGGATATTGTAAAATAATAAATTCATTAACATGCGTTAGAAGTCTTAGGAGAAATTACGTCATATTTACGTCACATTATAGTTATTACATAAAATGAACACAAAATAATATTGCAAAAAAGTTTAAATTTAGAAATTGCGCTAGACATTTATTTAATATTTTGAGAGGATATTTTCAACTATTTTTGTTAGGAAAGCGCAAATAATATTTCATTGCTAACAAAAGTATTTTCACGTGAATATTTAAAAGAGAAATAATAGCTTGGTCAAAATTACGTCAGATTAAAAACGATTAATTTAAAATGTCTCATTTAAAAGAACTTTCTTTTCGCTTTGTTAAAAAATACCAGGAGACAAAGACTGTTTACTTAATTCCTTTTATATTAGCTTATTTTGAAATGTTGTTACACGTGTCTACGTCATCAAGTTATTTTTATTTCGACGTTTTATTTGTATTTTTATTAATGTTGTACGAATTTATTTGTACTTTCGTTATTTATAATAAAAATTATGTCAATTTGTATAATTTGGCGAGTGGTTTGGCGATTTATACAATTTGGCGAAATTGGTCGACGGGATAATCAAGTAGTACCGCAGCGGATTTGGCGTTAAAATTCCCCAATCAAAGAGAAATGAATAGAAATTCGTTTATAGGGAGATCGCCACTGTTTTTTAAATTATAATTCAATCTTTCGAAATCTTTTTAAAGCCGATGAAATTAGCGTGCATTTTGAGCAATTAGCCTGCGGTGTCTGGACGGGGGTTGGCGAGCGTAGCTCGTAGGGGGGCGAGCCCCCTAGTTATAATTAAAAAAAACAAAGGCGATCTCCCTATAAACGGGTTTCTATTCATTTCTCTTTGATTGGGGAATTTTACGGAAAAATCAGCTGCTGTTAAAAGATACAATGGCATTTCAAAATCATCTAATATAAAATGAATTAAGTAAACAGAGTCTTTTTCTCCCGGTATTTTTTAACAAAGCGAAAAGAAAATCCTTTTAAATAAAACATTTTAAATATATCGTTTTTAATCTGACGTAATTTTCACCAAACTTTTATTTCCCTTTTTAATATTCATGTGAAAATGCTTTTATTAGAAATGAAATATTATTTGCGCTGTCAAAAAAAAAAAAAAAAAAAAAAAAAAATAGTTGAAAAGTTCATCTCAAAATATCAAGTAAATGTCTCGCGCTATTTTTAAATTTAAACTACTATTTTGCAATATTATTTTTTGTTCATTTTACGTAATAAGTGTAATGTGACGTAAATGTGATGTAATTTCTCCTATTTAAGACTTCTAACGCATGTTAATGAATTTATTACTTTACAATATCCTTTCTCTGTTAAAATTCACGTGTAATTATAGATGAAGTAATTTTCAATAAGTTCCTGCTTTTTATACGTAATTATTTAATTCTAATTTGAAAGTTTTTCTTTTCTGTTTATAATAGTCACGCGTAAATAAATTTTTAATTTGAAGCAAACATTATTGTTTCCGTTGTTTATACAGTTTGGCCGCAGGTTAAATTAGTACAATTTTCTGAAATAAGTAAAAAAATATCTCTCGAAATGCTGAAAATTTGAATTTAAAATAGAAATGAAACCTCGAAAAATGAGTCAAATTAAAAAAATAAATTATTTCTGCACACCGGGAAATTATAACGTATAAAATGATCTAAAAAGTATTAAATTCCGATGTATAGTTTTTGCTCCTATAAAACTTTTTTAATGGAACGATTTTGTCCAACTTTAGCATTAAATATCTCTTAAAATAATTCTTCGATTTGAAAACTGTCTACATCAGCGTGTTTATCAAACATTTCTGTATAATACTACCAATTTTCATATTTTTGTATGCATTAGTTTTCTTAATATTAACGAAGAAAGACCTCCGGTCACAAAAAATTCAAAACCGGCGGCGGCGGCGGCGGTGACAGCGGGAGTTACTTTTTTTTAGAATAGAGAGAAAATACCCATGTGACTTTTATACTTATTATCTATACTAAAGTACATAAGTACTTCCTTAAGTTTTATGTTTTTGGTATAAATAAATCTAATATTTTCACTTTTAGTGCTTTTTTTAGACACATTGACAGCAAAGGTTTCCCTTACAACGCTGTTTATTGACATATAATTTACATGATCTGCCTGGTTTAAATTTTTTTAAGTTGTTTACACTTTTTCAAACAGGACCTGATATCCGATATGAAAAAATATGAACGCGTGTGGAACATAGAACCCCCCCCCCCTGGTCCAGTTACCCCATTTTTGGGGGCATGCACCCATGAGGAAAGAAAGATGAAATATGCATATTTTTATATTTTTAAATATTAAAATGTAATTTTGAGCATTTCTGTCTGATAGAGGGAATCTAACTGAACACATTTACAGAAGTTCAGACTTTAATTCAAATGAACATTAGTTTTTTGAAGCTGAATTGTCAGAATATCCAGAGTCACATTGTGAAATCATGTCCCAGTTGCCCCAACTCACCTTAATTGTACAAAAAAATCAAAGTAAAATGAGATTTTGTTATTATTATTATTTTGTAAAATGGAATAAATAATGGAAGAAAATAAAATATATGAAAAAATTGAATACTGTACATATAGATATAGATATATAAACAAAGAAAGAAATTGTTTTAGGTCATAACCACATGTAAAAATATAATTATCTCAAAATAAAATACTTTTGAAATATGATAAAATCCTGCAGATTTCATCCTAATCTGCCCATAGTAGCATATATGCTACCATACAGAAATCCTTTAAAATATAATAAAATCTCATTTTTCTCATATTTTTACTTTATTTGACCCACAACAGCATAAAAAGACAAAAAAATCATTTTTTCCATACCCATTTCTTGTAGTGGGACTTATAGATTTAAGACAAGATTCCGTTATAGTCAGGGTCCGTTTTCTCATTTTTTATTGTACAGATGAAAATTTACAAAAGATACTCTCAATTTAACATTAAAGGATCCTAACTAGGATACTTTACATTTCAAAACTTCTTTTTTTTTTCAAATAACTTAAAATTCCTTATTTGGGCATAAATTTTATACTAAAATAACCAAACAAATATTTTATTAAAATTAGATAAAGAAAAGAAATTGTTAAAAGAAACTGTGAAATATTAAATGCTAGGGAAAAGAAAAAAAATCCGATTTAGGCACGTTTCTGTCTTACCAGGTATAATTTTATGGTATTCCTTATGCACAGTTAAAAATATATATATAAAGTTACTAAGAATTTTCTAGGAAACTGAGATGCCTAGAACTTTTTATGTAACTACAGCAAAAGAAATTCATGTAACAGATGCACGTTTTCACTGTAAAACAAAAAATCTGTAGGTTTACTGAGAATTTTTTAGGAATCTGGGATGCCTGGAACTTTTTATAAAACTGCAACAAAAAAAAATGATGTAATTATCCCCGGATTACAGATAAAATTTTAGTAAGCATACAGATTTCTGTAAATTTACGATAACTAGTTTTGTAGATTCACATCTTTCTTGTACAGTGTACAGATAAAATTTCAGTAAGCATACAGATTTCTGTAGCTTTACATCTGTAGAATTACATGCTTTGTAGAATTACCTACAATGTGTCGAGCCATGATATATTTCCGCTTAAGACACGATTCCGTTATAGGCAGGGTCCGTTTTCTCATATTTTATTGTGCAGATGAAAATTTATGAAAGATACTCTCTATTTAAAATTAAAGAATCATAAATATGAATACTTTTGATCTCAAAATTTTTATACCAAATATCTGAAAATTTTATATTTAAGCATAAATTTCATAGTGAAAAAAAAAAACATTTTTTAAAAATTATTTTTTTAAATATTGTTTTTGAAAATTTAAATATAAGTTCAAATTGTAATACGTAAAAACCCTTAAAGCTTAAACCATGCATACAATTTAACAGTAGACGTTATTCACTAACAATTGTTAACTATATCTTTTATACTAGAATTAGAAGCATAATTAGGAGGAATGAAACATTTTCCGCTTGGATTATTCATAAATTTGAATGCATAATTGTTACCATGTGATACAAAGCTCATATTTCCCAAATATTAAAAAATATTCATCATTTCAATTGTTTTAAATTACTAAAAACGCAGTAAACTACACTATTTTTTATTTATTTATTTATTTATTTATTTATTCATTTTAATCGACAAAACTTTTCCATAATTATCGCCAAAATTTGTTTAAGATCATTTCACAATTATCTATAAAACAGCTTTTGTTAAAAAAAATTGCATACTTTAAAGGTCATCTGTAAATTCTCTGAAACTGATTTCCTCTTTTTCTTCTGCGCGATTTCTCTGAAAAATACCACATTTTGAGCAAAAATATTTGGCAAAGATGATCATGTCAATCTTTTACAAATTTTAAAATATGTTCATAATTTCAGTTTCTTTCACATTATTCTATTTTCAATTCTACAGTACAATAGACTAAATGTTCTTACCTTTTTTTAAATTTACAAAACTTTTTTTATAATTATTGCCAGAATTACGTTAATATTACGTCACTATTATTTATAAAGCAGTCATAAAGTAAATAAAACAACCTAATAAATGAAATATAATCTGATATCCCGATAAAAGACTTCGTAGGGGGAAAAACAAAGTATTTTGAGCGATATTGTTTCCAAGTCTCTAAATTCAATCATGTTTAACCATATTTTGTTAAAATTTTCTTCATCTTTGACAAACTTTAAATATGTTCATAATTTTTTTAAAAAAATAAAGATTATTCTACTTTCGACATTAAAGCAATAAACTAAATAATGTTTTTTTTTTTCATTTATTAACCATTTGGAAAAATGGTTATTGTCCTCGGTCAAGGTAGGAAATCAAAAACATATCTGAAGCTTTTTATTAGTTGAATCCGCATTTTATTCGTTTTCTGATTGGCCTATACAGTAATCTGTTTTTTCCCTTTACTTTCAACAGAGATGGATACTTCTGTTGCCACTATGACAAAAAAGTAATAAAAACTACAAAAAAATTAATAACTCAGAAACAAATTGAGATACAGCTTTCAAACAAATTGCATTTAAAAGTACATTTTTTTCCTCTATACGACGGTGTAAAAAGTAATATTGTGGGATGCTTAGAAGTTTAAGAATGAAATTTCATTTAAAATTGGTCCAGGAATATTAATGTTTAATCCATGGCGAACGTAATGTATGACCAACTCCGTAGAAGTTTAAAAATTTACAGTACCGACAAATGTAATCCATGGCGTACGTAATGTATGACCAACTCCGTAGAAGTTTAAAAATTTACAGTACCGAAAAATGTAATCCATGGCGTACGTAATGTATGGCCAACTCCGTAGAAGTTTAAAAATTTACAGTACCAAAAAATGTAATCCATGGCGTACGTAATGTATGATCAACTCCGTGCGATTTTTTATGTCTTAAATTTTACTCTTTGAAAAAATCATTTTCCAAATGGTCGTTGTAATTTGTTAAATTGTATTTTTGTTGTTGTTGTTGTTGTTGCTGTTGCTGTTTTTTAAACTGGCTAGTTTTTAGCTCACAGGCTATGGTTCACAGATCTGAGAGCTAATGTGTCCGCAGGTTCTGTATGTACGTACGTATGCACGTATGTATGTACGTAACGCGATAACTATTGATAGAAATATCCAATTTGCTTCAATTTTTTTTTGTAGGTTCATTTTGATAAGGCGCTGCCCTGATTAGTTTTGGGGGTTCATTGGTTAAGTATAAAAGGGGGGAAATGGGGTTTTAATTCGCCCCTTAATTTAAATAAATGGATCTTTCATACATAATTATCTGATTTGCTTAAAGTTTGATATTCCGATTTGTTCTGATAAAACGCTTCCCTGATTAGTTTGCAAGTTCATTGGTTAAGTATTAATGGGGGAATGGCGGGCTAATTCTTCCCCTTAATTTAGATAAATGGGTTTTTCATGCAAAATTATCTGATTTGCTTTAAATTTGGTATACCGGTATATTCTGATAAGGCCCTCCCCTGATTAGATTTAGAGGTTAATTGGTTAAGTATAAAGAGGAGAACTGGGGGAGCTAATCCCCCGCCCCTTAATTCAGTTAAATGGATTTTCAAGTAGAATTATCCGATTTGCTTCAAATTTGGTATACAGGCTTATTCTGATAAGGTGATAATTAGATTTGGAAAGGGGGGAAACGAGGGGCTAATTCTCCCCCTTAATTTCTTTTTCGAGGGCATTATTCTTTTAAATAAGAGTATAATGTACAATTAGTGTGAATAGCCTGTGAACTCATTACCATCAGTTTAACTGGGCACTTTTCTTTTTATTACCTAATTATTCACAAAATAATTTATTTTATTATTATCTATAACATAATTATTAAATAAATTAAAGAACGTGAAAAGTAAAAGTCACCTGATAAAAGACTTCTCAGGGGAAAAAAAAAAAAAAAATATAAGCGAAATTATTAAACATTTCCATATACAGTAGAACCTCTTTTATCCGAAACTCTTTTAACCGAAACTAATCGGTTAACCAAAATCCATTTTAAAGTTTTTTGTTTTACTATCATATTCCTTGTGTGCAAAATGCATTTCGAAAGCCTATCTTTTCGTTTTTTCTCTTTTTTAAACTATCATATTCCTTGTCTGCAAGCGGTCCATTCCGAACTGCGAGTACATATAAATATTTTCGATCCTTTTTCTGCGATAAACAAAACATTTTTTCAAACCCTAGTGATATCTGTAAAATGTACTTAATTTTAAAATTAAAATTAATGTAATTTATTCTTGTTTCTATTTTGCTATTGCTTTATTTTTATTAAGCACTTGTTACCATAATAAGAAATATTGCATATATTTCTCCTTACACTTAAAATTAAAGCGTTCTCGATTATCTGAAAATTTCAATTTTCCGAAAGGTTGTCGGTCCCGATTACTCCGGATAATCAAGGTTCTACTGTACGCCGATTTTTAAAACAAGTTCATATTTTCAATTTTTAACATTATTCAATTTTGAATACTAAAGCACAGCAGAAAAAATAACACTTTTTATTTTTTCAATATTTTTTCCATAATAACTTAAATGCTGTTTCACCATTATTAATAAAACAGTCATCAAACAAATATAATAAACTGATAAGTAAAAGGTCATCTGGTTTTTTAAAAAAAGAAAAAAAACCGTAAAAAATAAAACATTTTGAGCGTAATTATTTTTCTAAAGTTCTATCTTCGTCTATTTTTCTTCTTTTCTATTCATGTTCATCTTTGTGAACTTTTACAATATGTTCATAATTTCAATTTTTTCCATTTTCAACACTAACTCACAATAGAATAAATAAGCTTTACTTAAAAAACAGTTTCATCATAATTACTTAAAGATTATTCCATCATTATTTATAAAACAATCATCAAAAAATAGAATAACCTGATAAGTAAAAGATCATCCGGTAAAAATGTTTTCGTAAAAAATAAAAAATTACGAGCGTAATTATTTTGCAAAAGATGAAACATGTTTATCTTTGTGAAATTTTAAAACATCTTCATAAATTCAATTTTTTAATACAGCATAAATGCACAGTAGAATAAATAATGTTTTTTATTTTTTATTTTTTTAAACAATTTTACCATAATTACTGAAAGACTATTTCACCATTATTTATAAAACAGTCATCAAACAAATAAAATAACCTGATAAGTAAAAGATCATCTGATAAAAGACTCTTGGAAAAAAAAAAAAGAAAGAAACATTTTGAGCGATATTGCTTTCAAGCCTCCAAAATCAATCATGTTTAACCCCATCAGGGTTGAAGAACGTAATCAAATTAGTAGATGATTAATCCACCGCCATGCCCTTGTCATCCAAAACAAAATAATGTCCTGAGCTTCACGAAAGCCTCATTATAAAAATTATGTAAATTTGATAATGCAAATGGCGCTCCAGAAAGATATGCGGTTTTTTTTTTCTCTACAAACAGTTGCTCTTTATTATTTTTTTGAAAGATGGTAAAATTTTTAGCTTATATTTTACTTGAATCACAGTATTAGAACTCCATGATATTTTTCACTTACCAGAAAATAAGAAAAATTGAAAAGTGATTGTTGAAGACATTTCAAAGACATTTTGGCTTATTATCAATGTTATAATCTGTATACTAACATGCACGCTTTTCGATTTAGAATTTTTATTATTTTTATCACAAATATGTCAATGCAGTCTTCTACTTTGAAAGGAAATTTTAAATATCAAGTTAAAAAATATAAAAGTCACATACCTCATTAAATGCTACATGGTAATAAAGAGAGAAATAAGTAAAAATATAGGTATGTTTTTTAATTGTTATACTTTCTATTAAAAATTATAATAAATTGTTTGTTTCATTTCATAATGTATATTTTGTTGCTGTTAATAAATAAATAAATAAATAAATATATTTTTGCCTTTTCACCCTAATGTGAGTATGCTGCAGAAATTTAACCACACGTTCCAGTGTGTCTTAACCCTTCACTGCACGGTGTGCCATATCTGGCACATACCTTTAAAACCCTTCTATTTTCCTATGGATACTAAATATAGGTTATCTGAGCTTTGTGTCATATATAAAACATTTAAATAAAGAATTTTGTACATTTTTTTTTCCACTGGATGGCAGTGCTAGATAGCTATCTATTCTATTTTCTTTTTTAAAAAAAACCAGTCTGCATCGTAAACAACAATAGAATTTGTTTCAACTTTTTCATCAAAAAATCTTAAAAGTATCGCAAATAAAATTTTAAACATTCAAGTATATCACGTATTTGTTATATAGGCTGTTTAAAACTAAAATGTTTCTGTACTTTAGCTTAAAATCTTGTTTTTGTGTTTGTGCCAGATATGGAACATAGAGCATAAAGCTCATAGTACATTCGAATGAAAAATGGCGCGCAAAGGGCTAATGCAAGATCAAATCAATGCAATATTATTTGCATCTGATACTGATGATGAATCTTTTGGACTTTCTAATGATAATTGGGAAGATTCAACATATAACACAGCAAAAAATAGAACTGAAAGTGCTTTTTTTTTCATCTGAATCAGACGTTAACAAAAAATGTGACCCAAGAAACTGATTCAACTGCAACAGGAGGTAAGTTTTTAAATTTAATATTAAAGTAATTTTAAATGCTACTAAAAGTACTATATAAAAGTTAAAAACAACAAATAAAATTTAGCAGTGTTTAATTTAGACATTTTTCCTCAGGAGGGACATTTTTATGCACCGGGAGTGTGTGTGTGTGTAGAGGGGGGGAGGATTGAATTTCTAAAAGATACAAATTTTCAAATTATCTAGAGAGTACATTTGAATATTCCTCTCGAATGTCCACCCCCGGGGCACCCCTGAATTCAACACTGAATGTATAGATTGAGAAGCATCAATTTAGAGAAAGATTGTTTTATTGTTTCAGATGCTGCAGATACTCCTGCTGGACCCAGTGTTGACAGAAAAAAGTCAAAAAGGAAAGACGAATATAAAAAACTAATTTGGAAGAATGAAAATATGAAAATTCCTGAAGCGCAAATAAAATATAGAGGAAGTAACTCCTTAAGTGCTGAAATTATGGCTATGGATACCTATCAATTTTTCTCCTTTTTTTCTTTCTTTTTTTTTTGAACCAGGAACTTTTGAATCTTATTTCAGAAGAGACACATAGATGCAGCATACAAAAGGATGCTTCTCAACCTTTACAAATTTTCATTACGGATATTCAACGCTATATGGGAATTTGTTATCTAATGTGACTTATACATTTACCATCCGCAAGAGATTACTGGAATGATATTTTAGGTAACCAAACAATAAAGAGAAAATGTATGTCATAGAATTTGAAAAAATACGATAATTTTTACTTTTTAATAATAATACTAAAGACATTACTAGATAATACTAGATAATACAGATAATACTAGAGGCATGAAGGGCCTTGATAGACTATTCAAAATAAGATCTCTAATAGAGTGTATCAGAAAACGCTTTATGCAAGATGCTATGGAAGAGTGTTTGTGAACAGATGAACAAATTTGCGCAACAAAGTCTCGAGGCATTTTGAAACACTATTTTCCCAATAAACTATATAAATGGGGCTTTAAATTCTTCGTTTTTTGTGGTATAAGTGGTTTTGCCTGTAATTTTGAATTAAATAGTGGCCATAGAAATGTTGACATACGACCGCCAAATGAGCCAGATTTAGGGTCTATTCCGCGAAATCAAAACCAAAAGTTGTTTTTTGATAATTACTTCAATTCATTACCATTACTTGAATTTTTATCACAGAACGGAATGCTTTCATTGGCCACAGTGAGACGCAATAGAATTCCTAATTGTAAGCTTCCTTTGGCATCTGAGATAAGAAAAAAGAAAAAAAGAGGATATAGATTAGAACAAGTAGCATGCATTAACAGTACACAAATATCATATGTTACATGGTTGAATAATAAGCCAGTTAATTTCTTGTCCACATTTGCTGCGAGTCTCTCTATAGAAAATATTTTTCGATTCGATGAAAAGGCGAATCAAAAGACTGATATAGCTTGTCATTTCTGGTAAAACAATACAATAAACACGTGAGTGGGATAGACTTACTAGACATCCATTTAATAAGATAGAAAAATAAAATGAGATCTAAAAATTTTGAGATTTCTACCACCTACTGGATGTTGTTATGATACGTTCATGGATCTTATATAAAAAAGTGAACGAAAATAATTCCTTAACAAAAATGACTTTGGCTAAATTCAGGGAAGGGGTTGCAATCTGACTTTGTAAGATTGGAAGCGAAACACCAAATGCTAAAAGAGGACGCCCAAGAATGTCTGAAGCTGAAATGGGAATTATAGCCAAGAAACATAAAGGTCGTGTATCTGCAATGCCAGTCAAAGATATAAGATTAAATGGAGTATGCCATTGGCCGGATTACATGGAATTCCAAATTGCACTCGCAAAGTTTCATAAAGGTTTCCAAAATGTTGAGTAGCCTTATGTATAAATCGAGATAGAAACTGTTACTCTGTGTTTAATTTGAAATGAACATTAGGAACTTTTTTGCTCTTAACCCCTTGAGGGGCAAGTAATTACGTTTGTGTAATGCTGAATTCTCACCGGAAATTTAGAAAAAAAAAATTCAAAATAAGGAAACGCAATTTTCCGACCTTTTTTACACCAAAGTTAGCAAAGTAAAATTTCATAAAATTTTTCCGGTGCAAATCTTCATTAATCGTAGGTGGGATAAAATATATCCCACCGCCCCTCAAGGGGTTAAAGCTCTTTTTTACACTCCTTTTTCTTTTAATTTGCTTTCAGATGATACTTTATTCTATTGTAAAATAAATTTTTATACATTTTTTCCTTTCATGTCTTTTTACAATCTGTATTTTGAAATTTGTTACAATAATTTTTACTTTTTTGCGCATTTTAACCCCTTGAGGGACGGTGGGATATATTATATCGCACTAATGTTAACCAAGATTCACAGCAGAAACTTTTAATTAAATTTTATATTTCTAACTTTGGGAGAAAAAAGTTGCAAAATTGCTTTTCCGTATTCTAAAACAATTTTTTTTCGAATATTCTGGTGTGAATTCAACTTTACAGAGACATAACTGCTTGTTCCTTAAAGGGTTAAATATCTGCTATAAAATTTTAATACATATTATACTCTTTTAGTATATCTAATGCACAAGTATTGAGGGTTTTGTGCCACATTTATTACAAAACAGTAAATATCGAATTGTGTGCTTTGGGACACATATGGCACATACTACAAAAATCCATATTTAAAAAAAATATATATGAAATCTGAATTTTTGTATTATTTTTCCTGAATTTGTGACTACCTAAAGTAGTCAAATTATTTTTTTCATAAAAGAAGAAAAATCGTGCACTGAAGGGTTAAAACAAAAAAGATTGAGAATCACTGAAAGCAATCATGCAATCAAACAAATAATGGTGCATGACATCCAAACGGCGCTCCAGAAAGTTGTGCGTTTTTTCACCTTTACAAACAGTTGCTCTTTTATCTATTTATTTATTTATATTTTTTTGAAAGATGTTAAAATTTTTCGCTGATATTTTACTTGAATTAGAGTATTAGAACTCCATGATATTTTTCACTTTCCAGAAAATAAGAAAAATTGAAAAGTGATTGTTGAAGACATTTCAAAGACATTTTGGCTTATTATCAATGTTATTATCTGTATACTAATATGCACGTTTTTCGTTTTAGAAATTTTATTATTTTTATGACAAATACAGTCTTCTACTTTGAAAGGAAAATTTAAATGTCAAGTTAAAAAATATAAAAGTCACATACCTCATTAAATGCTGCATGGTAATAAAGAGAGAAATAAGTAAATTATACAGGTATAAGTTTTTTAATTGTTCTACTTTCGGTTAAAAATTATAATAAATTGTTTGTTTCATTTCATAATGTGTATTTTGTTGCTGTTAATAAATGAATAAATAAATATACTCTTACCTTTTCATCCTGTATTCTTCGGAAATTTAACCACGCGTTCCAGTGCGTCTTAAAACAAAAAAGTTTGAGAATCAGAGAAAGAAATCATGCAATCAAACAAATAATGGCGTATGACATCCAAATGGCGCTCCAGAAAGTTTTGCGTTTTTTCCCCCTCTACAAACATCTGCTTTTTTAATCATTTATTATTATTTTTTTTTTTTTGAAATATGTTAAAATTTTTCGCTGATATTTTACTTGAATTACAGTATTATAACTCCATGATATTTTTCACTTACCAGAAAAATAAGAAAAATTAAAAAGTGATTGTTGAAGACATTTCAATGATATTTTGGCTTATTATCAATGTTATAATCTGTACACTTCTCGATTTAGAATTTTTATTATTTTTATCACAAACATGTCGATACAATTTTCTATATGGAAAGGAAATTTTAAATTTCAAATTAGAAAATGTAAAACTCACATACCTCATTAAATGCTAAATGGTAATAATGAGAGAAATAAGTAAATTATATAGGTATAAGTTCTTTAATTGTTATAATTTCTATTAAAAATTATAATAAATTGTTTATTTCATTTCATAATGTGTATTTTGTTGCTGTTAATAAATGAATAAATAAATGTACTCTTACCTTTTCAGCCTGTATGCTGCGGAAATTTAACCACACGTTCCAGTGTGTCTTAAGACAAAAAGTTTGAGAATCACTGAAAGCAATCATGCAATCAAACAAATAATGGCGCATGGCATCCAAATGGCGCTCCAGAAAGTTATGCGTTTTTCCCCTCTGCAAACATCTGCTTTTTTAATTATTTATTAATTTTTTAACCATGTGGAAAAATGGTTATTACCCTCGGTCAGGGTAGGAAATCAAAAACATATATGAAGCGTTTTATTAGTTGAATCCCGCATTTTATTCGTTTTCTGATTGCATTTGTATCTGTATTTTCCCTTTACTTTCAACAAAGATGGATACTTCTTTTGCCACTATGACAAAAAAGTAATAAAAACAACAACAAAAAATTAATAACCCAGAAACAAATTGAGATACAGCTTTCAAACAAATTGCATTTAAAAGTCCATTTTTTTCTCTATACGACGGTGTAAAAAGTAATATTGTGGCATGTTTAGAAGTTTAAGAATGAAATTTCCTTTAAAATTGGTCCAGGAATATTAATGTTTAATCCATGGCGTACGTAATGTATGACCAGCTCCGTAGAAGTTTAAAAATTTACAGTACCGAAAAATGTAATCCATGGCTTACGTAATGAATGATCAACTCCGTGAGATTTTCTATGGCTTAAATTTTAGTCTTTGAAAAAATCATTTTCCAAATAGTCGTTGTAATTTGTTAAATTGCTTTTTTTTTTTTTTTTTTTTTTTTTTTTTTTTGAAAGATGTTAAAATTTTTTGCTGATATTTTACTTGAATTAGAGTATTAGAACGCAAAGTTGTTTCCGATGATATTTTTTACTTACCAGAAAAATAAGAAAAATTAAAAAGTAATTGTTGAAGACATTTCAATGATATTTTGGCTTATTTTCAATGTTATAATCTGTACACTTCTTGATTTAGAATTTTTATTATTTTTATCAGAAATATGCCGATACAATTTTCTATATAGAAAGGAAATTTTAAATTTCAAATTAAAAAATGTAAAACTCACATACCTCATTAAATGCTAAATGGTAATAAAGAGAGAAATAAGTAAATATGCAGGTACAAGTTTTTTAAGAATTTTAATTGTTATACTTTCTATTAAAAATTATAATAAATTGTTTGTTTCGTTTCATAATGTGTATTTTGTTGCTGTTAATAAATAAATAAATAAATAAATAAATATATTTTGCCTTTTCACCCTAATGTGAGTATGCTGTGGAAATTGAAGCACACGTTCCAGTGTGTCTTAAGACAAAAAAATTTGAGAATCACTGAAAGCAATCATGCAATCAATCAAATAATCGCGCATGGCATCCAAATGGCGCTCCAGAAAGTTGTGCGAAATTTCCACTCCTACAAACAGTTGCTCTTTTATTTATTTATTTATTTATTTATATATTTTTTAAAGATGTTAAAGTTTTTCTCTGATATTTTACTTGAATTACAGTATTATAACTCCATGATATTTTTCACTTACCAGAAAAATAAGAAAAATTAAAAAGAGATTGTTGAAGACATTTCAAAGATAATTTGGCTTATTATCAATGTTATAATCTGTATACTAATATGCACGTTTTTCGTTTTAGAAATTTTATTATTTTTATGACAAATACAGTCTTCTACTTTGAAAGGAAAATTTAAATGTCAAGTTAAAAAATATAAAAGTCACATACCTCATTAAATGCTGCATGGTAATAAAGAGAGAAATAAGTAAATTATACAGGTATAAGTTTTTTAATTGTTCTACTTTCGGTTAAAAATTATAATAAATTGTTTGTTTCATTTCATAATGTGTATTTTGTTGCTGTTAATAAATGAATAAATAAATATACTCTTACCTTTTCATCCTGTATTCTTCGGAAATTTAACCACGCGTTCCAGTGCGTCTTAAAACAAAAAAGTTTGAGAATCAGAGAAAGAAATCATGCAATCAAACAAATAATGGCGTATGACATCCAAATGGCGCTCCAGAAAGTTTTGCGTTTTTTCCCCCTCTACAAACATCTGCTTTTTTAATCATTTATTATTTTTTTTTTTTTTTTGAAATATGTTAAAATTTTTCGCTGATATTTTACTTGAATTACAGTATTATAACTCCATGATATTTTTCACTTACCAGAAAAATAAGAAAAATTAAAAAGTGATTGTTGAAGACATTTCAATGATATTTTGGCTTATTATCAATGTTATAATCTGTACACTTCTTGATTTAGAATTTTTATTATTTTTATCACAAACATGTCGATACAATTTTCTATATGGAAAGGAAATTTTAAATTTCAAATTAGAAAATGTAAAACTCACATACCTCATTAAATGCTAAATGGTAATAATGAGAGAAATAAGTAAATTATATAGGTATAAGTTCTTTAATTGTTATAATTTCTATTAAAAATTATAATAAATTGTTTATTTCATTTCATAATGTGTATTTTGTTGCTGTTAATAAATGAATAAATAAATGTACTCTTACCTTTTCAGCCTGTATGCTGCGGAAATTTAACCACACGTTCCAGTGTGTCTTAAGACAAAAAGTTTGAGAATCACTGAAAGCAATCATGCAATCAAACAAATAATGGCGCATGGCATCCAAATGGCGCTCCAGAAAGTTATGCGTTTTTCCCCTCTGCAAACATCTGCTTTTTTAATTATTTATTAATTTTTTAACCATGTGGAAAAATGGTTATTACCCTCGGTCAGGGTAGGAAATCAAAAACATATATGAAGCGTTTTATTAGTTGAATCCCGCATTTTATTCGTTTTCTGATTGCATTTGTATCTGTATTTTCCCTTTACTTTCAACAAAGATGGATACTTCTTTTGCCACTATGACAAAAAAGTAATAAAAACAACAACAAAAAATTAATAACCCAGAAACAAATTGAGATACAGCTTTCAAACAAATTGCATTTAAAAGTCCATTTTTTTCTCTATACGACGGTGTAAAAAGTAATATTGTGGCATGTTTAGAAGTTTAAGAATGAAATTTCCTTTAAAATTGGTCCAGGAATATTAATGTTTAATCCATGGCGTACGTAATGTATGACCAGCTCCGTAGAAGTTTAAAAATTTACAGTACCGAAAAATGTAATCCATGGCTTACGTAATGAATGATCAACTCCGTGAGATTTTCTATGGCTTAAATTTTAGTCTTTGAAAAAATCATTTTCCAAATAGTCGTTGTAATTTGTTAAATTGCATTTTTTTTTTTTTTTTTTTTTTTTTGAAAGATGTTAAAATTTTTTGCTGATATTTTAATTGAATTAGAGTATTAGAACGCAAAGTTGTTTCCGATGATATTTTTTACTTACCAGAAAAATAAGAAAAATTAAAAAGTAATTGTTGAAGACATTTCAATGATATTTTGGCTTATTTTCAATGTTATAATCTGTACACTTCTTGATTTAGAATTTTTATTATTTTTATCAGAAATATGCCGATACAATTTTCTATATAGAAAGGAAATTTTAAATTTCAAATTAAAAAATGTAAAACTCACATACCTCATTAAATGCTAAATGGTAATAAAGAGAGAAATAAGTAAATATGCAGGTACAAGTTTTTTAAGAATTTTAATTGTTATACTTTCTATTAAAAATTATAATAATTTGTTCGTTTCATTTCATAATGTGTATTTTGTTGCTGTTAATAAATAAACAAATAAATAATTATATTTTCTCCTTTTCACCGTAATGTGAGTGTGCTGCGGAAATTTAATTACACGTTCCAGTATGTCTTAACAAAAAAGTTTGAAAATCACTGAAAGCAATCATGCATGTCTATATATGAATATAAATATCTAACAATAGTTTTAAAATTTTACTTATTTATAAAATTTAAAAAATTAAAGTTGATGAAACAGAAAGTAAAATTTCTGCACTTTCCCCAATATATTTATTTTACAAAGAGAAAAACAGTCAGCCAGATATATATATATATATATATATATATATATATATATATATAAAACTGCTTACTTTTCTTTATTTTACGTGCAAAATATCAGTAAAGTTGGTAATAGATACGGATTTTTAACCGTAAAATAAACAAAAAAAACTGCTTACTTTTCTTTATTTTACGTGCAAAATAAAAGTAAAGTTGGTAATAGATACGGATTTTTAACCGTAAAATAAACTATTTTTTTCTGGTGCGCAGACTAAAAGGTTTTCTGTTTGATTGTTTGAAACATTTCCCTTTAACATATTGAAACATTTCTGTTGAACATTTTGAAACATTTCTGTTTGAAAGTTGATGAAACAGAGAATAAAATTTCTGCTCTTTCCACAATATATTTACTTTACAGAAAGACAGTCAGCCAGAGCAATAACAAAAAAAACTGCTTGCTTTATTTTATTATTTTACGGGCAAAATCCCAGTAAAGTTCGTAATAAGATACGGAGTTTTTAATCGTTAAATAAACTATTTTTTAATGGCGCACAGACTAAAAAGCATTTTTTTTTTTTTTTTGGTGTGTGTGTGTGTTTTCTGTCACTTATTTTTATTTTTATTACACATGCACGCCTCAATCTAGATTTTCTCTTATTCCACCGCACGCATCATTTTTCATGATCTTTATTGAAAACATATTATTATTATTATTATTATTAAATCTATATGATTCAATCTATCTTGGATACCTAATTCAACATTTGACATAATTTTTTATGCAAGGACCGTCTGTTTCCCTTTATATAGTTAATAACTAAGACAGTATAAGACAATAAGGCAGTATAACACTTCAGTCCATACGATATATTACAAATACTCCAGCTGACTAAGTGTAGGTAAAACAATCTCATGATTGCTAACAAAATATTATTTTGATTCCTTACTTAAGTATTCAAATTAACAGTTGTTTTCAAAGACAGGATTTAGTGATATAAACTAAACAGGATATTTATATAAAAACTAAATTGTGTTTGGCTTACCAATTTTCTCTGGCACAAAAGATTTTTATTTTAACATTTCTACATAAATTAATTCTCTTTATTTTTCCGCGAATACTAATTTTCTGAGTACAATTACACATTCCACGAAATTATCATTTCTTTGGGAATTCTTTCATTAGCATATAGATTTGAAATTTTGCCCCTAAAAGAACTTTTTAATTCTTAACTAAAGTTCCTAAGTTTGATGTTTATTCATCAAACGGTTGCTCGTCTCTTTTCTTTAAATTTTAGTTCATTTGTTGTCTAAAGACAAGTTTTATCATAATACTTTAATCCCAAGGATTGGAGTAGTTTCATCGTAAAATCAAAGAGACACGATATGGTAATGTCGACTCAAGAGATACGTTGTTATTTTCTTTATAAAAATGTTTAAGATTTCTGATATGCGTACCTGCACTTAAATTAATTAATCTGCATTAGTAATAAATCATTTCATAAATCATACTAAAAAAACATTGTTCAATCGTACATGATTTTTCCACAATGGAAATAATTTTACTGTATGAATTTTCCTGAGATGAACACGAACTTAACAAAATAAAACCTAACTTAACTATTTTCTCAAATTACATTAAAAAATAATGTTTCGTATTTTTCATGGAATTTTCAGTTGAGATGTAGGCTTATGAAAGTAACTTTTATATCATACCATTGGAATGCATTTAAATAGAAATCGTGCTCTTTCTAAGAAATATTAGATAAGATATTTTAGTTGTTTAGTAATTCAGCACTGTAAAAAAAATGCTGTGATTTTTCCTGCACTTTATTCTGTAACTTTTCAAACACCGATGTTGTGAAAGCTAATTCAAGCAACAAGTGAAGCAAAAATCAAATTCTTTCTGTCAAGTGCATCACGCAAGCAATAGCATCGAGATTTTCCCCAGACTTGAGAAATTTTACAGCTCTCTTAAAGACAGCAGTTTGTAAATTTTACAGCAAATGTGTTTGCAGCAGAGGTGCCAGCAACTTTTTCTGTAAAATTCAGTGAATTTTCCTGCACTTTATATTGTACTTTCTCAAGCGCCGATGCTGTGAAATCGAATTCAAGCACTGATGCTGCGAAAGCGAATTCAAGCAACAAGTGAAGTATAAATCGAATTCTTTCTATCAAGTGCACCACGTAGCCAAAAGCAACACAACTTCTCTCAGACTTGAGAAATTTTACAGTACTCTCAGAAACAGCAGCTTGTAAATTTTACGGCAACAGTGTTGGAAGACGGGGGTACAAATGTATTTTGTCGTATAATACTTCTTTTTTTTTTTTTTTTTTTTTTTTTTTTTTACAGTGAGGGTAAATGATAAAAAGTGTTTTTAAAATAAGAAGAAATCATGCGTCAAAAATAGAACATTAATAAAAATAGAACAATAATTTCTATTCATGTTCAGGGCAATTTTTTAGACGGAGAAATATGTACAGAGATATGTAATTATCGGATATTTACAACTTTTGCATTTTATTTGTTTTTATGAGTACTTCAAACCTTTACAGTTTCATGCAAAAAAAAAAAAAAGACTAAAAAACGGAAATACTACTGGCAATCTAGACGCCAGTACTATTTCCGTTTTTTTTACGAAAATTTTTACCCATAAATTACAGAAAATTTTCCGTTTTTCTGATTAAAAACAGAAATTTTTCTGTAATTTATGGGTAAAAATTCCCGTAAAAAAACGGAAATAGTACTGGCGTCTAGATTGCCAGTAGTATTTCCGTTTTTTAGTCCGTATTTTTTTACAGTGTAGTTTTTAATTTATACCAGTTTAAAGTACTTAAAACCTATACTTACTGAGCAAAAAAAATACTAAAAGGTCTAACTCTTCTTGAAATGGTCATATACACACGGTACTAAAATATATTACAGCAATTTACCCCGGTTTAGTTCCCTATAGTGAAATGGAATTGTAGCATTCACCGTTCATTTGCACCCTCATAGCATGCATGGTCACGGGGACGTCGTTGTGACGTCACTGTGAGTCACTGTGGTCACGTCACATCTGTGACCAAAATGCCACCACTCAGTGATGTCACATTGTGACTGAGATGTGAACTTCTTAGAAAACTTTGAAAAATTACAAAAAATATTCAAAACATGTTATTTATGTAAAATTATATTTTCTGGCAATTAAAAAAAATTGTGACGTCACTGTTATGACACTGCATGTAACGTACGTCACGTCACATTTGTGACGAAAAAAATCACCATATTGTAAGTCACAGTGTGACAAAAATATGAACATCAAAAATCTTTGAAAATGAACAGAAATATTACATGCCCGAGTTACAGCGACATAAGGAATGATAATATATTAGTGGATAGGAAATAGTAAATTCGGACACGAAAAGAGAGAGAGGAGGGGGCGGGGGGGCAGAAAAAAAATGCACGGTAGAAGTATCAACAAACTAGATTTTCATGCTATATTTTATCAATTTCTTATTTAAGACAGTGAAAGTATACTTTTTTATGATTTCAATTTTATCTACCATTGCAATTTAATCCTTCACTGATTGTTATTATTATAAAAATGTTTCTCGGGAAAATGGTACGTAATGGAGCAATTTGGATAACATATTTAGAATTAGGAATATTACATTTGTACACTTTACATATTTAGTTTTCAGGGAGGAAGTTGTTTTATTTATTTTTTTATTTATTTTATTTTATTTTATTTTATTTTATTTTTTGTCGACCAGTGGTATTCTAAACCCTTCTGTGGTTTCAAACTAAAATTTTCTATTACAATTAAGTCTGTAGCTTTTAATGAACACGTAGAAAGAATACTCAGAGTTTAGTCATATATGCATTTCTTACTTTAGAATTTGCATTCAAGTCATATTTTTTCCTGTTAGTGTTTAACTATTTTAAATAACTATTTTTTTTTTTAATTCTACTTCTTTCAGACTTTTTAAATAAAATTGGTATTTTCCGAAAAAATATGTATACAAATTTTATACAAAACCCATGATATAATTATTCGTATTTCAAATTCGTGTTTTAGAGATATGACTTTAAAAAAAGTTATTTTAAAATTGTTTTATTCTACAGAAAATGAATATGAAAAAAATGACACGTTGACAAAGAAAATTTTTTTATCCTGTATACTCTCTTTTCATTTATTAAGAAGATACGTATTTATTTATTAGGTGTAAAACAAACTGTACTTTAAAAAAAGAAAGAAAAAAGGCAGGTGTTTCATTCAAATAGAAAATTTTCATTACAGATACTCTCATAAAGGTAAAATTACTGCGCATTTAAACTCTGTTGTGTACAAAAAAAAAAAAAAAAAAAAAAAAAAAATTATAATAATACAGTAGGAGCACCTGCTTGGTCAAATATCGTCTGCGCTCGATGAAAACCGCAGAATAAAATAAGGATCAGAGAACTTCTGACACGGAGAGTTAGTTTTTTTAAGCTAACAGAAATATGCCTGACAATTTAGGATAAAATACGGATATTAAAATATTTATGGAACTTAAAAGGTATGTCTTATTTAATTTAAATTTTTTGTTCCTTTTTGACAGATTATTACATGAGTTAAATAGTTGTATGTCATATGCAATGACTGATCTGGTATTCCTTTCAAAAGCAATATGGCGATGGAAAGATTTTTGAGAAATTGTTAAATGCATTTAATTCATCTATTATAGTTTGTTGTTGTTTAATAGTACAATTATAAATACTAATTATTTAGTGTTTTTCAAATTGCTATATTTTTTTAAAATTGTATTTAAGCGTTTTTTTTTACTGTTTGTGATTTTAATCAAACATTTAATTGTAGACATTCAGAGTCAGTTATTAAATTTTCTTTGATTGTAAACTCATTTTCTACATTTTCGATACATTTATTTTATTGGCATTAAAAAATAAAATATAATATTTAAGAATTGAAATAAAGTGTTTTTCATGCCCGATAAAGTTGAAAAGTGTTTATGACTTCGGTTTGTCTGGCCGTCTGTCCGCGCTCTAACTCGCGTAAATATACTCGGATTGACTTAAAATTTTTGGATGTTATTGACGTTTACCATAGCAAGACCCCTATTTGTAATGAAGTTTGTAGCATGTTTAGTTCATTTACAGGGACAGTCAATTGTATTCCATTACATTACGGCCTGTGGGAAAAAAATCGTTTCAAATGATTTTTAATGATTTTACACGCTTTCAAACAGAATAAATTGATATGCATTTATGAAGCGCACTAAAATGTGCATTCCATAGAATATGCGATGCAAAGAATAGTTATTGTTCATTTACAGGGCTAAAAAAGGAATTCCAATACATAATGATATAGGGGTGGAGGGAATTGTTTGCGGCGTACTTTATTTATGTTAATCTATTTGATATGTAATGAAATTGATATACGTCGTTGAGGTTTACATACTATGAATTATTTCATGTATAATACGAAGTGTATATAGCATTTACAGGGACACACAAAATATTTCAGATACTATATTGTATCCGAAGTACTGTTCATTAGCGATGATTGCTGGAAATACATTTTTAATTATGATATGCACTTTTATGATTCACTACATTTATGCATAGTATATGGTGTATATATATATGCTATAATTCATATACAGGACTATACAAAAGTATTCATAAGGGTTACTGGGTATTGCTTAAAGGTGGTTTTTAAATAAGTTATGCATTTTAACGCTGCACTGTATTTAATTTACTAAGAAATGTTTGTAGTAGATAGATAAAATGATATACAGGGTCACGCAAAGAATTGGATACGTTGCCGTCTATGAATTATAATTTCTGGAAATGTGATTTCAGCAGTTTTAAGAGTGTTTTAGCTTGAACTAAATTTTAACTAAATAGTGGCGTGTAATAAAGGTTCTAGGTAAACTACAGGGTTGTACAAAATTATTTAAGTATGTTTCCATATATTAGTATAAATTGCTGAAAGAGACTTTCAACCTGTTATGCGTTTCCTTGATAAACTAAATTTTTCCATTGTATAGTATATATATATATCAATCTACAGATCAAATACAGGACTGTTTAAAAGAATTAGAAAACATATTTGGCTGTGGATGGTAGGGTGTCAACGATTTTAATCGGTTGATTTAAATCAGTGATAAAATCATGATTTTAATCAACCGATTTTTTTTAAAAAAATCATTGATTAAAATCAAAAATTTTCTAAATGTTTAAAATGTCAAAAAAAAAAAGTATTAAAATCTAACATGAACATAATTTGAAAGTTTCTACAGGTATTTTGTCTTATGAATAAACAAAAAAACAGCTTTAAATAATTGTTTCTAAGCTTAATTCATTAGTATTGTAAAAAAATTAAAAACAGTTGAGTTTGTAAAAAGCATTGTTTTTAAGTTTTTATCCAAATTAAAACAGTTTCATTTAAAAATGATATTTAAATCTAACATAATTTGCAATGTCATAATCCCCTTTAGGTAATCAATTTATGCATTATTTTATATAAAATACACATAGCAAGTATAATTACATTTCTACAAGTAAAAGAATAAATAGTAATTAATAGCAATCTCAAGTTAAAGAAGAATGAAAGAATGACATCTGCTCAGCAGCTAAATTGTAAATGAATGCATAAGAGAAAAAGAAATAATTGGTATAAAAATGCTAAGCACAGCAAGAACTTCTTTGGCATAGGTTAAATAAATGTTTATTATTATTATTATTATTATTATTTTTTTGTAACTCATATATATTAAAAAATTGAACCATTGAAAGCTAATAGAGGTAATAATGCTGTTAGTTAAATATTTTGAGGATTTCAGATATTAGTGGCTAACTTATATTTATTCTATATGAATGGGTTTAACTCTTTTTTTTTTTTTTTTTTTTTTTTTTTTTTTTTTTTTGTTAGCATACACGTACATGTGTGTAAGTATAGATTTTGGTTGTTTACATAAATTTTCCTAAATACAAATGCAAAATGAGCTGCAAATAATATTTGTTAGTTTTGTTATTTGTGCTACTAACTAATGAAATTACTTATTTGCAGTTTTTATTAATTCTATAATTACTTATACTGCTTCTTCTAGGCCATTTTTTTTAATGGTGCCACACCATGCCCCTTTTGAAATTGGCAAAATGCACCCTGCCTTAAAAAAAGAAAAAAAAGTTGAAATTTACCTGTAGTTGTAGCCAGAGATTTCTTGTAAAACACTTCCCCATTCAACAGTATTCTAAATTCATGTGGAAAAAATCTTGCAAAAATATGGAACTTTATTTCTTTAGAAAAAACAGGATATTATTAAAATATGTTATTTAATTGTATTTTTCAATTTGTTATTCATAAAATTATCAAAAATTAAGGACACTTTACTTATAATGCTATAAAATATTCTTTTTTTTTCCCCTTACATCATTACTAAACACATTACTAATATATTTCCTCATGAAATAGTGCCCGTTTTTTGAACTAGCATCCTGTCCCCTTTTCTTTCTAAAATGAATTATTATCATTTTAATAATTAAGGCTTAAAAATGTATAATATGTTCCTAATTAGAGAGTTGATTGTTTAATAATTAATTTGAAGTAATGTTAGCAATTTAATATAAAATGCAGTTAATAATTTTCATAAATGTTAAGTATCACTAGTGTTTATAAAGTTTTACATAATTATTACAATATTAATGTATATAACATTATTGTATAATACTACCTAATGAAACTACTAATTTGCAGTTTTTATTTCTGTAATTACTAACTAACAATTATAATTTTATTCATTAAAGTGTAAAAACATAGATTATGTTAGCAATTAGTGGTGTAATTGTTTCGGAAACCTAAAACTCATGATAGCTATTCAGTATTTGAACGCTGGAAAAAAAATCATAAAAATCTGATTTAAATCAAAAAAATCTGATTTAAATAAAAAAAATCCGATTTTTTTTTATTCTTTTTAAAAAAATTATGATTTTTTTACACCTTAGTGGATGGTAACTGCGTAAATCAGTTTTTCAAATGTTTTACGCGTTTACATGTTTACTTAGTTATCTTATTTACGTTATTTCCCCAGATGTCTTGTTAAAACATTTAGAAAGAGTTGGAAAGTGTTTTATAATCTATGCCTAACGCATGCTATATCTTACTTGTTGTTTCTATTTC
The DNA here is from genome assembly GCA_963932465.1 of Maratus speciosus. Lineage (NCBI taxonomy): Eukaryota > Metazoa > Arthropoda > Arachnida > Araneae > Salticidae > Maratus > Maratus speciosus. The sequence goes on along the minus strand of OZ010790.1, from coordinate 445,000,365 downwards.
CCAGATCAGTCTTTTCATATAAAACATACGAAATCTAATTAGCTCATATTCACAAAATACAATATATATGGGAATAAAAAATTTAAATAAATAGGGCTTATCATGTAGTTCTATAAGTAACAGTTGTATTAATGTCCGTTAGACTCCATGTTCGTATTTAATAAAGCAATGACAAATCTTAACACATTAAAAAAAGTTTACACATTCTTAATATTGAGCTTGAATTCAAGATCAAGCTTAGAACTTCAGTTAATAAGCATTGTTTTTTAAATGGAAAATTAAAAATATTTTAGAAGAATAGGACTCCAAAATAGTGATATCTTGCTAAAAAGTACGGTAAAAAGATAAAATTTTATATTTCAAACAAAACTTTACTTTAAAATTATCGTAGTTTTTATGACAAGAATCATCACAATATTAATACTTAGACATTTTTCCAGAGAGAAACATTCGCCTTGCATACAATATTTCAAATGAAATTCAAATTTCAAATAAATTGCTTAAAAGGCGCAAAGGCCAACATTGTGAAAAATATCCACGCCGGGACTCGATCCCGGGTCATCAGTATAGCGCACTCACATTCTACCGACTAAACCACATGGAACGATACCCAGCCTGGAAATTTTCTCCCTATTACATGTTGGCAAGGCTACAAACGTAGCACAAGATGGAATATTTATCGTGAGCCACCGTCATGGGGCAAACACGAAACTTAATTAAATCCAGCATCGATTGAAACTATATTAATACTTGGAAAATTTTCCAGAGAGAAACATTTGCCTTGCATACAGTATTTCAAATGAAAATCAAATTTCAAATTAAAATGGCCTTTTACACTATTAATTTGAAATTTGATTTTCATTTGAAATATTGTATGCAAGGCGAATGGTTCTCTCTGAAAAAAATTTCCAAGTATTAATATAGTTTCAATCGATGCTGGATTTAATTAAGTTTCGTGTTTGCGCCATGTCGGTGGCTGACGATAAATATTGCATCTTGTGCTGCGTTTGTAGCCTTGCCAACATGTAATAGTGAGAAATTTTCCAGGCTGGGTATCGTTCCATGTGGTTTAGTCGGTAGAATGTGAGTGCGCTATACTGATGGCCCGGGTTCGAGTTCCAGCATGGAATCTTTTTCACTAGTTCGCCTTTGCGCCTTTTAAGCAATTAATTTGAAATTTGATTTTCATTTGAAATCATCACAGAGTTTATGACAAGTTCGTCACAAATGACACATATTTCACAAATTGGTCACAGTGTGACTTCAAAACATTGTCACTTTCGTCACAGGTTCGTCACAAAGTTAATGCCAAAATAGTCACAAATGACACACTTTTCACAAATTAGTCACACCGTGACTTCACAGAGTGGTCACAATGTGACGTCACAAACGACCTCTAAAACGGCCATAACGACCTCGCATTCTAGTCACTGTGACGTCACATCCACGTCACGTGACGTCACATCGACGGTCACAAAATCACAGTGTGACTTCACAACGACGTCGCCGTGACGTCACCATGCCTTACGGGCAGGATCACTCAAAAGATACTGAATACATTACAGAATATGGGTATTTACTGTGTGAAATCTATTGTAATGACTTTATATTATTTAAACCCCTGAAAAGCTTTATTATGTTACTTGAAAAGTGAATATGAATTCAGTTTCTCAATCTGATAGCTCGTCCAACCAGGTTTCAATTTTAGGAAAGTTGCTCTATTGATAGAGCACGCTGCCTTTTAAAAATCCAATACTTCATTGTCTTTTGATCGCAAAAATTAAATAACAATTAAATGAAATGGTACTTCAAATGAAAACGCAATAATTATTGATGGAATTACAATGGACAATAACCATTGCCGAATACCCCATCTGTGTTCGAGGAGAACACCAACTACGGAAGTCTTCAGGTAGATCTCGATGACGGAATGAATGTCGATGGATGTCGATTACGAAGAACTCTTCAGAACATGCTTAAGAGGCTACTTCAGTCAGGCGAAAAGACCCGTTCGCTAATGCTAATCCTATGGAAAAAATTTATAAAGATATCTCGGTTGCATTTCAATATTTTTAAATGATTTCTTTTACATTAGACAGCTGAGATTGATCTGTACAAAGGTCGTTTTTTACTTTTTCGATTTTGTTTACAGATATTTTTATGGGGACACTTTCATTTTCGGAACCGGTTTCGAAAGTGAAAACATCCTCATTAAAAAAAATCTGTAATGAAAATCGAAAAAGTAAAAAACGGCCTGCATACAGATCGATATCAGCTATCCAATGCAAAAGAAATCATTTAAAAATATTGAAATGCAACCGAGATATCTTTATAAATTTCTTCCATAGGATTAGCATTACCGAACGGGTCTTTTCGCCTGACTGAAGTAGCCTCTTAAAGGCTGCTAGTCACTCAGTTCTCCTCACTAACGTTAAGTCTATGGGCGTTTGGTACATTCGTATATTTAAAATATCTCCTCGGGAAATGAATATTTTTAACGCATTTTTTCTATGTACTCTTCTTAAAAGACGTGTCTCTTTTTTCTTAGTTCTCAAAATATTTCTATAATATATGTTTAATTATATATGAAGTGTTAAAATCTTACTCACAGTTCGTCAGATTTTAACACGTAAAATATCAAATTAAGCATAGATTCTAGAAATATTTTGAGAACTAAGAAAAAAAGAGACATCCTTTAAAAAGACTACTCAGAATAAAGTAAAACTAGAAAACAGGAATTCTGCTTTTTCAGAATTTAGTGTTGCCCCCTATGAAAAAAAATATATGTATATATAAATAGTACAAAATATATTTTAATTTTAAGACTTAAAGCACACACTTTTATTTTATGTCAAATGACGTCATTCGCATCCGCTTAAGAATTCCACATTTACGATCCACTCTTAAACATCTAGAGTAAAGCATGTATAGGATGTCACTATCGAAAAATAATACACAAATGCAGCAAAAAGATGCCATTATTAAAGCAACTCGACAAAAAAAGGCTATCTCATGATTCATAGGCCTTCATTTGTTTGTATATATAGTTTATAACAGCTCCATGTTTTAACAGAAATTATTTGTTTATATTTTTTCAAAATAGCACATATTTTAATTACATTTTCTTTCTGTTGTTATGAGAAAATGGCAACAAAAAGATATAATTGTTATTTTTCGTGTTTTTCAGCTATTTCTCCTTTACTTTCTATATAAATGGAGTACTTGAGTTGCCAAAATTAAACAAGTGATGCAAAAAACTACAAAAAAATTAATATTTCAAAAATAAATGGAGATACAGTTTTCAAACAAATTGCATTTAAAAGTACTTTTTTTTTCCAATATTACGGTATAAAAATTAAAAATGTGCGAGGCTTAGAAATTAAAAAAAATTCTATAGAGCATTTAATCGTACAACGAAACATCTGCTTTGTTTATAGCAGGCTTTTGTAAGGTAACGTTATTTTTTGGAGACACAAAATAAGCTGGGAGAAAGAAATAGCATACCGTACCGGGGGCTAAAATATTAATTTGCTAAGGAGATATTTTAAATATAAGGCTACATCAAAGACCCATCAACTTAATATTACCGAGGGGAATTCGGAAACTGACTGAGTAGCAGCCTAAATGAAATAATGTCCACATTTTTTTTTTTTTTTTTTTTTTTTTTTTTTTAAAATCTAGAACATTTAGAGGCAAACAAACCATTAGACAGTTCTTCAGGATAAAATTCAGTTACATTACTGAAGCTCACAACAACCGTTGAAAATGTTCATAATAGGATTTGCTGTTTATTTACAGAGTTGAAAAAAAAATTAAAAACATGAATTCTATGGATGATTACAATTTATAACACATTGTAGTATTTTCCCTTTACTAAGTCAGCAAAATTTAAGCATTTTGAAAATTTAAATTTTGGTTATCTCAAGAACCATTAAAGATACTTAAACCCAAATTTTTGTAAAGACTATAAACATTTGCTGTTATTTTAAAAAAAAAACATCATTGGTAATTAAAAATGTTGATTTTGATGATCCACTGGACGTTTGTGCAGCACGGCGTCCTTTCCGGGTTTTCTTGGCTTTTTTTTTTTTTTTTTTTTTTTTTTATGTTTCCTGTTACTAACTTTACTAGCTTTCTTAAAATAAAAATCCATTTTAAATCCATCCCTTCGCGACCAGCGTCAGTTACACTTCTTTTAATTTTATTGCACCACTTTTTTCAATTAGAATTTTTCGATTTATTTAAACGAAGAAATGTGATTAAAAAGACGAAAAAATTCTGTATTAAAGAAAGTAGTGTTTGAATACAAAGATTTTGCAAAGCTAATATGACACTTCGTTGCGATGTGGTTAAAGTTTGTTTTCTTTAAAATCAATTTTATTTGCATGCTGTTGTTTTTAACACTTTCCAACAAAGTTGAAAAGTGTTTATGACTTCTGTCCGACTGTCCGTCTATTCGCTCTCTAACTCTTGTAAATACACTCGGATTGCCCTGAAATTTTTGGATGTTATTGACGTTTATCATAGAACGTTTCCTATTTCAAATGAAGTTTGTAGTATGTTTAGTTCATTTACAGGGACAGTCAAAAGTATTCCGTTACATTAAGGCTAATGGGAAAAATCGTTTCAAATGATTTTTAATGATGTTACACTCTTTCGAACATAATAAAATTGACATGTATTTATGAAGTGCACTAAAATAGTATGTATAACAACCTACAGATCAAATACATGGCTATTCAAAAGAATTAGAATACATATTTGGCTATGAACGGTAACTGCTGAAATCAGTTTTTCAAATGTTTTATGAGTTTTTTAAAATGTTTACTTAATTATCTTATTTACCTTATTTCCCTAAATAACGAAGTTTTTTTAAGCATTTAGGAAGTGTTGGAAAGTGTTTCATAATACATGCTTAACACATGATTTTTCTTTCTTGTTTTTTATTGATACAGGCGATATTAAAATTTCTGGCTCCTTTCCCTTGCAGAGTTGTTTGAGATAGTCCCCGCTCAGAAAAATCGTATACTTTTAAATAAACTAGGATTCGTGTTTTTTTCTCTGTAAATTATTTTTTACGGGACATTCCTGCATAGAGGCATAATGGTATAAGATGTACGTGCATCTTATGAAGTGCAATGTTGGCTTTTTAGCGATTTTTTTACTCAAATTATGCTAAATTATTTTTGATATTTCTTTGTGTAAAATATAATTTTTTAAACAAACAATATTCAAAGGTATTAAAATTTAAGGAGATTCCTCTCCTTCTGTATAGATGCATAAATATTTCAGTCTCTGTTAACTTTCTTAGAATCTTGCCATGCCAACAATCGTACATTAAACATCTTCTTATACTTTCAGAGATGGAAGCATTACTGATGCTTTGTTAGAATAAATTATAAGGAGATTACATTTTCAAATCCGACGTTGAATTCTTCTTTTCGTAGCTGTTCCAAACAACTCTGCTGCAATTCTATTTGTCACCTGACGCAAAAACCTCTTATTCATATTTATATCTGCCGCAAATAGATTGGAAGTAACTTACAATGCCGATGAAGCGCTGATCTAGATTGATACCTGGTGGTGCGGCACTACTGACCCTTCACACTATCATTGTTAAGGCTCGTGTTCCGTATCGCAAAGAATTTAAACCTGAAGTCATTCTTGTAAAAATAATAAATTTATAAAAGGCGGGCATGAAGTTTTTTAAGCAAATCAATTCGGAAAAACTCTTTTCTTTATTTTTTGTCTTAATAATGAGGTGATCCGGGAAAAATTTGAGATTTTGTGTTTCGTAATGGTTTAAAATTGCAGATTTCTCCTCCTACTCCCTCACACACACACATACACATTCGCACAAACTCAAAGTTGCTAAATTCCCCATAAGAATAAAAAAATCTCTGATTAAGCCCTTAGCTTTACAATGACCAATAAAATGTTTTTGATAATAAGCAAAAGTTCCAGAAAAATGCCAAAAAGTCTAAAATTTTCTTCACAAGATGAATCATCACCAGCAAATTATTAAATTTAGTAAATGAAAGACTAACGAAATGAATTTGTATTTTTGTGGAAATTGAATAACTTTTATTACGTGATGTTCATAAACTCCAGATTGTACAGCATCTAAATATTTTATAACTCCTTTTTAGTTTAATCTTCCCTTTATAAATGTTATGTAAGAATAATTTTGGCTTCGCTCTTTTCCGCTAGCTTAAAATAATTCGTACCTTTTGTAACCACTCAAAAAATGTGTCCAAACTTCGACACCGAACTACTTACACCTCATTAGCTTTTAGCTCCACCCGCATCGTTCTCGTCTGTTATATATTTATTTTTTACGTGTGGCCTATGCTTATGTATGGGCAGAGATAGAGACAAAAAAAGAAAAGGAAACAAAAAGAAGATAAGCGATGCAGAGAAAAAAATGAAGAGACCAACCTCCTAAAAAATTTTTCCTGTCTGTCTGTACAAATGTAATTGGGATAAAATGGAACTACTAAAACAATCACGTAGTTATCTATCTGGTAGTTGCCAAAAAAAACAGTTGAAATAATAATAACGAACGAGCGTGCTGAGGAGTAAAAAAAAAAAATGGAGGAAAAAAATCTGAGCCCCACCCCTATAATTTGTAGAGTGATTTCAATTGCATAGTAGGAGTTGAGTGGCGTTAGGGCAAAGGATACATCATTCAGTTTGACCATCAGTCTTGCGGTCAGAGGCGGGACAAACTGCTTTATAACAGAAGGACTGTGGGCAGTTAATTTTTTTGCTGTCTTGGATGTGTAAAAGCATTAACAAATTATGAACTAGTGGAGTGTTAAAGTTGAACTTCTCTCGGTTTAAATGAAATGAGAACTATAAACGGAAAATATAAAAAAAGATTAACTCTAATCTCTTGAAAGTTGTGAAAGATTGGAAACATAACGTATAATCAGGCGTGATATAATTTAAGTTGTGATGTATAAATGTAGCTGAAGCATTAATATTAATTTAGAAAATTTTTCACTAACAAGTTTTCACTAATAATTCATGTGACAGAAACACCAAAAATCACATATTCTTATGGATCACGTATTGCGGTTGAATGTGAACTTAGAAAACCAGTCCATATATGTGATTACAGCACTAGGGGAATAGAATTTTTTGGAATTATTTTCAAATTACACTACATGGTCAAAGTCCCCGGACACATCTATTTTATACTTTTTGTCGATTATCTAGAGAAATACTTGACGCATTCTTTCAAAACTTCGGGAATATAAAGAACATGTGTGACCTCATATTTTTCTTGAAGGTTTGATCACTAGAGAAATTAGAGGTCCAACAAAAAAATAAATTAATTTTTTTTTTCGATCACCCCTGTAAAATAAAATGTCCGAAATGATCTGTACCTGTACCAATTGATTATATAGGTTTTGTGCAAAACGTTATATGTGTAAAAACAGCCGGTATCTTCATGAAGATATAAAGGTTTCTTTTAAAATCTTTCAGGAAACCCGGCGAAGTATAGTAGAATTAACACACTATAATTAGAATATAAATATATTAAATATCTAATAAAATATGAATATTTGTATGAAATAGTTCTTAACTGCGCATGCACTAAAAATAACAAAACTTCTTTTGTTGACAGTTCAGCTATAAATTATATTAGCATAGGCACAACTCATATAAAAAAAGGCCAGTTGAATATTGTTAAAATTCCGAAAGATATCCGTGATATAGCGACCTGAATTTCTGTTTCAATCTAAAAGTAGCTGGATGATAAGGAATTTTCCACAAATTGTCATTTTTAATATATGTGCATATATATATATATTTATTTAATTTTTTTATTGATGCTTTAATTATTCTTGAAAAATAGTCAGAACGAGACCATTCCAACAACAACAACAACAAAGAATTATCGAAATCGAAAAGTCCGTTCCAATCCTACGCGTTGGCATTCATTAAATATTAATTACTAACTCCTTCATTTTAATACACTTAATAAAAAATGATAATTTGTGAAAAATTTGTTATCCTCTAGCTGTTTTTTTCGAAGGCAACTGAAATTCAACTCCCTCTACCACCGACATCTTTTTGAATTTCCACGGTAATTCTACTGTCCTTTTTAGGTGTGTTCATAATTATATAAATATGTAGCACCTGATAGTCGTCGTCTGGTGCCGTCGGTCTGACCGTATATAACAGCGCAAAAACTACCCAGCTGAATGATTTGAAATTTAATATATATAATCGTTGCATAATTTTGTCATTTCAAATTTTATGAAAATTGAGTCAAAACTTAAAAAGATATTAATTAAAGTTTACGTCATTTTATTAAATCCTATCATATGTAATTAATTCAATAATATCCCATGATAGTTAATGATTCTAGATTGCCATGGTGTACGTCCTGTTTAAAATGGAGTCCTATTATTTCAGTATTTCTGAATTTGATATACAGAATCGTAATAAATTTTGTTCATGCATTTTTTCATAAGAGCACAGCAGCTATTGCACCAAGATATCAATATTTATAAAACTAATTATAGTGCGAACACGAACGCACCTCATTTGCCACGTTTGACGTATAATTTCCGACTTGTTACGCAGGTTACCCTATGTAGTTGAGTACTAATTATACAAAAAATAAAAGTTTTCTTATCTTTAGCGCATGCGCAGTTAAAAAAGGATTTCATAGAAATGCTCATATTTCATAAAATATTTGTTATAATTATATTCTAATGTAATATGTTGTTCCTATTGTACTTTTTCCAGTTTCCTGACATGGACATTTAAATTGGTTGAAACCCTTCATGCTGGAAACACATATCATTCGGAAATTTCTTGAATTTTTCAAAGAAATCCTTATATCACTACGGATATATGAGCTGTTCTTACACAAACGAACATCACAAATGTTGCATAATATCTACGTAGTCATGTGCTACAGGCATGTGTTGCCAACACTGTAAAAAAAAAACGGAGATTCCAGAGCCGAAACTAGCCTTTTTTGCACCCGGGGCAAACATGGATTTTGGCACCCCCCCCCCCCCCTCTTCCACAAAGTATATTTACAAAGAGAATTTCACTAACTTTATAATAGACGACTTATTTTAAAATTTAGAATATGTAATCATAAAATATGTAATACTGAACTACGTAATCTACAGTGGCGGATCCAAAGGGGAGGTCCCTCTCAACATCAACGAAAATATTCTAAAGATCATTTTTTAAATGACATATTCAGTAGGATCCCGATTATCCGAGTCCCGCCTAACCGAGTTTCCGCTTTCACAGAGTTATTTTCTTCTGATGGACTGATGGCTTCCATTATTATGAAGCAGCCATTATAAATGAAGTGTTAGGTAAAGATGAAAGAACAGTCGTAAAAATTTAGAACTCTGATTTTCTGGTCCGATTGGGAAAAAAAAATGGACATAATTTTTTTTTTTTTTTAATTTTGGCCATTTTTTTCCCATTCGGACCAGAAAATCAGAGTTCTAACTTTTTACGACTGTTCTTTCATCTTCATCTAACACTTCATTTATAATGGCTGCTTCATAATAATGGAAGCCGTCAGTCCATCAGAAGAAAATGATCCTTTCTAAAGGTATAATCTTCATTTGGCACCCCTTTGTTCTGGCGGCCGGAGCACATGCCCCATCTGCCCCCCCCCCCCTTAGTTTCGGCCCTGGGAGATTCTACTGGCAATCGAGACGCCAGTACTATTTCCGATTTTAACGGAAATCCCCCCCCCCCCCATAAATTCCAGAAATCCGTATTTTTACGGAAACGTTTCCCCATAAATTACTGAAAATTTTCCGTTTTTCTGTAATTTATGGGGGGGGGGGATTTCCGTTAAAATACGGAAATAGTACTGGCGTCTCGATTGCCAGTAGAATCTTCGGTTTTTAGTCCGTTATTTATACAGTGAAGTGTCCCGTGAAATCAGGGCTCCAAATGCTCTGGACGCCACTAATTTCTAACAGATTATTTCGCCGTCTTTAATCGCAGATAATTCTGTCATTAGATAAGGCAAAGGAAATCACTACTTTAAAATACTGGTATTCGTAGCATTTGGAGGCCAGATTTACGCGGGACAGCTGGCAACATTAATACAGATAAAGATCATTTCGCACATTTTATTTTACAGCTTTATTGAAAATGTTGTTTATTTATTGAAATTGTTGTCGGTCCTCTTTTAGCCCTAATGATCAAATCCTCGCTGAAAAATATGAAGTTAGTCACGTTCTTTATATTCCTGATGTTCCAGAAGAATTTGTCAAGTATTTATGTAGATATTAAATCGAAAGTGCCAAGTGGCTTTCGACTCAATAGTCTATTTCCTGAGCTAATTTATATAATAACGCTTCAATAATATATTACATTGCATATTCTGTTTTAAAAAAGAATCCTATAATAATCCTGTTGTGCATAGTTTTAATTTTAAAACGCACGAAAATTTTGAATATGTCAATTGAAAAAAAAAAAATTATTTTATTATATGTATGATAAATTTGTGTAAATTGATATCTAAATGCACTTTGTATTTCTTAAAAAAACAATTCCCCAAAAAGTCTTAGTTGCAATAATTTTTGAACTTTCGTGTTTTTAACAAATGTTCCAGCTATATCATTGCATCAAATTTAATTTTTCAAAATGTCAGTAAAATTCTTTTTAACACTTTCCAACAAAGTTGAAAAGTGTTTATGCATTCGGTTTGTCTGGCCGTCTGTCCACGTTCTAACTCCCGCAAATATACTCGAATTTTCTTGCAATGGATAAAGGTTATTTAGGGTCACCAAAGCATGTTTGGTATTGTATATGAAGTATGTAGGATCAATAGTTCGTTTACAGGAGCACTCAAAACTATTCCATTACATTATGGTATAGGGAGAAAAATCGTTTGCAGACTATTTTAATGACATTACGCTATTTCAAATATATTGAAACTGATATAAGTCACTGAATTTCACTACGATCACGTTAGAACAGGGCATTCATAGCATTTTTTAGTCATTTACAAGGACACGCAGAAGAAATCGGTAACAGTATTGCCTTTGTATAATAATTGCTGGAGTGCACGGTTTAAAATTCGGTATGCGCTTTTAAATTCAATTAATGTTTTGCATGTTACTCGTTATGTATAAATTCTATACCTCATATACAGGGCTACACAAAAATATTCACGTAACATCCTCCTTATTTGAGGAAACTGCTGAAGGGAAATTTTCAACTGAAGTATATGTATCTCTTAAATGAACTAAATTTTGGCATGCATGTAGTTAATAGATACAAATCTATATATCATATACAGGGCTGCTGAAAAAAAAAATCCGATTGTAGAGGGGAACAGCTGAAATTGGGTTTTCATAGGTGTTATGCGTTTCCATATGGTTGGATTAGACGTAATATATTTTTTTTCTTTTGGTGCAGTTTTGTTACATTATTCTGAATGGGTTGGAAAGTGTTTCATAATCTATGCTTGACGCATGATATTTTCTTTCTCGTTTATTTCTTTAGCGTCTTAACAGCCATCTGAGTTCAGGCTCTTTTTTAAGAGCCCGAGCCCACACAAGTCCAGCGATTCGAAATCAAAACCCACCCGCGTCCTAAACATTTTGTGTCACAAAATTCCGAATCCGATACCGAAAGTGCTCAGTTGAAAAATTTTAACAACTTGCTAAAATTTGTTCAAGATTGATTTTCTCATTTAAAAATTACTTCTTACATAGAAATAACTATCAATACTAATAGACCAGGAACCGGCAGCACAGACAATCAGCTCATCGAGTTCACGGATGAAATTATAGAATTAGTTAAATCCTGATTCGCATATTAAAACGCAATCGGTCTGCCAAGTCATATCTTGGTGGAAAACACCTGAAAACCCAATTTTAGCGGCTATCTCGTAGGTTTACCGTTGTGTTTTCCTGCACCCAAAGGTATGAAAACATGGAGGACTGGGAGCATGAAAGCACAATGGAAAACCTACGAGTCAGCCGCTAAAATCGGGTTTTCAGGTGTTTTCCATCAAGATATGATTGGCAGACCGATTGCGTTTTAACATGCGAATCAAGATTTAACTAATCCTAGAATTTCATCCATGAAATCGATGAGGTGATTGTCTGTGCTGCAGGCTCCCGGTGTATAATTATTTACCTGTGACGATGTTTCGTGATTTTCATGTCCCTGAAAATCTGTTTAAAATAGAAAATTCGTTATTCGTATCAAGCCACTGGCAAAAATCTACAAAAGTCATAATTTTTACTCTTTTAAAGCATCATTGTACAAGTATGGCATAAAGACATGAGGGCTGTTTTCCAGTAATTCTGAAATAGGACTTGAAACAGGAAGAGGGGATAGACAAGGGACATCCCACGGCTTCAGAATCCTATTGAATATTTCTCTTTACATCCCATCAATAACAACTGTCTTCTCTTTCAAGCTGATTTTAGAGGACTGCAAAACACAATTACGTTGTACACTCTAATGGGAAAATGATAAGTTGCTGTACAGCATACTCTTTATTGCGAAACTTAAAACAAAGATGCAAAAATTAAAATTAAAATTATACTCGACGTTTCATTTCATTTTTAAAACCATGACTACACTGTAAAAAAAAAACGGACTAAAAAACGGAAATACTACTGGCAATCTAGACGCCAGTACTATTTCCGTTTTTTTTACGGGAAGTTTTACCCATAAATTACAGAAAAATTTTAAAAACGGAAATTTTTCTGTAATTTATGGGTGAAAATTCCCGTAAAAAAACGGAAATAGTACTGGTGTCTAGATTGCCGGTAGTATTTCCGTTTTTAACCCTTTTTTTTTTTTTTTTCTTTCTTTTTACAGTGTACTGTTTCGCCCCATTCGTGCGTGGTGGGGGCAATATAAAGCGGAAAAAACTCAAAGGGTCACTTTGTACTCACTGGCCGCTTTACCCGCCCTTCCCCTATGTAGAAAGCTGTAAAACCTTTCATTTTCACAAAAATATTAGAATCGTTTTAATTTTAAATTGAAATTTTAGAAAATAAATGCAATTTTTTTTATAGCACGTGTGACCGAAAGAAAAAAAAAATCAGAAGAAGAAATATAAAGACGAATTTGACGATTCATTAAATAAGTCATGTCTCAAGCAGCTTCATTCGCAACTTGAAGCCGATAGCTTAAGTGCTAACTTTACTACAATGCCCAAAAATTCAACAAACAGGATTTGAGTAAAACGATTTTAAAAAGTTTTGGAAGAGGTACTGGAATATGGCAGCAATTTCCGTAGACGACACAAACATAAAGCTCTAGGAGTTGGTTTTCTTTTTCCTTTCTTTCTTTTTTTAAAAATTATGCCTTACAGCGGCGCGACATTGAAAACGGGAAAAAATGAAAATCCCTTCTGGCTCGGCCTACAGAGGTAGATTTCGAAGTTAAGTACTAATTTCCCCAACAAAACCTAAATCAAGATTATAGATAAACCCAGTTTCTTCACTAAGAATGAGCTCTAGGGACCCAAAACGTTTTGTGAAATTATAATATACACGAATAAAAACACGCATACATGGGGAATAGTTTGAAAAATGGCGAAATCAAATTCAGAGAACCTCAAAATGTTAAAACATGTTAATATTTCCATAGTCGGGTTTTTGTCATGTTTTAATACGTTTTTTCAAAGTCACATGACGTTTACATATTCACCTGCTGACGTCTATTATATTTCTAATATGACGTAATATATATATAGTATTTTTTAATTCATCAAACAATTTATTTCACTTTCAGTTTTCACGTGGAAATCTTGCAATAGGAAAGTAATTGTTGTGGTGAGAATTTTATTTTTTTTAATTGTTGGCAACTGCTATAAAGAAAAATGTTTATTGTTTCCTGTCATTTTTCTGTAATTTCCTGTCATTTCCCTGTCATTTTTCTGGTTTTATCAGAATCATATTAAGCCGGTGTTCAAAAATTTTAACCCTTCCCATTTCGATTCCCTTGGTCCGATTTTGCCTATCCTCCGCCCCCTCCCGAGGTATTAGCAGTGGCGCCAACTTTTGAAAAATATTGGGTAGGCTCCAAACCATTTTAGAGTAAAATGACATTATTATTTTGCTTTCTTTGAAGGTTTGGGAAAAGATGATATTTCAAGTTTTGATAAGTTAGAATTTTTTAGAGTAGAATATAAAATTGTGATTGACCCATGAGAATATAATTAAATAAATTATATTCTCATGGGTTCTTCATTTTATGGACTCCATGCAATATTTATTATTGCACTATAACACAAATATTTACTATTGTGCCATGAATTTGACTACAAATTGAAACGCCAAGGACTAAAAAATATAAAAATGGGCATTTAATGCAAATACACTGAAATGCTTGTACTATTTATATTATTTTTTTTAACACTATAACTATTTATTTAAACTATACCTAATGATTCAATATGCAATTTCTTGAACCGCTGATAATGGAGATATTTCCAGTTACAAAAAGTCAAGTACATCTTTCAGGCATGGCATGCATATTAAAATAATTTTTTGAACGTCAACGAAATTTCTTTTCATCGATTGAAAGATAAATAGGCACGAAAATAGAATAATGAAAATCGGGTGTGCTGGAAGAGAAAATTATTGGGTGGGCTCGGGCCCCACGGGCCCATATAAGTTGGCGCCACTGGGTATTAGCCATCTCCATGTGTTTGGGCGAGTTTGAAGACGACCCGTACATAATTGCGACTTTATCGTGCGGACAAAATTTAGTTCATATATAAATAAATATATATATATAAACTTTTTAGGTGGGGATGGTTTTGGGTTCCTGTGGTCATATGATGGAAAGTTATGAAGGAATTTTTCAAAAGTCGCACCATGGTAACGACTGCAATAGGTAGTACAGTCGAACCCGGTTAAGACGCTCACGGTTAATACGCGATCCCGCTTAATACGCGAATTTTGTCCGATCCCTTGAACATCGCCCATAAGGCTAATGCAAAAAGATCACGTTTAATACGCGAACGGTTATGACGCGATCCCGCTTAATACGCGATAAATTTTCGGTTCTTCGAGGAAAAAGTCACGCTTAAAACGCGAATTAATTGATCCAGATGCGAATTCCCGATCTTCTCGAGTGTTACCAGTTTAGCGGATTTTTATTGTTCAGATAAAAAACACTGTTTCCGAATAGTATTTAATTTATTTAACAATGGATTAATAAAGGGGAAAATTACTAAGCGGAAACAGTGGTAGACATTTGAATGAAAAAACCCCATAATTTAGCAAAACTGCAATTCTTCTTTGATCCCACCTCCTAACATTCTTCGTCTCTCGCTTCGTTTATGTCTTTACTATAGTAGAGAGATATAGACGAATTCAGGTTACTCAGATACGTCTTAAAAATTATTATGGTTAGAGATGTTCATACCTGTTGTTAGAGAGTTTTTAAATGTACTTTATATCGCTACTGTGTTTTATAATGCATATTACAGGAAACAAAAAATGAAATTAGTAAAGATTAAATACGACTGCGATTGGACTTTGCTTTTTTCTATAACAATATTTGAAATATATAGGAATATTTTCTCTCTATCCTAAAAAAAGTAAATTACGCTGTCACCGCCGCCGCCGGTTTCGAATTTTTTGTGATCGGAGGTCTTTCACCTTCAATATTAAGAAAAATACTGCATGCAAAAATATGAAAATCGGCGGTATTATAGAGAAGTGTTTGATAAACACGCTGGTGCAGACAGTTTTCAAATCGAATAATTATTTTAAGAGATATTTAATGCTAAAGTTGGACAAAATCGTTCCATTAAAAAAGTTTTATAGGAGCAAAAACTATATATGGGAATTAATTCATTTTTAGATCATTTTATACGTTAGAATTTCCTGGTGTGCAGACTGCATTCACTTTTTAAATTTGGCTCATTTTTTGAGGTTTTATTTCTATTTTAAATTCAAAGTTTCAGCATTTCGAGAGATATTTTTTACTTATTTTAGAAATTGGTATTAATTTAAACTGTTGCCAACTGTACAAACAGCGCAAATAATAATGTTTGCTTCAAATAAAAAATTTATTTTACACGTGACTATTATTAACAGAAAAAAACTTTCAAATTAGGATTAAATAATTACGTATGAAAAGTAGGAACTTATTGAAAATACTTCATAAAAACTATACTTACACGTGAATTTTAAAAGAGAAAGGATATTGTAAAATAATAAATTCATTAACATGCGTTAGAAGTCTTAAATAGGAGAAATTACATCACATTGCACTTATTACGTAAAATGAACAAAAAGTAATATTGCAAAACAGTTTAAATTTAAAAATTGCGCGAGAAATTATTTTGATATTTTGAGATTATATTAATAAGATTAATATTAATTTTATTGAACGCGTTTAGACTGCTTTTGAGCGACTATTTAGTAATTTAATAAAAATAAAAAAGATTAGAAGCTGAAAATGAAGTGTCATCGACAAAAAATATGATTTGAAAGAGAAAATCTGTGAAGCAGAAAATAAAGAAATTGCTTAAATGGTTTAGTTAAGATTCGTTAACCTTCTGTGTCGTTTCCGACAAAAGAAGGCATTGGTATTTGTGAAATATATTTGCATTTTGATGCAGATTTGCTTATTATAATAGCTTATTTTGAAATGTTTAACTGATATTTAATTAAAGACTAAAACAGCCATTGTATCTTTTAACAGCAGCTGATTTTTCCTTAAAATTGTCCAATCGACGAGAAATGAATAGAAACCCGTTTATAGGGAGATCGCCACTGTTTTTTAAATTATAATTCAATCTTTCAAAATCTGTTTAAAGCCGATCAAATTAGCGTGCTTTTAGAGACTGCGGTATCTGAACGGGGGTTGGCGAGCGTAGCTCGTAGGGGGCCGAGCCCCCTAGTTTCTTATTAAAAACAGAACAGATTATAATGGTACTCATTATTACAAGTACTAAATATGATTTTAAAAACTGGGTTGTGCTTCAAAGATTTAACATTTTTTCTTTCTGTTAAAAAATTAGTATAGCTGGAAAAATTAGTTTTGGTTGCAACGTATTAATAGACAATAAAGTCATGTTGGAATCCATATTTATTTTCTATTATTATTCCAGTTTGTCCTATAAAAAGAAACAGTGAGTTCAAGTGAAATAAAATTAAAATTCAATCTGAAGATATGTTAAAGACGCAATTTTTGACCGTAAACGTATAAATGAAAGCTCTGAAGTTCATTTAGACGATTATCTGTGTAAATAAGCACATTTCCTGAAACATTATACAAATCACGTTTAATACGCGATCCCGCTTAATACGCGACTTTTGACCACTCCCTTGAAACGCGTCTTAACCGGGTTCCACCGTATTTCTTACGAAATCTACCTAAAAACATAGATATTTATGGCGCTAGGGGGAAAAATAGATTTTTTGAAGGTTTTACTTCGTGCATCCCTACGCCAACACTGTAAGAAAAATCTGTACTTTTTACAGAAAAAAATCACGTTTAATACGCGATCCCGCTTAATACGCGACTTTTGACCACTCCCTTGAAACGCGTCTTAACCGGGTTCCACCGTATTTCTTACGAAATCTACCTAAAAACATAGATATTTATGGCGCTAGGGGGAAAAATAGATTTTTTGAAGGTTTTACTTCGTGCATCCCTACGCCAACACTGTAAGAAAAATCTGTACTTTTTACAGGAAAAAACTGTTTTAAACAAAACCAGTTTTTTTCTGAAAAAATGTAGATTTCGTATTTTTTACAGAAAAAAATCTACATTTTTTTATAGGAAAAATCTACTTTAATGAAAAATTACAGATTTTTCTATATATATTAAACGGTTTCCCACTAGCGCCAAAATTGACAGTTTTTTTTTTCTATCAATTTCAGAGATTTCTTCATAGTGAACCCCTCCTTAAGTTTAAGATAATAACTCAAATATATTTCGGTAGCTCATAAGTTAGGTACTGACCAGATAAAGCACCAATTACACGTCTGAACATTTCAACAAACTTCATAAAAAGTAAGAATTAATGAATAAATGATTATACGGTGAAAAACAACGTATGTTAATAAGCAGCGGTTACTATTTTGTGATTGGAAAAAAAAATACTAAAACTTATAATATACTTCTACATGTCAGATTGTGGTTAAGATTTTATCAGAGGAAAAAAAAAAACCTACATAACCGCATTTTTTAATGCACACCTGCAAATTTTTTCCTTCGGTATCAATGATAAGTATTTTTTTAACTCTCTATATTGACTGTTTTAACAGCTTATGCAAAAGATTACGAATGCAACTTTTACACTTTCATATTCTTTTAGGAACTCTCTTACGCAAATGCACCTGGAGCATCTGTGTTAACTTTAAAAGTCACGTCAAGTATGAAATATGTTTATGATAGCTAAAAGTAGTTTAAAAAAACGTAACGTTTTAGTTATAATGAAAAATAAAATAGATACATGTGTTTTTATCCTAGTTTTTTGATTTCTTGCTATTTCTTCATATAAACTTTTGAACAGCGCGGATATTCTGAATGTTTTCTTATCTCAAACTTATGCTTCTTTTACAGCAGTGTGAATTAGACTAATCACATGCTGGTAATTTTATTTCACTGATTGTCTAATTCAAAAGAATGAACAAAAATGACCCTTAACTATTTTATTTATTTTGGTTATTTTGTTAAAAAAAATTAAGATATAGAGTAAGAAAAAAAATTGAACGTAAGTTATAACTCTTGGATTCTGAAAGTCGCAAAATGAAGAATTTTGCAGCAGAAGTCTTTGTTTATAATTTTCTATACAACTGAGGCTGTTATTATTATTACAGTAGAACCTCTTTTATCCGGAACTCTTTTAACCGAAACTCTCGGTTAACCGAAATCCCCATTGAAAGCTTTATTCCCTTACTGTCACATTCCTTGTGTGCAAAATCCATTTTGAAAGCATTTTTTTTTTAAACTATCATATTCCTTGTGTGCAAGCGGTCCTTTCCGAACTACGAGTAAATATAAATATTTTCGATACCCTTTCTTAGAGTTCCTTTGAATTTAACTTGAGCTCCCGTAAGCTGCGGAGTGGAACGAAGAAAACGAACAAAATAGCAATTCTGAAGCTTTTCAATGTTTTGCAAAAGGTTTGGCGAGACTGGAGCAGCAGAAAGACTGTGATACTGGTGAACTAATAATATTAAAAAACTCAGTGATAGAGCTGCAAAGCAAAGGCAATCGAAACTGCGACAAACAAAACATTTTTTCAAACCCTTCTGATATACGTAAAAGATACTTGATTTCAAAATTAAAATTCAGGTAATTTGTTCTTGTTTCTATTTTGCTATTGCTGTATTTTTATTAAGCACTTGTTACCATATTAAGAAATATTGCATATATTTCTCCTTAATCTTAAAATTGAACCATTCTCGATTATCCGAAAATTACGATTTTCCGAAAGATGGTCGGTCCTAATTACTTCGGATAATCGAGATTCTACTGTATTTCTATACCGCTGACTAGTCCCCTATCTGCCGAGCATTATGCCTAGTTTAACTGGTTGTGTACCTGGTCGAGGGGCGAATTTCGCGTGATCGCCTCATGGCGGAAGTCTACCTGACTAGCCCCTTGGCCGTCTCAACTGCAACGCTATTTATTTAATCGCTTTTGTTACTGTGTTGACCGGTTGTAGATTGCTATTAACTTAGTTGTTTGGATTAGTCTGTACGTTGTCCAAAAAAGAAGAAAATAAAGGGGTGGGACCTCATTCTTGCACACAACTCATACGAACCGCCTATACATCCGGTCCTTATTAACACTGAAAATAGTTTGGTCGCTAAATTTCTAATCGCCAGTTTGCCGACGGCAGCCAGAATTTCGAGGCCAAAGCAGTATACGTAAGTACGGGATCGTTTTCGGATCCTGTAGCAACATTTTACTTACTTTTGCCAATCACTGTTAATCGTCAGTCCTCACATATATCTCTTTGTTACTGCTGTTCCAGAGATTCTCTTTTTTACTCCTGTCCCCTGATTATCGCAAGCGCAAACAGATGACCTGCCGAAGGATTCCGCCTCTAAAAGGGGCTTCCAAAGTTTAAAAATAGCTATATTTTCTAAAAATGAATACAAATTGCTGACAAAAATTGTATAGGGTCCACCAACTAGATCTTCACCCCAGAGTCCCCAACTTTATATTCATGACAGGGCCTCAAGTAGTGTTAATCTTATCCCGGAAAAGAGTATTTCTCACCCCGAATCTCATTATGTACCCTATGTTTACCTAAACATATGAGATATTCTATCTCTAAATATATTAGAAGAAAAATGTCTCTTTTTTTAGAGAATGAAATGCTAGTTTAAATTAAATTCTTCGATTTTTCAAAATGGGATACATTTTTTAAAATAATGTTGCTCTGAAAAATGATAATTTCTGATCAAAAAGTATGATCTTTCAAAAATGCTGATCTTGGATATTTTGAGTTAGTTTCGCAATTAATAACTAGAAGTGAAGGAAAATTAATTTTGGGGTGTTTCGACCAGAAAAATAAAGGATTTACCTCTGGGTTTTTTTTTAATAATCGCAGTATTGATTAATAGCTAACATTCCACAGTCAACTCAACTTAAATTATGCATTTGTGTTATGTTTGGAATTATACAAGGTAACATTATAAAAAAAAATACTAAACTATATAAATTCTTCTTAAGTTATGTTTAAATAGTCAATGTTTCCGTTTACAACTGATTCGTTCATTTTTTAGTAATTTTTATCTCCCGCTTAATTATTCTAAATTTAAATGTATACTAACAAAAATGATGTACTAGCGATACGGCATGCATAAATTAATGTTGAGTTACGCCTAAATAATGTTTCTATTTATAATTGTTTGGTTAATTTTTCAAAAATCCAAACTTTTATCGTTCTAATATGCCTTACGATCATTAAAATTTTCTTTAGAAAAATAAATTTAAAAATTATAAAATGTTTTAACATTTTTGAATATTTAAAATTACTTAAGTACTATAATATGATTACGTATCACAAAAAAATTTTTTTTACTTTAAAATGAAGTACTGCTTGCATGTTTTTCAAAAGCCAATATTCACAATTTTCTCTTAATACTCAAATTTTGTTCTAGATGTCTTTATACGAGATAACAATAGTAAGATATTTATTGTGGTAGATATTTTTTTAATTTATATGATGTGTCTTTAAAAAATAAGTAAATTTAACTTTAATATTGGGTAAAAATACTTCTGTTAGTTTAACTAAAAAGTCTGTTTCTAATTATGTCTCACCCATCAGTATATGTTTATTTTATTTTATTTTATTTTATCCTTTTATAATGTAAAACAGAAGTCGCCGATCTAAAACATATCTTGCATTAGCGGACGTTAAAGTCTCAGATTAGTAATGAATATTTGTCAGATGTCAAAACGAAGAATACAAATTTCACTGAAAATGATGTTGCAAGGAGAACTAATAAAAGTCAAATGTAATGAAAAAAAAAAAAACACTTATGACACTTCTGGATGCAAGAAACTTTGGTAAAATAATAAAATGTTTGCAGTATGTCCAATTTTTTTTAACTAGTCGGATCTGCAAATTCCCAAACTTTCTTTATCATACATGTTAATATTTCACAAAGTTGTTATACATGTTAATACTTCAGTGTCATTACTTCAAAACTACACCAACTTTGATTTTAATCTTAAATTACCGCTTCATTTTACGAATAGGACTACAAAGAGTTAATCTCGTTTTTTTTATTTATGGTTTTAATCTTAAATTTCTGCTTCATTTTACGAATCGGATTATAAAAGAGTTAATCTCGTTTTTAGATTTATGATTTTCTCCTTAAATTTCTGCTTCACTTTACGAATCGGGCTAAAAACGAGTTAATCTCGATCATAATATTTAATAAAATCAATATTTTTCCTAATTCTATTGTACGTCAGTTTCTTCGGCCGGGTTAGCTAGAAGCGAATTGTCCTTCACTGCATGAACAGCCGATGTACAACAAAAATACGAAAAATCGTGAAAAATCGCTGTCGCAACGCCCCCTTCTGGGGGACATCCCTATTTTCAACTTAGACCAGACGTCTATAGTCAAAACATATATATGAAGCTTGGATCAATTCTATGAATAACTTCGTGCGCTTTCCGATGATACAATAATGAAAATGACACAAAAATCGCCATTACACTGCCCCCTTCCGGCGGAATATCTCCTGAGTCAATTGGGACCTGCTTGCCATAGCCAAAAAAATACATATGAAATTTGGTTCAATTCTATGCATAATTTCAGAACACTTATCGATGATGCAAAGAGGGCAGACACACACACGGACGGACAGACACCCATTTTATATAACATGTTTTTACCGAGATAACGACACATAACGATAACATAGCGAGACCTTTGACCCCTGAAACGTGCAAATCCGTCGATAACCGAAAGTCGAACAAAAGCAATTGTTCTACTTCATACCTCATCCAAACAGTTTCATTCAGAGATGCACTTGCAATTTTTACAGCACCGGAACACTTGATATTATATTATAGCAAACCACAAGAATATGGTCCTCAGATACAAACTGCTTGCTTCATGACAATTTTATGATAAAATGCACCTTCATTTCAATATTTAAATTTATAAGAAGCAAAACTTATCTTTTCTATTTCAAATATTTAACTGTTTTTCATGGATTAAATGATCAGCGACACTGTAAAAAAACCACTGTAAATTTGCCAGAACAAACTCGGTCACAGTAAAGTTGCTGTATCTTTCTTTTGTTTCTTGACTATATTAACACGGAAAATACAGTAGTTGCGTAAAATTAACAGCACAATGTTCTGGCAATTTGGACGCATTTTTTTTTACAGCACAAACTGCTGGCGTCCAAATTGCCAGCACATTGTACTGTTAATTTTACGCAACTACTGTATTTTCCATGTTAATATAGTTAGGAAACCAAAGAAAGATACAGCACATTCACTGTGATCGAGTTTGTGCGCGAGATGAACAGTACTTTGTACTGTAAAAATGTCGTTTTTTTTTTTACAGTGGATTTATTTTATTGCCGATTTGCCTACAAATATCCAAAAGAACGGACTATTTTTTTTTTAATCTGATCTTTATAATTTAGGCTATATCTTTCACTACCAAATATAATGACAGCGAAAAATTAGTCTGAAATACGTTTCATTTTAAGATTAAGTAAAACAATTTTTATAGGAAAGACGATTGTTTTTTTTTTCTCCTAAAAGCCAGTACTGGAACTGATTTCCGGTGCTTTTCGGCACCAGTACACCCCTGTTTTTAGTGTGGACACCTGTAAAATAAACGAACTCCCCTAAATATCTCTGAAAATGGAATTTTTTTATTATTAAAGACAAAAACTGAATATGACTTCAAGTATTAAGAGATGAAAAAGCAATGCAGGGCTACCAATAGCTCTTTTTTTTTTAAACCAGTATTTCCGCAGAAAACTTTTTGTGGTAGGTTTCTATAACATTTGCAATAGAAATAAGTTTTCGGGGAAGGCTTCTACAAAATTTTCAAGAAAGGTCTAAAAAGAAGATTTTTGTATGGAAAAGTGGTGTTCTAAAAACGAACCATTTGCGAGTCAGATGTGACAACGTAATAAAAGATGTAACTCAAAATGGTAACATTGATCTTGGCCCTGAGCTCTTGTACTTACTTTTGTCAATTTAAAATTTTCATTTATTTTTTTTCTTTTCATGCATGTTAATAAAAATTTTCATAAACCTCGAAAGAGCTTGTATGCTTGATTTTTAATATCATTTGTGTCTTTTATTGCTTTTTTTTGCTATCGTTTTGATACGCGGGCAAAAAGATCTCCCCATCTTTGTATTTTACCAGTCAGCATTTAGTTTTAAACAATAGCCTCATGCATCCCATTAATATGCTTGTGTTTTTAATTAATTAATTAATATTAAAAAAATCAAATACGTATGTTTCATTGTTTCAAACTTACATAAATATATTGCTTACTTTTTACTGTTATATATCTACTAATAAATTTATTATAAATCCTTGTTTTAAAAAGTTATTTTCATAAAAATATTTGAATAATTAATAAGATTTTGAATTAAAATTACCTTGAATTATTATTTAGGGGAAAGTGTTGTAACTTGAACATATATGTACCTTGGATCTACAAAGTGTTTAGCTCTATCTATTGGATTTGTATAAAACTAATTAATGTAGTTTTGAGATATACCTCTAGTTGTCACTTAGCAGTTGGTCTCTTTAATATAGTCAGCACATGTTGCAGATAATTGTTAAAAAAAATTTGACCATCAAAAAGTAAATTTTCTAAAGCTGCAACTTTTAATTATATCTCATTATCAACAGTTATTTGTTTTAAATTCAACATTATACATAAAAGAGTATTTATAGTGCATTATGAACATGAGTTTCAAATCACGTTAATCCTAACTAGAAAATGATAAGAAGTACCTTTGTAATTTACCAGTCAGCAAATAGTTAGTTTTAAACAATAGCCTCATGCACCCCTTTAATATGTGTATGCTTGTGTTTTTTACCAGTTGAATGTGGTTCTGGCCCTCATGCGTATATGGTGACACTCGTGATTTCTTCATTCGATATTTGGATTTATTTGGACTCATTTCATTAATAAGTATTTATTTTCACTGGATGACACCACTACGTTTTTGTTTTCATATCTTTAGTCATTGTTCGACAAATTATCTCTCGTACAGGAAACCTTCATCTCTCAGCTTTTTAGCGATTTAACCATCATATTTTTCCTGACGACATCTGTAGAAACAGCTCGAAACGTAGAATTTTACTTTTAGCTTATTAAAGTTCATGTTTTGTGTACCATAAGCAAGATTGTGTCTTTATAATGCAAATGTGCAGCATGTGTTACGGTAAGAAGTCATTATTTCTCCAATCACCAAGCTTTGTACCTTGAACCTAGCAATAGTGTTGTACCTTGAACAGGTCCAAAGTAAAACACAATTACATATTATTTTGTTAAAAAGCCAACAAATGAAAAATTGTCAGAAAGTTTGTCCTTGTATCATTAATGGAAGGAATTCAAAACTCAACTCTGTATGTACACCACTTGTGTACAGAAAATATATATAAATGATGA
This sequence comes from Maratus speciosus, assembly GCA_963932465.1. Taxonomy (NCBI): domain Eukaryota; kingdom Metazoa; phylum Arthropoda; class Arachnida; order Araneae; family Salticidae; genus Maratus; species Maratus speciosus. Next base: position 444,975,240 of record OZ010790.1, on the reverse strand, counting down.
CAATGGTCAAAAAGATATTATTGTTGTGCCCATGAAACGTTTTAATAGCACTAGAATAGAATTCATATATGAGGAAAATATACTTTTCAATCAGTTGCGATCAAATCATTAGCATTTTGCTAGAACATTGCTGAACAGTAGAGCAGCGTTGATGGGTTTCCTAGCTGTTAACGGCTTAACACCCAGACTGAAGATATGATGTCTTACTAAATAATGAGCCATTAGGAAAAAGTAAAGGTGTAATTGTTAAAAACTACATAAAAATTAAGAAAAAATATTAAGGATAGAATCTAAATTTAAGAACTTATTTTTAAGAGATAAAAAAATTAAAGTTAAGTCTTTTAACACAGATAAAGAAATAAGAATTATATTAAATATAGATATAACTGTAGTTTCAAGAGCTACTATAGTAATTTTGCCAGAACCTAGTCTTATTTAAAGAGACAGAAGAATTCTTTATATATTTCTTGGTATAGAATCAATTTTTGAAAAATAATCTTAGCTTTTTGTGCAACTGTTTTTTTTTTTTTTTTTGTGATTTTGCATCATGATAAAACAAACCTGTATAAAAAATATGTAAAAATGCAATCAAACTGTTAAAATGCAAATGATATCTATTGTCGTTGGAATTATCCCTCAATCCGCCCTCTAATTTACACCTTCTGTTTTATATTAATTAAAATTAAAAAAAAAACTTTAAATAGGTATCTATGACAAATCTGTTATTAAATATACTTTTAAAATTTATTTCAATTTCAAGTACATCTTTAAAATGTTTCGTCAATTTTATTTTTATTTTTCATAGAAAAATGATGCATGATCCATGGTACAACATACCGAGGGCCAAAGTACAACATGGGTGTTGTACCTTTGTTCAAAAATTAACATTTTTTTAATTAAAAGGAAAACTATGATAGGCCTAAAATTAGAGTTCAAGAAAATTATGAAGGAAGCAGAACATGATAAATAATTAGCAAATAGCTTTACAGGAATCCCCCGACTTACGTAAGTAATGCGTTCCGTACAGTTTTACGTAACTTGAATTTTACGTAAGTCGAATTCGTGAGTTCCTTAGGTAAAATTTCGTAAGAAACTGCAATATTTGTAATATATATGTATATATATATGTGTGTGTGTGTATAAACATATATATTTTTTATTTACACAGTATTATTTTATAAATAAAGCATCATGCGACAATATTTACTCGTATATAAACTATAAAAGTATGAAAAAATATAAAAACAAGTTAAAGAACACTTTTCAAAGATCTTGTGGAATACGGGATTTATAAATCTACAATTGATGAATTGATTTATAACCATTGTGATTCTAAAACAAATGACAATAAAAATAAGAAATAATTAAAGAGGACTAATTTAACCTATTCTCCATGAATTTCTGATGGCAAGATAAATGAATAGCACACAAAATAAGGTAATCCTTGATAAGAACAAACTGTATTTATTATGAATTAGATGACTACTATGAATAATTAACAATAAAGATTAAATTGTTTCGTTATAGATTTCATTGTATGTTATATACCAATAAAAATATTACTCTATCTAATACATGAACTATATTAAATTTGTGGTTTATATCAATGTATTTTATTTACAGAAAAAATATCAAAAGTATGCAAATGCGTATCAAACGCCCTAGTACGTTCACAAATATAATTTTCGAGATTTATTACGTAACTGCGAATTTACGTAAGTCGGGGGATGCCTCTATATTTCAATATTTACATATTTTAATTAAATTAAAAATTAAAATGTCAAAATAGGACTCAGTTACAATGCCTTACCCTACAGAAATTACTATAGTGAGACCTCGGAGAAATTTTTTTGATGACAGAAATTCAAATTTAAATAGTTAAAAAAAGGGCTGACGACCTCTAAGTAACGATATCCTATTTATACCCATATATATAAAACATCCTTAATAATCCTTAATTATTCAGATAATCTGTTACATTGAGTTTCTCTTGTACTTTGTAAACACGGCAAAATAAAGAGCTCTTTGATAATACTTTGACATTGCCATTACATCGCGCTGACAACATGGGTAAGGAGTTACCTTAGTATGGAATAATTCATCAAAATCTTCACTGCTTCCTCTCTTCCTCAGTATTCTCATGATTCCTTCCATGCATTTTCTCTTCTTTTCTTCAAGGTATCGTGTCGTCGTGCAAATAAATCCGGTGTATGTCTCAAATGCAATAGAATTATTTATCTAACATAAGGGATTCCTTGAAAGCTGATGCCATTAGACTTAGCGAGAGAATGAATTTTTATTGTGCCGATGAAATGGCTCGAGGAAAATGAACTGTAAGAGAAACTGATCCAAAATTAAGAAATGTACTTGAAAAAAGTCTTATGTTGAGAGAAAAAAAACTAGACCTTCAGATAAGCATAGAAACAATCATCTAAAAGATAAAAAAGCAAGTCCGCAAAAATAGTGTCAGAAAGCTGCAACAATAATGATATGAAAAAAAAGTACAATTAACAAATTATAATTATTTTCCAAATAGGAATTGTTAGAACAATTTACATTTTTCGAAGTTTTTTTTAGTTATTTAGCCTCTAAATAAGACAAATATATGCAATTTTAAGGTCTTTTTTTTTTTTTGTTTTATTTGGTTTCTATATTATCGTAAATTCCAGTGTGGGTTGGGCACGGGAGCCATACAATGCCTTGACAATATACATATGCAAAACATCAAAAACAATTCTAAAAACGACAAATGAGGAAAAATTCAGAAATAAATTCAGAATTATGTTTTTTCTTGTAATCTCCTTTTCTTTTCTTTTTTTTTTTTTTTTTTTTTTTGACTTAGTCATTTTATTCAATTTTCTACATATCTATCATTCTGTTCTGTCTTCTCATTAGGTAATACTCTTTGTGCCAATGACTGATACCTCCTGTTTTCATATCCTGCTTTTATTTTCTTTAATCTGTCCTTTTTCTGCTTCATTTCTTTTCCGTCTTTCTTGTACTAGCACCTCTTCTTTGCGCCTGATGAAAAAAGACAAAGTTCATTCAAAAGGACTTGCGCATCTCTTAATTTTATGGTGTTATTTAGTTTTTTGCTTTTATTTGCGTATTGCACCAGTTTGTTCAATATTTTTTTGTGGATGGTTCAATAGTTTTTTGAAAAGTTCAGATCCCACAATAAGCATTCGACACCTGATCAAATGCAAGTAAATCTGAAAATTGAAGATAAAAAGCAAAAATATTCGTTGTTAAGTTTTTAGCGGAGGATTATTTTGCTACTGATTATTTCAGAAGTAAAGACAGGTGTCACAAAAGCAGAATGATCAAATACAATCTCACCAAATTTTCTGAAGAACTTCACTGTTTTTGGAAGCTTCAAAACTCAGTACGCAAATCATCCCATGCTAGCACGTGCTTTTATACCACGAAATCTACTGAAAACACTCATTAACAGTCCTATTCAAAGAATATTTATTGTTCTTAGTTTCAATAATAATGCAAAGTGAATGGATAATCTTACCTTTTGCACCAGATACTTTTAGTGCCATCAAAGTTTTACGATAACAAACTTCCCTAATCTAATTTGGGTCTAAATGATTCTACAAGAAATCTGAATAACAAAATAGAATCTCACAAAAATTGCTGGAGATCTTCGACACTTCTGGAAACTCCGAAAATCAGAACACAAATCATCCAATGCTAGCACGTGCTTTTATACCACGAAATCAACTGACAATGCTCAATAACATTTGCATACACTACAGAAGATTAATACCTCTCATCGGAGTACATTCAAAAGTGGAAAATTAAAAGAGTTCTAGAAAAGAATTTTTGTAACTAAAAATGAGTTAAAGAAATTAACATTTAATAATACTCAATCACAGCCCTTCAAAGCTACACTTTCCACTATATTTACCATGTCGCCACGGGCGACTGATTTTCTATTTCTCTGACTACCACTATTTCCAAAAAATAATACTATACCTGGAAGTTTAGATGCCATGTACCACGATGATTAATGTTTGGGAATAGTGGTGGACAAATTATAAAAAGTAAATAAAGTTATAGGTGGACAAGTTATAAAAAGTAAAAGCCTGTAACAGCCCTGTATTCAACAAGTTATTATTGCTGTCTTCAAAACTTCAAACTAGTAAGACTTCAAAATAAACTTATTCTTTTATGAACAATAAACGACTTCGCAGCTCAATTGTCCACGAATCAACGACTTTGTAGCTCAATTATTGATGAATAAAATATTTCCCAGCTTCACCACAGGATTTCGAACTCTTTTAAAGAATTTCATTAGCATCTATATCTCACAAACTTCAAGGCCTAAAGAAGTGTGGGTGCTATGCAAAACTTAAAAGAAATTGGTTCATCTAAAATGTATAAAAAATGAAACCATATTATATTTGTAATCACTGTAATTCTTCTCTTCATGTTCTTCACATTATTTTCAAAACATTGAAATTTTCCTTCGTGAATTTTTGTGTCTTGTTTTCTGTATTATGCTTTTAGTCCAGGCAATAGAGACCGCATAGGGGCTCTACCTAGCAAAATTAATGGTAGTACTGGAAATCGGCTTTCTAGATGTTTTTTGGGTCGCTGAATCCGAATTTGTAACTTCCCAGCAAAATTTCCCCCGGCAACCCCCCAAATTTTGGTAAAAAGCCCTCCAAAAAAGGTTTTTATTTAAAAATTCCATTTTTTTTTATTGTTTTAGGGAAAAAGTAACTAAAGATTCAGATAGTAGACAAAATTTGCAACAAATTAGATACATGACATTATGACTTAGGATGAAGGGGAAGGGGGGATCTGCCTCGGAACATGCGCCGCAGTGCTGCGTGGACTAAGTTGCACAATTCCACTTAACCACTCACACGTTTACATTAGCCCTCCCATCTTCCCTCCGAACTTTCTCTATAAGGTTTACTTTAAGTTTTTTTGGTCGCTGAATCCGAATTTTTAACTTACCCCAATATTCCCCCCCCCCCAAATAGTTGTTTTTAACTTAAATTTCTTATTGTTTTAGGGGAAAAGCATTACAAAATTCAAAAACGACAAAATTTGCAACAAATAGGATATATGACATTATGACGTAGGATAAACGGGGAGAGAGGGGGCTGAAATAAGGCGAAATTTCGTCCGTTTAAACTAAATTTATTTTTCTATAAAAAGATTCTGATATTGGTCCTTGAAAATAGCGGTACCCGTACGAACCCTGATGTAATTGCATGTAAAACTAATAGCGCTCTAGTTTTTTTTTTTAAATTAAAGTATATATTTTAATATATTTTTTATGTGTTTAATTTGTAGTCAGAAATTAGTTATTTACATGCCACATATAAGAAATAATGTATGCCAATTGCATGCCATAGATAAGCAATGCTGCTTTTAATCTCAAAATATTCTGAATAAACTCTCTTAAAAAAAAAAAAAAAAAAAAAAAAAAAAAAAAAACACTTTCATTGCTTATCATTATTATTATCATATTAATCATATATTTTTCACACCATTAGTTAAGGAATTCTTTCTTTTCTTTTCTTTTCTTTTTTTTTTTTTTTTTTTTTTTTTTTTTTAGTTCTTATTCAAATTGATTTCCCTTACTTTTTATTGAATGTCACTTATTTTATTGGATAGTTTACTTTCTTTAGTAGTTCTGCCATCTATCGTGTAATATCTTAACTAATAATATACTAGTTTTTTTTTTTTTTTTTTTAATTAAGGTATAAAATTAAAAACCTTTTTATATGTTTAGTTTGTACTCAGAAATTAGTTGTTTATATGCTATGCTTGCTTTTATGTCATGTATAAGCAATGCAGCATTACATCTCATAACATTCGGAACTTTTTTTTTTTTTTTTTTTTTAGTTTAAGCCTCTGCATTAAACTTTTCACTTTAAATAACCTTTTTAAATATAATTGTACCAGATTAACATGATTTCAGGAAATGACATTCCTGATGAAAATAGAATAGTTTAATACATTAAATGTAGTTTATTATCTGTCTGTTGCAGAAAAATGGCCTTTCTCTTAAAAAAAGAAATAAAAAACTACACCCATTATTTACAGTCATGACAATATTATCAGTTGTAAGCCTTTACTTTTTCTCACTTGTATTCAAATTGGCTCCAATTACTTTACTTTCAAGGAAATTAAATTCTTAATGAAGGCAGAATGTCGAAATCAGGTTCCAAAATATTTATTATATCACCGCCGAGATTTTTTTAATCATTTCTCATTTCTGCCATAACGCAAACAAAACACAAACGTTTGCCGGTAGGGACGATATCCGTTCAACCAATCAGAGGACAGTATTTCTTCCGGTCGCGCTATGAATGTGCACTTCTGAAATACGCGACCGGGAAAGCAAAATTCAACCAAAAGATCGATTTCTACTTTTTTTATATCATTAAATAGTTTAAAACGTTTATCTTTCCAACGATGTGTCACACATGTTTATATATAAAAAAAATAAGTGTTGAAATTATTCATTCTTTTCTAAGAGTACTTCACAGCTTAATGACCATTTAAATCTTTAATTGACTTTTTCTCGAAACTTTGATTTTTAATGTTTATGTTCCTTTTTTTCAATATCTATTAAACTTAAGAACTCAGATTTTTTTTATACTTATATTGAGTTATATTGTATAGTTTAACACAGGGATTTAATGATTGGTTGAGAATTATTTGTTTTAGGCAGTGAAATCTTACCACAAATGCTAATTTCAAAATTACTTTCAATAAATAATTAATAATTAATTTTGAGTTTCACTTAGAAAGAAAATGGTCTGTTAAAATACGTAAATCATGTTATTCTAACTACTCTAAAAAATCTAGACCTCCATCTTTCACCATTTCTGAGAAAAAGGTACATAAAGTTGGTGAATTTAACATGGCGGAGATAGGTCTTTCCCGGTCCCCTTAAGTCCAAAAGAGGAAATTTTTTAAGAGAGCGAAAAAAAGAAGGCGAAAGCACCTCATTTGCCACGTTTGATGTAAAATTTGCGGCTTGTTTGAAGTATTACTACTTGGGTTAGCACTTCCAGCTTTCTCCTGTTTGTTAAACTAGGCACAAGACATTTTTCCGTAAAAAAAAAAAAAAAAAAAAAAAGGTTTTTCGATTTTTTTGGTACTTTTAGCGTTTTCCATTCTTAGTCCTCAATTATTTCATGAATTAAGATTACTTTATTGTAAATGAATGTGATTCTTTTGATCCATTCATATAAATACATAATCATGTTATATATTAAATCGCATAGCTGAATTTTAATACGGTTTCGTCTGATTCGAACATGCGAAATGATCCTTTTATGACGCTTTTCTGTCGCTAAACGGAGTGGAGAATCCTCATGAGATCAACGAATGCATGTGCAATGATAATTTTAGATTTCTTTTCTGCGCAATACAAAGCAGAGTGTTCTTATGATTCATTCCTATTGCCGTTTACATGTTTCTCTTGAAATAAGGTATTTGTTTCATGTATATTAAAACTAAAATGGACAGATCTGCGCATGCGTAAATTTAAATCCACAATGTGTCCAGTTTTTTCGTGAAGTCGAAAGAGATCAGGATAGCCCGAGTGGTCTAAGGCTAATGTCAGACGAATGTCTATTTGCATGCTTTTTGCGGCGTCTGGTTCTCGAAATAGAGCGGGATTCGATCTCCACTGCTGACAAAATGATATCTGTAATATTATTGCCGATAAGATAATTCATTTGAATAATGTTGCATATTATATCTCAGGAGTAGAAGCTACACCATTTTTTTTTTTTTTTTTTTTTTTTTTTACTCGAACTTTTTATTAATATTATGAAGTTAAATTTAACACCCAACAATATATTTTTAGAAATTATTAATTTTGTATTAAAAACAATTAAATTAAAATATTTTACATGTGATTGTTGATTTAATAAATTAAACTGATCTGCATATTTTGACCATTGTCAAGAAGATATTTATATGTACTAAAAAAGTATGTGATTAATTTTTGTAAAAAAAGAAAAGAAGAGAAAACAGACAGAAAAATATTTCTATAAGGGCTGTAAAAGAAATTAGCTCAATAGCTACGGTTGGTTTTATAATTAAACAATATATGAAAACGTAAAATAAATTTCAAGTAATTAAAAAATGGTACATAATTATGAACCGTCAGCTGCAAATAGCAAATTTTGAGTTCACTGATACTAAAAATGAATAAATAAATAAATAAAAATTTTAAAGGTCGGGTAATTTAAATAATTTTAGAAAGTATTGAATATTGTTATTTTTCAAACAATTGAGAATGTAGTTATTAAAAATAAAGATGCTACTCATTCAACTAATACTTTTAGTTAAGGGGGCCCGGGACACAAAAATCTTCAAATTTTGCAAAAACATTTTATTTCATAAAAAAATTTCTCTGTTTTATCCTGCTTAAAATGACATTTAAATCATGTTTCTATCTGATTTAGAACAAAAAATATTAATTTTTTCGTTTTAGTTTGTTTTCAAAATCTAGCTTTCAAGCAATGGCTGTCATGGAAACGACTTCTTGTACAAATGCGTTTTTCTTCATGATAGGTTTTTTTCACCTTTTCTCATATTTAAATTCTTATTACTCGAGAACCGTTAGATATACAGGGTTCAAACTTGGAACATATCTTTTTCAATTGTTTTACTTTAATTTTGATTCAGCATATTTAAAAAATGTATTTACTTTTAAAAATATGATTTTTTTTAAGTTGCACTACTTTTTTTGAAATTTTTTCGTTAAATATTTTTAATTTTTTTATAAATTAATATTTTTTAAAATGCTGAATCAAAATTACAACATATATATTTCTGTTTATTTAGATGAAAAAAAATTGAAATTCTATAAATAATATTTCGAGTTATAACGATTTTAATTTACCCCACATTTTTAATAAATTTTTAATTTAATTTTCTTTTTAATTCTGAGAAGTTTTATCATGTGATTTTGTTTACAAATGATAAGGTTAACCATCACAAAAAAATTCAGAATTTTAACTCAATAAATAAAAATTATTTTAAAATGTGTCCCGGACCCCCGTAAACACCTGCAAAAACCTTTTAAATTACAAGCTTAAAATTCTTTCACTTCATTTCTTGAGGCAGTTGGGCTGAGAGCACCATCTGCCGCATTGCATGTATAGTAATCTCTATAAGTAATACATTATAGCAATTTATCAAGTTTTCAATTCTTAACTTATTTAAAAAATTAAACTATTTTAAACCAAACTATTCCTTCACCTTTGGCCACCCTGGTCGTGTTTATTGTATTAATATCGATTCTGTGTATATATTTTGTTAAATATAGTAACACCCAGAAGGTGCTTTTGGCGCGTCGACAAGACCAGGTAATAGAATTTTATTCCATGAACCAGTTTTTTTATAAATGTTAATTTTTTTAAATTATTATTATTATATAGCAGCAATTTTTTTACTTTCTTCTATTTTTACAAGAACAAAGTATTGGATTCATAAAAATATTCGACTTCCGGTTTTCGACGGATTTCACGTTTTTGGGGGTTTTACGTTAAACATGTTTTTACGAAATATCTGTCTGTGAGTCTGTCTGTCTGAATGTGACACAAATTTTGTAGGCGCTCTATCACAAAAACTGATGCACGGAATTTGATAAAAATTTATATTCGGGTAGTCCCTAATATAAATTGGTGCTGATTAGTTTTTGGTGTAAATAGCCCGACAGGTGGCGCTACTATGCTGCGTTTTTCGCGATTTCTACAATAGCGCTATCTCAAAAACTAATGCACGGATTTTCACCAAACTGCAGATTCAGTTATTCATTGATATAAATTGATGCTGATTACGTTTTGGTGTAAATCGCCCAACAGGTACCGCTGCTGTGCTGCCTTTTTCACGATTTCCGCAATAGCTCTGTCTCAAGAACTAAAGGACAAATTTTCACCACACTTTAGATTTAGTTAGACGTTGACACAAATTGTTGCTGTTTAGGTTTTGGTATTAATCGCCCAACAGGTGACGCTGCTATGCTGGAATTTTCACGATTTTCGCAGTAGCTCTATCTCAAAAATTAATACACGGATTTTCTCCAAACATGAGATCCAGTCAGACATTGACATAAGTTGTTGCTGATTAGATTTTGGTATAAATCAACCAATAGGTGGCGGTGAAAAGCTGCATTTTGCTAGATTTACACGATTTAAGCGATAGTCATATCTCAGACAAAATGCACGGAATTTCATATCCGTAGAATCCTCATGAGAGGCATAGATTGCCATTTAATTTTGGCAGTGTGATAGCTAATTTTGAAGTATTAACATGCATGAGATAGAAGAAAGTTTTAGCATTGCTACATCCGACTAGTTTTTGCATGGAGCAACAAAACATGATGCTAATAGCAGTAACCTCAGGACTTCAAAACTCCATTCAAAACTCACCCAATAACACTCTATTACATAAAGTTAGCACATTTTTTCCCTATTCACAGTGCTTAAATCTTAAGTCATTAGAATATTTTTTAAACTATTAAATTTCAAACAACTTTTACAATTCCTAAAAGATCTTTTTATAATCAGACTATGTTTTATTATGGATATTTTTGATGAAGAGAAAGACGCGGGAATAGTTATTTAGGAATTTAAAACAATTTTAATACTAAGAAATATAGAGCCCTTGGGCTATTGTATGAAATTTATTTTTTTTATTAATTAAATTTAATTAGTTTATTTATTAATTATGAAGTTTGTCTTTGTATTCTTATCGAACTTGAGATTTTGCACTAAAAATTATTAAGGGGACCGTGGATCTTTATTTCAGCAAAAATCGACCCAAAAATCCAAATTTCTTTTTCTGTGTATTATTATTTTCCAATTTGTACTACGTCATTCGTGGAAAACCGCATGCAGATGCGATGATTTTTTGAAAAGTTACAAGTGTTTTAATTTCGTACACAAACAATTTTTGACCCTTTCATAACAGTGAAATACGTTTAACACGAAAACGCTTAAGGTATCCGCACACCTTCAGAAGTAATTTTTTGAAATTTTTGAAATTTGCTCCTGTGATCCAATTTTTATAATGACATTTACTTTAAAACTTTAAAAAATGTATAAAAATTTTAGCAATTACCCAGAAATAATTTTGTAAAGAGAAAAAGAGTCAAAATTATGTCAAAAATTGACATTTCGGCAAAACGTGATAACTCAAAAATAAAACAATGTATTGACATTTTGTAAATTGCATAATAAACAGAATAATTTTCACTAGGGCTTAGACTACACACATCATAATCGCATCTCTATCTCAGATGATATGGCAGTTAAAGTACTAATGTAATGAAAAATTCGCAAAATGTGTCTCATGTTTGTCATTTATACCAGTGTAAATATAAAACTATTCAATATATTATCATGAGTGTAGTCTATTCCCGCAAAAGACATTTGTAAAAGAAGTACAAAAAATTTCGTGGCATTTCATGCATAATGTTTTGTTTTAGGATGTTTTGCATAGTAAAAATCTGAAAAACTTCATTTTGAGAAAAAGCTAAAAATATCTTTCAGGATAGATGTAACGTAATGTAAATAATGTAATAGATGTAATTTTAAATGGCTATAACTCGGTTTCTATTTTAGATACAGACAAAATTTAAGCTGAATGTGATAGATAAAAGATTAATTTTTAGTATTATAGCAAAAATAAAAAATCGACAATTTGATTAAAATTACGTTTTAAAGGTGTTCGGATACCTTAACACGAAAAATCGGTTAACATGAAATGATATAGCGGTCCGGACAGTATACTATGCAATTTAATGCATTTTTTTTTTTTTTTAACACGAAACAAAAATCGTTTAACACGAAAAAAATTCACTGTCGAACTAGTTAGTTTGAGTTGAAGTTGGTGAACTTTGTGTTAAAACCACTGAATTTTGGGTGAAAATCAGTGAATTCGAGTTTTTTGTAAATTAGCTTATGTTTTATTAACGCAATGGCTGAGAAATTGGTGCGAAAACAAACTGATATTTTGCTTCAAATGAAGATGAGGCTGCTTAATGCAGTTGATGAAAAAGAAGGACGGAAACAGAAATCTGCAAACAGTTTGGCATTGCCAATTCTACTTAATACACAATAATAAAAAACAAGCATCCCATTACGTTAAGGTTTGAGCGCAGTATGTTTAAGCTAGAGAGAAAATGTATGAGAACTGCTAAGCACGAAGATTTGGAGACAGTTTTGCTTATTTGGTTCAAACAAGCTAGGTCTCAGAATGCTGAAAAAGACACTTAAAAATAATATGACTTTTTCCCCAAAAAACAATATTTTTTTACTTGCTTTAATCCTAATGGATGCAACTTACTAGTAGTTTAACAGGAAATCGAAATAAAATTTGACGACGTCGAAAATTTTGTTCTTTTTTTACGGATCTCTTAACGCGAAATTCTTTTAACACGAAAAAAACTTTCGGTCCCCTAAGTTTCGTGTTAAACGTATTTTACTGTACTTTAAATCTGTTTTTCTCAAAGCTGATTTTTCAACGTTTTTAGATTTTTGAAATGCTCCATGCGTCTTAATTTTTGATCAAAATTCATGAAATTGGTAACGAAGAATCCTGATATTGCTTACAAAGAAACTGCTTACGCATTTTAAAATTCGACTTCATTGAGATAATTAAATTTGATTTTTTAACTTATTATTATTTACATATTTTTTGCTGCATATTAGGGGTCATTCACAAATTTAGTAGAAATATAATTTCGTCAGATATATTAAAGAAATGGTTGAGAGTAAACTTAGCATTGCAATATAAATTTGAAATCTTTAATCATTCTGATCACGGCCAAACTCCATCCCTTATACGGCCGTAACAAACAGTCGAAACCCCTTTGTTTTCGGGGAATCATACTTCCGCTCCGGAGAATTGTAGGGGGCGCTTTTAACTACTGTGTCTTGTCTAATGGGAAATTTCCTTATCTTTCTCTACTCTCTCTACTTTACTCTTGTGTTTTTTTTAGGTATAACTTGAATGAAAGTGCTATTTTTGATTTCTTTATTTAGTAAAAAATGGTTCATTGTTGTGTTCATGTTGTACTTCCGATTCGCTGAAAAAAATTCAAAGAATTTCTAAAAAATATGGCAAGGAACTTTACAAATAAGGCCAATTCATCTTCATACAAAAATTCTTTATCAGGAAATTTTTTAAAGTTTACTTAATTTTAATTTTATAATTTTTATTGTAAAAATTCTCAATGTTTAAAATATAATCAATAAATTGAACGTGCATATATCTACAGATACATTTATTTATATGAGTATGGTACATAGACTTACGAATTAATATTTTTAAATTCTGAAAAAAAATTCTGCAATTTCTAACCAGTGTTCTAAACCTTCTGAAAAAGCTATTCTGGGATGAATGGAGTACATAATATTGAAAAAAAAAACCCGACTTATTGATTCTCTAAAATAATGAAATCTGTAAAAATTATTATTATTTATTTATTTATTTATTTTGTTTCCTTGTATTTCATGCTCACCACCCACAATTTACTGAAAATCGTTCGCAATGTACAGATATATGAATTTTGTAAATAATTAAGAATCGTGTAAATATCCATATTTTGAGGAAAAAAAAATCGATATAATTTGATTGCCGGATATTGGAGAAAAGGCTTCCTTATTTTGTTGATATTATGAATATCAACATGTAAAAATGTAAATCATGTAAATATATTTTATTTTTATCGTATACTTTAATACGATGACAGTCCGAAGTTAAAATATTTAATTTTATACGTAGGTAAGTGTGTTGATTTTCTATATCTACATGCTTCTAATTTCAGATCAACACATATAATGGCCCAATGCCAAATTTATTGAAAATTGTTTGCAATGTACATATATCTATATTTTTTAAATAATTAAGAATCGTGTAAGTTTCCATGTTTAAAAAAAAATGCCGGATATTGGCGAAAAGGTTTGCTTATTTTGTTTATATTATGAAACATGTAAATATATTTTTATTTTTATCGTATACTTTAATACAATGACTGCCCAGAGTTAAAATATTTAATTTTATATGTAAAGTTTGTTATTTTCCTATATGCTTGTATATTTCAGATAACACATACAATGGCCAAAATTATTGAAAATTGTTTGCAAAGTACATATATCTATATTTTTTAAATAATTAAGAATCGTGCAAAATAATCGACTTACTGAATATTGTGTAGGTATTAAACAAAACAACAAAAAAAATGTATTATATTTTTTATACAGTGACTGTCCAGAATTCGAATATTTGACTTTACAATTTCCCTTAAAATAAAATTATTTTTTTTATTTTTTTCCCTAAACATTATAGAAATCTATAATAATTATTATTTTTCTATTTCCCAGTACACTTCATCTTCTGTACCTTCAATGTTTAAAATTATTGAAACAATTGTCCGCAATCAACTTTATATACCTATATTTTCCATCTGAAGTATGGTGTAAAAATAATTAAATGTTCTAAAAAGTTATCCTGATTTGAGTAGAGTTTCGTTTTTTGAAAAAGTTTTGGTTAATTTTCGATTTTGAAATTAATAAATATTATTAAAAAATTTTTTACTGTGTATTTTACGGTCAGAATTCTCAATGTTTCAAATAATCAAGAATTAAATGTAAATAAAAATATACTTATAATTTTTGTTTTGGTGTTATAGTAGAGTGTTAATTAAAATATTTTTAATTGCTTAAAGCATTGGATTTATTTATCTCTAAAGCTTTTAGTTTTTCCTGTTTATAGTATAAAGAACTCCGAGGGAAAATATACATATAATATATATCTTTTATAACGCATATAGAGAGAGGTTTTTCGTATTTTTATATGCAAAAGTAACATTTAATAAGCATTATTTGCAGTAGAGAAACTCTATTTACAGTAAGTATTCATGCCATCTGCCGGTGAGTGTAGAACATTAATGATTCCGAAACTAAGGGGAATTGTGAAGGCCGTATGAGGCAGGCGATCGAGTTTGGCTGTGTTCTGACATATTACTGCAAAATGTACAATTTGTTCTGAACATTATAAAAGGATAAAAATAACAAATTTTTTGTTAAATAAAAGGATGAAAAACAACAGCCTCAATTCTTTTCAAAATTATACATATTTTCAAATGCTGTTAGATTACACTGTCTTTGAAATTTTGGGTTGTGGCATGTTTTTTAGATTTTAAAAATTGATTCTTATTTTATTTAACACTGAATCCGAAAATGACCTTCATTTTAAAACATCACGTCAGGAATTAGTTAAAAAGCTAAAAGTTAAATTGATCCCCCCTCCCCTCCCAACCTCATCGGACCCCCGAGCTATTTAGCTGTAAGAAACCCAGTATAAGCCAAAAAATCTAATAAATTATTGAATTAAATAAAATTAAACTGAATAAAAAAGACTTACGTCTATTTTATAGTATCAGATTTTTCGCTATTTTTTACCCTTGAAATTGACGATTTGCGAAAAATCTTGACATGATGGTTAAAAGTGAAGGTAATTTTTTTGATTCAGCGTTAAAAAATACATAAAATGTAATTATAAAAGTTAAAAAACACAACCAACGCAGGTTTATGTTATCTAATCTAAAACTCTTTCTTAAACTTCTTGACGGTAATCTATCCTAATTTTTTTTTTTTTTTTTTTTTTTTTTTTTGTGTGTGTGTGTGTGTGTGTGTGTGTTATCCTCTAATATAAGTATGTATAAGATGGTAAGAGTAGAAAATCATAATGATATTGCATTGTCATCGGATTTAAGTCAGTATGTAAAATTTAACTTCGATCGGACATTTGAAAGTAAGTTAAAGTTCGAGTACAAATTTTAAACTGGGAAGACGATCATTGTAAGTTAAATAAAATAACATAAAAATAAAATAAATAAAAATAAAATAAATAAAAATAAAATAAAAATAAAATAACATGAAAATAACATAATTTTAGTTAAAAGAAATCATAGCCTCAAATCCTTACAAAATAAAACATATGTTAAAATACAATTATTTTAACTAATCTGAAACTTAACTAATAAAAGTTAATCGTAATATTTGGACGATTTCTTTCGAAGCGCAGATACCTTGAAATAAGTTTAAGTACTTTATACACGACCTCTCAAAGCATGGTCAAAATCATCTGTTTTGATATGCAAAAGAAAAAAAAAAAAAAAAAGTGGTATAAGTCATGCATTTCAAAGTTTCATAACTCGGTCAATTTTAATGTTAGATGAATGGGACTTTTTTGTCTTACTTGTTAGTGTCACAGTAAAACTTTAGTAAATATCACTTATAGGAACGGGGGACCGTATAAAAATTTAAATTTCGTAATTTTTTAATAAATGTTTTTCTTGATCCAAATCGCTTTAAAAATAATTCTTTACCTTATTTAAACCATTTTTGTAGTTGGAAGTATGCATCTTGCGAAAATAAAGGTCGGTCAGATTATACGTGGACACACTGTATACCAGTGGTATGAGCGCTAATTGCTGTATGGCTTAATGATATGTTCAGGTATAAGATTAAATATATAGCGCGTGCGAAGGAAAGAGCAAACATTACGAAAGCAAATGAAAAAATAGCAAAATAAATACGTAAAAATAAAAAATGTGATGCACAATATGCAATACGTTCTACTTTATTGTTCAAATAAAATTATAAAAGCGGCGTGTTAATGCAACTGGTAAAAATCTTTTTACGCATGTGTTCGTACACACAAATGTTTTAATAAAAATAATTAAATACTCATTCAAGATCGCTTTAATTTGGGCACTAGATAAACTGAAAGCAGATATTGCATGACTGAAAGCCGTGTAATAACTTTATGTAACGCTCAAGATTACACAATAAAATAATGCGTCGTCATTTTCCAGCTGTTTAAATACGATATTCGTATAAAATTAATTCCTATAATGTATCGTTAGCAGTTGTCTGTTCCACGTTTTTTCTTGTACCAAAAAATGCTAATGTGTTTTCTTTTTTTTTAAATCTTCAACCACGATGCTCCAATCACCAAACAGTATTCTGAAAGATGCATCTAAAGTTTTCTATCGGGAATTTTTTTAAATCATATTTGAGCACAGAATGCATTTAAGGGTGTATTCAAATCCAAACTGCTTATGTTCTGATTCATTTTTTAATTCATTTTTGTTCAGAAACGCATCCAATTGGCAGATTCTCTTATTCAGAAACTATATAATACGCCGGGCTTGTTGGTTTTTTGATAAAGGCAGAATATATAGCAAAAAAAAAAAGCTGTCAAAGTTGACGTTTCTACGAACCGAATTTTTCGAAGTGAGCGAGCTGGGAACGAAAAAAGTCCTTCCGGCCAGTGCCGGGAGGAAGAGGTAGCTTTCATATTCCTTATTTTTAAAAAGCTAGCTTATATTATTCAAACACACGAAGCACTATTTAGTGGAAACCGATTATAGAAGATTCAATACTAATTTTTGTCAATACTAAATCATTATGAATGAGAATTTAGCGAAATTACTCAGCTTTATCGTAACTTATATTTGGTTTCCAAATTCGGCGATATCTTGAAGTGCCTGCCCTTTTACGACAACGTGGTGGATGAAGCTAACCAGTGAACTTGGTCGAGACCTTTGTAATTCCTATGCACATGCTCACTCACATAGGAATCGTTTCGTTGATATATACGAGTGCTGTCGCAGGCAAAAAATCAGATTTTTCAAAATGTCACCCACATAAACAAATTCAAACTGCTATATCTGAGCCATTTTTTAAGATAAAGACAAAACAAAAAATGCTCCGGAATCCTTATATCAAGGTTAAATACTTAAGAAAGAAACCTTTTTCAATTTCTAATTTTTTTGCACCTCACTTCAAATATAATTTTTTTAATTTAATGGCCGCCATTTTGAAACAAGATGGCGGATGAAGCTAGACTGTGAACTTGGTCGAGACATTGCTATATATTATCCACATGCCTTCTTACAACCAAATAGGTTAATAAATACGTGTGTTATCGCGTGACAAATGTCAGATCGTTTCAAAATGTCAGCCATGCTAGAAATTCAAAGTTCTATAACTCTACCATTTTTTAAGACATAGACGAAACAAAAACTGCCCCGGAATCTCTGTATCAAGGTCAAACACATAAAAAAAACCTTTTTCATTTTCCAATTTTTTGATACCTCATTAAATTTTAAATTAAAAATGTTTTTTAAATGTTCCCTTTTGAAACAAGATGGCGAATGAAGCTTGCCTACGAACTCGGCCTAGACATTGGTATGTACTACGTACACACCGAGTTACATCCAAATCGGTTCATAAATACGCCTGTTATCGCGTGACAAAAATCTGGTCGTTTCAAAATGTCAGCCACAATAGAAATTCAAAATAATATAACTCAACCATTTTTTTAGATATAGAAGAAACAAAAACTGCCCCGGAATCTTTGTATCAAGGGCAAATACATAAGAAAAAAATATTTTTCAATTTTCAATTTTTTGGTACCACATTTAAAATTTAAAAATTTTTAAATGGCCGCCATTTTGAAACAAGATGGCGGATGAAGCTGGCCAACGAACTCGGTCGAGACATTGGTATGTACTATATACACACCGAGTTTCATCCAAATCGGTTCATGAATACGCCTGGTATCGCGTGACAAAAATCAGGACGTTTCAAAATGTCAGCCACGCTAGAAATTCAAAGTGCTATAACTCAGCCATTTTTTAAGATATAGACGAAACAAAAACTGCTCCGGAATCTTTGCATCAAGGTCAAATACATAAGAAAAAAATATTTTTCAATTTTCAATTTTTTGGTACCACATTTCAAATTTTAATTTTTTTTAAATTTTTTAAATGGCCGCCATTTTGAAACAAGATGGCGGATGAAGCTGGCCAACGAACTCGGTCGAGACATTGGTGTGTACTATGTACACACTGAGTTTCATCCAAATCGGTTCATAAATACGAGAGTTACAGTATGACAAAGATCAGATATATATATATATATATATGGATATATATATATATATATATATATATATATATATATATATATATATATATATATCAACTTTTGAACGGAGGGTGGTTTCGGGGTCTAGGGGTCATGATCAATGAAAATATACCAAAATTTTTTTTAAATCGCTTTCCTCCGAACGGCTGCAATAGGTAGCTTTTTGTAATGAAAGCTACCTAAAAATGGTCATACTGATAAAATAATTGTTTATAAATCAAGTTCTAATTAAATGAACGAAAAATGAAAACGCACGGCCTCTTACACATCTCTTTAAAAATCACGGCAGCAAGTTTCATGTTTTTACTTTTAAAAATGAGTCTGAAAATGTCTGTCAGAAAATTTCGAGCTGTTGAGGGTGGAAAAATATTTTTTTGAGTACACCCTTAAAGAACTTAGCATATAGACTGTTACCAAACAGAAAAAGATCTAATATATGAATATGCGTGAAAACAATTATTTACTATTATAACTTTTTTGTGTTCTATATTGCGAGTTTCCTTATTATTTATTTAGTTTATTTATTCATCATGCACGCTAATTTAAAATGTGTTTTTGTGTGTGTATACTTTTATTGATAAACGAAAGAAATGAAAACTAGTTTAAGAGACCAGAAATTTAACTTAATTTTTTGAGTAAACTCACCAGCTGATTGTGATAAACTTAAAAAAAGTTTTCAAAATTTAAAATCGATTTAAAAAAGTTAAAATTTTAATTTTCGTAACATTCTTAGCATAATGATTTTCAGAGTCTGGCCAGTTATACAAAATTTAGCCTTAGTAATAAAAAAAATATTAAATAACAGAATTTGAGCGAATTAGATTCTAATTTGATTCAAAATTCTGTGAAACTACCAAAAAGATTTTCTATTAAATGCAACATGTTTTTTTTTTTTTTTTTTTTTTTTTTTTTTTAAAGAAAATATACATAATGCAAACTTTAGAAGGCAATTTTAAAAATTCCCTTGATTTGAAACGTAACTGTCATTTAAATAAATTATTTTTGTGCAACAAATTTTGATTAAATATAGCGAATGATTTGAATATGTTTATTGCAGTAACGTAGATTTAATTTTTTTTCTAAACAATAATCAACTAGCAAACCATATTGGTATTAAACATATTGCGCCCAATATTGCACTAATGTTACATTTATCAGAAATGCTTTGATTGAAATAGCAATAGTGATTACATGCAAGATTTACATTAGAAAAATTCGCCATTAAATGTCCCTATTATAAAATATTTCTTTATATTGGAAATAATTACAATGGAAATGCCAATCTTAGATAAATATTGTCTATACATTCTAGGCATTAGACGTGAAATGGCGATATATCTCCCTCCAATATTGGAGCAGTATTGGCAGACATTCCAATATTGGAGGAATTGTTTTGTCTATGGATCGTTTTTTAGAGTTGATTGGTTTTTTGTAATGAAAACATTACTTAAGTCAGAATGGTACATGTTACGGTAAAGAGTAATAAATACGTGATCGAAGTTTTTTTTTTTTTTTTTAGTAATTGAATTTAATCCTTTATATACTGAATTATGAATAAATGAAAATTTTATTTTCTAAGGCGTTTTTCGTTAATTGTTTAAACTATATTAAAAGATTTACATAATAATTTAATAAATTTTAGAAGGATTTTAGAAGGATTTAGAAGGATTAATTAAATTTGAATTTATAGGGATTTTGTGCAATATTTATAACCCCACTCAAATCTTTAATTTTAAATATTTTTCTTAGTATTTTGTAGAATTAGGAAATGTACAAAAATAATGCTCTTACAATAGAAATATTTCCTAATTGAAAAATTCCCTCCCCCCCAACGCCAAGAAAGCTGAAAAGATGCAAAGGCATTCTTTAAAAAATATTTTTGTTTTGTGCAACCAATATTGCTTTTGAAACAAGATAAAGTAATGTATCTATAACTCATTCTAAACCGTATTACAACTAATCGATGTAGTAAATGAATTTTATAACAAGTTATTTTAATGGTACTTATAAGTACCATCAGTAGATAAAGGGTTAAAGCGCAAAGGACCGAATACTGAAACAAAAGAAAAACTCTTTACTATATTGAACAAGATATATGGCAATATTGGCCAAGATATAACTAGTATAAATAATATTATACCAATAATGACTTTGGTACTTTGCTACCAGGGTATGGATCTTTAAAAATGGCTGATTTCATCAAACCGTTGTTCGTATAAGTGACGGATATGGTGTTATTAATTTCTAATGTTCTCAAATTCTTGGAAAAATCATTAATGCTACAGAATAAAAAAAAAAGGCAAGTTAAAAAGTAGTTGCCTGGGATACAACCAAAACAACCAATCAATCAAAAAGAGATTTGTAGGCAGTTTGTTTTATGAGATTTCATTTTTTATAATTTTTCAGAGCTATTCTCTAAATTGGCTCTTTATAATCTTCTACATTTCGATATTGACTTCCTGAAGCATGAAAATTTTAACTACGACCCGCTTGAGTTATCATAATGAAAGACAAGCTTCAAAGAACCATTGGAGCACTTATTTCACCGCAAAAATATTTCCGAGACAAAATTAATTAGCTTTTAAAAGGGAAGCGAAGGGAAGAGGGGAAAAAAAAGTCAATTCTGATTCCAAAGAGTTCTATAATATTTATGAATATCCCAGTATAATTTTTCTAGAAACCTCCATGATTAGTCTCATCAAATCACAAACGAACGAATTTAAATTCATTAAGATGCTGCCACCCCATGAATTGTAATTTAAACGAAAGGAGTAAAAAACGGCTCATTCATCAAGTAAATCACGTACAAGAGTGGAAAAATGATAAATACTAATTTTGGGGATATCCTCAAATTCTCGATGGGGCGTTTCACTGCTGTCGTGATTTTTGTAAAAGTAACAAGCCGGAGCTGATTTTTAAGAGAACATGCCGATGGACTAGCGCTATTCATCACTTACTGCCTACTCCCTATTCTCTCACAGTCTAATAACCACTGTGAAACTGATTGGACCTGCCCCTAACAAGGCGTCAAAAAAAGGATCGAAATAAATGTAATTATAGATCCGCCACCGCAAATATTACTCACAAGGGAATCAAGATGGCGGCCACCCTGTTATGGTTAATATTAGAGTATGAGCTTCGACTCACGGGGAATGTAGGTATTAAAATTTAATTACAAAGAGTTGGAATTTGGGGGGAAAGAACTAAAATATATTTCAAGCGAAATATCCATTATTTATCAATCCGCCACCAAAAGAAGATTAATTTAGTACAGTTATTTTTCTAAAAAAGTAAAGACATGGCAGCCAATGGAACTTTTAAATTTATCGTCTGCATTTAGTATTGGCATCACGCCGAGCAATTAAAAAGATGAACACAATGCATCGCAAGTTGAAGACAAGATAAAACCTAGTGGGCATCCAGTGATACGTACCGTATATTTTCGGAATGAGGTTTTGATTTATTAACTTCCTTTTGCTACAACTGTCTCGAATTCGCACTAAAACAAATTAAACTTGTCCGTTTTTAGAAATTATTTCGCATCACCCGCCAAACTATTTTCCCATTGTAATTGGTGGGTTTCGAAAACTTTTTAGTCGAAGACCAATGAGTACGACCTACGTGGAAACGTGTTTCTTGATTAATTTTAACTAACATGTTCTTGTTAATTATTGGATACCTGAAGATTTGAGTATTTCAAACAAGCCAATTAGATTTTTCCGTTGGGGGATATGATGAATAGATTCAACAAAAGATTTTCATCGGGAGATTTAATAATTATCGCTTTGCTATAAACACGGAAAACACATTCCATAGTAAGTTTTCTTGAATGTCGTTTTTTTTATAAGTGGAAGAAGTTTTGTTGGCTATTAATTTGAAAAATAATGAGAAATATCTGAAAATGCATTTGGCAACACGTGGATTTGGCTTGCTTTCAGCTCTTATGTAACATATGGTAATTTTCGCGAAGGGCGTAACTCAATATTTTCTTATTTTAGTAAGAGACTATTGAAAATCAATATTTCACTTGCAATTTGAATTGAGATTTATGTTGTAATGTTCAAAATGTTTCCGAGAAGAAAAAGTTAATAAGTTTCTGTATGCTTTTGAAACATCAAAATGAAGTTTCTTATAAAAGTGTGTTTGGATCGGGAAAGAAGTTTGCCAGAATAATATCTCATAATTTATTATTATGTTTCGTCGACTCACACAGAGTAATCTATCTTTAAAAGTGAATTTTTAACATAATTCATTTGTTTTTGTAACTCAGTATGCTGTTGAAATCTATCTTTGATTAACTGAACTTTTGTTTTAAAATCCTTTTTTTATAAAATTAATCAAATAGTTTTTATTTTTTTTTCAACTGTTGTATACTTAGTTTGGTGAGATCTCGATTCCCTGTTTATAACATCATAGACTAAATAAAATTGTAATTTTAATAGAATAATATATGGGGAATAACCAAGAACTTTTTCGTCTCTAGTTGTGTCATGTGTCAAGTGTTGACTTATCTAATAAACAAACTAGTGATGTGACAGTCGCATTTAGAAAAAAATTTAAAAATGTAAATAAATAACCTTAGATTGGGCGAAATGCAAATATTGAAAGTGATTAAATTTATAAATACTAAAAGTGATCTAACTTGATTTTGAAGAGGGAGAAAAATGAATAAAATACTTTTAAAAAATAGGTACTAAGCTTAGACAGAAAGTGGGGGACTAAGAAGATACTGGACAGGTCGTGTCATTATTCGAAAAATGCACAACCTCCTCATCCACACACAGAAAAAGTGCTTGCTTTTTTTAAATTGGTTCGTCCGACAGGAAGTTAAACAGGTGGAAATTGTACGTCAAACGTGGCAAATGAGGTGCGTTCCTACTATAACTAGTTTTATAAATATTCAGATCTTGGTGTAATAACTGTTGCACTCTCTAATGCAAGAATGCATGAATACAAAATTTATTAAGATTATATATATTAAATCCAGTAATACGGAAATAATAGGACTCCATCTTAAATAGGACGTAATTACCATGGCAACCTGGAATCATTACCTGTCATGGGATATCATTGAATTAATTGCGTATAAAAGGATTTAATAGAATGAAGTAAACTTTTATTAACATCTTTTTAAGTTTTGATTTTATTTTCATAAAATTTGAAAGGACTCTACAAAATTGTGCAATAATTATATATATTAAATTTCAAACCATTCGGTTGGGTAATTTTTGCGCTGTTATATGCGGACAGACAGATGGACGGACGGACAAGACGACGATGATAGCTGTTACGTATTTACATAAGTACAAACGCACCTAAAAGCACGTCAAAAAACTATTGTTTTTTTTCCCCCGGTATTGCCTGGCAATCGAATTAAGTAAGTGAGCATATTTGGCAGTCTTTCCATAAAGTTATTTAACCAATATGGCATTTATTCTACATGAACTGAACGCTTCAATTCTACAGGCATTTCCTTGTGCATTTTTATCTAGATATCGTTTTTGACATTTGATTAGTTTTTGCAATGAAAACATCACTTAAGTCAGAATGGGGCTTATTACGGTAGAGTGTAATTAGTGTATGATCGAGTAAATTTTCTTTTGTGGAAAATAGAATGAACCGGGTGCTGGAATAAAAAAAACTTCCCATGCAGTGGAGGCGGTTCCTAAAAATACCCCAAAACTTACAAATATCGCAAAAATCAATAATTTATTTTTTTAGAAAGGTAATTAATTAATTGTCTCTTCTGACCATGTAATTATTGGTTTCAATAATTAAATTATTTAAAAACCGCCTAATTGGTGAATTTTATTTGCGCACCAGAAAAATTAAGACTAATAAATGCCTTTTAATTTTTTTAATTACCTTCATGCTGAATACTTGATAATTTACTCTTTGAGGGGCTGTGGGATATATTATATATTATATGCTACCTAATTTTAATCAAGATTTGGACTAGAAAATTTTAATTACAAATTTACGTTCAGTTTCATGATGTAAACATAATCAATAAATCCTTTAAGACTGCGTTTAAAAATATTCAGTAATTTTTGAAAAATCTTGCGCGCAATTTTAAAAAGACATGTTTTTAATATTTTTTAGATAAATCACTTTAAAGTGCCCGTTTAACCATTCGTTACACTGATAACATGGCAGCATTTTTAGTCAAAAGTATCGTAACTATAGGAATTTTTTTATGCGGTTTCTTTTAAAATGCTAAGAAAATAATGCTCTTTCACGTATACTTTTTTCCAAAAAACCAACATTTTTGAAAATTTGACTGTAGTATCATCCCTTGATTTCCGGTATTGAACATGTTAAATGAGAAAACTAGAAAGCAGGAATTCTGCTTTTTCAGAATTTAGTGTCGCCCCCGATGAAAAAAAATATATATATGTATATATAAATAGTGCAAAACATATTTCAATATTAAGACTTAAAGCATACGCTTTTATTTTATGTAAAATGACGTCATTCGCATCCGCTTAAGAATTCCACATTTACGATCCAATCTTAAACAGCTCAGTAAAATATGCATAGGACGTCACTATCGCGAAATAATACACAAATGGAGCAAAAAGATGCCGTCATTAAAGAAACTCGATAAATAATTAAAAAAAACGGCTGTCTAATGATTCAAATGTCTTCATCATTAATATAGATACTTCAAATTAAATATAGTTCATAATAGCTCCATGTTTTAGCAGAAATCATTCGATTATATTTTTCAAAATAGCACGTATTTTTAATTACATTTTTTTCGGTTGTTATGAGAAAATAGCAACAAAAATATATAATCACTATTTTACAACTATTTTTCCGTTACTTTCTACGAAAATGGAGTACTTTCGTTGCCAACATTAAGCAAATGGCTCTAAAAACTAAAAAAAAAATTAATATTTCAAAAATAAATGGAGATGCAGTTTTCAAACAAATTGCATTTAAAAGTACTTTTTTCCCCAATACCTCAGTATAAAAATTGAAAATGCGCGATGCTTAAAAGTTTTAAAAATTGCTGTAGAATATTTAATCGTACAATGATACATCTGCTTTGTTTTACGGCTGGCTTATACAACGCAACGTCATTTTTTGGAGACGACACGAAATAAGCTGAGAGAAAGGAACAGCATACCGGGGGTTAATAATTTACCTTACTGCCACAGAATTAAGAGAAATATAATCCAAAATTATCAAATTTATTATCTATTAAGAGATATAAAAAAAAATTCTATATTACTTAAACTGAGTAACTATTAAAAAAAAAAACTAAAATATTTTCGAAATTTCAAATAAATCATATGGGTAATAACAACAAAAAAAAAAAAACCTTCTATTCTTATCGTATGAAATTTTCTTTAATTCACTTTCTAACTTCTTCGTACAACAACAAAAATGGCAAATATACTTTATTTCAGGAAAATGTTTCTTTTAGTTTTATGGCCATAATTTAATAATCTCATTCTCGTTTTTTTTAAAAAAAAAAAAACAACAATAATAGAGCAAATAATATTATATCTTAAAATCTTATACTTTCTCTGTTAACGTAATTGCTTTTTTGAAATGAAAATCTCTTGCAGTTTTAACAAGTTTCTGAAAACTCCAATATATATTTTAGAATGCCATCAACACTATCAAATTTCTCAACAAAATGTTTTGAAAAAGAAAAATATAAAAAATATGATAGCTTTCTACAGTTCTCAAACAATAAGAAACTTAAGATCTTTTATACAATTGATCTCAGAGCTGACTTCAAGCCTTAACTTTCTTGATAGAGAGTCATAACTTTTTTATTACACTTTTAACGAGGATCTCGTTCTCTCGATGTCACGTGGGTTTTACGTATTATGATGTCCCTACCCCCCCCTTATACTTTCTTCGTTCTTTTTTTTTTTTTCCCTTAATTCTTGACTTTTACTGAGAAAACTGTACATGAAGACACATCAAGACTTCTTGATTTCAGAGAGATATAAAACAAAACGCGTCCGTTTGTCTATGTTAATCCTTTGATCTATAGTAGAGAAAAGCTAAATATTAGATATAAATTAAGAACTTTAGAATTTAGATTTAGCGATAAATAGATAGATATTCTAATTCTGATGCAATACTTTCAAAAATTAAGATTGCAAATAGAAATCTAAATATACAATTCAAATACTAATTTCAATAAAATTCAGAACTCACAGTAAAAATAAATAAATAATAATAATAATAATAAAAATTATAATGCAACCTTAGAAAAAATGGAAAGTAAGGGATTTAAGGTATCCGTATTAAACCTCGATAAATTGTAATATTTTGTATTATATTTGTAAAAAAAAAATTATAGAGCAAATAATATTATATCTTAAAATCTTATACTTTCTCTATTAACGTAACTGCTTTTTTGAAATGAAATCTCTTATAGTTTTAACAAGTTTCTGATTGGTTGGTTGGTTGGTTGTGTTTATGACGACCAATTATCCACACGAGGGATATAGGCCCTAAAGGGGAGGGGAGTGCCCTCCGTGGGGGTCTTTCTAAGGGAACCTAACCCATATTTACGCTTGGAAAACCAAGGTTCGAAGAAAACTACGAAAACTTTGAGAAGTTTCTGAAAACTTCAATATATATTTTAGAAAGCCATCAACACTATCAAACTTCTCAACAAAATGTTAAAAAAAAAAAAAAATCTGATAGCTTTCTACAGTTCTCAAACAATAAGAAACTTAAGATCTCTTATACAATTGATCTCAGAGCTGACTTCAAGCCTTAACTTTCTTGATAGAGAGTCATAACTTTTTTATTACAGTTTTAACGAGGATCTCGTTCTCTAGATGTCACGTGGGTTGCACGTATTATGATATCCCTACCCCCTTATACTTTCTTCATCCTTTTCTTTTTCTTTTTTTTTTTTTCCTTAATTCTTGACTTTTACTGAGAAAACTGTACATGAAGAGACATCAAGACTTCTTGATTTTAGTGGGTTATAAAACAAAACGCGTCCATTTGTCTATGTTAACCCTTTATCTACTGGCGGCACTTATAATTACCATTAAAATAACTTATTATAAAATTCATTTAATACATCGATTAGTTGAAATACAGTTTAGAATGAGTTATAGATACATTACTTTATCTTGTTCCAAAATCATTATTGGTTACATAAAACAAAAATATTTTAAAAAGGATGATTTATTTTGCCTTTGCATCTTTTCAGCTTTCTTGGCGTTAAGGGATGAGGGGGAGAAGGGGGCATTTTTTAATTCGAAATATTTCTAGATTTCTATTGTAAGAACATTATATTTGTACATTTCCTAATTCTACAAAATACTAAGAAAATATTTAAAATAAAAGATTTGAGTGGGGTTATAAATATTGCACAAAATCCTTATAAATTCAAATTTAATTAAGCTTTCTAAATCCTTCAATCCTTCTAAAATTTATTAAATGATTATGTAAATCTTCTAATGTAGTTTAAACAATTTACGAAAAATGCTTTAGAAGATAAAATTTTCATGAATTCATAATTCAGTAGATAAAGGTTAATCGTTTGATCTGTAATCTATAAAAGAGAAATGTTAAATATCAGATGAATATATAAATTAAGCTCTTTAGAATTTAGATTTAGATTTACAGCACGATTAGCGATAAACACATAAGTAGTAGGAAAACAACAGTAGGGGCTCAGGAGAGGGTGCTGGGGTGCCAGCACGCAGGTGCACCCACTACGGCACCTCCTTCGACACCCCCCTCAGACACCCCCTCCAGTGCCCCATTCTCGTGCCGCCTTCAGTCCCTCAACCACCACAGCACCGCCCCTAGCGGGAAAAATGGCGTTTTTACAGTATTTTCATGCTATAATATGAGAGTTGAACGATAGATCGACTAGATTATCATACTAAAAGATGAAGATTAAATTTATATTTGAATTTTGAACAACCTTTACCTTAATGAGTATTATTATTTAAGCAAAGTAATGGAAAATAACAATTTTTAAGGAAAAATGCTGATTTCTGTACATTTTCTTTCAACTGCAAGATCAGTATATCAACTTAAATGGGAAAAGTTAAACATATATTTGAATTTGAATTATCAATACCTTAATGAGTATTATTAATTAAGCAAAACAATGGAAAATAACAATTTTAAAGAAAAAAAGCTGATTTCAGTAGATTTTTTTTTTCAACTGTAAGACGATGATTAAACTTTTATTTGAATTTCGAAAAATCAACACCTTAATGAGTATTATTAATTAAACAAAATAAAGATAAATATCAATTTTTAGTCAAAAAAGCAGATTTCTTTAGATTTTTTTTCAACTATAAAATTAGAATATCAGCTTAAAGGGGAAAGTTAAACATATTTTAGTTTTTGAATGAACAACACCTTAATGAATATTAATAATTAAACAAAGCAATGAATAATATTGAATTTTTTTTATGAAAAAGATGAATTTAAACGAATTTGATTAACTTTTACACTAGTTTGGTATTTCTTATCATACTTTTAGATACTAGTAATGCAGAATTCTAGCCCTTAGACAACCTACACCTCAAGAAATACTCATTACTAAACAAAATAAATTAATTTTCAGCTTAATCAATAACTGAAAATTTATCATTTAAAAAAATATTTTCATGATTGTGCGTATGAAAATAAGAGTTTACAAACTAATTTCCTTAATTTTTAGCGGATTGAATAGGATTTTTTCGATGAGACTAGTATAAGAAAAAATAATTCCAACCCCTATTCACTATCGTCAACCACTCACATTCCCTAATCTTGGGGGAACGCAACAATGGAGTTTTGACGTCACAAAAGCATATCGGAAAAATGTTTACATCCAAGAAAAATATCAATTTTTATGCATCTTTTCAACTGTTACATGAAAGATATAAACTTATATTTTAGTTTTGAACAATCATTACCTTAATGATTATTAATAATTAAGCAGAGCAATGGAAAATATTGTTTTTTTAATAAAAAAGACGCATTTTAACGAATTCGGTTAACTTTTACACGACTTTGAGAGTTTTCGTGCTTTTTAGACGTTAGTTATGTAATATTTAATTCGTTAGATGACTATACCCCAAGATATATTCAATCTAATTTCCTTAATTTTAGCAGATTCAACAGAATTTTTTCGATAGGGCTAGTATAAGATAATAATTCCAGATCCCATTCACTGCACGCTACCCCTAGCATTCTTCAAACTTGGGAAAGGATCACAAACCTTCTCTGACGTCATATTCGAACCAATTTTTAGTTCGTGTTTACTGCACAGGGTTAGGGTAAACTACAAAGCATAACAGAAAATGTTTCCATTCAAGAAAAAATATCAATTTTTAGGTTAAAAGAGACTGAATTCTTTACAACTGTTACATGAAAGATATAAACATTTATTTTGGTTTTGAATAACCATAACTTTAATGAATTTTAATAATTGAAAAAATAACAAAGGAAAATATTATATTTTAATGAAAAAAGACAAATTTAAACGAATTTGATTAACTTTTACACTAGTTGGGAACTGGAAATGAATAAAATTGTTTTATGAGTTCATTTGATCATTGACACATTCGAGATTTTGAACATATATCCGAATTTTGAATGAACAACATCTTAATGAATATTAATAATTAAGTAAAACAATGGAAAATATCAATTTTTAAGAGAAAAGATCAGAATATCAACATAAAAGAGGAAAGATACGAGGATTTCAGCTTAAAAGGGAAATTTAAATATTTATTTCAGTTTTTGAAAAACTATTACCTTAATGAATTTTCATAATGAAACAAATAACTAAGTAAAATATTATTTTTTAATGATAAAAGACAAATTTAAACGAATTTGACTAACTTTTACACTAGTTTGAGATTTTATTAAGGTGTATTTTATAAGGTGTATTTTATATTTTATAAATTTTATATAAGGTGAGATTTCTTTAAGAGTATTCATTAAGGTGTTGTTTATTCGAAATTCAAATAAACGTTTAATCATCGTCTTATAGTTGGAAAAAAAAATCTACTGAAATCAGCCTTTTCCCTTAAAAATTGTTATTTTCCATTGTTTTGCTTAATTAATAACACTCATTAAGGTATTGATAATTCAAAATTCCAATATATGTTTAACTTTCCCCATTTAAGTTGATATACTGATCTTGCAGTTGAAAGAAAATGTACAGAAATCAGCATTTTTCCTTAAAAATTGTTATTTTCCATTGTTTTGCTTAAATAATAATACTCATTAAGGTAAAGGTTGTTCAAAATTCAAATATAAATTTAATCTTCATCTTATAGTATGATAATCTAGTCGATCTAACGTTCAGCTCTCATATTATAGCATGAAAATACTGTAAAAACGCCATTTTTCCCGCTAGGGGCGGTGCTGTGGTGGTTGAGGGACTGAAGGCGGCACGAAAATGGGGCACTGGAGGGGGTGTCTGAGGGGGTGTCTGAGGGGGTGCGGGACTGGAGGTGTGTCTAAGGAGGTGCCGTATGGGGAGCCGTAGGGGGTGCACCCGCGTGCTGGCACCCCAGCACCCCCTCCTGAGCCCGTACTGTCGTTTTCCTACTACTCACATAAATGTTCAAATTCTGATACAATGCTATAAAAAACTATGATTGCAAATATAAATCAAGAAATGCAATTCAAATACTAATTTCAATAAAATTCAGAACCCACAGTAAAAAAAAAAAAAAATGATAATGCAACATTAGAAAAAAAAAAATGGAACGTACGGGATTTAAGGTATACTATATAAGACCTCAATAAATTATAATATGACTAAACAAAATTTAGAGGATAAATAGACTCACGGTTAAAAAAAAAAAAAAAAGGTACTGCAACCTTACAAAAAATGGAAAGTAAGGGACTTAAGATATCCATATTAAACCTTAATAAATTGTAATAAGAAGGCTCTCACAGTCTATTTATCACATTATGACACAGATATCGGCAGACGTAATGTAGTATTTTCTGCTTCGGTCGTCCCAGCGTAATTCATAAATTTTCATGACATATATTTCATGTTAGTCTGTATAATCTGAACCTAAAATTTCATTTTTATTGTTCAACAATTATTTTTTTAGGGGATTATACTGTTGGAAGTTTCAAAATTTTGTATTAGCTAAATGCAACTTTGCATTAAAAGTATAAAAATGTTTTAAATAGAAATTTATTTTAGTTCAGAGTAATTATTACAATCTGAAGTATAAGTAGGCACCGAAATTTTTATTCTAGTTGCAATATTTATTTTGTAATCCTGCGCGAAAACTGTTATACCAATTTTCAGCTCGACAAATGCCAAACAGTTTCGAGCCCAATGTAAATACTAATTCTGCATCTTGCAATTTTTTAAATACATGAAATGAAAGAACATACTTGTATGTTTCGTCCCAATAAAAACTGTGTTTTAAGATCGTATACATTTTAAGACATTAAAGGTTGAAAATTGTCTTTTTTTTTCTTTTTTTCCAATTTTAAGAGTCCTGAGACCCTTTAAATTAGTTTGTTTTTAACAATTTGACGTTTATTGCTTTTATAATGCTACAGGACATTACATTACACATATATTTGATTAAAACTTCTTAACTAGGCTTTGAAAGACGATGGTACGTAGAGTACGCCGCCCCTGTTATTATGTATGTCCAAACCGTCCGTATCTTTAAGGGTTAATATCTCGGCTAATTACTGGCGATCTTTTTCGAAAATCATTATCAACAATGCTTTTATACATCTGCTACGATAGATACCTCCAGCACTGCCCAACACATTTGCTGAATGCCCATAAATCGAAATTTGTGTGTTACGGAAGAATGCGATTTTCTCAAAAACTATGTGACCTAAGGGTAATCGCTATAATTTTTCTTCAAGGTTTAAATTAACGTCTACTACCTCTAATTTTTTCATAATTTTAGTTTCAGTAGATTCGGAATTAGATGGGGGGGGTTGACATATTTTTGCGCTACATTTTCGGCAATATCTTTGAACATATAATACCTAAAATTAAAAGAAATGTATTTTTGAGTTGAGCGTCACGAAAGCTTTCACACGATATACAAACAAAAGATTTTTTTTTCAAGTAGCTTAATTAGCCCATCTATATTTTTACTAAATATATTTATGAATGTTTAATAATCTGAAAATATGCGGTCAATAGTCTTTATTACTTCCCCCAATTTGAACTTTCCACGTCCCGTAGTTTATGAGTAAAATGGCTGTGACAGACAGACAGACACAGGAGTGCTCTTATAATGGTTCCGTTTTTACTTTTTAAGTACGGAACCCTAAAAAAAGGCACTGGAACCTCCGAAAATATAGAAAGTAAGGGATTTTAGGTATTCATATTGGACCTCGATAAACTGCAGTATGACTAAAACAAAATTCAGAACATCGATGGCTCATAGTGAAAAATTTGCTACTGCTCCCTTACGAGAAAAATTAAAAATGAGATATTTAAGATATCCAATTTAGGCATAAACTAAATTATAGCGTGATAAATAATATATCCAA
The DNA here is from genome assembly GCA_963932465.1 of Maratus speciosus. NCBI lineage: Eukaryota > Metazoa > Arthropoda > Arachnida > Araneae > Salticidae > Maratus > Maratus speciosus. The sequence continues at coordinate 444,941,749 of OZ010790.1, read as the reverse complement.
AGGTTCTGATTAAAGCAGAAGGAAGTCCTCTACTTCAGTTTTATGTGGAACAACTAAACAGCATTCTTTAAATGAAGATGTTTATTTGGGGAAACAGAATCCCATTCTTCTAAAAGTAAGAAAACGTTTGAAGAAACCCAGGAAAGGCTTGACATTGTATCCCAAATATGCTGTGTTCGACCACATCTTATGGCAAGAAAGAACTTCCCCAAACTTAACATAAATACTTGTAGATACTGAATAGAGATATCGCCCAAAATCTTAGTTAGTTACAACCAATCAACAATAATTTAAGACATTATGCACAAGATATATATATAAAAAAAAACATCATTTTTGCAGCCAATCTTCAATTTGATAAGAAATTTGTAAAAAGCATTTTATAACATACTCGTATAATTAATAAAACGCGCTAAAATAAAAGAGATTGCCACAGTGTAATATTGCAACTTAATACACACAATAATTCTGCTAAGTCTTAAGAGTGTCAGTATCAGACCGAGTGGGGCAGTCTACCTAATGAATACTTACCTAATGTTACTCTACCTAATGTTTCTGTACTCCACCGGCATTTATATATTGTTGAAAAAATACCTGCTGGATGCCCTGTTATGAGTGGGATAATTTCTTCAAAAGCAGTCCGTATCACTGAATTATTATTATCCAGATAAACAAGAGAACGAATATCTCGTGAACTTGGATTGACTCTCACTTCCACGCTGCTATATTTTCATAGGTGAAAAACTTAGCTGATAAGATTCCATATTTTCTTTGGAAATAAACATCGTAAAGCAACCAACACGTCCGCGTTATTTCGGAGATGACTTACACCAGTGAAGCAGAAGTTTTCTGATCTTCATTCTTTCCTGCACCCAAGGCGAAGAAAAAAGAAATCCATTGATTAACCCCTTAACGGTCGCATTAAATTACGGTTTAAAAATTCAAATTGCTTATTGCCACCACTTTTATGGAAAAGAAATATTTACCTTATTTAATAACAGGGAAAATGATACCATTATAATAAAGTAATTACACTATTTTATAAAACTGGTGGGAATCAAATAATCTTAATATTTTATTCAGATTGACACAGCCCGTGAATATCACGGGAGCGAGATTTAAGGGATTAATCATCGGAATGAAACAGTTCTTGGATTTTTAAAAGCAGATCGATGTTTAGGGTATTTTCTGTTGCGAATTCAACGGCCGGCCCCAATGTTAGATAATAAATCTAGGGTTTATGGTTAATAATAGTTTAATTAATTTAGATTATACAAGATAATTACAATAGTTACACTTTAAAATTAAGTTTGATTCGGGGAAATAAAAGGCACCGGCCGTAATTGTCGAGAGGCTGGAACGGGGCGTCCTTTCTCATTCAAAAGCCAAAGCATTTCTAACTCTGAAATCTCAAAGCGCTTCTAGGCCAGATTTATAAAAGTTAAGCCTCGGCACATATTTGTTGGGTTGGGCTTTACATCACCAGATTTCCTGTGCGAACTTTGCTGACGTATCTTGTTTCTAGCATGAATATGTTTTGAGAAGTCTAAAGCCACAACTCGCATATATTCGTTACAAGGCTTACATATTTTTTTTCAACTAATATACAGACATGCAAACTATCAAAAACGGAATACACTAACTTGCTAGATATAGTATTAATCCATTGAATTAAAGTTCAGCTACGATAAAACTGAAACACTGTATCGCTCTCATCTGCAAGAAAATTCATTTTGCATTTTATTCCCGAAATGTGCCTTACTTATGTGCATCTTGCTCCAGGAAAGGTGTCACGATTGCAGTTATCCGGAAGAGAGCTAGATAACGCTATGTGTCACTTTGACACCGCAGAAGAAGGCAAAATGTGAACGGAACCTATTTACTCAATCCTTCCTATCACTTCTACCTCTTCATTCTTAAAAGTTTTACTTTTATGTACGCTTTTACAACTGCAAGCAGAACTCAGTGTATTTTTACAAAATGGAGAGATTAAAAAAAAAATAATTAAAATCTTCTTTTGCCTCTCCTGAGAAATATAGTATATTAGAGTTGTCATTTTTCCTGCGGGTGAGCGATATATACTGTCTATTGGAAACAGACACATTTTGAAAAGTATATTGGTCATTGTCTTTTATTTTGATGCAGTTAATAATATCTGTGAGATCATTTCTTTTTAATATCTATAGAGAACTAATGGCCGTGATTTGTTGAAAACCGATATAAATTCCTTGAACTTTTGGTAATAAATTCTAAGTACAGGGTGCCCAAAAAAGTCCTTGATCCATTTTAAAATTCAATATAAAATCAAGCAATTGTCGTACAGGAGTGAAGTTTGGGTAAAAGTGCCTCTCAGAATGAAAAGTTTTCTTCAAGCGAATAAAAATAATTAGTTCCAAATTTCGATCATAGGTGACGCTACTTGTCCGTATGCTTGGTTTTAATGTTTTCAAAGATGCATTTTTTCTGATTTTCAGATTAAATTTGACACTGTGACACAGAAATGACGACTCCCAGCGAAAAAGAACAAAGTGTATGCTTCTGATGTGGCTGAAATTGAAGTACTTAACACGAGAATCACGCATGTGATCCAATCAAATCCATAAGCAATGTTAGCAAACACGTGGATTGAACCCGAGTTCCGTTTGAATGTGGCTCGAGCTACAAAAAGTGCACTCATTGAACTATGCTAATAGTTTGCACAAATTATTGTTCTTTAGCTGATTTTAACAAAATAAAATTATCTGCTGGCTTGAGTTTTTTATGCTTCTTTCTGATTAATTTAAGGTACAACGCCATCTATGGAGATGATAGGAACTAATTTTTTTATTCCCTTGAAAAAAAACTTTTCACCGTGAGAAGCATTTTAGTCCAAACTGCACTCCTGTATGACAATTACTAGATTTTTTTATTGAATTTTAAAATGTATCAAGGACTTTTGGAATACCCTGTACATCTCCCCGTATCATCAATATTTGGTTTCTGTTACCATCTTTGGCATTTTTTTTTTGTAATTTTTTCTTTAAAAATGCAAGTGGATAAAAATTTATGTAGTAATGTATCTGTTATTTCTGTAACCTCTTTTGCAGGAATATCTACTTAGTTTAGGTGAAAGCAGCATGCTTTTATCCAGGTAAACAGATATCTCTTGTCCTTCTGTAGGTAGGAATTTGAATGTCTGTATTATAAGGTAGTTTAAAGGATAGTCTACACCTTCTCGACAATTATTTATCAGAAGACAGCGTGTGACCTGATAATGCTCCTCTAACATATTAGAAATCATCTACTTTGATGGAAATTAAATGCATGTGTGACAGCCAATGTAAATTTGGACGGCGGTACACTACTATAAACATCTTCTATGCGCAGACATTATGATCGCACAGGTCTATAGAAATGAATGACTAATTGTGAAATTTTTCCACTGAGTACTCCATCACTTTTATAGATGATAATGGGAGGTTACACAGAGCTTCTCTTATCGGTATATATTTTCATGGAGTAAGATAATCTTTACTATACAGTTTTAGACATAACTTTACACAGGTTACATTTTTGACATGGAAATTGCCAGGCCTAGATCTTAAAATCGTCTTTGGGAAATTTTAGAAAAAAGCATTACTTTTGTTTTTACCCCCAGGAGTAAAATCATCACTTTTAAGGGTGTATTCGAAAACATGCTTTTCCATCCTCAACAGCTCGAAATTTTCTGAGACATTTTTAGACTCATTTTTAAAAGTAAAAACATGAAATTTTCTGAGGTGATTTTTGAAGAGGTGTATAAGAGGCCGTGTGATTTAATTTTTCGCTCAGTTAATTAAAATTTGATTTTCAAACAATTATTTTCTCAGTATGAGCTCTTTTTTCATTCTTAGATCTCCCGCTTCAGAAAATTCGGTTCAAAAGGCCGACTTTGACAGCATTTTTTACAATATTTCCTGCATTTATCAAAAAATCGAGAAGCACGGCACATTATGTAGTTTCTACAGAAGAGAATTTCCCAGTTTGATGCGTTTGAGAGCAAAAATGAATTTAAAAATGAATCAGAAAATAAGCAGTTTGGATTGGAATACACCCTTAAAACAACGCCATTCTTGCTATATGCTGTTAAACAACCTTTCATGCACAATAACATTCTATGTATGAGGCATCTAGACTTCTTCGTAGATCACTTTATTCACTATTAATTTGTTTTTTCTGGAGATGTTATGCTTTATATTTTGTTCTGTTTGTCTAATTTAAGTATAGTTAAAAGAACAAATATTTATTAACAGATAAAAAAAAAAAGGAAATCATTTCCATTTTCTTCAATATTCAAAAGCATTTTTCAGTGAAAATTTGCATGAAATATGAAATATGCATGACAATAAAATGTAAAAAAATTGGTATGATACACAATCAAAGTCAAAAAAATTCTTAACAACACCATAAAAATGAGAACGGCAGTAAGCAGTTTCAAAAGAACTTTGTTTTTCTTCATCATCTGCAAGGGACGCTTTCTACCACTTTGAAAGCAGAAGCAAGATTGAACAGAAATGAAAAAAAAAAAAAGAAAAGAAAAGAAACAGGTTGAAGAAAACAGTCAATAGGATAGCAGAAAACATCCGCCAATCAGACAAAGAGAATTAACCAAACAGAAGAAAACACAACAGAACAGAATGAGAAATATGAAACAAATTTAATAAAAAACCAAAGTCAGAAAATAAAAAAGAAATTATGTAGAAATATGTAACATATATATAGTAAAAAGGAGCGGGTATCAGAAGAATATAAGATTTCCTTGACAATACCCAAATAAAAATGCAATAAATGTATCCAAATGGTGTAGTATTTTTTGAAATTAATTCTATTTCGAATGGTTTGAAAATAAAGCCTTTACTTTATAGGTAATGAGAGTTAATTTCAGGTGTGCAAGAGTCTTATTTGCTGTTTCTTCAACCTGCCCCTTTCTTTATTCTTTTCAGTCTTGCTTCTGTTTTCAAAGTGTTAGCACGTCTTATTTGCGGCGGATAAAGAAAAAGAAAGCTCTTTCGAAATGCCTTCTGCAGTTCTTATGTTTATGGTGTTACTAAGAATTTTGTGCCTCTAATCAATGTATATGATTCTGTCAACAAGCCTGTTTTATATCATAAATTTTTATATATTCTGTTTTATATCATAAATTTTCTTTTAAACATTTTCCAACATGATTGAGACATGTTCGATTTGACTGTATGCCTGTCTCTCTGTCTTCCAACTTTCGTAAATATGCTTGGATTACCAGGAATTTAATGTTTGCTATTACGATTTACTATTGAAAATGAAATGCGTTAAATTTATAGCTCATTTACGAAGACACACAAATGAATTCCATTGAATTACTGTTTATATGTAGTGGTTGTTTGGAGTAGGCTTTAATATACTTATGCGTTTATGTACTATTTCTAATCTATATATATATTTCTCGTACGCAGCGCGAAAAAAAAGTTGTATTTGTAGCTTGCTATTTGGGAACAACCACAGCGACGATTCTCAGTGGTTAACTTATGGTCACATGTCCCGACCCGACCCAATCAGAAAATCAAAATCCAGTTGGAATCTCTCTTTTAACACAAACCGTTTAAGCGAGGCATGAAAAACAATTGCTATTGGTCCGTTTTACGATGACGTGGTGAATTCAGCGAATCAGCTTTGTGTTTAAGATTGTATTTAGACACAGCCGAAAATGTTTTGTTTACAGTTTGCTTGCGTGTTACGTAGCATCTATTATAGCGTCTTATTATAGCTTTAAATGAATTTAAGCCGTGCTGTTCAATACTATAGGCAAAATGAAAGGAGAAGGACCCCATGTGACACTAACATGCCATTTAAATATTAACGGCCTCAATTTCCAATCCACTTAGCTTTCGCAGTGACGATCAACAAGTCTCAGGGCCAAACTTTTGATAAATGCATTTTTATTTACATTTTCAACAAAATTTTCAATTACTTTTTTTTATGAATTATTAATTGTGTTTTCGCCGAGGTTCTAAATTAATTCTATTTCCAAGGTAATTTTTCAGTTTATTATTTTGCATTTCAAATTTTTTTAAATTTCATAACGTTAAAGTGACTTATAACCATTAGCAGCACCATCTAAATACATTTTTATTTATATTTTCAACAAAGTTTTCCATTACTTTTTTATGCGTTAACAATATTTGTAAATTTAATATATGTTATAACGATTTATGATAGCACTCATTCTGGCTAGAGTTGACATAAATAGTGACGTGCGAGCGAAGCGAGCTGGGATCGCGTAGCAATCCCAATGTGAATTGCGTAGCAATTCACGGGGGTTGGCGAACGTGAGCGAGTAAGGGGGTGAGCCCAAAGGCGCCCATATGATTAATTTTATGGGGGGGGTCTGAGAAATATCTCAACTTCCACCAAAGTTATCATACATTTTTAGTAAATATTTAAGGTACTTTGTGTGTTTTGGTTTTTTTTTTTTTTTTTTTTTTTTTTTGCTATCTTTTGGCAAAATTTGAGTTTTTTCCAACAATCTTTTGACGAAATGTGCATTTTTTCGCGATCCTTCGACGAAATTTGCGTTTTTCTCACGATTCTTTGACTAAATTTGCGTTTTTCTCACGAATCTTTGACTAAATTTGCGTTTTTTTTTTCAGAGATTATTAGACGAAATGCGTTTTTTCCGCTATTTGATGAAATTCGTATTTTTCTCGTGATCCTTGAACGAAATTTGCGTTTTTCCGCAATTCTTTGACAAAATTTACGTTTTTTCCCACAATTCTTTGACGAAATTTCGTTTTTTTTTTCCGATTCTTAGACGAAATTTGAATTTTTCCCCCGCGATCATTTGACAAAATTTGCATTTTTTCGCGATTTTTTGACGAAATTTGCTTTTTTTCAGTGATTTTTTGACGAAATTTGCGTCCTTTCTGCTATTTGACGAAATTCGCATTTTTCTCGTGCTCCTTGAACGAAATTTGCGATTCTTTGACAAATTTTGCGTTTTTCCCCACGATTCTTTGACAAAATTTCATTTATTTCGTGATTCTTAGACGAAATTTGAGCTTTTTCCCCGCAAACCTTTGACGAAATTTGCGTTTTTTACGCGATCATTTGACGAAATTTGTGTTTTTTGCGATTCTTTAAAGAAAATTTCATTTTTCCGCGATTCTTAGACAAAATTTGCGTTTTTTCCGCGATTCCTTGGCGCAATTTGCGTTTTTATCGCGATCTTTTGACGAAATTCGTCTTTTTCCAGTTATCCTTTGACGAAATTATCAATTTTTTTTCTGATCTGACCATTTGTCAAAATTTGTGATATACTTCCGAGATATACTTTTTTATGTTCGAATTTTCGGAACCGAGTGCCTTAAATTTTCGGACAATTCGGAACATAATCACCTTAGTTTGATTGATTTGAGAGAGTGCATAAAATCTGTTTTATCCACTCCCACAGTAAACAGTCTGTAAACTGATGACATATACAGGGCTGCCACAGGCGGCTACTTTTCTATTCTACTCGCACCACTATTTTAAAAAAAAAACAGATTTTGTAGTATATTTCTCTTGCAAATTTTCTTGAACAGTATGCCAATTTTTGTTTTTAGAAAGTGGTGTGAGGTAGAATTAAAAAATAGTCGCCTGTGGCAACCCTGCATATATGAGAAAGTATGCGAAAACAGATTTGGTTCAGTGTGGGAATGGATAAAACAGATTTTATGCACCTCCTAAATGGGCTATCTTGTTGATTTTCCAGTTGGACTTGGTCTACTATGGGTATGAGCCCCTCAAATGACCTTCCTACAGTGTAATTTTTTGGCAGAGTTGTTATAATTTAATATGGATGTCTTAAGAAAAGGGGGAAATATAGTTTCTGCTAGGAGATCAGTTATCATGACATTCTCACCACAGTCTTTGCTTTTACACAAATCAAACCATTGTTCTTGTTTCCGGCTCCAAGTTCTCAATATTATAAAAATGAGATACCTTCTTGATTTCTTTGACAAAAACATTTTTCCCCATATTTTTCATCATATTCGGATGAAGTAAAATTACTTTGAATGGCGTTTCATTTCGATTCAAAAACCTTGACTCAAGGGATATATAATTAAAGAGTCTAAATATGGATTTAGAAATGCTGCTCTGTAATATTCAAGAGGAGTGGCCATAGGAAGGTTCGAACGGTAAGATTATCTAGTAGACGTTCTATATATTTTGTTATCGATTTCTTACAATTCTCCACTAGCTCCATGAAAATTTTTGAAAATTCTGATTCCATCCTGTGCATAAGAAAAATCTCCAGAATTTCCATCTTTATGTTCTGATAAACCGAATGCAAATCTTAATCTAATAGATTGTAATTTTAAGTTAAATTAAGTTAACCATTGTTTACTATATTATTGTTTTTAAGTAATGTGAAAATATTTTCTATTATGATTGATTTTGAAAATGTCGCCGATTGTGCGATGAAACGATCGTAAGTCTTAATAAAGATATTCTATCACTTTTTATAGCATTATTTTAACTTAATTTGTTTATAAGTGATTATTATACTTGTTTTTATAAGATTGTAATTTGTTTACAACTGGCTCCAGATAGAAAAAATATCGAGAAATTATTTTGAGATATATGCAATAAACTTTATAGATGACCAGCATCTAAATAAATGGCTTGTGAGCGTGCTTCTTGGTTCATACTGTTATCTAGAGAAATATTACAGAGATTTTTTTTAACAGTGGCAAAATGATTAGAAAAATGTGGAATGAACTTATACTTTTCTGACCACATTGCTTCACATAGACCAGGAAAGTGTGATTTACAAGAATTTTAAGGTTTCAGGTCGACAATTTTTTTTTTCTTTTTTTGTCTTGCTCTGTAGACTTAAGATAGGATTTTCGAATTCGGGCTGCGTACAGTCTGAGCTATTCAGGATTCTAATCTTTATTAGATTCGGGAAAAAGAAATTTTTCAATTAAAAATTGCACTGTACCGTTCACATCTTATTATTAAATCTCTCTCTAATTTCTCAGCGTTTTGTTCATGCAAAATCAGTTTTACCTGTGAAAATGGATCCTGTTTATAACAAAATCCTTCCTTATGCAGAAAAAGTGTTATCGTCTTGCAGGGGAAAAAAACCACATAGTAACACCTGCTAAGATAAAAATCGTCTAAAACGGAATTTGTTTCCTATCTAGTGCTTTTCCTCTTTGTAAGAAGCAGAATAATCAAAAGGACTAATTAAAAACTTATGAACACAGAACCTGTCTAAAACAGAATCCATCTCTAAAAGAAAAAAAAAAAAAAAACATGGTCATTTTCACCTAGTGAAAATTATTCCATGCCGGAACTCGAACCCGAACCATCAGTATAGCGCACTGGCGTTGTTCTACCGACTAAACCACATGGAACGATACCCAGCCTGGAACTTCTCACTATTACAGGTTGGCAAGGCTACAAACGCAGCACAAGATGGAATATTTTTCCGTGAGCCATCAACATGGGGCAAACACGAAATTCAATTAAATCCGGCATCGATTGTAACTACATTAATACATGGAAATCGCCTTGCATACAATATTTTCATTGAAATATTGTATGCAAGGCGAATGTTTTTCTCAAAATTTTCATTGTTTCATGTTAATTATTTACAACTCAATTTCCACGTTGAAAAATCATATAAACTATTTTTTAATAATGGAAATGTTAGTGGTACCAGGAAAAAGTGGCCCAAAGTGACAAAAACGGTGTTGACGGTATGTGGTGTGTATAAAAATCGATAGAACAAATATAGGGGTGTACTAACGATTTCGGGTACATTATGTATATTTGTGGTTATTTCTGAAAGTGAGTTTTCAATTGCATTATATTTTCCAAATTGTTATTTAGATTTATCGTTCAGCTTATTAAAAGACAAAGCTTTGTAATAATATTCATGTAGTGTTAGTACGTACTTCATAATTAAGACATGCCATAAGATTAAATTATGAACATCAGAGAAACCTATAACGTCTCCTTACCAACAATGTCACATTTTTGTCATTTTTAAGAAAATTAAGTACTTTTTATTTTTCAGTCTGCAAAAAATAACACTTTACCCTTATGACAAGTCAATTCTTCTATTTAAATTAAAAAAAAATAGCGTTATATGTTGCATAAAAAAGAACACAAGTTTTTAACTAAGAACACTAAAATATTGAAATTTCTCTACTTTAATAGGTAACATCGTTCTTAGTAGTAAACATTTCGTACGTTCTAAACATGATGAGGATGATTTTGAACATTAATCTTTAATCTTGCAATTTCGAAACGTAGCATTGAAGTCCATTGAAATCGTGCAATTTAAACGTAGCTTTTGTCAGATTTATTTTCGTAGAAAATAATTTTGGAATTTATGTATTTATTTAATTTCAAAGATTCATTTTAGATAATAATTCATTTAAATTTTACGTCAATGTTTCATTTTGCCATTAAAATTTATTTTCTGTTATTTAATACTTCCTTCCTTAGAACCTGAGTTCATATGTAATTAAAAATTACAAACGCGTGTACCATTATCAAAGTATTGGTCTAAATAATATTAAAGTTACTTTATGAGTACTTATGTTAAAGTTCTTTCATGGAATAAGATCTAGAAAGGAATTCTAAAGTGATAGGAGATGCGTTTATTTCTCTAACAGCAGATATGATGTATTATTTTCTCATATTTAATACTTACTTCATTAGAACCTGGGTTCATATATAATTAAAAGTTACAAGAGTGTATACCATTATCAAAGCATTGGTGTAAATAATATTAAAGTTACTTTATGAGTACTTATATTATGAGTACTTATGTTAAAGTTCTTTTATGAAATAAGATCTTGAACGAATTCTAAAGGGATAGGGGATTCATTTATTCCTCTAACAGCAGATATGATGTACTATTTTCTCATATTTAATGCTTTCTTCATTAGAACCTGGGTTCATATATAGTTAAAAGTTACAAAAGCATATACCCTTATCAAAGCATTGGTGTAAATAATATTAAAGTTACTTTATGAGTACATGTGTACTTATGTTAAAGTTCCTTTATGAAATAAGATCTTGAACGGAACTCTAAAGTGATAGGGTATGCATTTATTCCTCTAACACCAGATATGGTGTATTATTTTCTCATATTTAATACTTTCTTCATTAGAATCTGGGTTCATATATTGCTAAAAATTACAAAAGCGTATATATACCATTATCAAAGTATTGCAGTAAATAATGTTAAAATTCCTTTTTGAGTACTTATGTTATGAGTAATGTTAAAGTTCCTTTATGAAAGATCTTGAACAGAATTCTAAAGTTATAGGGGACGCCTTTATTCCTCCTAAAGATTTTATGTATTATTTTCTCCTATTTAATACCTTCTTCATTAGAACCTGGGTTCATATGTAATTAAAAGTTAGAAAAGCGTATACCATTATCAAAGTAATGCAGTAAATAATGTTAAAGTTACTTTAAGACTACTTTTGTTAAGAGCACTTATGTTAAAGTTCCTTTGTGAAACAAGACCAAGAACGTAATGCTAAAAGTGATAGGGAATACCTTATTCCTTTAACAGCTATGATGTACGCGGAAAAAATTCCACAAAAGTTGTCCATCGTATACGAGAAACGTTTACGAAAATTCAGTGCAATCTCGTCGTTATCCAGGATGCTGGAGACCATTCTATCTCCAGGAAACATTAAAAGGAAAGTCAGTTATAACAATAGAGAAAATATTCCAGTGTTGCCAGGAGTCCCGCGTAAATCAGAGTTCCAAATGCTCTAGACACCAGTAATTTCTTACAGTTTGTTTCGCCATCTTTAATCGCAGATAATTCTGTCATTAGATAATACGAAGAAAATTACTTTAAAATACTGGCATCTAGAGCATTTGGAGCCCCGATTTACGCGGAACACCTACCAACAATAGTTATAAACCTCAGAAGATAATACGTGCCCGAGATTTCTTTCTAAAATAAAAAGCCTCCTTTTTTTACTTATTAAACAAAAAAAGAAAGGGAAGAAAGAAATACTTTTGCTAATTTTGAAAGGCTATTAGTCTCTGTGATTTCTTATTGGTCCTTTCCCTAGAGGTTTCGTAAAGGTAATGGGACAATTTTCAGAATCGGGGGAAATGAGTTTTTTGCAAACGTTTTTTCATATTAAGAAATGTTTCAGTAATTCTCATAATTTACAGCATAAAGTTGTGATTGTCTCAAAAGAATTAGTATAGATTTCTCCATTAAATTTTTTCCTATAGCTGGCAACTAAAAATTCATGCAATTAGATACGTCCTTATATATTACGTCTTAAGGGTGTATTCCAATCCAAACTGCTTATTTTCTGATTCATTTTTAAATTAATTTTGCTCTCAATCGCATCAAACTGGGAAATTATCTTCTGTAGAAACTACATAATGTGCCGTGCTTCTCGAATTTTTTATAAATGCAGAAAATATTGTAAAAAATGCTTTCAAAGTCGACGTTTTGCACCGAATTTTCCGAAGCGGGAGATCTGGGAATGAAAAAAGTGCTCATACTGAGAAAATAATTGTTTAAAAATCAAATTTTAATTAATTGAGCGAAAAATGAAATCACACGGCCTCTTGTACATCTCTTCAAAAATCACCTCAGCATGTTTCATGTTTTTACTTTTAAAAATGAGTCTGAAAATGTCTCAGACAATTTAGAGCTGTTGAGGATGGAAAAACATTTTTTCGAATACACCCTTAACTATTTCGTATTTCAAAACTGTGATTGACATAAATTAAAATTAATTTTCTTAAGATTACGACGATATTTTAGAAACAAAAAAAAGGGGGGGGGGGGGAGGGGCTTGTGTGGTACGATTACTGCCAAAAATCTGTTCACTATTACTCTTTGATTTTGTTTCTTAACAATATTATCGCCATTTTAGAAAAATCTTCCTTTTTTTTCTTTTTAGTTTAACGAAACTTGGAGTCTTTGAAAGTATATTCTACTAAAATTTTAAGCTAATTACTACTAATATCTAATTACTACTTATTATTTTATTTTCTCTATCCGACGGTATAAAAACTGAAAATGCGTGATGTTTAGAAGTTTAATGAATTGAAGTAAAAGCAAAATTTAATCGTCTGCTGTTGCCAACATCAAAATCACGTCAACTGCTAAATTTTTAAGCTAAGTTTTTCTATTTGAAAACTATTTGAAATATTATATTCAAGTGTTTCATTATATAATGATCTATTTTGTTGTATTCTAAATAAGCGAAATTACCGTAATTATGAAACTATATTTTTCGTCTTTCTCCCTTCCGTATTTCATGGGGAATGTCCATTTTTCCTAAAAATTACATTCCTTTCTCAATATGCTTTTTCCCTTACAGTGCGCCCCAAACCACCCACATAGTATCATTCTGTTGCCATAGTTACAATTTTCTTCTTTTTTATATTTTCTTCTTTCTTTTTTATGTGTGTTTTTATTTGTAGTGTGGAATTATGGAGGGGTCAACCCAGGCTTGACGTTTGACGGCCCCTTTCCTCGAGCCTTCCACCACCCACTCTACTAAAATACTGCCCCCCTCCCCTCCAGGAAGAAATACAGTTGAGCCGTAATGGACTACATCCGCTTTGAAAAACATGTTTTTATCAATTCATACATTGGACGGAATTGCATATAAAATGGTTTACCTAAAGAAAAAACTATAGAGTATTATAAAGTAAATGTAAGAGAAATATTAATAATAATAATTTAAAAAAAACACACACATCGCAAAGAACACAAGCAAGAAGAATTATTTTGTACATATATAAATATAGAATAATATTATACATTAATTGTTATACTAAAACATATATTAAACTAAAGCTTATTGGTAAATAGGGCACACTAGGAAATCTGAAAATATTGACAATTCTAAACATTTTAATATATAGATGATACCAAACAAAATTCAAATAAAAAAGAAATTATCACAAATAGAAAAAAATGCAGTAGGAAAAATATTAATATATATAGATATATATGTGTGTGTGTGTGCCTATATATATACAGGGTGTTTCTAAACTCATGGTACATACGCTAGGGGGTGATAGAACACATCAAGACGAGTAATAGTAAATAGGAAACCAAAGGTCCCAAACGTATTCCAAAGGAGACAGGCGCCATCAAAGTTTAGGGTCCCAAATTATAAATAATGATTAAAAAGGGAAAAATGGGTCGATTTATTTGCGGTTTTCGTTAAAATCATTCTTTAAATTAGTATTTCCTTAAAAAAAAGGTTTTAAAGAGAAAGTTATAAAAATGCCGGTAGAGGGCGCTCTAGACTTTGAAGAAAGCAACAACTATTTTTTACCGTTATTTTTTGTATCTCATTACATGCTTTCAAAAGCTTAGACTTAAATTTTGAGCTCATAATCTGAATCGTTGGGAGTGGTTATGTAGCACAAACTGAACTGTGTTCAGGAGTTAAAATTTCAAATGATTATAAAAAACGGATAAATTGGTCGATTCGTTTGCGGTTTTCACTAAAACCATTCTTTATGTCAGTATTGTCTTCAAAATAAATTTTAAAGATAAAGTTAAAAAAAATACCGATAGAGGGCGCTTTAGACTTTGGAGTAGCGAACAACTATTTTTTACCGTTATTTTTTGTATCTCATTACATGCTTTCAAGAGTTTAGACTTAAATTTTGAGCTCAAAATCTGAATCGTTGGGGTGGTTAAGTAGCGCAAACTGAATTGTGTCCATGTGTTGAAATTTGAACCCCCCTCCTGAACACAGTTCAGTATACGCTACTTAACCACTCCCAATGATTCAGATTTTGAGCTCAAAATTTAAGTTTAAGCCTAAACTTTTGAAAGCATGTAATGAGATACAAAAAATAAGGGTAAAAATAGTTGTTCGTTACTCCAAAGTCTAAAGCGCCTTCTATCGGTATTTTTTTAACTTTATCTTTAAAATTTATTTTCAAGACAATACTGACATAAAGAATAGTTTTGGTGAAAACCGCAAACGAATCGACCAATTTTTCCGTTTATTATAATCATTTGAAATTTTAACTCCTGAACACAGTTCAGTTTGCACTACTTAACCACTCCCAACGATTCAGATTTTGAACTCAAAATTTAAGTTTAAGTCTAAGCTTTTGAAAGCACGTAATGAGATACAAAAAATAACGGTAAAAAATAGTTGTTGCTTACTCCAAAGTCTAGAGCGCCCTCTACCGGCATTTTTATAACTTTCTCTTTAAAACCTTTTTTTTTTTTTAAGAAAATACTAATTTAAAGAATGATTTTAGCGAAAACCACAAATAAATCGACCCATTTTTCCCTTTTTTATCATCATTTGTAATTTGGGACCCTAAACTTTGATGGCGCCTGTCACCTTTGGAATACGTTTGGGACCCTTGGTTTCCTATTTACTATTACTCGTCTTGATGTGTTCTATCACCCCTAGCGTATGTACCATGAGTTTAGAAACACACTGTATATATATATATATATATATATATATATATATATATATATATATATACAGGGTGGTCATAAAAGATGTACATATATGTACGACCTAACCGCTCAACCAATCGAAAGGAAATTTCAGATTTAGTTATTTGAAGGTATGCGCTCCAGATTGTGGTGATTTAAAACAATAGAGCTCTCCCGGTTACGGTTACAGTGAAAAAACTTCGAAATTTTCAAATAGCAACACCAATTTTTTTCCCTGCGCAAATTCATCAGCGCATTGAAAAACCATAAATGGCATTGGAACGATACACGTATGACTAAAATTGACGTTGTAATATTGTGGCACTCAATCCTAACAATTCCAATGTAACATGATATTCAGCACACCAAAGCAAATAGTTACATTTTTATTTTCACTATGTGTACACAAACACAACTCAAAAACACATTTTAAAACAAATTTTACAATATTACTCAGTTCACAAGTGAAAAAAAAAAAAAAAAATCGGCTACTGAAAAACATGCCTTGTGGCCACTTTTTCGTTCCTCGCAATGGTCTTTACAAGTATTTTTCGCCAGCAGTTTTCATCGTACGTGTATCATTCAAACGCCATTTATGGTTTTTCAATGCGCTGATGAATTTGCGCATGAAAAAAATGGGTATTGCCGTTCGAAAATTTCGAAATTTTTTCACTCTAACCGTAACCGTGAGAGTTTTATTGTTTTAAATCATCATGATCTCGAGCGCATACCTTCAAATAAGTATATCTAAAATTTATTTTCTTTTGGTTGAGTTGTTAGGCCGCTAGGAGTTCATATATCGGGGAAGTTTTTTTTATGACGACCCTGTATCTATAAGATAACAAAAAAATAACTTATGTTTATGACCCACGTAAAGATTTTCAATTTAAAGTTAATACTTTTACTCTTTCTATGTGTGCTTGTAATTATATAAATACGTAGCACATATAGTCGTCGTTCGGTCCGTCCGTCTGTCTGTCCGTCCGCATATAACAGAGCAAAAACTACCCAACCAAAAGTGCTGAAATTTTAAATATATAATTGCTGCAAAATTTTGTCGAGTCATTTCAAATTTTATGAAAATCGGATGTATAGTTTAATTACAGGGACAGTCAAAAGTTTTTCGTTACATTACGGCCAATGGGAAAAAATTATTTCAGGTCCATTTTAAAGATGTTACGACCTTTCGAACAGAATGAAATTGATATGCACTTACGAAGTGCACTAAAATATGCATTCAGTATAATATGCGGTGCAAAAAATATTTATAAAACTAGTTACGGTACGAACGAACCTCATTTGCCACGTTTGAAGTGTAATTTTCAACTTGTTAAATCATGTCTTCATACATCAGTTTACCGTAATATACTCCTTAATTATATGTATAGAATAAAGAGCTTATGTTCTTCTTATCTTATTAACAAAATCATTAAACAACTAATTTATGATATCATGGTTTATCTAAACAATTCATATATTCTCTTACATACAATAAGTACCTCATAATCTCACCAATGGCTGTTTGATGGGTAGATATTAGACACAATTAACGCAGTGCGTATCTTTATTACATTTATTTTTTTAATTAAAAATTAAATTTAAATTAAAAATTACAAAAAAAATTAAATTAAATTAAAAATATATATAATAGGATGGCTGCGTGGGTAGATGTTAGAATACGGAAGAAGGCATTGTTGTATGGAAAATTTACGCGCAGAGTTTAATTTATTAAAAAAAAGAGAGAGAGAGGGGGGGGGGATATTTGTATATTACATATTTTATTACGTTTGTTGACTCCGCGCACACTTCAATAATGCCTGCACACACTATTTGGATTTTAATCGCAGGCAGTGAATCTGATCGTTAGTTCTCCCACATTGAGAATATCTGCACAAAAAAGCATGTTTGCCAGTTAAGAAAGCCAGTTTTTTTAATCTCTACTTACAAAAGCGTTTACACTTATTAAAAACTGTATGTTTTTCTCGAACTAGGATTCTTAAATAGATAAGTATATGCATTGCTTTTTGAAAACGATAGACATAATAATAATAATATTAATATGTCTGTTAATCAAAAATTAAAACATTTTAGCTTCCAACTTCAATTAGAAAGGACGCGTCACACACTACTTGGATTTTAAAAGCAGGCATAAAACCTGAACATTAGTTCTCCCGCATTGAGAATATCTGCGCAAAAAAGCATGTTTGCCAGTTAAGAAAGCCAGTTTTTTATCTCTTCTTAGAAAAGCGTTTACGCATATTAAAAGCTGTACGTTTCTCTCGAACTAGGATTCTTAAGTAGATAAGTCGTATTACTTCCTGAAAACGATGGAGAGAATAATAATAATTATAATAATAATAATAATAATAATAATAATAATAAGTGTGTTAACTAGAAATTAAAACATTTGTTTTATTAGCTTCCATTAGAAAGGACGCGTCACACACTACCTGGATTTTAAACGCAGGCATAAAATCTGAACGTTAGTTCTCCCGCATTGAGAATATCTGCGCAAAAAAGCATGTTTGCCAGTTAAGAAAACCAGCTTTTAATCTCTTCTTACAAAAGCGTTTACACTTATTAAAAACTGTATGTTTCTCTCGAACTAGGGTTCTTAAATAGATAAGTATATGCATTGCTTTTTGAAAACGATAGACATAATAATAATAATATGTATGTTAATCAAAAATTAAAACATTTGTTTTATTAGCTTCCATTAGATAGGACGCGCCACACAACACTTGGATTTTAAACGCAGGCATAAAATCTGAACGTTAGTTCTCCCGCATTGAGAATATCTGCGCAAAAAACCATGTTTGCCAGTTAAGAAAGCTAGTTTTTTTTATCTCTTCTTACAAAAGCGTTTACGCATATTAAAAGCTGTACGTTTCTCTCGAACTAGGATTCTTAAGTAGATAAGTCGTATTACTTCCTGAAAACGATAGAGAGATTAATAATAATAATAATAATAATAATAATAATAATAATAATAAGTGCGTTAATCAGAAATCAAAACATTTGTTTTATTAAGAAATATTTTTAAAAGTAAAACATGTATTTGGTAGCATAATAATTTTTACTAGATTCTTTTACAATATGCTGAAATAATAAAATAAAACTTTAAACGAGACAAAAAAGTAAGCTAGAATCTCGAGTATTTGACAAAGTGCTATATAGACAATGTGTTAGAAAGTTTTAATTTAAAGTATTTAAACAAGACTGAAAATTTGTAGAAAAGTGCTAAAAAGTGAGATGAGGTGAGTAGCCAATGATATCATAATCTACAGCGGTGATGTCTAAAGTATACTTTAGTCTTTAACCCCTTTACGACGAGTATCTTTCGCACTTCTTTTAATTCCCCAGCACCAGTTTTTACAAATTATAATTTTTGCGTTATTTAACCTCTCAAAATCTGAGATTATATAAGGCGAAGGTTTCTGCACCAAAATAGTAGTGTTCAAATTCAAGGATTTCGTGCACCCTAAACAACGCGTGCATGTGCAGCTCGTCGCGAAGCGGTTTAGAATTAAAACAAGTAAGAAAAAATCATGCGTCAAGCATAGATTATGAAACACTTTCCAACACATTCAGAATAATGTAAGAAAACTGCACTGTTTAAAAAATTAAAGTATTACGTCTAATTCAACCATATGGAAACGCATAATACAATTCAAAACCCAATTTCAGCTGTTCCCATGCACAATCGGAAAATTATGCGAATTTTTTAAGCAGCCCTGTATATGATTTATAGATTTGAATCTATTAGCTACATGCAAGCCAAAATTTAGTTCACTTAAGAGATACATATACTTCAGTTGAAATTATTATCTTCAGCAATTTCCTCTAATAAGGAGAACGGTACATGAATACTTTTGTGCATCCCTGTATTTGAGCTATGGAATTTATATATAACGAGTAAGATGCAAAAAATTAATTACATTTAAAAGCGCATACCGAATTTTAAACCGTGCACTACAGCAATTATTACTCAAAGACAGTACTGTACTGTAACCGATTTCTTTTGTGTGTCCCTGTAAATGAATAAAAAATGCTATGAATTTCACTGTTCTAACGTGAACGTAGTGAGATTCAGTGATTTATATCAGTTTCAATACATTTGAAGCAGCACAATGTCATTAAAATACTCTGCAAACGATTTTTCTCCATATACATTAATGTAATGGAATACTTTTGAGTGCCCACGGTTAATCCTACATACTTCATATACAATACCAAACATGCTTTGGTGACCCTAAATAAACTTTATCAATTTCATGAAAATCCGAGTATATTTACGGGAGTTAAAACGTGAACAGACGGACAGACTGACTGACAAACTGAATGCATAAACACTTTTCAACTTTGTTGGAAAGTGTTAAAAACAGTACGCGTTTAAAATATTTTAACATGACTGAGTTTTTATATTTTATTTACACAATTATTATATGCTAGTCAGGCGGATCAGCGGTGACGTGCTGCTGTAAGGTGGTCACATAGTATATTCTAAAATATATACAGGGTGTCCGAAAAGTCTGGAAACGGTCGAATAACTCGAGAACCATAAATCGGATTGAAAAACGGAAAAATGCATGTTAAATATTTTTGAAAAAGCTATTCAGTGATACCAAAGTGGACCACCCAAAATTCTCTGGGGATAAGATGGGGCCCAACTTTGAAACCTTAAATAAGAACACCCATTTTCTATTGCAGATTCGGGTTCTGAGAGCCAAAGGGACTCACGTTAATGAAGCACCAGTAGGGAACAGGAAGCTACTACGACCAAGTCGTTGTTGTTAGGTAACGCTTAAAGCAGTGCATTTCTTTAGAATTTAAACATTAGCCCTCTTCCTACCCACGGTGTAAGGAGGGAAGCAGCATTTTTCTGTTTAGTTTCTATTTTATCAATTCTTAAAATCAGAATTTCAATGGAAAATAGGATTTCTTGTTCAGCAAACGAATCTGACTACATTTTTCTCAATTACATCGCCTTCTACGATGATCCGAAAAAAAAATGTTAAATGCAAAATTTACGTATATTCTCTAGTAGAATTCGAATCTGTAAAAAAAAAAAGGGGGGGTTCTCATTTAAGAGTTCAAAGTTGAACCTCCTCTGATCCCCAGGAGGTCGCAGTAGGGGGTCAACTTTGGTATCATTGAATAGCTTTTTTTTAAATATTTACCATGTATTTTTTCCGTTTTTCAACAGGATGTGTACGAGGTGTGACTATACAGTAACCGGATTGACGTCATAAAACATTTTTTCGTCACCAATTTCATCATAAACTTTATCGCCTTCAATATTCAGTCCCCTTGGTAATCCCTGCACCATACCATCTGAATTTTTCACTGTGCAAAGCAGTGCTGGAAGTCGTCTTCTGTCTGCTTGCTGAAATTCACCGCCGCTTTTGCTTTGACTGATTCCATGCTCCGGAAGCTTGCTCCCTTCAGCATGTGACGAAGTTAATATATTGATGAGAGATGCCGTGAATAAGATAAATTGAGTTGCAGTAAAAATAAAAGAAATAATCTTACTTAAATGACAACAGTAGACACATTGAAGAGACAGCAGTTATAAAAATCTTCTTTATTTGTTGATTCACTTGAGAGGTGGAAGGTAATTAGGAGAAGTAGGTCACTGTACACATTCGAAGAGCGTTCCACGTAGAATTATTAAAACTTGGAAGTAATTCCATGATAAAGATGAATACTGGTTAAAATCATTTTCTAAAGAAGGTCTTGATAATAAAAAGTCCGAAATCAAATATGCGTTAAATTAAAAAAAAAAGCCAGAGACCGAAGATAAACTTTTAAATATCGCGATACAGCTATTGAAGAACATCGCTCTTTGAATTTAGGCGCTAAGGCCCGAAATTCAAAAAAGACAAATCACGTTGTCAAAAATAATACATACTTTTGTAAATCTTAAAATCTGTTAAAAAACTGGCTGCATTGATATATATACTACATAAAAGGGGTCCACAAAACTACTTCCAGAAATGATTTAAATCTATTTGTTAAATTAAATTTACGTATTAATTGTAGAACGAATGACAGCACGGAAAAACGAAACTACAGTCAAAAGGCAAGAGGAGAGAGACACACCTCCAATATGACGCGGTCGACGTCACGCTGTTTCTAAAAATAGAACAGAGGAAGAGGGGGGAAAATCTGAAATCAAAGGTTCTGTTACATGCGGTAAAAAGGAAAGAAAAAAAAACGATTTGAACGATGTTTTGCGTTGAAAATAAATAGTTTAAAACATGAGATAATAATGCTGCATTACAATTTAAAAAATAAATAATAAATGTGATTGCTACATCACACAGCACCGATTTGATCTTTTGGAATAAATAAAGGTCACAGAAGGCTATGTTAAGCGAGTTCGGGGGATGATGCGACAAGGTATGATGTTCTTTGACTAGAATATCTTCACAGACAAAGTGGAATGGGTTGAAGTATTCTCCTTTTGAAGGATCCAGGATCCTTTATGTTGATTATTTCATACAAAATCTGACGAACACTTTCTTTGTCGATTCCTGCCAACTCAGCAACAGCTCCGATACTCAGACGATGATTTTCGTGGATTTTTTTTATGATTGTGCCCGTTTATGAAGTGCACGGTTGTGCAAGGTGCGTATTGTCTTCGGTCGTTTCTCTCCCCTCTTTGAACATCGTAAACCAATCAAAAAGTTTGCACGATTTGTGTTCATGTGCATGTACTTCTTTTAACATAGTATAAGCTTCTGTGGCAATTTTTACAAGAAACTTGAGGTTAACCATTGTTACATCTGAACATTTATCATCCGGCGAGTCATTAACGCACGGTTCTCTCCGAGCAAATATTACTTCCAAACAAAGCGACACGGGACTTTGACGATCAAGCAGGGTATGGGGGAGATATAAGGTAATAGCTTCAAGGAAAGTTTGATTGCACCACGCTGGGTGTTTACAGGTGGCAGTACCAGCAAGGTTATTTTATAGCCGCACCTCGTATTTCTCGAGTTATTCAACTGTTTTCCGTCTTTTTGGACACCCTGTATCTCGCCATTTACAGTATTTCAACAAGATTTATTTTATATATGTATATAAATTTAAATGGCCGTATAAATAAATGAACTTTTAAAATATTAGACGGAAATTCAGTGATAAACATCCGTCAGATGCATTAATTGACATGCAGAAAAATTATCATTCAAATTTCTTGCTTTAAGCCCTTGGTGAAGAGTGTCCAGTACAGAATTTTTAATGTTTTGTCACCTGTAATTTTAAAATAGAGATGTTTGTGTGACTTAAAGGGAGACATTTTGTGATAAAAAAAATCCGAAAATTATTGAAAAAAATAACTGATAGGGAAAATCAAGCAATCTGAACACGCTATAGGTCGCGTATATGTTCGTGGCGAAGATGTTAAAACATATCCAGGATTCTTCTATTCGCTGATGTGGAATATAACGTGCACTCAGCTTTATTTTTTGTTGCATAGATTCACACAGATTAATATGCGGTATGATATTTAAAATATTTGAATAATCTTATATAATCTTTTAATTGTAAAAAAAAAAAAAAATAAGTATTATGCATATTACAAAAAAGAGGTCTAATTTAAATAATTTGAGCTTTTCGCTGTGACGAACGTATAGAGAACTTGGGTTTCCAGATTAAACAGCACATGCGTTTTAGGCCGATTGGTTTGTTCAAAATAAAACAGGTAAGGAACACAAATAATGCAGTCGATTGAAATTTAATACAGCTTTATTGGTATACTCAGAATTAGCTTTAGTGGGAAAAGCTCAAAATAACCGATGAAAAAATAACAGAGTTCACTCGCATCAATAACTCATTTAAATGAAGTTCCATCTCTCCCTGCTTTCCACACGATTTCACAGTTCTACTTATTCCGTTGTTATTACACATATTCCATAAGCATCGCTATACTCAGCTCGTAACCTTTTTTCTCTTCATTCTACCACCATACTCTTACTGCATTCATAAACTGATTAACATAGCTGTCCGTACATCTCCATTTTGCATAAACTGACTGACATTTTCAGATACAGATCCTGCAGATCATCTTCTCTCATAATCTCAAACTTTTCAAAAACTCTCAAAAAGCTCTCAAAGAAATTTAAAAAAACACACCGTATTTGCATTTATACTCCCTTGGCTCAAAGTTGCAAATTAAGTCAGATGATCGTTCTCTCCCAATCATAATCGCTTTTTTGATGGTTTATTTACATTTCCGGTTGGATTAATCTGGGAGTAAATAAATTTTCGGGAGCGAAATTTTGTTCCAGAACTTTCTCTATCTGTGACCCCAGACGCACACGGTGTAAATAAAAATTAGTCTCTGTCATCGAGATTGCATCTAAAAAAAGTCCTTCCGGCCAGTGCCGGGAGGAAGAGGTAGCTTTCATAATCCTTATTTAAAAAAAGCCAACTTATATCATGCAAACACACGAAGCTCAATTTAGTGGAAACCGAATATAGGAGATTCAATACTAATTTTTATATATATAATCAATGAGAATTTCGCGAAATTAGTCAGCTTTATCCAAGCTGCTTTTCTTTAAAGTAACTTATATTTGGCTGCCAAATTCGGCAATTTCTTAAAGTGCCTGTCATTTTAAGACAACATGGTGGATGAGGCGAAGCAGTGAACTTGGTCGAGACCTTAGTAATTGCTGTGCACATGCTCACTCACATCGGAATCGGTTAATATGTAGGAGTGCTGTCGCATGCAAAAAATCAGATTTTTCAAAATGTCACCCACAATAGAAATTGAAACTGCTATATCTGAGCCATTTTTTAAGGTAAAGACAAACAAAAAATGCTCCTGAATCCTTATATCAAGATCAAATACTTAAGAAAGAAACCTTTTTCAATTTCTAATTTTTTTGCACCTCACTTTAAATATATATATATTTTTTAATTTAATGGCTGCCATTTTGAAAAGAGATGGCTGATGAATCTGGCCAGCGAACTTGGTCGAGGTGTTGATGTATACTATCCACATGCCTTCTTACATCGAAATAGGCGAATACGTGTGTTGTCGCGTGACAAATACAAGATCGTTTCAAGATGTTAGCCGTGCTAGAAATTCAAAGTGCTATAAATCAACCATTTTTGAAGGTATCAACAAAAGATCAAATTTTCAGAAACAAAAACTGCTCCGGAATCTTTGTATCAAGGCCAAACACATAAAAAAAAAAAATCTTTTTCATTTTCGAATTTTTTAATACCTCATTTTGAATTTTAAATTTAATTTTTTTAAATGGCAACCCTTTTGAAACAAGATGGCGAATGAAGCTGGCCAACGAACTCGGTCGAGACATTGGTATGTACTATGTACAGACCAAGTTACATCTAAATAGGTTCATAAATACGCCTGTTATCGCGTGACAAAAATCAGGTCGTTTTAAAATGTCAGCCACAAGAGAAATTCAAAATGCTATTACTCAGCCATTTTTTTTTAGATATAGACCAAAGAAAAAACTGTTCCGGAATCTTTGTATTAAGGTCAAACACATACAAAAAAAATCTTTTTCATTTTCCAATTTTTTGGTATCTCATTTAATTTTTTTTATTTTTTAATTTTTTTAAATAGCCGCCATTTTGAAACAAGATGGCGGATGAAGCTGGCCAACGAACTCGGTCGAGATATTTGTATGTACTATGTACACACCAAGGTACATCCAAGTCGGTTCATAAATACGCCTGTTATTACGTGAGAAAAATCAGGACGTTTCAAAATGTCAGCCACGTTAGAAATTCAAAATGCTATAACTCAGCCATTTCTTAAGATATAGACGAAACAAAAACTGCTCCCGAATCTTTTTATCAAGGTCAAACTCATAAGAAGAAAATATTTTTTCAATTTTCAATTTTTGGTACCACATTTCAAATTAAAATTTTTCTTAAAAATTTAAATGACCGCCATTTTTAAACAAGATGGCGGGTGAAGCTGGCCAACGAACCCGGTCGAGACATTGGTATGTACTATGTATAAACGAAGTTACATCCAAATCGGTTCATAAATACGCCTTTTATCGCGTGACAAAATTCAGGACGTTTCAAAATGTCAGCCACGCTAGAAATTCGAAATGCTATAACTCAGCCATTTTTAAGATATAGACGAAACAAAAACTGCTCCGAAATCTTTGTATAAAGGTCAAATACATAAGAAAAAAATATTTTTCCATTTTCAATTTTTTGGTACCACATTTCAAATTTTAAAATTTTAAAAAAATTTTAAATGGCCGCCATTTTGAAACAAAATGGCGGATGAAGCTGGCCAACGAACTCGGTCGAGAGATTGGTATGTACTATGTACACACCGAATTACATCTAAATCGGTTCATAAATACGCCTTTTATCGCGTGACAAAATTCAGGACGTTTCAAAATGTCAGCCACTCTAGAAATTCAAAATGCTATAACTCAGCCATTTTTTAAGATATAGACGAAACAAAAACTGCTCCGGAATCTTTGTATAAAGGTCAAATACATAAGAAAAAAATATTTTTCCATTTTGAATTTTTTGGTACCACATTTCAAGTTTTAAATTTTTTTAAAAATTTTAAATGGCCGCCATTTTGAAACAAAACGGCGGATGAAGCTGGCCAACGAACTCGGTCGAGACATTGGTATGTACTATGTACACACCGAATTACATCGAAATCGGTTCATAATTACGGGAGTTACAGTGTGACATAGGTCAGATATATATATATATATATATATATATATATATATATATATATATATATATATATATATATATATCAATTTTGAACGGAGGGTGGTTTCGGGGTCTGGGGGTCATGATCGATGAAAATATACCAAAATTTTTTGAAATCGCTTTCCTCCGAACGGCTGCAATAGGTAGCTTTTTTGTAAAGAAAGCTACCTAATAGCTTTTTTCCCAGCCAGACAGTAAAGAAAAATGAGTTTACTGTCACGGAAAAGTTTTAAGCATTGAAATATTCTAGTTGACACCTGGATAATTTTTAATAAAAGAATGAATTTAAATAAATGAGTTTTTTAGACGGGATAAATTATGACTTATAATATTTTGGCAATCAAATAAAGATTTTTGAGGGGTTTGATAGACCGGGATTTAATAACGAATTTTAATAGGAATTTAAATAATAAAAGGTTTTATTAAAGAAATATGAATATTTATAAATTCCGTGCCCGGAGTTGACAACTGAAGGAACCGTCAAAGATCGCAATTTAAAGCAGTCTGTTTGATTCTAATATTTTCAGCGATTTAAGCGCGTAGTTAGATTCATCCCTTAAATTTGTGTTTTATTTAAATTTTATTAATTTATTTATTGATTAAGTTTTGATTTCGTTGTAGAAATTTATATTATTTTTAGTGAAAATGGATTTATCTTTCGAAATCGTCTGCACACGATAAAGATAAATTAAAAAAATATTCATGTTTAAAAATTATTTTAAAAACCATAAAAAAAAAAGTAAATTGTGATAACGTTTTCAAATAAATTGCGATGCAGTTTTCAAAAAATTGAATTTGAAAGTACATTTTTTTCCCCTATTCGACGATGTAAAAATTAAAAATGTGCGATATTTTGAAGTTTTAAAAGTTTTAAAAATTGCAGTAAAAGCAAAATTTAATCGTCTGCTGTTACCACTGACAAAATGACGTCAGCATTACGAAGGACACGTTTGTCCTTCATAATATAGATATGTAATAACCTTTGTTTTTTATATCAGTTGCAGGCGACTACGATTTAAAAAGTTATTCATTCATATTTATTCACGTGTACTCATTTCGGCACCTCATACGCCGCTCAACAACGGAATAATTGCATGTGATAATAAATAGAGTCCAGTTTCTATGCAATTGCCCTTTTCGGCTACATTTTAATTGCATAAAGATTTAGAAAATTATTACAAGTGCATATTTTTATTACTTTTCTCAAAATGTGCGTACATAATGCTTTAGTACATAATTAGTTTAGTGCTTTTTTTAGATATGCTTTAGTATTGATAGGAACTATCTCGAAGAGTTGAGCGGAAATCTATATTTGTTTATTAGAATTTTCTGTTCTATCTATATTATAAATATAAATTATAAAAGAGTACGTGCGTAATGCTGGCACCACTTTGACATCGGTAACACCAGAAGATTAACTTTTGTTTTACTGAAATTTTGTAAACTTCTGAACATCACAAATTTTCAATTTTTATAGAATAAGGGAAAAAAATATACTTTGAAATACAATGTTTGAAAAAGTACAGTAATTTCTTTGAAAACTATATCGCAATTTACTCATTTTTTATGGTTTTTAAAATAATTTTCAAGCATGAATTTTTTTTTTATTTATTTCTATTGCATGCAGATTACGAAATATAAATCCGTTTATACCTAAATTATTAAAAAATAGTTCAGCACTTGTTTCCGGCTTACATTCCATAACCAAATTGAAAAATTATTATTAGTAAATAAATAAAATAACAAAATATAAATAAAACACAAATTTAAGGCATCTAATCGAACTACGTGTTTATACAATCGAAATTATCAGAATCAAAAGGCTGATGTATGTAGCAATCCTTGGGGGCTTGTTCGGCTGTTAATCCTAGCGCAAGATCAATACGAAGATGTCGCTTTCAATAAATTTCAAAAGTTTATTTGAATACATAATTACTATTTCTCATATAAAAATTATATTTGGTGTTGTTAGCGTGCAATCTAGTAAAAATAGATGTTAAAATGTAAAAAATCTAGTAGTGTTTTCAATTAAAAAAGAAAAAATACTCTTTTCCTATATTCTGTAACCCGGGTAGCCGGGGTTGGACCCCATAGTGTTTATAATACCTAAGATAAAATTCAGCTAAGAATGCTTATTTCAAATATGAATTAAGAAACACTATTAACAATTTGTCACTACTGGTAAAACGTATACTGTACCATTATGCCATATGTGAAAAGAATATCCTTTTTAGTTACCTTTATAAACTTTCCAGTTTTACCGAATTTGGATAGTTAAGTTATATTGCAAAAGAAAGATTAAAATTAGCCCTTTACCGGCTCAAGCGTTTTTAATATGAAAATTACTGGCTGATAAAGAAGCAAAATATTCTGCTGAGAACCATAAATTTGCCGTGCAGGTGCATTAATTAGTTCAGGCAATAGAGACTGTATAGGGGCTCTGCCTAGCAAAATTCATGGCAGTTCTGGAAAAAGGCTTACTATATGTTTTTTGGGTCGCTGAATCCGAATTTTTAACTTCCCACCAAAATTTCCCCCGGCAACCCACCCAAATTTTGGTAAAATATCCCCCCAAAAAAGGTTTTTATTTAAAAAATCTATTTTTTTATTGTTTTAGGGAAAAACCTCATAGCATGCATGGTCACGGTGACGTCGTTGTGACGTCACTGTAAGTCACTGTGGTCACGTCACATCTGTGACCAAAATGCCACCACTCAGTGATGTCACATTGTGACTGAGATGTGAACTTCTTAGAAAACTTTAAAAAATTACGAAAATTCTTCAAAACATGTTATTTACTGTAAAATTATATTTTTCTGGCAATTAAAAAAAATTGTGACGTCACTGTTATGCCACTACTATGTAACGTACGTCACGTCACATATGTGACAAAAAAAACCACCATATTGTAAGTCACAGTGTGACAAAAATATGAACTTCAAAAATCTTTGAAAATGAAGAGAAATATTTTAAACAGTCCCAAGTTACAGCGGCATAAGGAATGAAAATATATTAGTGGATAGCAAATGGTAAATTCTGTCACGAAAGGGGGGGAGGGGCATAATAAATAAAGTGCACGATACCAGCATTAATAAACTAAATTTTCAGGCTATATTTTATCAATTTGATATCTAAGACAGTGAATGTATACTTTTTCATGATTTCAATTTTATCTAGCATTGCAATTTAATATAACAATCCTTCACTGATTGTCATTATTATAAAAGTGTTTCTCGGAAAAATGGTACGTGCTGGAGCAATTTGGATAATATATTTAGAATTAGGAATATTAAATTTGTACACTTTACATATTTAGTTTGCTGGGAGGAAATTTATTTATTTATTTCTTTTCTTACCGGCCAGGATTATTCGAAACACTTCTGTGGTTTCAAACTAACAATTTTCTATTACAGTTAAATCTGCACCTTTTAATGAGCACATAGAAAGAGTCTTCAGAGTTTAGTCATCTATGCATTTCTTGATTTATAATTTGTATTCAAATCATAAATTCTACTTCTTTCAGACTTTTTAAATAAAATTAGCATTTTCCGAAAATAAAAGAAATATACAAAATATGTGCAAAACAAACATTACTTTAAAAAAAAGGGGGGGGGGGGTCGTTATTGCCATTAAATTTATTTTTACACCTTTTAAAAATATAAACAATGTTTTATCTAATAAACTCTAATTAAGAATATTATTATTATAATTATTTAGAAAAAAGGAACTTTACAATACATTATAACTTGAATTATTTGGTACGGATAAAAAGAAAAAGTTAAATACATTGGACATTTCTTCAAATACAAAATTTTATTTAACGATTCTTTCAGAAAATTACTGCGCATTCAAGTTCCAAATTTCTTTTATACAAAAACAAATAATCTGTAACAGACCATCTGCGTGAAAATCGTCTGCCCACAGAAAAATAAATATGAGAAGACGCGGGAAATAGTTCACTGTTTAGAACATCACCCCGTCTACAAGACTTTAAGATAAGGAAATGACCATTTTAGGATACACGGATATTAATGGAACGTATATGTAAGTCTTATTTAATATAAATATTTCATTCCTGATTTGTATATTATGAGTTAAATAGTTTTATGTTATATTTGTAAGAGACTGATTTTTAACTGTCAGAAGCGATATTTTCCAATTCGGTAACTGTAAAGAAAAATATCTTAATCTGCCATCGCTTGAAAGAAAAAAAAAAAAAAAAAAAAAAAGCTGCGCAGAAACAGATTTATGCCTACATTCATACTGGAATTAATATAAACATTAATTTATACTTACTTGAGATTGAAAATGTGTTGAGACAATGATTTGGTATTATTTTTTCGGCTTCTTACTATTTTTTGATTACTAACACTTATAGTTATTATTATTTTGGGGTTAAATATATTCGATTATCATGAGATATCATCGATTATCGATTATCATCGATAATTCGATTATCATGAGATTGCGAAACTGTTTCAGATTAGAAATTAACATTATACTGGGAAAATGTATTTTTACATATTACTGTCGTGAAACATTTGAAAGATTTTTCTTTTAGTGCTAATAATATTTTAAATTATCTTTTAAAATCCTAAATCTTCAAACCAATGTTTTCAGATTTAACATTTGCCAAAATTACAAAATAATAGGAATTCCTTATACCATATGGAAATATTTTTGAGATATTGTTAAATCTAATAATGCATTTAATTTATCTATTGTAGTTTGCTGTTGTTTAATAGTACAATTATAAATACTAATTATTATTTTTAGTGTTTTTCAAATTGGTATATTTATTTTTTTAAATTGTATGTAAGCATTTTTCTGTTTGTGATTTTAATCAAACATTTAATTATAGACATTCTGAATCGGTTATTAAATTTTCTTCTATTGTAAATTCATTTTCTACGTTTATGATACGCGTAATTATTGGCACTAAAAAGTAAAATATGATATTTAAGCATTGAAATAAAGTGTTTTTCATGCTTGATAGGAAGTTGTAGATTAAACTGCTTTAGTATATATTTTTTAAAAGTTCATATAATACAGGGTACATAATATAGGACACGAGTTGAAAAGTGCTTATGACTTCAGTTTGTCTCTCCGTCTGTCCGTCTAGCAGTCTGTCCGCACTCTAACTCTCGAAAATATACTCGGATTGCCCTGAAATTTTTGGATGTTATTGACGCTTACTATAGCACGGTACCTATTTGTAATGAAGTTTGTAGCATACTTAGTTCATTAACAGGGACAGCCAAAAGTTTTCCGTTACATTACGGCCTATGGGAAAAAATCGTTTCAAATGATTTTTAATGATTTTACGCACGCTTTCAAACAGAATAAAATTGATATGCATTTATGAAGTGCACTAAAATATGCATTCTGTTGACTATGCGATGCAAAGAATAGTTACTGTTCATTTACACGGCTAAAAAAGGAATTCAAATACATAATGATATAGGGGTGGAGGGAATTGTTTGCGGCATACTTTAATTATGTTAATCTATTTCATATATGATGAAATTGATATATGTCGCTGAGGTTTACATGCTATAAATTATTTCATGTATAATACGAATAATAGGTATATAGCATTTCCAGGGACACACAAAATATTTCAGATACTATATTGTATCCGAAGAACTGTTCATTAGCGATGATTTCTGGAAATGCATTTTTAATTATGATATGCGCTTTTATGATTCACTATATTTATGCATAATATATGGTGTATATAAATGCTATAATTCCTATACAAGGCTACACAAAAGTATTCGTAAGGATTACTGGGTATGGGTGCAAATTGCTTAAAGGTGGTTTTTAAATGAGTTATGCTTTTTTTCGCTGAACTGCATTTAATTTACTAAGAAATGTTTGTAGAATATAGATAAAATGATATACAGGGTCATGTAAAGAATTGGATACATGGCCGTCTATATATTATAATTTCTGGAAATGTGATTTCAGCAGTTTTAAGAGTGTCTTAGTTTGAATTAAATTTTAACTAAATAGTGGCGTGTAATAAAGATTCTAGGTAAACTACAGGGTTGTACAAAAGTATTCAAGTATGTTTCCATACAGTAGTATAAATTGCTGAAAAAGAATTTCAACCTGTTAGGCGTTTTCTTGCTAAACTAAATTTTCCCGTTATATAGTATATATACATTTAAAAAAATGGGTACTCAAAATTGAGTAAAAAGTACTCAATTTTAAATGCGTCACATACTCAAAATAGCTCCGATCCAAATGTACTCAAAGTTGAGAAACATACGTACTCATTTTTTATTCCATGGTTGTGATCAAATATGAATCCCCCCCCCCCCCCAATAAAAAAACCCCTAAACTTTAAAGTAAAAATGTACTGACATTTATTTCCCGTTCAAAATTATTAACAAGAAATGTTTAATTGATTATTTATTAAGAAAAATAGCAAAATTCTTAACAAGATACTCAAATCGAATATTTTTATGACAAGAGCATTATTTTCAAGCACTTTTAAAATATTTTTAAAATACTGTACATAATTTAATATTTACATTAATAAACATCATTTATGCCGCCATAAATGAAATGAACCATTACAGGGTACAAAACTATTCGTTTGTTTGGGTTTGATAACATGTGATGTTTCAAAATAGAGAAAGCATAGGTTCATTTTTTATCCAAAAATATTCAATTCGATATGAGTACGTCGGTTTACTCATTTTTTAGCACTTCATTATTTTCAGTGTATCAACCTACAGATCAAATGCAGGGCTGTTCAGAAGAATTGGAAAACATATTTGGCTATGGACGGTAACTGCTGAAATCAGTTTTTCAAATGTTTTATGCGTTTTCTAAAATGTTTACTTAGTTATCTTATTTACGTTATTTCCCTAAATTACGATGTCTTGTTAAAGCATTCAGAAAGTGTTGGAAAATATTTTATAATCTATGCTTAAGGCTCCGCTGCACTGAAACTCCCCGATCGCGAAATCCGATGCTAGCCTATGGGGAAACTTTCAAGCGCGATGACTCATTACCTAATATAATTATTAAAATTTCGTTTCCACCATCAGAAAGTAGACGTCAGGTGCCGATGATGTGAGTTTTAAAAAATTAGTTAAGTAAATTCTAAGTACAAAAAAAATACCTATAAACTTTGAAATTTCCATTTGATTAAATTTTATCATGTTCTTAAAAATACTTAAAATTTACGTAGACAATTTTTAAAAACGCACATCATCGGCATCTGACGCCTACTTTCTGATAGTAGAAACGATATTTTAATAATTATATTAGGTAATGAGTTATCGCGCTTGGAAGTTTTTCCATAGGTTAACATGGGATTTCGAATTCTGGGAGTTTCAGTGCAGCGGCCCCTTAACGCATGATTTTTCTTACTCGTTTTTTCTATTTCCCAGATCAGTCTTTTCCTATAAAACATACCAAATCTATTTAGCTCATATTCACAAAATACAATATACACGGGAATAAAAAATTTAAATAAATATCGCTTATCATGTCGTTATATAAATAATATTTGTATTAATATCCGTTAGTCTCCATGTTCGTATTTAATAAAGCAATGACAAATCACAACAAATTAAAAAACTTACACATTAAATATCAAGCTTGAACTCTATATCAAGCATAGAACTTAATAAAAAAATATGTCACTTGATAAACATTGTTTTTTAAGTGGAAAAATTTTAAATGTTTTAGAAGAATAGGACTCCAAAATAGCGATATTTTGTTAAAAAGTACGGTAAAAAGATAAGAATTCATATTTACAGCAAAAGTTTATTTTAAAATTCATCGCTGTATTAATACTTAGAAATTTTTCCAGAGAGAATCATTCGCCTTATACACAACATTTCAAATATAAATCAAATATCAAATTAATTGTTTAAAAGGCGCAAAGGCCAACATAGTGAAAAAGATTCCATGCCGGGACTCGAACCCGGGCCATCAGTTTAGCACACTGACATTCTACCGACTAAACCACATGGAACGACACCCAGCCTGTAAATTTTCTCACTATTACATGTTGGCAAGGCTACAAACGCAGCACAAGATGAAATATTTATCGTGAGCCATCGACATAGGGTAAATACGAAACTTAATTACATCCAGCATCGATTGAAACTATACTAATACTTGAAAATTTTTCCAAGGAGAAACATTCGCCTTGCATAAAAAATTTCAAATTAAAATTGCCTTTTAAGAAATTGATTTGAAATTTGATTTTCATTGATCTGCCTCGGAACATGCGCCGCGGTGCTGCGTGGACTAAGTTGCGCAATTCCACTTAACCACTCACATCGTTTACATTCGCCCTCCCGTCTCCCCTCCGAACTTTCCCTATAAGGTTTACTTTAAGTTTTTTGGGTCGCTGAATCCGATTTTGGAACTTCTCACCAAAATTTCCCCCGACAACCCGTCCAAATTTTGGTAAAAAGCCCCCACCCCCACCCCCATAAAAAAGGTTTTTATTAAAAAAATCATTTTTTTTTATTGTTTTAGGGGAAAAGTATCTAGAAATTCAGAAAGTAGACAAAATTTGCAACAAATAGGACATTATGACGTAGGATGGACGGGGAGGGAGAGGGCTGCCTCTGAACATATACTGCGGCGCTACGTACACTAAGTTATGCAAGTCCAGGCAATAGGGGATTTTACCTGGCAAAATTAATGCTAGTTCTGGATTTCGACTCACTTTATGTTTTTTTTTGGGTCGCTGAATCCGAATTTGTAACTTCCCACTCAAATTTCACTCGGCAAACCCCCCAAAAAATCTATTTTTTGAAAAAAATTTGTTTTTGAGAACAGCGCCCGGGGAATGTTCCGAGGCAGGCCCCCCTCTCCCCATTTAACCTACGTAATAATGTCATATATCCTATTTGTTGCAAATTTTGTCTACTTTCTGAATTTCTACATACTTTTCACTTAAAAAAACTAATTTAAAAACAACTATATTGGGGGTTGCGGGGGTGGGGCATTTTGGGGGAAGTTAAAAATTCGGATTCAGCTACCCAAAAAACTTAAAGTAAACCTTATAGGGAAAGTTCGGAGGGGAGACGGGAGGGCGAATGTAAACGATGTGAGTAGTTAAGTGGAATTGCGCAACTTAGTCCACGCAGCACCGCGGCGCATGTTCCGAGGCAGATCCCCCCTCCCCATTCATCCCACGTCATAATGTCATATATCTTATTTGTTGTAAATTTTGTCTACTTTCTGAATTTCTAGATACTTTTTCCGTAAAACAATAAAAAAAATAGATTTTTTTTTAATAAAAACCTTTTTGTGGGGCTTTTTACCAAAATTTGGGCGGGTTGTCGGGGAAAATTTTGGTGGGAAGTTCCAAATTTGGATTCAGCGACCCAAAAAACATAAAGTAAGCCGATTTCCAGAACTACCATTAATTTTGCCAGGTAAAATCTCCTATTGCCTGGACTACATGGTGTGCAGCAAATACGCGGAAGGCTGGGAGATTTTATCCGGAACACTAAAGCTGCTATCAAATTCGCCAAATTTTCGAGTAACTTTTGAGCCAATTCTTCATTTCAGCCTATTTTCTGAGAGATATCGTCTCAACACCTAGTGTCATAGCAATCAGCAATATCCCTAACTTTTTATCCACAGCTCTAAAACAAATCTCCGCTAAGCACGACTTTTCACCTATCTTCCATCATTTCAGCGAATCAGAGATAGGCGGTTTTCAACGTCATTCATTTCTTGACTACCAAGATGGCCGAAGCTTTGTTTAAGTTGAAATGGAATGGCGACCAGGAAAGAGTTTTAATGTAATGCATAAAAGAAGAACCACATATATGGGACATAAAACACAGTTTGTATATAAATAGAACTTTGAAAAGGTATTCATTTCAAGAGATAGCTGAAAAACGGATCGCAAAATTTCCGGAAAGTTTATTTGCGCCAACGAAAGTGCGATAAATAGTAACAACTGGTAACAGTAGCACCGGTTTTCCTCCAACTTTAGCAACGACAATTGCAGCCTTTTTTTCACTTTGTAAGGGAAAAGTCGACTGAAAAATTGGTCGTTGGAAAAAATGGTGAATTTGATAGCATTAATCGACTCCTTATACGAGATAATATCTTATTACCTACGAGATTGTACCTTATAATTGTAGGAAAAGTCAAAGACTTTTTCTGTTAAGAAATGTACTGAAAATAAGTGATGGTAAAATCATATACGAAAATATTATGAAATTTAAAAAATAATAATTAGTTTTTGAGTTACTGAATATTTTATCGAGCTTCCTAATTGTTACTTTGAGTCACTTAGAGAGGTCAAAATGTTATGTTATTATATTCAATTGATGGTATTAGGCTAGATCCAGACTTGAATTAATGTCAGAGCCTAAGTTAATCGCCCAGTCAGAAATTATGGAGAACGTTCGTGCTGGAGTCAAAGAGCTCTCAGGCGTCGCGTCGCTAAACTTCGTTTTTATTTCTACAAAACATTAGAAAGGAGCAATATGCTTCTTTATAATCTGAATAATTCTAGTTAATAAAATTTTATCTACCAAGCAGATTATACCCAATGAATTGTTTGTCCGAAAACATTACTTTACTGCATTATAATAACCATTGTTGAAATCAGAAATTGTAATAGATGTAATGGTGCCTGAATAGGCATACATGACATTTCTGAGAAATATTGCTTCTAAATAGTGCAAATCGTATATAAAAAAAAATAAGAATTAAATCCCACATCTCACGACTGGCAAAAGTAGATGATTATTTATGTAATTTGAAGATTAACGTTGACACATTTTGAAAAACCCTATTCACAGTGTAACACAAATGACCATTTTCAAAGTTTTGATGTATGTTTAATTTGCTTTATAATTTTTAAAGCCAAGAAGTAAAAAAAAATAATAATAAGTCTTCAATGTATTAAAAATGATTTGTAATCGTTTTAATCTAAAAATCACAAATCAAATAACCATAAATAGAAAATTTTTAAAAGTTGTCATTTGACAGTGGTAGAAATAGTGTTACTATTCGTCAATCATCCTCTTATATGATATGTTTTAACGTCAATATTTTTAAAAATATTAAATGAAGACCTCAGATGATAAATGTGGTAAGTGAAACAATCACCATTTTGAGAAAATGAGTTGTAAAGTTCCAAATACCTATTTACGTTTATTGTAAAATGCCTCCTTTATCAATTAAAATCTGGGTATCAGGTTTTTTTTTTTTTTTTTCAAACAGTAATTTAACAGATGATAGACAACCATTGATTGTCTTTAATCATATGATTAACTCATTTTTTTTTGTCACATATCACCTTTATCATCTAAACTCTTCAAATCTCAATTTAATTAATGAATATGTATGATGCATGATATTTTCCGCTTGTACAAACATCCGCAACGCGAGAACCAGTAACTTTTTTTTTCTTTACGTAAAAGAATTTTACTCTGCTTGTTACAATGTGATTTAAATTTGGTTCAGGAATATAGTTACTGATTTTTTTTTTTTTTTTCATATTCCTTGATTGCCAACATCTTTTTCAATCAGTAATACGAAAGTAACTCTGAAATTTTTGAGACAGGGGTAGACGATATGCTCCAAAAAGAAAATGTATATACTGGTCGGATATGTAAATTTGAACTCTTTTACAGACGATAATTTGTGACAACAATTGCAATTTAGCTATCGTAGAATAAATTTTGAAAGAAGCGAAAATAGAGTTCACGAGCGAACATTATCGAGCTATGATTTTCTATGACTTTAAAGTGGGGCTAAATCAAGAAGAAAGTCTTCAACGTCTACAATCAGCATATGGAAATGAGGCTCCATCTTGTGCCACTGTATTCAGATGGTTTGCAGAATTTAGAAGATTTTCTTTTAATAGAAATTTCCTTTTGGATAAAGAACACACAGGAAAGCCGTGTTCAGCTCTACTCCCAGAAAATGTGTCGGCCGTACAAAAATTGTTTGTGGATGATAATCGCTGTATTTACCAAATGATACAGAAGGAACTTAATATTAGATCCGCAGCTATACATAAAATTATTCATGAAGAATGGCATACGAAAAAAATAGTTTGTCGTTGGTTCCCCATAATTTAACAGAGCACGAAAAAGCGAAGCGTGCCAGAATCAATAAATAACAGTAAATCAGAAAACCTAAAATTACTTAATGATGGTGACCACCGCATTATTTCTAAAATCATCCCAGCAAAGAAAGAAACAGTGGGCCATCAGCTGAAAAAAAGATGGCAGCCAGCAGTGCCATCAGCGGTAAAGTGCAAGGGTGCCATTACTTAAACCTGTCGAAAAGTGTCCAAGCCTAATGCAGCTGGCCCCTCAGTGATGGCCAACAGCAGGCCAGCAGCGGTATGCCATCACATTACTTCAATCCGGCACTTTTCCTGCAGTGCTAGCACCTATCCCACTGCTATTCCTTTGTGGGCCCAGCACTTTCCCTTACAAAAATGTCTTATAGAATTCTATAAAAAAAACAAAGTATTATATAATTATGGCTCTTTTTTCTAAGTTAGTTTCACCAAGAGCTATAGAAATATCTCTAGAAGTGTCTATAATAGAAATGTCTATAGAAATATTTGAACTGCATGTGGTCACCCACCCAAGTACTGACAGCGCTCGATGCTGCTTGGTTTTCGTGATCGGACAGGAAAAAGTGCATTCAGCGTACACTACGACTGCTCGTAGTTTTCAAGCTCTCATTACACTATTTCAAGTTTGTTTCTTTTGTGATTTACGTTCCCAATCATTAAACTGGCATAGAAATTATTCTATTGTATAGAAATGCTAAGTATTTTATACGCTTTTTTTTTATTACTGATTCTGAACTGCGTAAATTATGAAAACCGAAATCCTTTGTAACCTAGTAAACCCAGATTTAAGGAGAAAAAAAAGTGCGTTGAAATAAAGAATTTATTTATTTATTCATTTACTTATTTATTTTGTTGGTGGCAGTGGTGCTATATTTTTTACAGTTTAAAAAAAAAATTAGCTTCACAGTTTAAATTGTGTTAAGTCATTTCAAATTTGTGTTCAAATACTCAATGTCTTCGATATTCGCAGCGCCACCTAGCGTAAGGGTTCCCAGCAATGATACTGCAAAAGTTCGTGCACTTCCATGTAGTGGTGGGCCAGTGCATGAGATAAAATGGATGCCCACCAGAATTTTATCTGATGATTTCCAACAGCAAAGTTGACTGAAGCTGTCCAGCAGTGGTCATGCAGTGGTAGACCATCAGCCAGCACTTCTCCATCATTGCCAGCACCTATCTTGCTGCTGGTCAGCAATTTCCTCTTTGCTGGGATAACTGGTGATGAGACGCACATACCTTTTTTGACGTTCCAACGCGTCATAAAAGTAAAGTATGGGTCTTTGAAGATGATCTCAAACCAACAATGGTGAAAAGACAACAAGCAATGTAAAAAGCAATGTATGCCGTGTTCTTCATAAGTACAGGTTTGGTCAAAGCCATTAAGCTAGATGGACAAGTGACAGTTACAGCTAACGGGTACACCACTAAATGGCTTCTAGAAATTCTTCAAGAAGTGAATGTTAGGAGACTCATGCTTCACCATGACAATGTATCTTCTCATTCAGCAAGGATTACAGTCGTATTGCTTGAACAAAAAAAAAAATCAAGATGATAGAATATCCAGCCGATTCTCCTGATGCTAGGCGTGACTTTTGGATATCTTTTAATCTAAAAAAATTACGTGATCGTCGTTTTTATTCCAAATATGAGATGGATGAAGCTATAAAAGAATATTTTTCATATATTCCAAGGAATGAAGGGCTTGAGGTAATCTTTGGAAAATTCGCCTACAAAAGTGCATAGCTATTGGAGGAAACTACACACTTGGACCTTGAGCACTCCTAAGAGCTTTCAAATTTAACTTGTGCCATATAGCCGTATCTCAAACATTTCACTGTGATCCTCGTATTCGCTCTATTTAATGACAGATCAAATAACGCGAAAATAAAGCGATTTATACTATTTCAAAAAAGTGGTAGAAATCAAGAAATCTGACATTTTTATTAAAATAAAATCTCGCGAACTAACAGCACTGCAACTGGAATTTATTACTAACAAAATAATAGGAGCTTATTTTTATCTCTTGCCAAATCAAAATACTAAATTTTTTATTCTGCAATATTATTTTACTTATCACATCCATAAATCATCATTATACATTGACATAAAAACATAAAACCTAAAAGGTATTTATTCTTCTCTATAATTTAACCTTCCTCTCTACATGTATGAGTCAGCAAAACGCAGAATTTCCCTTATACCTCTTTTCACTTCAAATCCAACCCCTTTTATTACAACTACTACCTCTAAATATTCTGCGTTGAAGGAGGGAGGGGAGAATTCTAACGGACAAAAGGGGGTAAATCACGTGACTCAGGTGACCAACCCCCACCATCGGTCACCCCGATACTCTGTGGACATTTTATAGAAAAATTCTCTAGCCTCCCCCCTTTTTCTTCCGTTTCCATAGTAACGAACAATCCTAGTGGACCTTACAGGCGGTCATTTCTTCTTTCGAAAACGCGGAAGAGCGGCAGGGTTGCTGTATTTGGCAGAATTTTATGTCGAATTAAATTCTATCGCCAAATTTTAATTTGATGACCAATAAATTAACACAACCTTTATCAAGTCTAGTGTAAATAATAGTTAGATAATCAGTAAAATTGTAATACCTGTGTTCAAATAAACTTGAGTTGTTGCAGAAAATGGAGAGGATAATCACGATAGTGAATTTATGAAGATTATCACGAGTTTTATTCGGTTTTGTAGGAATTTGAACAACTACCGAAATTTATTGCAGCTCGTTGCATAGTAAGGTCAAATGTAATGCTCTTGTTGTACGTATCTTTGTCCCTGCACTGCTGTAATTCTCGCTTAATTTGTGTTTTATAAGTAAAATGCTCAAATATAAGAATTGCGATTTCAGAGTTGTTTTCAATGAAAGACATCGGACAATCTATACTCACTGACATATTTGCATAAAGTCAAAGCTGTTATATAAGTTCAGATAACATTTGTATGTTTTTTATATGAATCTTGAATGTCTTATCTTGTTTCAATTTAACAAAGTAGCCCATAACATATCATTCGGCATGTTTTGAGAATAATCATAGTTAGGACTGAAAAAAAGCTATAGAGATTCGCTACAATAATAGTAGAGAATTAATAAAAGAAAGAAAGAGAGCGATCGAGTTTATATCGACACACACACAGTTACAAAGACAGTTGGAGAGTTTTATGCCAGTTCAAAATTATAAGCAACAAAAGAAAAATCATGCGCCAAGCATATATTATGAAACCCTTTCCAGCCCACTGGGGATAATGTAACGAATCTTCACCGTTTAATAAGTTGAAATAGGATGTCTAATTGAACCATTTGGAAACGTATAACACATTTGAAAACCCAATTTCAGCAATTAACATCTACAGTCGGAAAATTATCCGAATTCTTTGAGCAACCCTGTATATGATATATTATATATAGATTTGTATCTATAAACTACATGCATGCAAAAATTTAGTTCAGTTGGGAAATAGTACACACAGTTGAAAATTTCACTTCAGGAAGTTTTACTAATAAGGAGAATGGTACGTGAATTCTTTTGTGCAACCATGTATACGAGGTTTAGAATTTATACACAACGAGTAACATACAAAAAAGTAGTTAAATTTAAAAATGCATTCAGAAATTGAAAACACATGACCAGCAATTATTGCTTAAAGACAGTACTGTCTACTGTAACCTATTTCTTTTGTGTTCCTGTAAATGAACGACAAATGCTATGAATGCCCTATTATATAGTAATAATCTTGTAGTGAAATTTAGCGATTTATATCAATTTCAATACATTTGAAAAAGCGTAATGGCATTAAAATACACTGCAAACGACTTTTCCCAAGATATACCAAAATGTAACGGAATTCTTTTGAGTGCCCTTGTAAATGAACTATTAATGCGTCACACTTCATTTTCAATACCGAAAATGCCATGGTAAACATCATTAATATAGATCAATTGCATGAAAATCTGAGTATACTTACGCGAGGTAGGGGGTGGACAGACGGACAGACAAACTGAATTCATAAACACTTTTCAACTATGATGGAAAGTGTTAATTTAAAAAAAAAAGCATCATGTCATTTCTCAAGAAATTTTGAATAAGTGATGCATGTAATAAAATGAGTGCAAAAATGACGAGCTGATACGACATAAAAAGACATTTAAAACGAAAGAAACAGCTCGATGCTAGGTAGAATGTGGCCTGTTTGTAGGAAGTAAATCAGTTATAGATTCTTTTTGTCGAAAAGTGAAATTAAGTAGTGCATTCTCATCCTTGCAAGAGAATTTCTCAAATAAAAACGTCTGCAAAATATTCTTTATATCGCAATCATTGAGCGCTGATTTATATCTGTGTTTTCCAACCAAAAGATCTTTCCAAAAATATCTTCATATGAAGATAAATTGTTTCGATAGGGATAGCCCAAAATCTTCTAGGAAGGATCTATCAGAGATTTATTTTTGTTTTTAACATGATTTGATAACAAATAAACTTATTTAATGATTATTACGCATCTTCTTATTGAGAGTATTTAAAAATTACAGCTAATTTGCAAGTAATGTAACTTTATGTAAAATGTAAACGTCCTTTCAAAATAAATTGCAGAAATTGCTCAAAATAAATTGCAGAATAAAGCTATATTATCATTGCAAATCTATTTATTATTTTCGAAATTTGATAATTAGATAAAAAAGGAATATCATTTTAGAAGAGCATATAGAAAAAAATGAAAAAAAAATCATTTTCTAGTCAGAAATTTGAAAAATACGCATTCATTCCTTAGCCGCAAGTTTTTGTGGTTAAGAGGGAAGTTTGAAATCCGGCTGATAGAAAGCCTTATTTCTACACCTAAAAAAGATAAACGTTTTTTAATCAACGAAAATATAATGTAACCATGCTCGAAAGTATACAATAACATTTTCCGAGTTACTCACGACTCCAAAAAGCATTGTTTATCTTAAAAACCTCATAAACCGATATATTTCCGCGATTTAAAGAAGCATTTATAAAAACAAAGATTCTTTTGCTGTCAATGATATTCGAAAAATTTTCGAGTATTTTTTAGAGTGTATTAATAAGTTTATTCAAATTAGAACATCCGTTTTTAGCAGCCTATCTATTTTCAATTAAACATTTTTAGCTGCATAATTGAATTTTTACTTGAAAGAGTAACAAAATAATATTAATTTTATTGCTCATGTTAATGCTGTTAATTTATCATGTTTGTCTGTTATTAATGCTGTTAATTTATCATGTTTGTCTGTTAAAACATGTTTATTGAGCATGAAAATGTTTATTTAAGAATGAATAACATCCTAAAAGTGATATTCTGATAGAAAACTGATTAATACTTAATGAAAACTATCCAGGAACATGTCTTAAAATCAGTAGCAGAGAAAGAAACACTGCTTTTGTAAATGCTACCTTAAATTTCGAAGATATATTGGTTTCTGAGGTTTCTAAAGGTAAAGAAACCTTTTTGGAATCGTGGATAAAAGGAGAAAGTTTTCTCCTTTTCTTTCTTCAGCTTGGAAATTACTTTTAAAATCCCTCCCCTATTTTCTCTTCTCTTTCTATTATATATATATATATTTAATCTTTTCCCAGCAAAGAGGAAATTGCTGGCCAGCAGCAAGATAGGTGCTAGCAATGATGGAGAAGTGCTGGCTAATGGTCTACCACTGCATGACCACTGCTGGACAGCTTCAGTTAACTTTGCTGTTGGAAATCATCAGATAAAATTCTGATCGGCCTCCGTTTTATCTCATGCGCTGGCCCACCACACCAGGAAAACACTGCAGGAAAAGGGTCGGATTGAAGTAATGTGAC
Source organism: Maratus speciosus (assembly GCA_963932465.1). Classification (NCBI taxonomy): domain Eukaryota; kingdom Metazoa; phylum Arthropoda; class Arachnida; order Araneae; family Salticidae; genus Maratus; species Maratus speciosus. Next base: position 444,897,618 of record OZ010790.1, on the reverse strand, counting down.
GGCATACCAATGCTGACCTGCTGTTGGCCTGCTGTTGGCCATCACTGATGGGCCAGCTGCATTCCACACGGGCACTTTTTCACTGGTTTAAGTAATGGCACCATTGCACTTTACAATGATGGCGGTGCTGGCTGCTATCTTTTTTCCAGCTGATGGCCCACTGTTTCTTTCTTTGCTGGGTTATTTTTTATGTTGTCTCTTTTAGTTTTATTTTTTGATTTACTTCTTTTATTTTATTTATTTATCCATTTTTTATTTGTTTATGTTTTTTATTTCCTTTACTCTTTCCGTTTCTGTTAATTTTTCCTTTCATTTTGGAAGCACTTTCCTCCTCTGTATGTTCTCCTCTGTGACTGGTGCTTTACTTTTCAGCTAGCGCCACCTGTCTCATTCCTTGTAAACACTCCTATCTGTCCTTACTGTTCATTTGTGACCTTGTTTCCTTACTCAAACGTGTTTACCTTGGCTGATGACGGACTGTTAAAATTTCCATTCCGAAACACTTCCCGTATGTTCTTTTACTTTATGGTGATTCATACAAAGTTTTATTATTTAATCAGAGGAGGTTGTTATATACTTTAGCTCGCGGTTATATTATATTTTCTCAGATTAAAAAATATCTGCATTTTTTTACAGCGTACTGAAAACTACTTTCTTTACTGTTTCTGTAATTTTGGTTACGTTGGCCATGTAGAGATAGCCTTTAAATTTTTAGCCCCCGGTACGGTATGCTATTTCTTTCTCCCAGCTTATTTTGTGACATCTCCAAAAAATAACGTTACCTTACAGAATCTAGCCGTAAAACAAAGCAGTACGACTAAATAGTCAATAGCAATTTTTTAAACTTCTATGCATCGTACATTTTCAATTTTTATACCGTCGTATTGAAAAAAAAATGTACTTTTAAATGCAACTTGTTTGAAAACTAATCTCCATTTATTTTTGAAATATTAATTTTTTTGTAGTTTTTAGAGCCATTTTCTTAATATTGGCAACGGAAGCTCCATTTCTGTAGAAAGTAAAGGAAAAATAGTCGTAAAATATTAATTATATCTTTTTGTTGCCATTTTTTCATAACAACCGAAAGAAAATGTAATTAAAATGCGTGCTATTTTGAAAAAAATGTAAACGAATGATTTCTGTTAATGACGGCAGCTTTTTTCTGCATTTGTGTATTATTTCGCGATAGTGACGTCCTATGCATACTTTAGTGTAGATGTTTAAGAGTGGATCGTAAATGTGGAATTCTTAAGCGAATGCGAATGACGTCATTTCAACTAAAATAAAAGGGTGTTCTGTAAGTCTTAAAATTGAAGTATGTTTTGTACTTAGATACATTTTTTTTTTTCATCAGGAGCGACACTAAATTCTGAAAAAGCAGAATTCCGGTTTTCCAGTTATTGATTCTTCCTATATTTTCCTTTTTTGATTTTTATTTCCTCTATCTTCTTTTTTCCTACCAACGATTTTCACATTTCCCCCTACTTTTCTGCTTATCCCAATGTAACGCTTTCTTCTTCTATTCATGTGAAATAACTCTTGCCTTGTGAATTTTTTCTTCTCCTCTTCATCACTATTCGTTATATTCTTATACATGAGTTTTTGTTTACCTGACGAAGAATAGGGCCATTTTAGAACCGAAACGAACGTCGCGCTTTATTAAGATTTTATTCTTATGCGGTAGAAAAATATTTAAGATAGCTTTCGTTAGTGTCTTTGGATATCCACGAAATTTATATAGGTATCAGAGATTTATTAGAAGATGTCCAGTATTGATAAGTAATTTTTTAGAAAAATAATTAAAACGAAGTTCAAGGTATTGATAAATGAGATATATATGTATATATATATGCATACAGGGTGTTTTGTTTGTTTGTCTGTTTGTTTTTTCAAAAAAAAAAAAAGATGTCGTTATTTTTCTATTTTATTCGTTAATAACTGGCATGTTCTTCTATCCTTTCACCTTTAGCCAATTCCAAATAATAGTCTGAAACTAGACTAAGGTTTGCGTGAAGGAAATTTATGCTACTGGAAGTTCAAAAATTTAGGAAGTGCACAAACAATTTAGGAAAGACTTTTAAAACAGACTTTTTGCTTCCTATTTTACACTGTAGGGAAAAAAAAAAAAGAATCCCTCAAATTGTCAGAAAAAAACTGTCAATTTTGGCACTAGTGGTAAACTGTTTAATTTAAAGAAAATATCTGTAATTTGTCATTAAAACATTTTTTTCTGTAAAAATTACAAAATTTACCGTTTTTACAGAAAAAAAAACTGTTTTTCTTTAAAACAGTTTTTATCTGTAAAAAATACAATTATTTTCTGTAAAATTTGTAAGGTTTTTTTACAGTGTATGCTTGATAAAGGATTCTTCCTTCTTGTTATAAATTCATATAAAATTACTTATATTCAGTGTCTCAAATCTCTTTTCGGATTTTTTTCAATTATGATCTTTGACTGTATATCTGAAATAGTTTAAAGACTCCGTAAAAACTGTATAACAAGAAATAAATATTCTTATTTCCTTCATATTGGTTCTTTGTCTTCATTTTCGCAGTAATATATTATTATCACAATATGAAACAAATACAATATTTAAAAGAAATATTCCTTTTATACATAAGAAAATACTGATGCATATTGTTAAAGTCTAAAATTTGTTTAAATATTGAATACATAAATGTAGAAATCTAGCTAACTTTTTAAAACGCTTCTGTTATGAGGCATTAGCCAGGATCACCATTGTACAGTCGTGGAAAAAAAAGTAAACACACCCTACTAACTCCTCAAAAAATTATCGTAGAAGACAGTTACTGGTACCGAACGATTGGAAATAAAGTCTACTTTTAAATGATGTGGATAAAATCAGCTTAGGGGGCCATCTACATATTAAAACGAACCATAACTTTGTTTTTTTTTTCAATAGCAGTACACAATTCTGACAGCATAAATGAACTCTACACCCTTCAATTAGCCTAAAAACAAATTCTTATGCAATTCGTACCATAAGTTTCTGAGAAATTAATTATTTTAAAACGAGCGTATTTTAAGGGATGTATCTAAACTGGAGTTCGGAACTCGATTGTTAACCGAGAGAGCTCCCATCTTGATCAAGGCACCTTAAGAAGTCAATGAAGCCTGCTAGATTACAGGACAGCAGAAGAAATTTCAAAATATCTACTCACTTCTTTTATAGACGGCCCCTTAAACCATCATTTTGCTGTTTTTTAAGCATAATTTGAAAACTACTTGGAAGAAAAATGTGAAAATTTGGATTTCCATAAAGCAGGACTTAATAAATATAAATCCATCAAAAAAATTGTAGGTTGCAATTAATAATTTTTTCGAATATAAATTCATAATTCATATAAAATTATAAAAATTGCAAATTCAGCGTATTTATGTTTGGGTATATTAGTATTATTGCTGCACAAAAAATTAGCACATTAGGAGCATAATTTCTGGAGATATAAATAAAAACATGAAAATGCAATTTAACATTAGAAGCACTAAATTTTGAATGTTTATAATTCAAAAACTTATCATTCAAATGGCTTGAAATTTGGTGTCTAGGCATAGTTTGAACCGAAGTTTTGAAATATCTCGTTAAAATTAGGTATTGTTATTGAAAAAAAATGAAGTTTCGATTTGTTTTAATATGTAGATGGCCCCCTAAGCAAATTTTATATACATCATTTAAAAGTAGACTTTATTTCCAATCGTTCGGTACCAGTAACTTCCTTCTACGATAATTTGTTGAGGAGTTAGTAGGGGGTGTTTACTTTTTTTTTTTTTTTTTCCACGATCCAACCCTGATCCAAATTTCTTCTCAGGTCACACTTACAGGTAATCTTAATTTACTTTTTTTTTCATCATTTAACATATATAAGTGTTATAAATGTATCTATATTTCAAATGAGTTGAAGTAATTAAATGTTAATTTAATTCAGCTAAAAATATGACCATCTGTTATTTTAGAATAATTCACAAAAAAATATCCTTTTTTAAGAAAAACATATTTTTTTCTCTGTCTCTTTCTTTTTCTATTTCTCTGTCTTTCTATCTCTCTATCTATTTCTGTCTCTGTCTCTATCTATCTATCTATCCATATATATCCTTTTGAAGTTAGAATACCAATAACATACGAATGATTTGTTTTTACACTAAATATAAATGAAAACATTTCAACAATGAAAAATAAAACGAATTTACAAACTATTACTAAGCTATTACTAAACTATATTTATTAAAAAACTGCAAGAAATAATTGGGTCTATATTGTAGAATTTTACCTGTAATGCTGCAAGACATTTATTGTTTTCTAATGTTTTGTATTGCATTTTAAATAAACACAAGTTTTCTCTTTATAATACTATCTGTCAACAAAATAGAAACAAGAGACAATTTTTAATCTTGCTTGAATCTCTGTTAACTTATCTAAAAATTACAAGCACATGTTCAGTAACACAGAGAGTGGCAAAATTTCGAGACGATTTCGGCTAGTCTTTCATCGCGTGCCTGAAGATAATATAAAGGAGATTTAAAGCCATTACTTTACATCATTTTTTTATTCCCTTACAAAAAAAAAAAAAAAAAACATTCATTTAGATTTCTAAAATAAAACATAACTAAAAATTGATGCCATGTGCATATTGATTTATTGTGAGACTGAGAAATATCGAAAGCTAATTATGATAACTTTTTAATTTTCTTATCAATATTTATTAAAAATTTTTGGCATATCACTTAAAACTTTGATAGCAAATTAACAAGTTTTACATGTTAAAGCATGAAAAATCTGTACTTGACTTTTAAATTGTTTTATTAAGATGCCTCTCAGTTTTATCAACTCCAAAAATAATAAATTGCATTGATTAAGCTTGTATTTACCAATTCTTACTTTTGAAGGATAAAAATCAAACAGCATTTTTAACAATAAATAAATACCCCATGTTCTGACGTAGATTGCTCAATTTTGATACAAGACTCTACATTTACAGGTATACCTTATGTGAAGGATATAAAAATGAAAGAGGAAAAATTAACAAAAGATGAAAATGAAATATATATATATATATATATATATAAAAGCAATTTAACAAATTACAACGACCATTTGGAAAAGGATTTTTTCGAAGACTAAAATTTAAGACAGAAAAAATCGCACGGAGTTGATCATACATTACGTACGCCATGAATTAAACATTAATAGTGTTATTACACGTAAAATTTGCAAGCGACAAAAATCGCCTGCGAATCGTCAGATTTCTTGAATCTTACGTATTATCCAAGCATTTCATTGGCAGTTCGGGAAAAGGCTTTTTCATCGTCAGATTTCCATGAAATCTGACCAACAATTTTAAATGAAATTTCATTCTTAAACTTCTAAACATCCCACAATATTACTTTTTACACCGTCGTATAGAAAAAAAAGTGTACTTTTAAATGCAATTTGTTTAAAAGCTGTATCTCAGTTTGTTTCTGAGTTATTATTATTATTATTTTTTTCTTTTTTTTTTACTTTTTATTACTTTTTTGTCATAGTGGCAACAAAAGTATCCATCTCTGTTGAAAGTAAAGGGAAATACAGATTACTGTATAGACCAATCAGAAAACAAATAAAATGCGGATTCAACCAATAAAAAGCGTCAGATATGCTTTTGATTTCCTACCCTGACGAGGACAACAATCATTTTTCCAAATGGTAAAAAAAAAAAAAATGAGATTGTTCTATATTAATAAACGTTATATGTATTCGCTTTGCATTTCCTCTTTTTTTTTTCCTTAAAGTTTGTAGTTCTTGGTGCACTTTTCAATGTTCTTTAGTGCATTTTCATGCTACCTATCTCATGGAGGTTTCTTTAAAAGGAAAAAGTGCGCGTAACACAGCTAATTTACTTTTTGTATTATTTATTGTCTCGAATTTTAAGTGAACTTAATACACCAAATTTATTGTAAATAGAAAAAAATAACATTAACTAAAAATTTCATTGCGTTACTGGAAATCTAACGGAAGTAAGTAGCACGCCAATTTTTTTTCTTCCTTTAAATCTTCATATTTTGCAAAGGAAGTGGATTGTAATATTCCCCCGCCCCCACCACTTTAGCCCTATAGTGTCAACTTTTATTTTATTTTTAGTTGATTTCTTTTTCTTGGTAGTTTTAATATGATTAAGGATGTGCATTTACTGCATTTTTTATTTAATATTGTTTGAACATTGTGTAAATTTGCTATACAAGAATAGAAACATAGATTTATATGAACATAACACCATTGTTAAGGCCGTCGCCAAAATATGTATCGGAAGGGGATTTGTGGATTCAAAATGTTATTCTTATTATGTTTTTTAGAATAGTTTTTTTTATGATTGGAAAGAGGCGTGTTCTCAAAGTTTTATAGAAAACCGAAATAATTCAATCATATAATTACAAAAGAAAATTTAATCTGTGACTTACTTCATTTCAATTAACTTTACAATCCCATTTGTACTGCTAATTGTCCAATGTATTAACATTAATGTCATTTATATAATTAATAGGTAGATTTGTATGTATCATTTAAACTGTTTAAATAGCTAAAATGTCTTCCCGGGCGCATACGTTTGAACAACTAAATTTTCTAAACTTTTTAAAAGTTTGTGCATATTTGGAAATAAAACTCTAACTTTATTCTTTAACAGTTTCATTTAAACATGTAGTACAATCTATATTAGACTGATGTAGGGTCATTTTCAATAAATGCATACAATTCAGAAAACATTTTTTTTTAATTACTTTTAAATTTCACATTAAAAATGAAATAAGTGATAATGTATAAGTTAGATGTGTCTGTAAATATAATTAATTAAGCACTTTAGCTTTTGGTATAATTTTTATACACTATTTTTCTCAAAATTACCAGTAACATGGTAACAGACTTGGCATTAACAGCAAAATATCTTCCAAAACCTACATGCTAATTATTAACACTAAGAAACAAAACAAAATCTTTAATATATTAACTAGATAATAATATTCAAGAAAAAGAAAGTACTAAACTTATATTTTTAACATAAAAAATTAGGTAACAGACTTGACATTGAATAAAAATACTCACCTTTATAAAAAATTCTTTACTCCACTACACTGTTGTTTTTCAACTGCAAAAGAAAATGGCTACAAGTAAATATTTAACTAGTATAAGTATTTTTATTGCAAATGTGCTGCCATTTCTTGGTGAAATTGTCACCTTTATTTCATGAAATTGTAGCTTGGTAACAGACTTGACAAAATATGAGGGACAAAATGTTTTGTAGATTTTCTTAAAAAAATTTTTTTTTTTGCGGGAATAATGTCAGAAATTTAAAATAATGATGATTTATCTCATTAAATGTCCCAATTACTTTCCTTTTAAAGTGAAAAATGAAGTGAAAAAATATTACAGAATTATAAAATACAGAAGAGGGACAGCTATTTTTTTCTTCTACTAGATGCAAAAATCTGCATCTTTAGGGGAAAAAATATGAAAGTGATTATTTTTATGTTTTAGAAATATGTTGTGTAGTGTAATTAAATAAGTATAATATTTATAGTCAGTTTTAAATAATATATTATGAGTACAATTTTTTTTTTTTTTTACTGTGGGACAGCATATGTATGCATATTTTGAAAATGACCCTGTAACCACTTTATTCGACAGCGTTGAAACTTCGCTTTCAAAGAGTTCCGTTACGAAAAGTTTGTGTGAGTTTTAAAGATTTCATAAATATTGCGTTCATTTTTGCAGCATGCTGACGGAATCAAAAGATAAAGAGATGCCTAGCGCAAAATGCTGATTTTTGAACTTTATCTGTTTTGTCTGATACTCAGGGAGCCGCTGCACTGAAACTCTCCGACCGCGAAATCTCATGTTAACCTACCGAAAAATATTGAAGCGTGATTGCTCATTACCTAATATAATTGTTAAAATGCCGTTTTCACCATCAGAAAATAGACATCAGATGTCGATAATGCGCGCTTTCAAAAATTGTCTATGTAAATTTAAAGTATTTTTAAGAAGATGGTGAATTTTAATCAAATGAAAATTTCAAAGTTTATAGGGTTTTTTTATGTACTTAAAATTTACGGAGATATTTTTTTAAAACGCACACCATCGGCATCTGGCTTCTACTTTCTGATGGTGAAGACGATATTTTAATGGTAATGAGTAATCGCGCTTCAAAGTTTTCCCGTAGGCTAACGTGGGATTTCGCGGTCGGGAAGCTCCAATGCAGCAGAGTTTGGCCAGATTAGGTAACAAAGAACCTTTACGGGTTGATTTAAAAAATAGTAGAAAATTTATACATCAAGATTTTATATCTCTCCATTTTCCAACAATCAATATAGATCTTTTCACGCAGTGAGAAGATATGCCATGATTCGGCCTTTATGGAGCTACTTAAAATTTGGAAAGAGATGCTCGGTACAATAAGAAACAATAGTATAAACAAGTAAAAATTAAATTTAAAAAATCAAAAAACCCGACTACGTAAAAAGCGAACTAATTCATTATTTCTAATCAATGTGAAACTATTTTTTATATTACTTACCTATTTTTTTTTATTTACTTGTATTGATGACTTTTAAGTTGTGTTTAATTGTTAGTTCCTATCTATAAACACTATTTTGATGAAGCGTATAGATGTCTATGAAGGTGAGAGTAGCAGTAAAGCTAGCGATCCTACCTACACAACTTCCAGGTTGTGTAATATTTAAACGGAGCTTCTGATTGTAAAATAGTCAATGAAACATCGTCTTCATTTTGAAAGAACTATCCAATGATATGCCACTCAATAGGGTGCGTAAAAAAATTTTTCATCTCTACCTCCATTTTGTATTTTACAGCCGCCATTTTGAATTTATAAAAAAACATAGCCTATAACCATCGGACGGTTAAGACGAATCGATAGAGACCTCATTCATTAAAATCCATCCAGCCGTTGGGATATTTCGAGGGTATAAAGAAATCCACATACCCAGATACGCGTGAAACACATAACCCTTCTTGGGAGTCGGGTAATTAATTTACGTTCACAAATATCCATTTTTATTATTGCACTTAATTTCGTTATGCATGAGTTCGCGTGATTTTTGCTGACCAGTTTTCAATTTAAAAAGAAGTTGTGAAAATATTTGAATCATGATAGATCTTGTGAATGTCACCGTCTGAGCGATGAAACATGTCGATCTGAATAAAGGTATTTATTTGCCTTGTAAGTGTATTTTTATCACTTTTAGCAAGTATCTCAACTCAAATAAATTTAAAATGTGCTAGACAGACTTATGTATCTGACCTTGTGCAGCACATTTAAACAGTCTTCAAACAAAAATGAATCATAGAGGAAATAAACATTTCAATACAGGCATCGCCCGACTTACGTATTACGCGACTTACGTGAATTCGCAGTTACGTAATAAATCTCGAAAATTACATACTAGCGCATTTGATACGCAGTTGCATACTTTTGATATTTACTTTATAAATAAAATATATAGATATATAAACCACAACCGTAATATAGTTTATACATTAGATAGAGTTATATTTTTATTGGTATATACAATCAAATCTATAACAAAACAACTTAATATTTATTGTTAGCTATTAATAGTAGTCATCTAATTCATAATAAATACAGTTTGTGTTTATCAAGTATTATTTTATTTTGTGAGTGCTATTCATTTGTCTTACCATCAGAAATGCATGGAAAATAGGTTAATCCTTTCCGGACCCAGTGATCCCACGTTGGGACCACCTAATTTTAATTCCAAACTTCCAAACGGCACCAAGAATATTTTAATAAAATTTTTATTTTACAACGAAAGGTTAAAGTAATAAGTTTGTAATTTCTAAAAAAAAAATGTCGTTTGTAAATTCAGCTGTCAGTTAATCATTTCATCATTTTACGAACAGAATTTCTCTATACCAGAATGGGTTAATTTATTCCTCTTTAATTATTTCTCATTTTTATAGTTGTTTGATGTAGATTCAAAATTGTTATAAATAAGTTCATCAATATTAGATTTATAAGTCCCGTAATCCACAAGATATTTGAAAAATGTTCTTTAAGTTTGTTTTTATATTTTTTCATACTTTTATAGTTTATGTACGAGTAAGTACTGTCGAATGATGCTTTATTTATAAATTAATACGGTGTAAATAATATATATATGTATATATATATAATAAATATTGCAGTTTCCTACAAAATTTTACCTAAGCAACTTACAAATTATACTTATATAAAATTCAAGTTGCGTAAAACTTTACGGAACGCATTACTTACGTAAGTCGGGAGATGCCTGTACTTACCTACCCATTGTCTTTCATTGTTTGCATGGTTATTATTTTATTAAACACTAGTGTATTAATACACTATTAAAAAAAACCTGTTGATTTTACAGAAAATCTGTCAGCAAGGACGTCAATAGCCATATTGCAAAAAAAGACAAATTTTTCTTAAATTGCGAAAGTATAATATAATCACAAACGAAAATATACAATAATGTTTTCTGACTTAAACATGATTCTGAAAACCTTTCTTTATATTTAGAAACATCAAAAATCAATATATTTTCAAAATTTAAAGAAGCATTTATAAAAACAAAATTTCTTTTGCTGCCAATGATTTTCGGAAAGTCTACGAGTTGTTTTTATAGTGTATTAATCAGAGTTCTCAAAACGGGATATCAATTTATAGGATGATATAAATTCTCAATTAAATATTTTCAGCTACAAAACATAATTTATAGATGCAAGAGTAACAAAATAATATTAATGTTAATGTTAACACTGATAACTTATCACGATTGCTGTAAAAACATGCTTGTTGTACATGAAAATATTTACTCAGGAATCGATTGCATTGTTCCGTGTGGAGACAGCTTATTAACCCCTTTGGGACCGGCGGCTTTTACACAAATTTTATTCGGTTGCACCACATTTTTTTTTAAAGTTACCTTTACTTGAACAATCACGAAAATGCTCTAATTAAAGAAACTAAATATTACTTTTCTTTTTTACTGGTGCCTTAAACAAATTTTGTATGCTCTTTTTGAGGGTACATATATGCACCCATGGTCCCGAACGGGTTAATACAATGTAAAAACTACTCGGAAACGTTTCCAAAAATAAGTGGCAATTTTTTTTTTTTTTTTTTTTTTTTTGGTAAATGCTTCTTGAAATTACGAAAATATACTTCTTTCTGAGTTTCTAAATATAAAGAAAGCTTTTCGGAATCGGGGTTAATTCGGAAAACATTAAAAATATTTTTCGTTTGTGGTCATAGGGTAGATTGGGTGAAGATGCCGTAGTTTTTGACTTAATTGTTTTAAAAATCGCCTGTTGTTTGTATTTGTTATTCATTGATTTCTTGTTAAAGTTTAGACTCTTATGTATGATTTAAAAACTTATTTCATTTTACAGATGTTATAGAAAGAGCATCGAAATTTTTGTTTTTCCAAACACTTGCATTTCGGCATCTTACCCATAACTTTCGGTAAGATGGCCAACTATCTAGGGGTAAGATGCCTTATGGAGTTTCAATGTAAATAATAAATTTTGTGAAGCAGTATAAAACATAATGGGACGAATAAAAATAACTTTTATATTTTAGACATACTAAAGTTGTTAACTTACTTAATATTAGGAAATTACAAAAATATGAATGTAACAAACGTTGGCAATATAATAAAAGAACAAACTGATATTTATTTGTTATATTTATGTTAATATATTTGGTTGTGTAATATTTATTTAATATATTATGTTCTACTCAACATTTAAAAGAATTATGGCTCTTAAGTAAGCCTATTTTTAAACATTATAAAAAGTTTAACTACGGTAAAGCCACTGTGATAAAGTACTTTAGAGTCAAACTTTTTTGTTAATGTTTTTCATATGTCCCTTTGTTATTTTTAGCAATATCTCAGGTCTGCCACAAACTGCACATTTCTTTAGGAACTTTGAGCAGCTTTTATATAACCAACAGTTTCACTGAATGCACTTGATTCCATCACAATTTCCCTAGTTTTTATTGCACTCTGCTAGACACTCTGAACAATCATCCTCATTCACTTTAAAAAAAAAAAAAAATCTTCGTGTTCTGAATATTGGAAGGGAATTTAATCATCATCCATATCATCGTCAGTTGAAGATTTTGTCTTTCTACCCTTTGACTTCTTATCTAATTCCTTTTTAGAAAGGCTTGAGACACCTGGAAATTCGCAGTTGCTATTGTCACACCGATTTAGTTTGGCTTTTACAGGCCTTTTAAATTATTTTTATTTGAATATTAAAATGAGAAAAAAAAAAAACTTTGGTGAAAATTACGTCCTATTTAAAACGATACATTTAAAACGTCTAATTTAAAATAATTTTTTATAGCGTCTTTATAAAATTATTTACTTAGCCATTTTATACGAGCTAACTTTAAATTACTGGGTTGATCTTATTTAATCAATCACGAAAGTAGCAGTTAGCTGTCTCGACAGCAATTGATTCTGTCTTAAAATCCTTCAGCCAAAGGGATGGAATGGAAACCTGATTACAGGAGATCGCCACTAGTCGTTTAATTACGATTTAATCTTCCAATATCTTTTCAAAGCAGATCCAATTAGCGTGTTTTTAGAGCCTGCGGTATCTGGATGGAGGATGGCGAGCATAGCTCTTAGGAGGCAGAAGCCCCTAGTTATCCAAAACTATATTATATACTGCTGATATTTACATTTATTAAAATTATGTATAACTGCATTTAACATAAAAATTTTAACGATTAAAATTAATAATTATTAAACAATTATTTATCAGGCCAAAAAAATTTATTTATAAAGCAGAATACATATATAAACTTTCATATTATGTTCACCTTAGATTTTAATATTTCTTTGTGTCATTTTAAACATTTAGAAAATTTATAATTTTAATCAATGATTTTTTTAATCGATTAAAATCACGATTTAATCACTGATTTAAATTATCTGATTAAAATTGTTGACAAGTTACTTAATAGCCAACAGCAATTTAAACAATGAAGAATAAACCAAGCATTTGACCGCAACGGAAAAAACCAGCATCTTACTCCCCCAAAAATTTTCGTCGACTCACCCCCAAAGTATTGGGCAAGACGTCGGTGCCCCCCCCCCCACACACACACACACACACACCACCACCACCACCACTGACTTGAAGAAGCGGGAACCGGCCAATATTTATGTTTTGCAGAAAGTCCAGGTACCAGTACTCTCTAAAAATATCAGATTTTTTTCTCTGGTTGTTTAAACTAAGAATTATATAGGCAAATAAAGAAGTCACGTAAAAAATTTTGGACAATTACCAGAAGTGTTAAGACGAAATAGCAATAAAAAAATACCACTTAAAAATTTTAAAAAAGAACGCAAATGGAAATTAAAGTATCACTAGGGAACCCTTTTCCTTACAACTGAGCAGCGTTTCCCTACATCGCCTGCGCATATGAAAACTACGTGACACGGCATCTTGTACAACATGGCATCTCACCTCAAGTTACCCTATCATATTTTCCGAGATTAAGAAAGATTTCTCTTTTTTTACAGTGCAGGACGCCAATAAAAAAACTATTTTTACGGAAAAAATCTGTATTTATAAGAAGCTTTTTGTTATTTTACCAGATTCTGCCCGTAAAATAAACAGTTTACAGATTTCCCTCGTAATAAAACGTGTATTTATTAGGAAATCGCTGTTATTTTAACATATTTTACAGTAAAATAAACTATTTTCAGATTTTCTTTGCACTGCAATCTTGGCTGACAGGGTCTTATTGTAAAATCAACGGATTTATTTATTTTTTTTATTTTTTTTACAGTGCATTAAACCGAAAAACACAAAGAAAAGTGTATTATTTTAAATCTTAAATAAACTTCTAGCGTTTACCTCATATAAAAATTACAAGCATATGTTCAGTAACACAGTGAGCGATGAAATTTCTAGACAATTTCAGCCAGCTTTTCATCGCGTGCCTGAAGATAATATAAAGGAGATTTAAAGTCATTACTTTAGATAGATTTTTTTTTTCTTTGCGAAAACATTCTTTTATGTTTCTAAAATAAAACATTATTAAAAAATAATGTCATATATTGATTTACAGTGAGAAAAATCCAAGATGAATTTCGATATAGGTATTTAATTTTTATGTAATCGATATTTATTGGGTTTTTTTTTTTTTACATATACAGGGTGTTGACGAATCCGACCGACAAATTCAGATGGGTGATAGTAGAAAATGTTATAAAAATATGATATCTTTGTAATCTAAATCTTTCTTACCTCGGTTCTGAATTCTAGACTCTTTTATATGAATGATCTCGCTTAAATATATTTACTTCAAAGAATATAAACTACGTTGGACGAAAGAAACATTTTATAAACGAAAACTAATACTAAAACAGCTACATAACGCTCTTTACACATCTTCAATTTTAACTGCATACATCTCGTCTACAGAAAAAGAATAGAACAAAAAATGACCTAAAAATCAAATAATAAACAAACAAGTTGAAAATTGCACGTCAAACGTGGTAAGTGACGTGCGTTCCTACTATAACTAGTTTTATAAATATTTTTTGCATATTGTACTGAATGTATATTTTACTGTACTTCATAAGTGCATATCAATTTCATTCTGTTCGAAAGACTGTAATAACTTGAAATGCACTTGAAATAATTTTTTCATTGGCCGTAAAGTAACGGAAAACTTTTAATTGTCCCTGTAATTAAACTATATATCCGATTTTCATAAAATTTTAAATGACTCGACAAAATTGCGCAACAATTATGTACTTAAAATTTCAGACCATTCGGAAGGCTGTAACATCATTAAAATGCACGTGCAATATTTTTTTCCCATTGGCCGTAATGTAACGGAAAACTTTTGACTGTCCCTGTATTTAAACTATACATCCGATTTTCATAAAATTTGAAATGGCTCGACAAAGTTTTGCAACAATTGCATATTTAAAATTTCAGAGCATTCGGTTGGGTAGTTTTTGCTCTGTTATATGCGGATTTAAGGACAGACAGACCGAACCGAACGACGACTATAGGTGCAACGTACACTGTAAAAAAAAAAAAAAAATCGTTAAAAAACGGAAATAGTACTGACAATGCAGACGCCAGTATTATTTCCGCTTTTTTACGGAAAATTTCTTTCCGTAAACTCCAGAAAATTTTCTGTTTTTTCACAAAATTTTTTCGGTTTTTTTTTTCAATATATCCGTATTTAAATTTTTTTGTTTCAAAGGCAAAAAAAAAAAAAAAAAAAAAAATCGTAGAACTTTTCGAGGAACTTATATTTTTATGAATTTCAACGGACACGTTTATCAAGGTAGCGTATCTCTAATTTATTCAAATAACAGTAATGAAACAACACTTGCCTAGGGTGGGATCGAACTGCGGAACCGGCCTCTTCCAGATTAGCGCTCTTATCCACTATGCCACGGGGACACGAGTTACGTTTCCAAATATCGTTACTTATTTCAGATGCTTTTTATGAAGTAAAGGCACGATGTTAAACAAGGAACGTATTTTCGTTGGAGATATTTTTCAATTGAGTGTACAATTCTGAATATTTCCATAATTTTGAAAATTTAGCTTTTTAATTTCATGCTTTATAAAAAGAAAAAAATTAGTCTTTAAAATATTACGTGCATAAAAGAATGTATTATAAGCAGGGCTTAAATTGCGCCGGAGCCCACCGGAGCCCGGCTCCGGCACTTCTCTATTTTTAGTAAATACTTAAATATTGGTCGGAATTCACCGGAGCCCATAAATACAGGGCTCCGGAGCCTAGTGCAATAGCGCTTCCGAAAAACCGAAGTGCTCGAACTCAATCTGTCTGTAAATTAAAAATTTTATTTACTCAGGTATAGAAAAAATAAAATAACTCTTCCTCCTTTTTAATGCCATTTTGATCAGAATAGGAGAAACAGAAATCGTGTTTTGTTTATCCTACTGACATTTTCAGATTTATGTCTGGCACTGTTTTCCGCGACATGTATATTGGCGCGATTCAAGAGCGCGAGCAATGAATTTGCTTTCTGTTTGATTTTCTTTTCTGACACTAGGATATTTTTTAGTTGGATCATTTTTTTAAAAATTTTGATATCTAACCAGAAAAGAATATTTTTCTTTTTTAGTCAACGAGCATCAGCTTGAGATATTATTTGCTTGAGGTTTTTAGTTTTCCATTGCGTACGAGTACAAAAATAACGTTAGTGATTTTCTATTTATTTTTCATCACAAATGCGGCTCTGCTCTGCAGATTTACAAAGTTGTAAGTAGTAGTCGTCATTTGTAAGTAGATATAATTGTAATGCATTGTTATTTTTATATTAAGCAATAGAGCAGCGTTTACCCTTTTTCTATAAAAGCATTGAGTCTTTCCGATCACGGTGTCAGATGTTTAATTTAATCTGATTTTCAGGGACTCATCACGAAAGATTGTTCTACGGAAGGAATCGATTATAGTTTGATATGCTACTTTTATGGGAAATCGAAAAGCATTGTTTGATTCTTTAGCATATCAGTATTAATTTCTGTAAATTTCATTCATTTTTCATAAAAATGTATAGCTGCGAAGTGTCCCTATTTTGTTTTAACACTGTTTTCGAATCAGAATCCTTAATTTATTTATTCGCAGAATTCTGTGATTAATTAACATTAAAATTAGGCAAAGGTTTCTACTTGGAAGGAGTGATAACTAAAAAGTGGAACAATTGACAGCAAAGTATATGCAGAAATTATTGAAAATTTTAATTTTCCTAAAGAAAAAAAAAATACTTTAAATTTTGCAAATAATGTATGAAATATAAATATGTGGATTAGAGTGACGGTGGAGGGGGGGGGGACGCTACGGTTATTAGTATTAGGGGAAAATATTAGGGCTCCGGTACTTTTTTTGTTAGAAATTAAGCCCTGGTGATAAGTAATAATTCTTTCTTTTTTGCAAGATTTTAAAAATTTTATTGCACTATTATTTTTATTTATTTATTTGTATATACATCTATAATTTTGTTATTATATTTCAGATGTGTTTTAAGTCTTATGTGCGAATCCGTTAAAGTGAATAGATTAAAAAATATTAAAATTAAAAATAGAGTTTTTCAATTTTTTAAAAAATAATAAGTATTATTTAAAAACCATTATGAAAAATAAACTGTAACATTTCATTCTCAACTGTCTGAAACTTAAAAAGAATTAATAAAATTTATTTAAATATCAGATTATTTTTTTAAATATTGTGAAAAATATTTTAAAAACAATTTTAAAACTTTTTATTTAAAAAGAAAGAAAGAAAGAAAAATACTACAGTGTTAAAATACTATATAGTTTAAATGTACATGCATAGATGGCGCCAAAACTTTTAGCGGTTTTACTTGAAAACCCACGTAAAACCGACACATTGGGAAATCATTGGATATATTTTCAATATAGAGCCACATTTAGCCAATATTGGAGTTTCATTGAAAATAATATCACTGTAAGATAAGTATATACAACCAGTGGCGGATCCAAGGGTCATGACCCCCCCCCCCCCCCCCAATCCCCATTCAACAATCTGAATCTCCCTGGCTCTTTAAAACTCTACTCAAATCAAAATTAGGTAATTTCTGATACATCCGTGAAAATATTTTTAATCTCAAGAAATTTGCAAGTGCACTTATTCTGAAACTATGTGATTAAATAGTGTTTTCCATTTTTCAATAAAAGCAAAGAATCTTTCCAAAAATTCCATAAAATTTGGCATTTTAAACAAAATTTACGGACGCGAATGCTAATTGCTCCCTCATGACGACATTTCTGTTGCTCTCAAGTCCTTAAAATTGGCTTAAAATACTAACTTGACAACATTTCTGAATCATTCTTCGCATTTATAAGAAAATGGGAAATGCTTCGATTTCTTGGTATCTGAATGAAATATTTATATATATATATATATATCAGTGGCGTGGCGTGAAAATTTTCGGTGGTCATCGCAATTATTTAAGTTTGTGGTGAAAAATTATTAACTCTAAAATTCAATGGTTGAATGTTCAAAAAAGAAACTTTAAATCTTACCTTCACTTATACATGAACTCCAAATGTTCTGCTAAAACTGAGCGTAGAGTTTTAAAAGCTTATTAAGAGTTTTAAAATATTGCTTGGTCATCGCCGCATCCAGCGATGACCGGACGCCACGCCACTGATATATATACTTACGAATACTAATGCAATTTTTTTGTATTTATGAATGAAAATGAATTCGCGAAAGTATCAGAAAAATCGTCAGTTTTAATTTGGGAATAGCCTTCAATAAAAAAATTGATCATGAAATTGTGTGACCCCCACCCTTCCCCCCCCCCCAAAAAAAAGAGGCATAATCCTCCCCCCCCCCCCTCCCTCTAAATTAAGGGCTGGATCCGTCCTTGCATACAACAATTAATTCCTTCACTTTCCAAACATGTCAGTTATTTCTAAACATCATTTACGGAAATTGTACTGTTTTGAAAGCGATACAGTAAGTCTTCTGTAAAATTTACGGAAGACTTACTGCATTTATACGGATTTATAATCTCATAATATCAATTACGGAAATTGTACTGTTTTCTTAGAAAGGTGAAACTATTCCGTAAAATTTTACGGAAAAGTTTGTGTGTATTGACGGATTTTTTTTTACAGTGTATTTATATAATTACGAGCGCACGTAAAAAGGGTCTTTTCAGTTCATTTGACCGCGCATCAAGAAGTTTTGAAACTGAGTCTGAAACCGCAACAGACATCAAAAGGATGAAAAGTTACCATAGAACATGGGGTCGCAAACCACTTATTTAGTCACAAATACACGGTGTTAGAACCTAACTCAACTCTGGTTGGCAGTAATAATTTTAAGAAAAATAAAAATACTGCAATGAAAATGTAACAATATGTAACTCGTTTCGTATGAAATGTTATAACATCACAAAAAGTTCTGAAAAAACAGGATGTTCACGCAATCGAGGATACCGTATAGGGTAATCGCAGACCAAACTGTGAAGCGTCAAGTTCATACTGCTGACGCGTATAATGGAAACTTCTGCTACTTTTTTTTTTAATGTTATCACATTTACAACAAAAGTGAGAATGTCTATTAAAAGTTTCATTGTGATATACAGTAGAGCGCCGATTATCCGAACAAGTCGGGACCGACCCTAGTTCGGATAAGCAAAAGTTCGGATAAATAGACAGACAATTTAACAAATGTACCTGACTATACTAAAATCTTCATACTTTATCCACGCATTAGACTGACAGCACTAGTTAATGCTAGCATGTTTAAAAAATTGATTTTTGTCTTTTTAATTTTTTGTTGTTTACTTTTTATTATCGTTTTCTGAACGCCAGAGATTATAATTTAAGCAGAAAAGTTTTCGATTGTTGCTTGCTTCAAAGAAGACATTTTTTTCCATGCTGCCATATCTCAAATTCTTCTTAAATACGTTAGTTGAATAGGATCAGCATTCTTCTGCCGTTCGAGCCATTTCATAGCTGTTTCCAAACATTCAAAGGCTTCGTTATGTGATGGACCTTGATCATTTCCAGAGCATTCGTTTTCAATTTCTGTTTCATCTTGAATATCATCTACAATTTCATCATCATTTAAAATCTGATATCCAAGTCTAATATTGTGTTTGGATAGTTAGAAATTCGTTAAAAAAATTTTTTGAGAGAAATTGGAAGTTCGGTTAAAAAAATTTTTTGAGAGAAATTGGCTGTTCGGATAATTGGAAGTTCGGTTAATTGGAGTTCGGATAATCGGCGCTCTACTGTACTTCAGTTTTCTGAAAGTTATTACCGGCAACCCAAGTTGAGTTAAGATATTTTTGATTAAATTTTGCGACACCATGTTCCATTGTCATTTTTGTTCCTCTGTCACCGCTCTGAATTTGTCGGTTTAATGCGGCAACATCCTGTATATTTCAAATTTTTGGCATAAAATTAATATTTATTTATTTTTTGTGATAAGAGAGGAAAAAACCCTACGTGACTGTATAAAACTGCTTTCTTAGCATGCATATCAGGTTCATAAGCTTAAATATTTCAAACGTTCTTGATTGAGATTGTGATCACAAATGCCTATTTTTTAAATATAGGGTAGTTCTCGAATAGATGGCCATAGAGGAGATATGGCCAGTGTAAATATTTCAAAAACTATATCATAGATTTGCAGCATAAACTGTGTTCGTAAAAAATAGCTCAACGTGTTCATTCAACGCGACGTGCAGGTGCGTTTTTCAGTTATAAAACGAAAGTGTAATTTTAATGTTTATTTAATTTAGTGGTTGAATATTTTTGTTGAGTTAGGTATCTGGAGGTTTTGCAGTACATATCTTACATTTATTTTTATTATAAGGGCTTTTATTGCATGTATATAATCCAATCTTTGCTTTTAAGTCTAAAACAAAGACGAACAATGACGGAGTGTTGCTTTAAATTGGGTGGCAATCTGTCCATCAATTTTAGGATAGATGGACACATCAAATCGAGGAGAGATGGCCACCTATAATCAAAATTATACAGAGTGAGATTTTTAACTTAATATAATTATTTTTAAAATGATTATATAATTTTTATTTTTATAATTATATTAATTGACATAATTATTTAAGTTTTAACTATAAATTGTTCAATAACAATAATATAATAGAGTCTAACGATATGTTTTTGTTTCATAAAATATTGAAAAACTACGGAAAAGTTCATCCCAGAAACAGATAAAGTTTATAAATAAACTTAAAACCGTGAAAAAGTCTAAAATAAACGCGAGAAAAAAAAAACAAAAACACGACATTTCCAGCAGTGAAGAAGATGAAATGAATTTGAAGTTATCAGATTCTACAGAGTACGAGGGAATAGAATTGGACGAGGATCACTGTGTTGGTTGTGGAGAAGAATATAATACCACAACCAAAAAGGATGACTGGATACAATGTATACGGTGCCAGAAGTGGTTCCATGAATCGTGTACAAACTTTGCCGAAAATGTGATAAAATTTTACGAAAAGTGAAGGATTCAAATTATACTACAAATTTTGTTTATTCAAATTTATTTACTGATTTTGCTTGATATAATTGCATCTTTAAAAATTTCTATATGCTTTTCATGATTAACTGCATGAAATTTGTTATTTTTTGCAATTTTAACTTCATTTTTTCTCTCTTTTATTGGATGGCTGTCTCTCCTCGGTTTGAAGGAGAGATGGCCATCTGCCATTTTAATTTAAATTTTGTTTGCCAGTGTTTGTTCTCGATATTTAATTATTTTTTGTCCAACATATGATGAGGATATGTATAATAATTTCAAATATGCATAAATATTTCTTTTATTTGCATTCTAAGAGTTATTTCAATCTTTAAAAACTATGGCCATCTATCCTAGTGTTACCCCAGGCATAGAACATTTAAAAAAATAATAATAAATAAATAAATAAATAAATAAAATAACATTTAGTAACATTTTTTACTACTCAGAAATCTATTTTAAATACAAAATCCAACTATAAGGTAAGATTTTAGCTTTTTGTACTTTTAATCCATAGTATTTTACTTTTTTAATTTGAAATGAAATGGCACAAAAGGTCTGAATACAATGCAAAAGTATTTTGAATATCTAAGGGAAATTATTAAAACGAGAATAAAAATTGCCATCTTTCCTTAAAATATCTAATAAAAATAAACAGCATCCCAAAAATGAACTTTTTTTATTTATTTGTTTATTTATTTATTTATTGCAAGATTTATCATTAACTGCTGATGCATTACTATCGTTCAAAATACCAATATTTTTTGCATAAAAGTTCGAATCTAACAGTAGGGGAAGGTGTTGTACCTCTGACCATATTGTTCCTTTGACCACCTTGGCTATAGCACCATTTAGCTGCATTTTATGAATTTTGGTGTAATTAATGCTTAGTTCCTTCACTAGAGGGCTTGTGCAACCTACTGTGGATTATTCAAGTCAAAGAGGATTCCTGTGAATAATGCTAATCCATTTCCCTTTAACAGATTTTTTATACATTTCCCATTCTGAGACCCTTTAACAGTGTTTTTTAATAGAGTTATGTATTTTAACAGCTAAACTATGTTTGCATATTACTAAGAGATGTTTATAGAATTATAAATAATTTCATATAAAGGGCCACGTAAACAACTCGATACATTGTCATCTATGGATTGTAATTTTTGAAAGTACGTTTTCAGTTGTGTTATGCGTTTCTTTTCCTAAATTAAATTTTAGTTTATTATGAGGCGTCTCTCTGAAAAACATACAGGGCTGTACAACATTATTCGACTTGAAGATAAATTTTCCGACCGTGTTATGCTAACTAAGCTAAATGAACACTGTGTATTACACATTCAGATCTATAGATCATGTACATGGCTGCACAAAATAATTTGAGTACCTTTCCGGCTATGGACGGTAACATCTGATTTTCAGATGTGTTGTGTGTTGTCTAAGTTGTTTTACATAGATATCTTTTTCCACCTTTTTTAAACGGTGAAGTTCCATTACAATATTCTGGAAGTGTTAGAAAACGTTTCCTAATAAGCGTTGTCTAACATTTGAAGCAGAATTTTCCTTTCTTGTTTTATTACGAAATGTTTTTTCACAAAGGAATAGCATGTGTTGAAAAAAAAAATTGTATTAATACATAAATCGGTAAAAATTACACTTATATTCTAGCTCAAATAATTATTATATGAAAAGTTAGTAATGCTAAAAAATACATAAAAGAGGGAGGAGGGTTTTACTATGTGCCAATATATTAAAAAGAGAGAACCAACGTTACAAAACACAAATATAAGTAAGTTTAAAATGCATGTAGCTATTTCGATGCCTCTAAGGCTTCATCATCAGTGCTTAAAAATTAAAGATAAAATTAAATTAAAACTGTAGAATTATTTATTAAAACTGTAAGGTAAATTAAAACTGTAGGGGTGGGAGACAGAGCCAGAGAGGCGTACCTCATATCTCGACCGTCAACGGCGAAATGAAATTCATTGTTTATTTAGTTTAATATGAGACGTGGCTGTGGAAAACATACAGGGCTGTACAAAATCATTCTATTTGAAGGTGAATTTTCAACCGTGTTATGCTTATGTGACTAACCTAAATTTTAGAATGTATTATACATTCAGATCTATAGATCACGTACATGCCTGCACGAAGTAATTTGGGTACCTTTCCGACAACACTTTTATTGTAGAAAACTTTATTTCTCTTTTTAACAAAAAATACGTCTTTGCAGTAATCTTTTTTTTCCCATTTAAAAAAAAAAAAAAAAAAAAAAAAAAAAAAAAAAAAAAAAAAACATAGGCAGTTTAGCAGTTCAGGGACATATTCTGAATATATAATTGTTTCTTTTCAGGTTAGAAATTTAGTGCAACGATTTTCTATTTTATGTCAGTAAATATGTTTACGAAACTCATATGAACTCCTTTTTTTTTTCTCTTAAATATACTAAATTTCTAAAAGTGAGACTCATTTGTGATGAAGTTGAAGATGACAAATTTTTTTTGCTATTTTTCCATTTTAGCATCCAAAAAACTGTAAATGAAAAAAAACTTACAATCATGCTAAATATCTTAAACGACTATAACCAACGTCACAAAAAAAAAAAAAAAAAAAAAAAAAAAAAAAAAAAAAAAAAAGATAATCCGCTGAAATTGAAAAATCCCTGCCGGCTCGGCCTAAGACACAGGTAGATTTCAAAGTTGAATACTAATTTCACCAACAAAAACTAAATCAAGATTAGAGGTAAACCCAATTTAACAATTTTATCTGGCCGCTTTTAACGAGTTTTTAATTTCATTTTTCTGTACGAGCTCGTTTTATCAGAATCATGTTAAGGCTGTTCTAAACTGGACTGCTCAACAAGCCTGATACTTTCTAACACAAGGACGTGCACTTTTTAAAAGTAAAGGTATAAAATTGGCAGACTTATCACAAGACGTTTTTCTTCCTCCGTTCAAGTTCACTGGTTTTTCTGCTTTCGTCAGGAAATTCGGTTAAAAAACCAACGTTGATAGTATTTTCTGAAACATCTATTGTGTTTACCAAAAAACGGAAGACGTCTTTCTGTATTTACATAGTTTCTGTATAACAACACCTTCCAGTTTCATGCGTTTCTGAACAAAAATGAATTAAAACTTATATCATAAAGTTCCCCCTTTGGATTTGCGAACAGCCTTAGTACTATAATTTTATCTTCATTTTTTTCTGTAAGAGTTGGTCCTATCAAAATCTTGTCAAAATAAAAGTTGTAGATAATATTAAGAAGATTTATAATAAATCTAAACGAATTTGATATCTTATGAATTGACGAAGTTATGTTTTTTTTTTTTTTTCATCCCTTCCCCCCCTTTTTTCGATTTTTAGGTACTTTCATTACAAAAAGCTACCTATTGCAGCCGTTCGGAGGAAAGCAATTTCAAAAAATTTTGGTATATTTTCATCGATCATGACCCCCAGACCTCGAAAAAACACTCCGTTCAAATGTTGATAAATATATATATATATGGGGCACAATCTTTTGACTTTTGGGGGGGGGGGGGGGGAATCTGACAAAATTAAAGTTGCGAAAATAACATTTTAATCTGATAGACGAATGCCTTAACGATTCAAAATAAAGAAAAAATGGTCAGCAGCCAAAAAATTTTTATTTAACTGAGGTTTAAGTTAAACTTGCGAGTTTAATTTTCCTTACCATTTTACCCCTATAACTTTTAATTTTCTTCTAAATTTTTACTTATAATGAATTTGCATAGTACCCATAGGACATTCAAATAAGAAATAATAACAATGTAGTACTTTTACTATAGAATTTTTGTATAACATTGTCTTAAAGGGGTGTTAAAGAAGGGACGGTAAGTTAAAAAAGGGGGATGGTATTTTAAAAAAGGGACAAAGTGGTAAAAAAAGGGACGGTAAGGATGGAACGGTAAGGAAAATTACCGCCTATTTTTAGGAAAATCATGTTAAGACTGAGTGATAGCCACAATGTTCATTGATTTTTAGAAACAGTTGTTAACATTGGATTAAATTAATTTTGTTTTTAAATTTACCTCGAAAACTGCAGGAATAAACCTTGGGGACGGTGAGACTACCAATAAAGCCACGATGCTTGAAATTGATATTTAAATGCTGATTTAAATTCTACAGTAAATTTCCTGCCAAAGAATTGTAGACATTATTTTTCTAGCATACTTCTGCATGAGAAAAAACTTGAAAAAAATTCTGTGGCTGCATCTGAAGTGATTTTCTGTATAATTTTAGAAGAGGGATGATAAAAAAATCTATAACCTAAGGACAAAGTTTAAAAAATAATAACAACCCTAAAAATGTGTGCAGGCTAATTTTTAGCTACTTATTTATATAAAACAATAGTTCCAGTTTCAGAAAAAAATTACATCGGATTATTTTTATTGGAACAATTTTATCCAGACAGCTCCAAACTTAAAAAATCAGCATCAGGGACACGGGACGGTATAGGAGTTTTCCAGGTGTTTGGACCCCCAACATCATCCAAAGCTTATTTATCTCGTTAATATTGTTGTGCAATCATGCACTGAGATGTTCCCAAGTATATGAAATAAGAAAAAACACAAAAAAAGTGTATTAAATAAAAAATTATTATTCAGGTACATGAAAGTCAAAAGATTGTGAGAATGCCCCATATACATCTGACCTTTGTCACACTGTAACTCTCGTATTTATGAACAGATTTGGATGGAACTTCTTGCATACATAGTACATACCAATGTCTCGACCAAGTTCGTAGGCCAGCTTCATCCCCTATCTTGTTTCAAAATGGCGACCATTTAAATTTTTTAGAAAAATTTAAATTTTGAAATATGGTTCGAAAAAATTGAAAATTAAAAAATATTTTTTTCTTATGTGTTTGACCTTGATACAAAGATTAGGGAGCAGTTTTTGTTTCGTTTATATCTTAAAAAATGGCTGAGTTATAGCACTTTGAATTTCTAGCGTGGTTGACATTTTGAAATGGTGTGTTTTTGTCACGCGATAACAGACGTATTTATGAACCGATTTGGATGTACCTTGGTGTGTACACAGTACATACCAATGTCTAGACCGAGTTCGTCGGCCAGCTTCATTCGCCATCTTGTTTCGAAGGGTCTGCCATTTAAAAAAAAAATTAAATTTAAATTTAAAATGAAGTATCAAAAAATTGGAAAATGAAAAAGATTTTTTTTTAATGTGTTTGACCTTGATACAAAGATTCCGGAGCAGTTTTTGTTTCGTCTATATCTTAAAAAATGGTTGAATTATAGCACTTTGAATTTCTAGCATGGCTGACATTTTGAAATGATCTGATATTTGTCACGCGATAGCACGTGTATTTAATAACCTATTTCGATGCAAGAAGGTATGTGGATAGTATATAGCAATGTCTTGCCCAAGTTCGCTGGCCAGCTTTATCAGTCATCTTGTTTCAAAATGGCGGCCAGTAAATAAAATATATATATATATATTTAAAGTAAGGTGCAAAAAAATTAGAAACTGATAAAGGTTTCTTTTTTAAGTATCTGACCTTGATATACGGATTCCGGAGCATTTTTTGTTTTGCCTTTATCTTAAAAAAGGGCTCAGATATAGCAGTTTGAATTTCTAATGTGGGTGACATTTTGAAAAATCTGATTTTTTGCCTGCGACAGCACTCGTATATATCAACCGATTCCGATGCGAGTGAGCATATGCATAGAAATTACTAAGGTCTCGACCAAGTTCACTGTTTAGCTTCACCCACCATTTTGTCTTAAAATGGCCGGCACTTCAAGATATCACCGAATTTGGCAATTAGTCAGCTTGGATAAAGCTGACTAATTTCGTGAAATTCTCATTCATAATGACTTAGTATTAATAAAAATTAGTATTGAATCTCCTATAATCGGTTTCCACTAAATTGAGCTTTGTGCGTTTGAATAATATAAGCTGGCTTTTTAAAAATAAGGAATATGAAAGCTACCTCTTCCTGCCGGCACTGAACGGAAGGACATTTTTGTGTGTGTGTGTGTGTGTGTAAGACTTGGTCCTATCAAAAACTTCTCAGTGTAAAAGTTGTAGAAAAGATTAAGATGATTTGTAATAAATTTAAGTGGATTTGATATCTTGTGAATTGACGAAGTTGCGAATTTTTTTCTTCTTAAAACCCTATTTTTTTCGGCCCTTCAGCCCATTTTTAATGATATAAAAAATCTGTTATACATAAATTTTTTGCCCTTTTCCTAGAAGTAATAATAACTTTAAACTGATTTGATATGTATTATAATTAAGAAGTTACGGGATTCTCTCGGTTTTCACAAAACCCCTCCTCATTTACATCCCCTTGGCCCGATTTTGCCCATTAACAAACTTGAACGAGATTTTCTGCTCCTTGATTTTATGTATTAATTTGGAAGAGATTTGTGCAGAATTATGGAAGTTATAGTATCCATACAAAAAAGTGATACACATATATATATATGCAAAACTTTTTCAGAAATTCCAACATAGGGGAGTAGGTTAATTGGTAATATTTCTTACGAAATCTACCTAAAATTGCTTCCTGGAGAGTCTAAAAAAATCGTATTGAGAAAACTCAAAAATACAATTTGAACAAGGTCGTACTATTTAAAAAAATAAATAAACGTTGACACAAATTTGCAAAATTTGCTTTCTGAAAGGAGCCACCTTTTAAAATGTGGGCCTTACGTATCCAGCAGAGTGGCTGACTGTTCTTTGAATTTAAAAAGTTTTTGTTATTGATGTAAAATGTGTGCTTAATTAATTGCTGGACCAAATTTTATTATTTCTTATTACTTTCTTCTATCTTCAATGGAAGAAAGTATTGTAATAGAATTTTTTTTACTTCCGGTTTTCGACGCATTTACACGTTTTAGGGGTCAGAGATACCAATAAAAAAATATTTATATAAACTGTCTGTCTGTCTGCCCGTTCGTGTGTCGTCATCGTACCATCGATAAGTGTATGAAGTTATGCATAGAATTGAACCAAATTTTTTGTGTATCTATTTGGCTGGAGCAAGAAGGTCCTCCTTCAATTTAGAAATATTCTGCCGGAAGGGGATGCTGTAATAGCAATTTTTCTGCCGTTTTTGTTATTGTACCATCGAAAAGTGTATGAAGTTATGCATAGAATTGAACGAAATATTTTGTGTATGTTTTTGGTTATGGCCAATATGTCCTCCCTAAAATGAAAAAAAAAAATCCGCCTGAAGGGGGCGCTGTAATAGAGATATCTGTGCCATTTTCATTATTGTACCATCGAAAAGTGTATGAAGTTATGCATAGAATGGAACCAAATTTTTTGTGTATGTTATTGGCTATAGCCAGCAGTCCCTCCCTGAATTTGAAAAAATTCTGCCAGAAGGGGGCGCTGGGTTTGTGCCATTTTCATTATTGTACCATCGAAAAGTGTATGAAGTTATGCATAGAATTGAATCAAATTTTGTGTGTATGTTTTTGGCTATGGACAGCAGGTCCTCCTTCGATTTGGAATTATTCCGCTGGAAAGCAGCGCTGTGATAACAATTTTTGTATAATTTTCTCGGTTTTTCGTAGTTTTGTTGTTCATCGGCGACTCGTGCAGAGACAGGAACTCGCGTCCTGCCAAGCAGGGGTTCACAAACAGCTGATGATGTACAACAGAAAAACGAAGAACTATTGATTTTAATAAATATCAGGATCGAGATTAACTCGTTTTTACTCCGATTTATTGACTGAGACAGAAATGTAAGGTGAAAATCAAAGTTGGTATAGTATTGAACTCATAATATTGCAGTATTAACATCTGTAACTACTTTTTCAAATATTAAGATGTATGAGATCGAAGAAAGTTTTGGGATTGGCACATCCAACTTGTTGTGTATTGAAATAAAAATGCATGCTGTTATTTTAGAAAAATATAATTTTTTTAAAGCATATGTGTATTTTCATATGTGTACCGATTATTTTCACAACTACCCTCTCGTTTGCACACATGTGAACAAATTTAATAATTCTTTGAAAATTATTATAAATCTTCATAAATTCTTCGTAAATGAATAAATAAAAGAAAAAGAAGTATAAATATTAGTATGAATTGATTTTTGTTTGGTTAATTAGAAATGAAATTGAGAAAAAATCAAAGCGATAAAAAATGTTCGCATGTGCCTCCTCTCCCCTAATAAGTAAACGAAATATGTATAAGAGGGTTTTTAAGGAAATTACCTTTTCCAACCTTATACGTGTATAATTTAGATACCAGTTAGATATTAAAAATACTTAAGTGCTTATAATACTATTCAATATTTAGTGTTGAAATTGTAAAAGTATGTATTGTGTAACAACTGTTTTCAAAAATAAATAAATTTCAATATGCGTGGAATCCTAGAAACAAACCAGGCTATTTCGCTTTAAAAATTTATCATGATTTGTAACAGCTAAATATGTGCAATTATGATGTCATTAAATTCGCTTTAGAATCTCTAAGTAGGTGCCTGCTTACCTTCGGAAGACATTTTTTTTTTTTTTTTAAATTGCCTACTTATGTGCATTATGTTACAGAATATAGCTAAAAATTGTGAATAAAATGTAAAAATATGTATACTTTTAAATACTTTGATTTTTAGGCTCAAAACATACATAAAAATTGCTATAAAATGGCACTTTTGCAAAACATCAAAACTCAAATTTAAATGAAGATATTTTTATTCTGTAAAATTTATTATGATTAATAAAACTTTCTTGAGGTACTGAAGCATTTTCATAACTATCACTGTGTTATTAATAAACATTCAGAAGTTAACGTTTTTACACACAGAAAAATCAAGAAAATATATGACAATTCATAACTTGTATCAACTAAAATATAAAAAACTAATTAACTGTAAGCATAATAGAGGCATGTTACCTAAATAAACTCCTTTAGAGTATTTTTGCAAAGTTTCATAACGTTACAATTATAATTTTTCGAGTTATGATGTTTTGCGATAAAGCAAAATGTTAAAAATCCCATTTTGAGAAAAAGCAGAAAATATAATTAAAAACCAGATTTTACCTATTAAATGAAAAATCTAATTTTAAAAAGCTCCTGATTTATAAAATCATTCATCTGTGTTACTTACAACAGTTATCTCTTTTTTTCTTGATGGTTTTTACAATTTTTCTTCGTTTACGTGTGAACATTTACGGTTACTTCCGGTAGCGGAGGGCTACTTTTAGTTTCAAAAACTTGCGACTGACTAATATTAAAATGCCTGTAAGTCGAGGTCTAAGCAAGTTATAGAAACAAAATTCAAACTGATTTAGAAAGCTAAAATGTCAGGTTTTAATGTTAAAATGCCTGTAAGTCAAGTTCAAAGCAAGATAGAAACAAAATTCAAACTGATTTTGAAAGCCAGAATGTCAGGTTTTAATATTAAACCAAATACAGAAAATCGGATTTTTGACAGAAAATTGCATTTTAAAAGTAGGCGGACACCTTAATACAAATAATTTTAAAATATGAGAAAGAGAATCAATGTAAAAGTCTATGAGTATCATGGGGAAAGGCGTGAAATTTCGTATATTTATTTCTTAATTAAAAAACGCAAAGTCTTTTAACAAAATAGCAAAAAATAATTGTATTCCCCGGAGAAGTCATGTGAATAAATTTTCAACACAGTATCCTGTTTTTCAGATGTTTTATATGGCAACAATACATTTTTTGATGAATTATCTTCGTTTTTGATTGATTACTACACAATATTTCACTGTATTCATCACAATATTGGTCCATTCATTCACTCGGCCATTTGTACTATTTCTGACTTCTTTGCCCTGTCTTTTAGACAGAGACATGACACGGGCTGTCACAATGGAAACAGAAATGCTGTTACAAAACTTTTGATTAACAACTGCCACGGGATGTTAGATCCCTGACTTCTGGACCCATGAGTATCTCATGAGAAAAAACCCATATTGTACTTACAACTTTGCAATAATGACATGGTTTAACGGAGTGTTTCTCTGATTAGTAATGGTATTACTACAAGTTTTCTAGATAGGCATTACTACTAAAGCATTGAAATTGCATGAAACATGCGAGAACTTACTTTTACATCAATAGTGCGTATTAATTTACTAAATTTAGTAAATGTCGTTTGAGAAGATTGAATATGGATGTAAAGCAATGTATGTTGAAAAAAAGAAAAAAAAAAATGATAATATTCGTGTTCATGTAAGCCCTAGGGTGCGAATCTTTTCACACCCGAAAGCCAATTTTTTTTTCTTTTTTTTAACATTTTTACGTGACCACGACGTGCCAACGACAAAAATAAAAATAAAAATAAAAATAGCGGATCAAAATTACTTTGTTACTTAAATGGACCGGGAAAGCAAAATTCAACCAAAAATCGATTTTTACTTTTTTATATCATTAAATAGTTTAAACTTTTATCTTCCCAACGATGTGTCACACATGTTTATATATATATATAAAAAAAAATAAGTGTTGAAATTATTCATTCTTTCTAAGAGTACTTCACAGCTTAATGGCCATTTAAATCCTTAATTGATTTTTTCTCAAAACTTGGATTTTTCATGTTTATGTTCCTTTTTTTTCAATATCTATTAAACTTAAGAATTCAGATTTTTTTAATACTTATGTTATATTGTATACTTTAACACAGGGATTTATTGATTTGTTGAGAATTATTTATTTTAGGCAGTGAAATCTTACCAAAAATGCTAATTTAAAAACGACTTTAAATAAATAATTAATAATTAATTTTGAGTTTCACTTAGAAAGAAAATGGCCTGTTAAAA
This sequence comes from Maratus speciosus, assembly GCA_963932465.1. Lineage (NCBI taxonomy): Eukaryota > Metazoa > Arthropoda > Arachnida > Araneae > Salticidae > Maratus > Maratus speciosus. Next base: position 444,865,744 of record OZ010790.1, on the reverse strand, counting down.
TACGTAAATAATGTTATTCTAACGACTCTAAAAAATCTAGACCTCTATCTTTCACCATTTCTGAGAAAAAGATACATAAAGTTGGTGAATTTAACATGGCGGAAATAGGGATTTCCCGGTCCCCTTAAAAGATTTAAAAAACTGGGTGTAACATAGAGGTAGGCATTAACCCTTTGCGCCCCGACCGTACTTTAAAGTACCATTAAAATAACTTGCTATAAAATTCATTTAACCCCTTGGAGACGAGCAACACGTATACGTGACACATAAGGTGCTCAGAATCCTGCATTATTCCTACCAGTTATTTTTAATTGTAAACTTTACCTTATTTAATCAGAGCATTTCTGCGATTCAATTGCAGATTTTTTTTTCTGTTTTGAAAAACCGGTGGTAAAAGATTAAAAAAGTAAGCAAAGGTCTATCGTCGCGAAAGGGTTAATACATCGATTTGTGGTAATACAGTTTAGAATGAGTTACAGATGCTTTATTTTATCTTGTTCCAAAAGCATTATTGGTTGCACAAAACAAAAATATTTTTAAAAGGATGATTTCTTTTTCATTTGCATCTTTTCTGCTTTCTTGATGGTGAAAGATTTTTTTTTTTTTTTTTTGGTGGGGGGGTGGGGGGGTGAGAATTTCAGTTCGGAAATATTTCTGTATTTCTATCGTATATTTGTACTTTTCCTAATTCTATAAAACACTAGCAAAAATATTTTTAATAAAAGATTTGAGTGGAGTTATAAATATTGCACAAAATCCCTATAAATTCAAATTTAATTAATTAATTTTAATTGGCAAAATCTTCTAAAATTTATTAAATGGTTGCTTAAATCTCTTAATGTAGTTTCAAAAATTCACGAAAAATGCTTTAGAAGATGAAATTTTGATGAATTCATAAATGGGAACATAAAGGATTAAACTGCAATAATTATAGTAGTACCAATAATATTTTAAAAAGTAATAAAAAAGTATATGTGATTTCTGTTACTGCATCTTGGATGCCAAATAACTAATATCTAGTTCACAGCTAGTTACTTTTAAGGGAATGCAAGCTATATTCGGGTCATCTAGCAAGTAGTTTCTGTTTGAGTTTTTCATATCATTCATTTCCGAAAATAATGACTAGGAGGCATAGGAATAGTATAATTTACCAAAATGGCGAATTTCATGCCAGTCGCTGTACGATTCTTGTCTATTCAATGCACTTCAAATTTTCGCTAATTTCATAAATGATTGATCCCATATTGAAATAGGTTAGAATTCAATAAGTTGCATTTCACTTTCGTCAATTTCAGAAAAAGAAAGAAAGAAAAACTCAGCTTATTTAAATTCCTGTATTTTGTTTAATTTCATTCTATTTTTCTTTAGTACCTCAATCAAAGTCGTGCCGAAAACATTCTGTCATGTCCCATCATGGCACGCGTGCCGTAGATTCGTCATCCCTGTATAATGGTAAAGATTTCCATTATGTTTCTCACAATCTGAAAACTACGATCTCCTGATGATATGCTTCGAGGTTTGAGAATTGTGATATTTATTGATGCTCTCATGTAATTATTTTATGTTTCTCTTGAGTACGTTGTAGAAATAATTACTTTTATTTGTTTTGTTTTTATATAATAAACTATATGATAAGTAAAACTGCAAATACAGTTCTTTGATATTCCTTTTCTTTAATGGTAATTTTTAGAAATTTCTAGAAAAATACATTTTAAAAAAACCCTTTAAAAAAATTTTCTATTTTATTAATTTTGAAAACAAAATCTCCTGGTAGATTAGGAAAAAATGGGGATATAGTTAGCGGCAGTGAGTAACGCTACATCTTTCATTAGGCTAATTATTGAGAGCGAATCGAAAAATTAAACTTAATCTGTATCTAATAATAATAAAAATATATATATTTAAATAATAGTGAAACAATTAAATAGCTCTATTGCTATTTCCTTTTTACTTGTTAGTTAATAAATGGTAATTTCTATTGATTTTTTGGCGATATAAATTATTTTTGTTGAAGAATAAAAAAAAAAAAAAATATTTTTGACAGTATCAAATTTTCAGCCTAAATGATAAACAAATATATATATATATTATAGTTTATGTATAACGTGATACATCAATTAAAATTCCAAGCAGACAACAAAAAAGGTCATTGTTTTTACTTGTGGCAATTAAACACTACTAACAGTACACAGTGTACTAAAACATGGGCTGTATAAAAAATATAAAATATATTTCTTAATTAAGCTTTTAAAAAAGAAATTCATTCAAAGCTTTCTGACAAATTTAGACATAAATATCTTTGGCGAGTATATCTTACATGAATCCCTGAAAATAGCCTTAGCAATTATTATTTTAAGAAATTTTATGAGCTTTATCCCAATTAAACTATTGATATAGGAGATACTACTACGGATAAAATCTCCATACAGCAGATATATCCTAAAAGCACTTAAGCACCAACGACTCCAGGACATCAATATTATTCTGGAAGACAGAAAAAGACATACAGCTCTAATTTTCAGACGTCATTCTGTTAAAAAATATTGGATTAACCGATATCCAAATTAAAATTTGTCACACTTTCTGCGATTAATTTGCCATTACGGCAACCCTCACTCAATCTACGAGGAGAGGAATGGACAGTAATTCCAAAACACGCGGATTATTGGATTTGGTGGAGAAAAAGAGAGGGTAAGAGAGAGTCTTGGAAAAAGAGGGGGGGGGGGGGTAGAATAGTAAAGAGAAAGAGAGAGAGAGAGAGATGCGGAGAAAAGAGGGAAACCTAACGCGTCATTGTTTAACACTGAGTGTCTCCTCTCCAATCCATATTTATTTCACGTTCTTGTTTGATTCCGCAGGATGCAACAGCAGTCGATTTTCTGACTGGGAAGTAGAAGTTGTAGTTTGTGAGTGAGTTTTTTAGATTTTTGGTTTATTTTTTATCAGGTAGAGAGATAGAAACGATAGAGACAGTTGGAAAGAGCAGGAGAATTCTGAGGAGGAGAGATCAGATAATCAAGAATGATAAAGTAAGAACAGACCTGGAAGACGAGCACTTGTGATTACCGATTAATGAAAATGAAATTCTTATAAATTATGCTATTAAATCCTAAAGCTCATAAGGAAATTATTTGTTCTTTGGGATTACTATATCATATTATTTGAAACCAAACACAATGAATTATATCTCTATATATATATATCCCTATCAGTTAGAAAAAAGCTAGACAATAAAGACTAATTTTTAATTTCTTTTCCAAGCTGTTTAAAATGTTTTAAAATTTGCCATGAGTTACCTCATTAAATTTCCAATAATGCTCAATCCAGATGTACGGCTGCAGCTTTTACCCATAACTTAGCTTTGTATTTATATTGTTTAAAACCCGAACTTTTACATTTTAATAATTTTATGTTTACCCAACATTTATCTATCGTAATATAGCAGCTGGATTTTCTAAATAAACCAATATTCGATTTTCTAAATATTCATTTTCATACTTTAAAAAAATATTACTTTTCTGTTGCACCCGAAACACTCAAATATTCTATTTTTTAGACATGTAGCTGGTATTTCAGAAAATCGATGCTGGTATAATGCGATAGATAAATGTTGAGCAAACATAAAAATGCTTAAGTTGAAAGTTTAGGTTACATTCTTTAAGTACAAAACTACTCTGTGTGTAAAAGTGTAAGAAACGTCCTCCTGAATTTCATAATACCTAAAGATGTTACTATTAAAAAAATAATAAAAACTCACCTTTGTAGAAGTTGTAATTTGTGAGTGAGTTTTCTCTAGATTTTTGTGTTATATTTTATCAGTAAAGAGAAAGAGATAGAACCGATTGTGATAGTTGGTTCAGGAGAATTCTGGGGAAGAGGGATCGCATAATCATGAATGATAAAAACAGAAACTGACCCAGAAAAAAGAATTGATAGTGCTAATAAATAATGCTGCCGCTTAATAAAATAGAAATTCTCCTAAATTATACTATTAAATCGCAAAGTTTATAAGGAAAATCTTTGTTTCTTGGGATTACAATACCATATAACCAGTGGCGTAATGAGCATTTCAGGGGTCTCCAGGCCTTTCCATTTGAGTGAAAATCACTTCAATACATTTACTCGCGTATAAATGCTCATGTAAATCTAAATACTCAAGTATTTTGTTACAATGCTGCCGTTTTAAAGCCTACACCAGCGACAGCGAACCTTTTTACATGCGCGAGCCAAAAATCTCAAAAATAAATAAATAAATATATATATTTTTTTTTTTTTGCGCTGTTTATACAATACAGTTGGCAACATTTTAACTTAATATCACTTTCTAAAATATGTAAAAATTATCTCTAGAAATGATGAAAATTTGAATTTAAAATAGAAAAAAAAAGCAATTTAACAAATTACAACGACCATTTGGAAAACGGTTTTTTCGAAGACTAAAATTTAAGACATAAAAAATCGCACGGAGTTGATCATACATTACGTATGCCATGAATTAAACATTAACATTCCTGGACCCATCATGAATAAATTTTAAAAGAAATTTCACTTTTACAATTTTTGGTACTGTAAATTTTTAAACTTCTACGGAGCTAGTCATACATTACGTACGCCATGGATTAAACATTAATATTCCTGGACCAATTTTAAATGAAATTTCATTTTTAAACTTCTAAACATTCCACAATATTGCTTTTTAGTCCGTCGTATAGAGAAAAAAATGTACTTTTAAATGCAATTTGTTTGAAAGCTGTATCTCAATTTGTTTCTGAGTTATTAATACTTTTTTGTAGTTTTTATTACTTTTTTGTCATAGTGGCAACAGAAGTATCCATCTATAGACCAATCAGAAAACGAATAAAATGCGGATTCAACCAATAAAATGCTTCAGATATGTTTTTGATTTCCGACTCTGACAGAGGACAATAACCATTTTTCCAAATGGTTAATAAATAAATAAATAAAGCAATTTAACAAATTACAACGACCATTTGGAAAATGATTTTTTCAAAGACTGAAATTTAAGACATAAAAAATCGCACGGAGTTGATCATACATTACGTACGCCATGAATTAAACCTTAATAGTGTTATTACACGTAAAAATTGCAAGATTTCCTGAAACTTACGTATTATCCAAGCATTTCATTGGCTGTTCGGGAAAAGGCTTTTCCATCGTCAGATTTCCAAGAAATCTGACGACCCATTTTAAATGAAATTTCATTCTTAAACTTCTAAACATCCCACAATATTACTTTTTACACCGTCGTATAGAGAAAAATAATGTACTTTTAAATGCAATTTGTTTGAAAGCTATAACTCAATTTGTTTCTGAGTTATTAATTTTTTTTTTTTTTTTTTTTTTTTTGTAGTTTTTATTACTTTTTTGTCATAGTGACAACAGAAGTATTCATCTCTGTTGAAAATAAAGGGAAATACAGATTACTGTATAGACCAATCAGAAAACGAATAAAATGCGGATTACACCAATAAAACGCTTCAGATATGGGGCATTCTCACAATCTTTTGACTTTCATGTCCCTGAATAATATTTCTTATTTTAATACACTTTTTGTGTTTTTATTTTAATTTCATATACTGGGGAACATCCCATTACATGATTGCACAACAATATTAACGAGATAAATAAGTTTTGGACGATGTTGGGGGTCCAAACACCTGGAAAACTCCTATACCGTCCCGTGTCCCTGATGCTGATTTTTAAGTTTGGTGCTGTCTGGATAAAATTTTTTCAATAAAAATAATTCGATGTAATTTTTTTCTGAAACTGGAACTGTTGTTTTATATAAATATCTAGCTAAAAACTAACCTGCATGCATTTTTAGAGTTGTTATTATTTTTTTAACTCTGTCCCTGGGTTTTAGATTCCTTACCATCCCCTCTTCTAAAATTATACAGAAAATCATTTCAGATGCAGACACAAATTTTTTTTCAAGTTTTTTCTCATGCAGAAGTATGCTAGAGAAATAATGTCTAAAATTCTTTGGCAGGAAATTTACTGTATAATTTAAATCAGCATTTAAATATCAATTTCAAGCATCGTGGCTTTATTGGTAGTCTCACCGTCCCAAAGGTTTATTCCTGCACTTTTCGAGGAAAAGTAATTTAATCCAATGTTAACAACTGTTTCTAAAAATCAATGAACATTGTGGCTATCACTTAGTCTTAACATGATTTTCCTAAAAATAGATGGTAATTTTTCTTACCATCCTTTTTTTTTACCATTTCGTCCCTTTTTTCCAATACCATCCCCTTTTTTTACCTTACCGTCCCTTCTTTACCCCTTTAAGACAATGTTATACAAAAATTCTGTATTAAAAGTACTACATTGTTATTATTTCTTATTTGAAAGTTCTATGGGTACTATGCAAATTCATTATAAATGAAAATTTAGAAAAAAATAAAAAGTTATAGGGGTAAAATGGTCAGGAAAATTAAACTCGCAAGTTTAACTTAAACCTCAGTTAAATAAAAAAATTTTCGCTGCTGACCATTTTTTCTTTATTTTGAATCCTTAAGGAATTCATCTATCAGATCAAAATGTTATTTTAGCAAGTTTAATTTTTATCAGATTTTTTTCCCAAAAAGTCAAAAGATTATGAGAATGCCCCATATGCTTTTGATTTCCTATCCTGACAAGGGCAATAACCATTTTTCCAAGTGGTTAAAAAAAATGTTTACGACATTCAAACGTGCCAAGATCATTCTATGTAACTAAAAGTATAACTTAATAATAAAATTAATTTTACAGAACTTTTATTAAAATATTTCGGTACTTTTCGTTTAGCCGGCGCCACTGTTATGTATACATAATATATATACATACATGTATGTATACATGCATATATTGTATATTTACACATATATATATATATATCTACATGTTACATGCATAAATACATACATGTATATATACATAAATATGTATATATAACACTGGCGTCCGTCTAACCGAAAAGTACCAATGTTTCTGACTTGTTCTAAATTCGACTCCTAAGTTACTTTGTATGATGCCTGAAACCAATATAGACAATCGACGTTGAAATCCGTAATTATAACTTACAAAAAAAATTTTTTTTTCCTTTTTTGTACGTTCGATCCGAATCTGATCCTCATTCTGCCATTTTTAGTTACTAGACGTTAAAAATGGGTCCACTGAGCATTTTATTATTTGTACTGTTACGGAAAATTAAATTAAAAACTGAAGCCCTTAAAATTATATAAACGAGTAAAATGACTTTACTACCATATATGGGTCGAATGGTTATTAAGAAAATGGCGGTTTAGAATGCCTAAACTGAAATTTATAATGCAATAATTCGTGCAAAAAGTTAATTCCTTTTTGATTGTGCATGTATCTTAAGCAACATTTTACTTTATAAAATGGGAAATTTACATAAAAGTCTATTTGCTTCACAAATTGATTACTACGCGTGTGTAAGTACACACAAATGTTTTATATAAAAATAAATACTCATTCAAAATCGCTTTAAACCTTTATCTACTGACGATACTTATAAGTACTATTTAAATAACTTGTTATAAAATTAATTTAATACATCGATTATTTGTAATACAGTTTAGAATGAGTTATAGATACATTACTTTATCTTGTTCCGAAAGCATTATTGGTTACACAAAACAAAAATATTTTTAAAGGGATGATTTCTTTTGCCTTTGCATCTTTTCAGCTTTCTTGGTGTTGGGAGGGGGGGGGGGGGGGATTTCTTAATTCGGAAAAATTTCTATATTTCTATTGTAAGAACATTGTATTTGTACATTTCCTAATTCTACAAAATACTAAGAAAAATATTTAAAATAAAAGATTTGAGTGGAGTTATAAATATTGCACAAAATCCCTATAAATTCAAATTTAATGAATCCTTTTAAATCCTTCAATCCTTCCAAAATCCTTCTAAAATTTATTAAATGATTATGTATATCTTCTAATGTAGTTTCAAAAATGCACGAAAAATGCTTTAGAAGATAAAATTTTCATGAATTCATAATTCAGTACATAAAGGGTTAATCTTTGCCAGAGTTCATAAAAAACTCTTTATTTTCTATTTCCAGTTTAAATGCATTTATTTAATTAAACAATGTTATTTTAAACATACTAACTTCATAATTTATCATTTAAGAGTTTGATGATCAACACATAGGAAAATTATGTAGTATAAAAGATAAATACTGTATGAACTTAAAGAGCACAAACCTTAGAAACCTAATAATAATGAATTTTAACATTACCCATGTTAAAACTTGCTCGATATACACTTCGGCGTACAGAATGTATGTGAAAATCATTTTTAATTCAAACATTCAATAGATTTTTTACATTTAGTATATTTTCTTAGATTGCGTACCAACTACACCAAAAATCATGTTTGGTACTTTTGTATTAGTACCAAGATAACTAAATATATGCCAGTACAGTTATTCGCGAAATGTTTCTGTATTTTAACATTTTTATTTTAATTGTTTAATTCGGTATTTAAATGGATTAGTTAGATTATATGTCTGCTAAATTCGTGTTTTAATTATTTATTTATTTATGAAGCGTTAATTACGTCTGGCAATTTAGTTGAGTACAAAGGCGGATACAAGGGGGAGGGGAAATTTTAAAGGAAATTTAAAAAATGAAATGCATATTAAATTCCTTCAAATTAACCCCTTGCTCAACAATGAGAATCTTTCTGACTCTTTAAAGCTCTACTTAAATCGAAAGTAGGTATTTTCTGACACATCCATGTAGTCATTTTTAATCTCAGATGCAAGACATTTGCAAGTCCACTTATTCCGAACATATGTAATTGATTAGCGTTTTCTATTTTCCGATGAAGGGAAAAAATCTTTCGGGAAATTTCCTTAAAATGTGGTGTTTTAAACAGAATTTCAGAACGCGACAGCCAATTGCTCCCTCATGACGGTATTTTTGTAACTGTCAAGTCCTCAAAATTGACATAAAATGCTCAATTTCTGAATGATTCTTAGCCTTCATAAGAAAATGAGAAATTCTTCAATTTCTTAGTATCCGAATAAAATGTGTTAATTTTTATATTTTTAAGAATATTAATGCAATTTTTTTGTATTTCCGAATGAAAATGACTTCCTTAATATGTCAGAAAAGTAATCATTTTGGATATGGGAATAGCCTTCAATATAAAAATTGCTTATTAAGAGATGTGACCCCCCCCCCCTCCGAAAAAAAACGTAGCCATGACACCCCTGTAAAGGGTAGCTGGATCCGCCCTTGATTGAGTAACATTACACAGAAACAAACAAAGCCTGAATTATTTACATTGCTTTAAGTGCAAACAGGTAAACCTTCAGTAATCGGTTTGCACGTTCACTTTTGAAATACATTTAAAAAAATTCGTACACGAAAAATATTTTTAAAATATAAAAGAAATAGTTTTTAAAGTTAAGATATAGTTTTCAATTAAATTACTTTTAAAGAAAACTTTGCTCTATTCGACAGCAATGGAAAAATTAAACTTGTGTTATCTTTAGAAATTCAAAAATTTTCTGATAAAAGGAAATTGAATGTTCCCGTGCTTACCGCAGTCGAGGCTAACGAAAAAGACAGGCATCCCACATGTCTTTTTTTACAGACCACTAGAGTGACACTTGATGCTCTTTTCGCACACCTTCATTGGTGCAGTCGAGCATCACGTGACTCCAGCGGTCTGTAAAAAAAAGATACATGGAATGCACCGCGGTAGCCTGTCTTTCTCGTTAGCCTCGACCGCAGTCGATATGACGTCACGTACATGATTCTGCTTTATAATATAAAAAGGAACAAACAACTACAGTCAACTCTGTGAAATCTGCACACTTAGGGACCGAGGGTTTTGTGGATTATACATTTTAGCGGATTATAGATCATGCCTTTGTTTACATTTAATTTTTTTTTTTTTAAATCTGACTATAAGTTAGGAACAACTGTACAAAAAATTACAATTACAATGGAAAAGAAAAAGAAAAACATAATGCAACATTGATTTAATGTATTTAATAACAAAGATTAAAGAAAATTTAAATTATATTCAATACAAATTTTACAGATTATTCATTATTTTAAACATTGACACAACACAATGGAAGTTTAAGTTTTGGTTTGTTGTCAATTATTTTTTTCTGTAGTCTGTGAATACTCATTACTTCATGCTCCAAGATAAAATTTTGTTAATTAAGGAAATTTTTAAATATTTGTATCCATTTTATATTTAAATATTTATTCATTGGAAAATTGATAATTGAAAAAAATATGTACTAAATTTAGCTCTATGAGTTTAACTGTTAATGACAATTTTCATTATTTACATCCCAACGTGCAGTGCGGATAACAGACATTTGTGGATTATACATCAGCGGATTTCACAGAGTTGGCTGTATATGAAAAAGTAACCTTGATTTACTGTAGTTCATTGTTTACATTATCACAATTCAGAAATGTAAAAAGAACTCCTAAAACCTGGTTCCACAAATTATAAAGATTTGTTTCTCTATCTGATTTGTTGCCACAATCGGAAAAGTTGTGTTAAGTTTTTCTGAGCTTTTCCTTACACGAAGAAAATAGTTCAGAACAAAACTTTACCATTAAAAATCCCTCCTTAATGATCTTTCTACTTAACAATCAAAACCTGGCAATACTATCAAATGCCCATAGCACTCGAGATAGGTAGGCGCCACCTGGCTGTAAAAAATTGAACTAAAATATGTAAGGCTATGGTGCATAACATGAAAGAGTGGTCAAAGGGGTGTCGGAAAAAGTTAGAAAAGTTCCCCCGGGTGAAAACGATGGAGGTTAGAAAAATTGCTTAAAATACACAAGTTCGAGAGCGGAGGGGTAAATATAAGACTTTTTGAAATTTTTATGATTTGTCGTGTGATCGTAAGTGTTCAGCTATAAGTATTCAAAATTTCAAGTTTTCAACTGAATTAGCAGCTCAGTTTTAAAAAAAAAAAGCTTAAAATACACAAGTTAGAGTCCAGACGGGTAAATATCAGACTTTTTCAAAATTTTATGATTTGTCGTTTGATGTAAGGTATTCAGCTATAGGTATCCAAAATTTCAAGTCTCCAATATATATAGTTTCTGAGAACGGGCTCTGTGACAGACAGACAGACAGAGGAGTCAGACGAATAGGGTTTCGTCAAATGAACGAAACCCTAAAAAGTTTCGCTTTGTCTGTATGTGTGTCTGTCTGTCGACGATGACTAGCGAAATCTGTCGTACGTAAGAAGTCTAAAAAATTGGGTGAGAGTAGTCCAAGGCATGTCCTGGTGCACATGCATCTCATTTTTTTTTTTTTTTTTCTTTGATAAATTACCGAAATATTATTTTAAAACTCATCAAAAAAGAATTCTATTTCTTACAAATCGGCAAATGCGCACGCGCATGCTCAATTCACAGCTTTCAGAAGTGGCCACGCGGAGAAAAAATAAAGTGTGAGATCGACTTTTTCTTTGCAGTTTTATTTTTTTAACTCACTAGTACCGAACTGTACGAAATACGGGAAAAAGATAGCATATTCTTACATTTCGTACTTAAACGTTTTAAATGCGTCAATCCGCTCGAAAAAATGTTAACGTTAACATTTTCAAAGAAAAATTAATGACGAAATCTTGAATTATTTTTTTTTTCGTTTTATGAGCCTTGCATTCGTCGAACTAAACGAAATACGGAAAAAAAAATCACATCAAATTAAAGACTGTACTTTGCTCTTTCAAACGTTCTCTTTGGTTTTTAAAAATATTAATACTAGAAGAAGATTCTTTAAGGAAAAAATTTCGAATAACGCCTATCAGATGTATCTATACATTTTCAGCACTTGGCCGGAACAGTAGCAGCAGGTCCGATCACGGAAGATTCCACCGGAAAAATTTTAAAGCTAAATTCAACAAGTTTAATATACCGACCAGAGTGTTTGTGTGGGGTGAGGCGTCTAATACACCTGGCAACCGTGGCGGATTCGAGATCATTATAGCTCCCAGATCAAAGAGATTGTTAAATATAATATCCAGCCTTCAGATTTTAGAGGAATGAAGAAACATAGAAAAAAAGAAAGGTTTGATTATTACTATCAGGATCAAAATACTAATTTTTTATAAATTAAAACAAAAAAATCCTTAAGAAATTGTTAACTTTGCATACATTGAACATCTTAATACTTTGTATAATGGAAATCTCATACAGGATATTTTAATTTTTCATTTAGTAACAAAGCAATACTCATAGCTGGTAGTACAATAAATATTCTCCAACGCTCCTTACGTAGTTCGCATACATTACTCAGTCGCCATACTTTAAATACGGATTTGTCCCAACTATCGTTGGTTAAATCCACTGCTAATCGAATTTTAATAGAATCTGTTTTTAAATAATAATTTTAAAAATCTTAAGATAAATATTTTTCTAACAGTTACTTCGTACTTAAAATAAAAAATAAAGACAATGGGTCGAAAACTTACCTTTATAAAATTTATTTTGGAAAAGTTTGTGTGGGAAAGGGCAAATTCCTGCTTGCCCTGGAAGAAAAAAATCCTAGTTTCGGCCATGATTTGCCATTGATATTTTGATAGGATTAACATATTTTATACCAGATTTTAGAAACACATTAAGAGTTGGTAGAAAAGTTTTGGACATCTCTGAATAGCACAATCCATAAGAAGCATTTCAGGATACCAATCTTTATCAATTTTAAATAGTCATTTCTTTCCTCATCATAACACATTTTTCTGTTAACAGGCTTTCCTTTTCCCACTATCACCAGTTGATAGACGTGTATTATCCGATTTTAAAATTTAAAATGTAGAGTAGGTGAGGGGGGCGGGAGGGTAAAGATACGTACGGGGCAAAGATACGCACTGACTGATTTAATATGAAGAAACATTTTTACAATCATGACCGCTATGGTGGCAGTTTGGTCTCAAGTGTAGTAGTTGTTTGTTCAAACCTTGTGAAGAAAGGAGCAAGCACTCCGTGCCAAGAAAAATGAAGTAAGTTTAAATTTCCGGATTTTGATCTACTATTTTTAAAATTTCACTTTATTGTTTAGCTGATAATACCTCGAATTTTTACAAATCCAAAAATTCAGTGGAGAACGAAAGCTCTTTAGCTTTTTAATTCCGTGTCGTTTACCTCGATCGCATTTGTTTAAACGTAGGTAGCCGGTTAAGCAAAATACTGCAGAATGGGGTGAAAGTACGTATCCGTCTTGGGGCAAAGATACGCACAAGTTTAAGATGTGGCCCTATCGTTTTAGCGAGACGCAAAGCTTTCCACAATTACGTTGGGGAAAGTTTTATTTTTTATAAGTTAGTATTGTATAAAATATAATAGCTACTTAACTAATATAAGCTAGTTAACTATTTTTCCTTTTTCTAGTTTTTTTTTTTTTTTTTTTTTTTTTTTTTTTTTTTTTTTAATAGAACGTAGGTTTTTTATAGAACCTACCTACTTTTAAAAATCAATATTTTTGTTTCATAAAACGCTTTTGTTTTAAGTCTTAACCCTTAAATCCTGTTAACGGTCTTACAGACCGCTGCTATATCCAGTTTTCGCAATTTAACTTGTAATTTTTAATTTAATTATTGATGTTAGTTTAGTTTTGATTCGTTTGGAAACTTAGTAGTATCACTAAAGACTTCTAAATGACGAGAATTTTTGTTATAATAGGCCTTTACATAAGGTTTAGCGCTAAAACAGTATCTTATGAGTCAGTCAACCCTTTTATTCATTCTACGATCAAGCGGTCTCGGAGACCGCTCACAGTATTTATGGAACAATTTTTGTCACAGCAGTTAAGGTTTAACTTCTTTTTGCGATCATACAGACCGCTGATTTTTTTTTTTTTTTTTTTCGCGGTTTAACCTTTAATTTTCAGTTTAACTATAAATACTAGTGGAATTTACTATTGATTCTAGTTTAACTATATATATTAATTTCTTCACGTGTCTAGCATTAACGCTAGAGACTTCAGAATAGATGAGTTTTAATATAGTAGTCCTGTACATAAAGTTTAGTACACGAAACAGTCTTATAAGGCAGTTGACCCTTTTATTCATTCTACGATCAAAGGGTCTCGGAGACGGTTTGTTCCCCTATAGCCGAAAAAATTCTAGCCGAAAATCATTAAGAGGGGGAAATGTAAGGGATCGTACAGGAGTTGCATAGTGTCAACGTTTAGTTCTGAATCCGTCTGAATCCGAACAAAATCACGAAAAGTTACTCCATTCTAGAAAAGAACCCTGTGCGGTTTGCTGCTGCGGATCATGTTACGGTTTTATAACTTTTTTTTCAACTTAGCCCAGTAGTGTTTTACTATGCATTGTATCATCTAACCAATAAAAGGGTAACTAGACAAAAAGGTCTAGAAAATTCTGTCAGAATTGTCTCCTCACAATTTAAAAAAAAAAAAAAGAAAATATAATTTAACTTTATAATCAATGATTCCTGAAACTATAAAAAATTTCTACTGAATGAAATCTATGTCAAATTAGTAATTTGTACGAATTATTTTTTGAATTCTTAATTTTTAGGCATAACTAATTTACAAATTCATAATTAGTGTAAACGATAAAGAGAGAATTATAAGCAACAGCAACAAAGTACGTGTGATGTGCTCCTACTGCTGTTTCTTTTATTGTTTTAAATTATTTTCATGAAGTTTATTATTTTTTTTTTCCTGAATGCCATGTGGCTATTTTTGGAAAATATTTATCTGTTTTTCTGGCGTCTCTCTATGCGTTACACAAATTTTGTGGGCGCTTTAGCTCTTTTTAATAATTAAAAAATGTTTAATTTTTTTGTACTGTTTCCTTATTTACTGATTTGTTTCCTTTTGTTTTGTTTGCCAATTTTCACATGAAAATCATTTGAGTAATACTTTATTATTTTAAATGCTTTGACAATTGATTTTTGGCTGAAAAAATAAAATCTTGCTAAAAAAGGATTCCATGTAATAATACTTTACTTGTTTAGTCTTTCAAAGTTTGCTGGAATTGAATGAAAAGTATAGGGCGGTGAAAGTGGCACTATGTTTAAAGGAAAATATAGATTTTCATTCATAAATTTAAAGTAAATTAATTAAATTCATTGAATACATTTGTTTTTCTTTTTTATGGTCTAAGATTAAAATTCTACTGTTTTAATTTTATGAAAATATGCACAAAAGTGAATTTTTAAATATATTATATTTAAATATACAATTATTAAGGAAAATAGGCGAAAATTATGCCACTAATAACACAATCATGTTGAGAAGCTTTCTGCGTACATTAAATTTAATCTATTATTTAATCTTATTTAAATTGTTTAATCGGCATTTATTTGCATTATCTACATATACATATATTTCAATGTATGTGAAAAAATATGACTATAATATTTTTGCATGTGTTTAAAATTCGGGTTTAAAAAAAGAAAATATGCATATTCTCTATTGAATATCACATCACTTTTGCATATAAAAGCATGCATTAAAGATTCTAATTTTATATACTTATCGAAACATTTTTATTTTTCTTATTTAAGCTATGGCAACAAAAAAGAAAATGGAAGACAATTTTAAATTAAATGTATCATTTGAAATATTGAGATTTATAAAAATGATAAAGAAATTAAAAAGGAACCTATATCCTATTGCGCTACTTTGAATTATATTTTGTAATATAAATGATATAGGCTGAATCCATATCAACTCAGGCAGGGGGGTTACCTTCATAGTCTCAGAAGTTTTTGAATTGAATTTATGTTAAAATTTAAGAAAAAGTAAGATACTTGTATATTTTCATTTTGCCCAAAAAAATTCCTGACCCGAAATACAGGCTGCCAAAGATGACATCCCCGGCATCCTTTCTCATTCGCGATTTTCGATAAAAATTTTAAAGTGCTCTATCTCTAGAACGGTGCAAGATATTTTGTTGCGGTTTATTTTATTTTAAAGATAATATTCTTCTGTTTAAAATTATATACCCAATTTGGAAAAATGTATTCAACTTTTCTTGTAGCAGCCTTTAAAAAAAAAAATTTTTTTTTCAAAAAAAAATTTTTTTTTTTGGAAATGCCAATCTCAAAAATTTTGATTTTTTTGCTGTTGATCAACACCATTGGGAACTACCTTCACTGTAAAGGAGAACTTCCACTTTTGAGTTTAACAAATTATAGAAACATTTTAAAAATTCAGAGAAGTTTACAGGAACTGTATATATACAGTTCCAGTAAAAGTCACTGAATTTTTGCTTATTTGTATCAAATTTGTAAGGATAAGCCTACTATATATCCTAAACAAGTTCGAAATTGCAATATCAAATGTGGCAAATGAGGTGCGTGCATAGTATTAACTAGTTTTATAAATATTCAGATCTTGGGGCAATAAGTGTTACACTCTTGGGCAAAAAGGCATGAATACAAAATTAACTATAATTCCATATTTTAAATTCAGTAATACGGAAGTAATATGGATACATCTTAAAAGGATTTAATCACCATGGCAACCTAGAGTCATTGCCTATCATGGTATATCATTGAATCAATTATATATTATAGGATTTTTATATAGAATGAAGAAAACTTTTATTAATGTCTTTTATGTTTTAATTTGATTTTCATAGCATTTTAAGTGATACATACTTTATTTTCAGTACCGAACATAGTAAAACAATCTCAATAACATATATCAATTACACAGCAATACAAATTATATTAATACAAGTTAGAGTTCAGACAGATGGGCAGACAAATCGAATCCATAAAGACTTTCAACTATGTTGGAAATTGTTAAAAACACATAAATAGGTCGGAATTTGACTTTTAGAAATTTATGTCAATAGACGGAAGCATACTTGAATACTTTCATACAACCCTGTATTTTACCTACTATCTTTATATACATGCCACTATTTAGCTAATATTTAATTAAGATTAAAACATCCTTAAAACCAGTGAAATCACACTTCCAGAGATTATCATCCATAGACGGCCATGTATCTAATTCTTTGCGTGGACCTGTATATCATTTTATCTATATTCTCCAAACATATCTTAGTATACTAAATGTAGTTCAGTGTAAAAATGCATAACTCATTTTAAAATCACATTTAAGCTACTTTCATTCATACTCAGTAAACCCTTAAGATTTCTTTTGTGTAGCCCTGTATATGATCTACAGCATTTATGCACACAACGTAACATGGAAAAATTTAGTTAAACTTAAAAACCCAAACACAACTAAAAATGCACTTCCAGCAATACCCTTACGATTTCTTTTGTGTAGCCCTGTATATGATCTACAGCCTTTATACACACAACGTAATATGGAAATATTTAATTAAACTTGAAAACTCATATCGCAACTAAAAATGCACCTCTAGCAATCATCGCTAATGTACAGTATTTCCAATAAGGTAAAGTATCCGAAATCTTTTGTTTGTCCCTGTAAACACTATGCACTTTCTATGACACAGGAAGTAATTTTTTGTAAACCTCTGCAATAAAGTATGTATCACTTCAAATGCTATGAAAATCAAATTAAAACATAAAAGACATTAATAAAAGTTTTCTTCATTCTATATAAAAATCCTATAATACATAATTGATTCAATGATATACCATGATAGGCAATGATTCTAGGTTGCCATGGCGATTAAGTCCTTTTAAGATGGATTCATATTACTTCCGTATTACTGAATTTAATATATGGAATTATAGTAATTTTGTATTCATGCCTTTTTGCCCAAGAGTGTAACACTTATTGCCCCAAGATCAGAATATTTATAAAACTAGTTAATACTATGCACGCACCTCATTTGCCACATTTGATATTGCGATTTCTAACTTGTTTAGGATATATAGTAGGCTTATCCTTACAAATATGATACAAATAAGCAAAAATTCAGTGACTTTTACTGGAACTGTATATATACAGTTCCTGTAAACTTCTCTGAATTTTTAAAATGTTTCTAAAAGTTGTTAAACTCAAAAGTGGAAGTTCTCCTTTACAGTGAAGATAGTTCCCAATGGTATTGATCAACAGCAAAAAAATCAAAATTTTTGGAATTGGCATTTTCGAAAAAAATTTTTTTTTTGAAAAAAAATTTTTTTTTTCAAAAGGTTGCCACAAGAAAAGTTGAATACATTTTTCAAAATTGGGTATATCATTTTAAACAGAAGAATATTATCTTTAAAATAAAAAAAACCGCAACAAAATATCTTGCACCATTCTAGAGATAGAGCACTTTAAAATTTTCATCGAAAATGGCGAATTGGAAATGGTGCCCGGGATGCCATCTTTGGCGGCCTGTATCTCGGGGCAGGAATTTTTTTGGACAAAACCAAAATATACAAGTATCTTATTTTTTATTGAATTTTAACATATGTTCAATTCAAAAACTTCTGAGCCTATGAAGGTAAGATTTTTTCTTTGGCTGCCTGAATTGACATGGATCATACCTATATTTTTCTTCATTTACTTTTAAGTTTGGTTGTATTTATTACGGCCAATTACCAACTCGAGAGATATGGGCCCTAAAGGGGAGGGGGTGAGGGTGGCCCTCCGTTCGGGTCTTTCTAAGGGAACCTAACACGTATTTATGCAAGGAATTCCAAGGTTCGAAGAAAACCACGAAAACTCCGAACGGTTAGGCCGACGGGCGCAATTGGATTCATTTACTTTTAAGAAAAATTAATATTCTAGATTATTGTCCAGATTTCGATCCCAGAAAATACTAATACACATAAATACCAGTTTAAGCCTAGTTAGTGTACTTTTTGTGGAGCCTTCAGACAATTAATAATACATTAAACAATTTTGTACATAAAAAAAAAACTATTTTTGCTTTTACTTTGGTTGTTTATTTTTACAAATCGATTGTTGATCATACCACAGAAGTTTTTACATTTAGTTTATACAGTTTTAATTTACACGGGAAGAGTTTTAATCCCCCCCCCCCCCTCTTCTTTCTTCGCTGTGTCAGTGTGTATATACAAAAACATTATTAATGCAGTTATTTATAAATACACTTTACAAAAGCATATATTTTTATCCTTGCATGTGCATATACGTTTTTTTTGTTTGAAAAAAATATCAAAGCACTTTTTCAAGCACTTTAATTTTTTGTTTTTCAAGGAATAACCACAAGTATTTATAAATTATTTACTATTTTGTTATATTGAATTCATTTGTTAAAATGGCTCATTTTTACAAAAAGTTTGACTATATATACAGTTGTATATTACTGGTTTGTGATATCCATTTTATAGTCATTTCATTCACTATATTGCGGTTTTTGATGGTGGTCGGTAATGTTTTATTAATGGTTTTATATATAAGAGCATTAGAGATCCATGTCCATTGCACATACAGTTCCAAAATGTTTAACATTTATTTTTTTTTAATTTACAAAAGAGAAACATTAAGAAAATTAAAAAAGAGAATAAATATATGTAATTTAATAAATCAAAATAATCATAAAAAATTCTTTGAAAGTTATTCTAAAGCCTTTATACGTATGCAGCCGTTTAAACTTTTTATTCATGTAAGGGGAAATAAAAAATGAAATTTTGATAAAATTATAAATTAAGTTTCAATTTAAATTATTTTTGACATGTCTTCTAAAGTATATTTAGACAACCAAACTATACGTTTATTTTTTCAATACGATGATAAGTATATCACTTTCACTAAATCTATATTATGCATTGAAATGTATTTATTGAATAATGTAGTTTATCTTTTGCGCCATGCTATCCGAAACCTTAACAAAAAATTATGTAAATTATTTCATTGCGTCATATTATTCATTCGCATACATTTAACTTAATTTAGATACTAATGACGCAAAATAACCATTTACATATTAGGGGCAATCCAGTTCAAACCACCAGGTGGTGTCGCTTGACATTTTTAATTTTCCTAATCTTTTAACAAAGACTTCTTCTTAGTTTTCTGCGTTTAAAAACATGACTAAAATTTTTTTTTTCATCATATAGTTTTTTGGAGGGAGCATTTTTAACAAACTACACAGCCATTTTTGGGAGAAAAACGTGTTTTACGGAAAATGCTGTAACTGCTTTATTTTCTACCTATCAAGAGGAATCAAAAACCAAAATATCCAGCATAAAATTGTCGACATTTTATGTAATTATAAAATTTTCATTAGTCTTAAAATTGTCAACATTTTATGTAATTATAAAATTTTCATAAGGATCTAGACCAAAAACATGCTTAAAAATCGAAGAAATAAAAGGTCAAACAGCGTATTACGCTGCCATTGTTTTGTATGAAGGAAATGAGACTCGCCTTAAATATATATATATATTTTTTTAAGATCTCTTATAGGACTATTCATTTTTATAAATTTCAATTCTGAAAACCGTTTCCTTTTTTTTTTTTTTTTTTTTTTTTTTGGTGCAGCTCATCAAAAATTGTGTTAAGTCTGCTTTTGGAAATTTTCACTAATATCTCAAAAAAGACTGACTACGAAATTCTGAAAACTTAGGATAATAAACATCTTTGTACTATAAAGTTAAATTGTAAATTTTATGACTGAGACTTAACTGATTTTTGAATAACAGTTCACTAAAAATGCACCGCCCCCTCTTTTTGCTTAGGTACGTTCAAATTGACGATAAAAACAAATTTTACACATTATTGCTTAGTTAAATAGGGCAGTGGCACCTTTTCAGAACTTTCTTGAATGGGGGGGGGGGGGAGGTCTTTTGATTTTATTGTGCGTATCTGAAAAGCACCTGATACATTTTTATTCTGACATTTTTTTTAAATTAACCTAAATACTCGCTTGCTAAGAATTTTATAAAATATCTCGTTTGCATACGCCACTGCTTCTTGCCTTTTACACATATTTGCCTTCCCTCCTCCCCCCTCCAACAGACACACACAAAAAATACCGGTTATAATAATCACTAATTAATTACGTTAGCAACTTTTATGAATCAAATCTAATAATCTTCCATAAAGTAATAGTTATTCGAAAAGAAAAAAACCCGTCTGTATCTTTTGCATTTCAGTACTGTTAAAGAAGAAAGAAATAGTGACCCTTCGTGACCCCGTGGATAAGGCTTTGACTGGGATGCGAAGAACAGTAATGAGATAGGGTTGAGAGGGAGGGTGAAAAGGAAATAAGAAGAAACTGGACTCCTTATCTCAGTTCAGTATTTTAATTTTTAACAGTCCCCTGTAGGTTTCGGCTGGTAAGGAAGTCACGTCGGAGACCGCTCACAGTATTTATGCTACAATTTTTGTCATGGCAGTTAGAGGTTAACTGCTATTTGCAATCTCACAGACCGCCATTTTTTTCCCTTTTTTTTATGGTTTAACTATAAATACTAGTAAAATTTACTAATACTTTTGCTTAACTCATTCGTTTTATTAGAAATGGGACAAAACCCCGCATTAATGGAGCAAAAATACGCAGTGCGTATCTTTGCACCACCACTGCGTACTTTTACCCCCACCAATGGGGCAAAGATACGCAGAGCAATGCTTTTTAAAAATTGCAATGTCTCACCTAATTATAATCTGACAGAATGTCGATTGATGGTGGCACTTGCCTAAGGTTCTATTCTAACATTTTAATCACTCGTTGCATAAGTTTAGACCAAGATGTGCGTCAAAAATCAAAATTTATGGAATGTGCGTATCTTTACCCCCGCCTACTCTACGTCATGATGTCTATTTACTGTGAAGGAGACCTGCACCAGAGCGTTAGAAATTTTCTACTTACCCATTTATTTTTCTAACACCCACTTGGGATTTATTACTTTTATAAAGTTTGTAAAACCTCGTTTAGACATTTCAAATATTTTTTAGGTTAAATAAGTTTAAAACAGCCAGTTTTAGATATACCCTTAACCCGGGAGAACTCGCTGCATGAGATTTTCTCTCATAGTCGTACTTTTTTAAGACTCTTATTTAAATCATTTTTCATTTTAATTAAAATTTCAAAATGTTTTACAATTATTTTACCTATTTTGTAAATAAAAGTACTAAGTCAACCAAGAAAAGTTGCTATTATATGAATGTAAAGTAAAAGAAAAGCAATTGGGCATTCTCACTAGCGAGTTCTCCCGGGTTAAGTAGTTTCACGTTCTTCTGTAGCATACAGCCGATCGAATAAGTATACAAGGCTCATTTAATAAATAGCCGAAATAGTTGTAAAAAGTTGTAAAATACATACCCGATAAGTTGTAAAAATTTTTTAATCTGAAAAAAGTTTCAAAATATATTTAAGAATTGTTCGTATAATTATCCGATTCTGATTCGATTTTGCACTTTTGATAGCGATTTTTTTTTTAATTCATTAACAATAATAATAAATTAAACTTTTTTTTTTAATAATTTCCTTAGAAAAAAAAATAGCAGTATTTGAAGCTTAATATCTTTCCGGTTATAACTTCACTTCGAAAGACTTTTCGGAAAAAGTTTCACCTTTTTTTTTTATTATTATTTGAACAGCTTTAAGGATTTGAAATACGTTTTATTACTCAACGCCGAGGTTTTTTACACACTCATTTCATATTCAAGAGAAAACGAATATTTATACAAATGCACGGCGCCGTCGTAAGGCGCCGTCATCGAAGGATTTTAAAACTACCAGAACATTCAAAAGCAAATATCATATTGATCTTAACGATTGACGTCATAAATCTATGAAGTTTCATGTTTGATGAAGACGCATTAACACGTGTTCTTTTGTAGAACATCAACCAGCAAGACCGTTAAACATGTGACTTTTCTATAATTTTCTGTTGAGCAATAGAGCTTCATAAAAAAAAATTTCTATTTTTTTCTTAATAAAATTATATTTCTGTTAACATTAAATAAGGGTGTTTTTATAAACTACCGTATATACTCGTTTATAAATCGTCTCGTGTATAGGTCGACCCTCCCAATTCTCAAGCAAAATTTAGAAAAATAAAATTGAATTTTGGTGTATAAGTCGAACAACATTTCTGGTAGTATGTTGAAAAATGATTTCTAATCGAGGATAAAAAAAAAATAATAATAAATTTTAATTAAATTAGTAAACTTTTTTACATTTCTAAACAGACTTTTTTTTAAAATTCAAGGTTTTAAAACTGTGTAATTATGTAAAACCGAAGAAGCTTAAACTATTTTGAAACCTATTCACATGAATTCAGTGATACTTAAAAAGAAAAAAATTCTTTCAAAAATCTATTCAAGCCTTATTTACAAGGGCAAACTACTTCTTAGACTGCAAAAATATAGAACTTCTTTGTGTAGTAGAACTTTTAGGAGAGATATCTAGAAGCATTCTCAAGTTGAACTCTTTTGAAAAAGGTGATTAAAATGTTGAAACAAATGTCCCTGTATTCAAAGGATTTCTGTCCCAAGAGAAAATGGGTACAGAACAATTACAAGGACATTATTGTTGAGCTTTTTTTGCCAATCACAGAGAAATGACCATTGTGACTACTTAAAGGACACACCGATTATCAGCGGTTTTATTTTTTTATTTATTTTTTATTTTAACTATCTCGTGTATAAGTTGACCTCCCATTTTAAACTCCCAAATTTTGTCTAAAATTCTTCGACTTATACACAAGTATATACGGTAACTAATTTAGTTGCTTATTTAACGTTTTGAACATCAGCATTTTTCGCTAATATGTTTGGATTTTGTTAAAAGCTATTCAACGAACAAATCACATATTCATAAATACAAACGTGAAATTACGTTAAGATGCTATTTCACTCACGCGAAAACACATGTTAAATGCTAATCAAATGGAAGAAACCTTTTAAGATATCTCGTTTACAATAATATTTCAAATTTTAGTTGCTTAAAAGGCGTAAAGCCAACAGAGTGAAAAAGTATCCAAGCCGGCAATCGAACCCGGGTCCTCGGTATAGCGCACCGACGTTCTACCAACTGGACCACTTGGAACGATACCCAGCCTGCGACTTCTCACTACCATATCGCACCCTTGCTACAAAAGTGGCATAACTCAAAAAACTCCGTTTTTAAGAAAATGCGAAAAACTGTTTCCGGGCTGTGTAGGTAAATTTTAGTTGATTTAGTGCTGTCACTAAGAAGAACTATGCATATAATCAGAGCTTAATTTCTACCAAAAAAAGTACCGGAGCCCTAATATACAGTACTAAAACTGTAGCGTGCCCCCCCCCCACCCTGCCCTTCATGCCAATCCGCACATGCATATATTTCATATTTGCAAAATTTAATCATCTTTTTTTTTCTTTGGTAAAATAAAAATTCTAAATATATCTACTTGCATATACTTAACTGTCCTCTTTTTAGTTTACCATTCCTTCCGAATAGAAATCGTTGCCTAATTTTAATGTTATTTAATCGCAGAATTCTGTAATTAAATAATGTAAGAATTATGATTCGGAAATAGTGTTAGCACACCAAAAAAAAAAAAAAAAAAGATTCGGAGCTTTTATAGAAAAAGACGAAACACTGTTCGATTGCTTTCAATCAGAATGACAAACAATATATAGCAATTATATCTACTTACAAATGAAAGTGGCTTCTTAAATGTGTAGAGAAGAGCCTTGACATGGGCCCCGTTCATGATGAAAAATAATTGGAAAAATTACTAACGTTTTTTTCATACTCGTACAAAATAGAAGACTAAAAACCTCAAACAAACAAAACCTCAAACTGATGCTCGTTGAATAAAAACAAATGTAAATATATTCTTTTCATCTGAGATATCGAAATAAAAAAAATAAATTATCCAATTAAAAAATATCCTACTGTCACAAAAGAAAATCGAACTGAAAGGTAATTTAGGCATCGGTTTTTCGGAAGTGCTATTGCAGTGGGATCCGGAACCCTGTATTTATGAGCTCCGGTGGGCTCCGGCACAAATTAAGCCCTGGATATAATAATATTACAGATTGTCATTCTTGCAGATTTTTTTTTTATTTTCAACTAAAAATACCAATTTTTGAGTTGTGCCTCTTTTGTCGCCCAACACACACTAATGACTATGTCATCATTTTGAGTTGTGACATTTTTGTTATTTGTTTTCTTGACATGCGACAGATCATGAATCATCTAGACTGCCACAATTCGAAATCATTTGGAAGATCATCCTCATTTGAATCATTAAAAACGTCATAACTCAAAATAATGCAAAACTCACGTTCACGTCTAAAGCTCAGATCACAACTGAGGATGTGGCACTTTTCTAGAAAGGTCAGTGGCCATCTTCACTCTAAAATTGGGAGGAGTGAAATTTCGCTCTTTGAAAGAGTGACAGGCATTTTTACTCTTTTTGGAGTGGATTTTATAATTATACACTTCTTAAAGAGTGGAATTTTCCACTCTCTAGAAAGGAGTGAAATGTCTCACTCCTGAAAGAGTGACTTACGTATGCATTGCTTATTAACCAATCAGAGCAGCAAGGCAACTCACCCTTAAAAGATAAGAAAAATGATCACTTTTTTGTCCGCCATCTTAGGATTAATAGATTTG
This sequence comes from Maratus speciosus, assembly GCA_963932465.1. Taxonomy (NCBI): domain Eukaryota; kingdom Metazoa; phylum Arthropoda; class Arachnida; order Araneae; family Salticidae; genus Maratus; species Maratus speciosus. The sequence continues at coordinate 444,840,233 of OZ010790.1, read as the reverse complement.
GATATCATTAAAATTATTCTTTATGGAATACATAAAATAAAGGTAAGTCTTATTTAATTTTAAGCATTTATCCGTGTAGATATGAGGAATGTTAAGATTATTAGCAAAATAGTTGCATGTTGTATAGAAAAGGATTATCGTTAGAGTGTTCAAAAGTGATTGTCTGTTATATTTCTTCATGTAACGGTTTGAAATATAATTTTTTTAACAATTGAATGCGCACTAGAGATCTGCACGGGCCGGCTCAGGGTCGGGCCGATTTTCACTCACGGAACTCGGGCTGGGCCCGGGCCACACTTTTTTATGAAGGCTCGGACCGGGCCGGGCCTAACTTATTTTTTTCTGTACAAAGCCGGGACTGGTTCATTGCGAGTCTTCACGGCCCAAAATTTTCAGTCCTAATTTTGACCCAACCCGTATGAAAATCATTGTCTCAGCGTGACCTGGTTATTTTTTTCTACAGGCCAGTAAAATTAGGCCTGGCCCAAACATTTTTGCAAAAAATGCATACATTTTCAAATGGCCATTATTCTACATTTAAACATTAAAATTTATTCTTTTTAAAGAACACTAGATTTCTGCGCTTATTAAAATATAGCTAAATTAAAACACAATAAATCGTGTGGAAAAGAACCTGCATATGACGGAACACGGAACCCAGTTTTAAACTCACTAACGTGTTGATCCATGCATAATTAATATACTAATACATAAGAAAAGAATATATAATACATTTACTCTCGCTAAGAAGGGAACTTGTCTACAACGCATTTTTTTTTTCTTTTCTATGCAATTCCGTCTTACTGTATAGCATTTTTCAGATTTTTAATACTACAAAAAAAAAAAAAAAAAAAAAAAAAAAAAAAAAAAAATGTTTTGTTGAAATTTACTCGGGCCGAGATTTTAACTTTTTTTCCGTGCCGTGTCCGGCTCGGGCCAAACTTTTAAGTTTTTACCGGGCCGGTTCGGGCCAATTTTTTTTCTACGGGCCGGGCCGGGCCGAATTTTTTTTCTATGAATCGGGCCGCGTCCGGGCTTGGAAATTTCAGCCCGTGCAGATCTCTAATATGAACAATGCTTAGCAAAAAAAATAATCAAAACTTCATTAGTTTGGGAAATGTGAATTTAAAAAATGAGTAAATATTGTTAAAAAACTTTATAATGTATTTATAACTACTTAAAAGGTGACAAAAACATATTAAAACATAAAAATATTATTTAATGTAACCCGAGATCTTTCGAACACACACGCGTTCATTTTCTAATATCAAGTTTAGCAAACCAAATACAGCTTTATCCAGATTACATCAAACAGAAAATATTAATATAAACTTAGAAAAAGCTAAAATTATCATTTCAACGTCTAACCACTACTCATCAATAATCCGTGAATCCATTGAAATTTTACTTAGAAGTGATAATGTTTGTAATGATGTCCTTTCCTATAATATTCCCGCAATTTGGTACAATATCCTAAATATATCACGGCCTCCTGATAGTATGAACTGATCTTTTCACCCCTCTGCAGAGAAATGGACTGAATTCCGCTTGCGCATGCGTACTATTTTTGTTTTTGTTTTTAAAATGTATTTCTATTCAGTCAATCATCTTTTATCCCTTTGAAAATGAACGCGTATGTTCGAAAGATCACGGGTTACATTAAATAATATTTTTATATGCTTTAATATGTTTTTGTCACCTTTAAAGTAGTTATAAATATATTATAAAGTTTATTAATAACAAGATGAAAATTTCCTTCCCGACACTAGTGTTTAAAACAGTGTTTTGACTCTATTGAGTAAATATTGTATTCTTCCCTTTCAATGCTGTGTTGCAAATTATTTTTGCCAGCGAACAAAACAAAAAAGTTTCATCTCTTTCATTTGAAAGGGTGACTGACTCATAAGAGAAGATGACACATTCCAAAACATTAATTTGCCGTTACATGAGATTTATTTATTTATTTATTTATTTTATTTTATTTTATTTTATTTTATTTTGTTTATTACTGATTTCGGATTATATACAGTTAAGTGTATTTATTATTGTTTTGGAGTTAAATATGATATTTGATGTTTATGATATTACGAAAAGGTTGGTACAGTGAAACCTCAGTGTGCGACCAACTCCATTAGGCGGCCACCTCCCTTAACGACCATTTTTTCATGGAACGAAATTTATTCCCATATGCTCAATACTAATTTTACCTCCATTCAGAGACCATCCCAGTTGAACTCCCTCCATAAGACATAGATTTCTTTGAAGAAAATGAAATAAATTCCGTTTATTTCTGGTCGCTTGAAGAAGGTTTTATTAAAAAAAAAAAAGATTCCGAAGAGTGCATTATTCATCAAACTTCTAAACTAAGTTTTTTTTTTTATCCCGGTAACTTTTAAGTGTTTTTGATCACGTAATTTTTGACGCTAAACAATAAAACGTGATATTTAAGCATTGGAATAAAATGTTTTTTTATGCCTGTTTTGAAGTTTATGGATAAGACTGTTTTAGTATATTTTTTAAAATGGTCATATTTACTTACATAATACAGGACTGAATATTTTTTTAAAGAGATTAATAACCACTTTTTTCCACTAAAATGTTTTAAAAACAATAAGAATATTTTTAATGCAGTCATTTACTTTATTTTTAAGTTTCCTTTTTTCTATTTCCAAGGTCAATTTTTTCCTATAAAACATATAAAATCTATTTTGCTCATAGTCACAAAATACAATATCTACGCGAATAAAAATTTTAAATTAAATATGGCTTATCGTGGCTTATGGCAATAACGGACGAAAATTAAAAATCATGATTAAGTTAAGGAATATGTTTAAAAGAAAAATATATACATATTCCAGAGAACTCAAAATTTAGACTCCATGTTCATATTAAATAAAACAAAAGCAAATCACAGCGGATAAAAAAAATTAACATTCTTAACATTTAAATCATGCTTAGAACTTATTTAAAAAATAAGTGAGTTTATAAGTATTGCGTTTAAATGGAAAGATTAAAAATATTTTATAACAATAGAACTAATTTTGCAAAAATAGCAATAATTTAAGAAAAAAGTACGGTTTTATATTTAAAACAAAAATTAAAATGAGATCAGACATTTTTAAACATATAGCATCCACCTATTAAAAAGTTATTAATAAAATTTTAAAAGTAATATCTTTATAGGGCATGCAATAAAAGCAAACACAAAGGATAAGATTGGAATAAAATATTTTAGTTTATTTCTGTCATTAATCTAATTTAAATTCGTATGTAACTTTCCAAATTTTTCGTTAAAAGTTCAATTAGTGTTACAAACTATGAATTAAATAAATATTGCTAATAAAGTATTTTATTCCAATCTTTACCACGCTTTATCTATTTCCATTGCATGCCGTAAAAGATGCGATTCTTTTAAAATGACCATAAAAGCAAAATAAAAAAACAACCCACTGCAAAAAAAAATGAACAGTCACTCCTGTGAAAGAGTGACTATTCACTTCTACCAGGGGTGAAAAACTGCACTCCTTTAGCAAGAGTGAATAGTCACTCCTCCGAAAGAGTGATTATCCACCCCTGTTTAGAGTGGATATTCACTTTCAAGGAGTGACTATTCACTCTTTCAGAGAGTCAAAAATGTCACTTTGTCTCAGAGTAAATAGTCACTCTAAAGAGGTTGGGCGTATTTTGACTCTGCAATAGAGTGACTATTCACTCACTCTTTTTTATTTAGAGTGTTACAAGCTTAAAAAACGACACAACTGCTATCTGGTGGTTAGATTTTCAGTGCACTATCTGGCACCTTAGGTGGTTGGTAGAGGAGCAAAAACCAAGCCGAATGGCAGACATAACTCAAAAAAGCCAATTTTTGAGTTGTGACACTTTTGTAGCAAGGGTGCGATATGTTGGCAAGGCTACAACCACACAAGATGGAAATTTTTTTTCCATGAGCCACCAACTCTGGGGCAAACACTAAACTATAGAGAATCCAGCATCGTGTCTGCCCCAGAGTTGTTGTCTCACGGAAAAAATATTCCATCTTGTGCTGCGGTTGTAGCCTTGCCAACATGTGGTAGTGAGAAGTACCAGGCTGGGTATCGTTCCAAGTGGTTCAGTTGGTAGAACGTCGGTGCGCTATACCGAGGACCTTTCACATGCCATTGTAAACCTCAATAACATATATCACGTGCATGGAAATACAAGTATATTTTCGCCAGTTAGAGCATTGACAAATAGACAGACAAACCGAATTCATAAACATTTTTCAACTTTGATGGAAAGAGTTAAAAAAGAGGTTTAACACTTTTTTTTTCTTTTTTTCAAAAATAATGTTTCTTAATGTTTTAAAGTCAGTTTTGGGAAATACTTTCGATAAAGTTTCATGTTTTAATGTTAACCTTTAACTGATGTTACCGGTCTCTCAGACCGCGGCTTTTTTCAATTTTTATAGTTTAACTACAAACACTACCGATAATTTGCTCCGTTTGGAACTTTAGTACTATCACCAGATACTTTGAATAGATGAATTTTAATTATAACAGTCCTGTACAAAAAGTTTAGTACAAAAACACCAGTTAATCGTGCCTTTTATTCATCTTTCGATGGAGCGGTCTCACAGACTGCTTCACACTAGTTATGTGATAATTTCTGTGACATCAATTAAAGGTTAAAACAGCTTTAGGAGTTTGAAATATGTTTTATTACTCACCGCTGAAGTCTTTTACATGCCCACTTGTATTCGAGAGAAAACAAAAATTTATACAAATGTATGGTGCTCTAGTATAAATTATAGAAGAATTTTAAAGCGGCTCTAACATTCCAAAAGCAAAAATAATATTGATCTTAATGATTGACATAGTGCTATGCGAGTTTCACATTTGACGGAGAAATATTATGACTGCAATGACACGTATTCTGGTGCAGAACAACAACCATGGGATTTTTCGCTTGAGAAATAGAACTAGAAAAAAATACACTGTACTGTTTCTACGTCAAAAATATTTAGTAAAATATTCTACTTAAAGAAAAAAATAATAATGATGATAATAATGCTTTTATTAGCCCCCACTATGCTATTTCTTTCTCCCAGCTAATAAAGTGTCGTCTCCAAAAAATAACGTTCCGTTGTATAAGCCAGCCGTAATGCAATTTTTTTACTTCTAAGCCTCGCACATTTTCAATTTTTATACCGTCGTACTGTGAAAAAAAAAGGTACTTTTAAATGCAATTTGTTTGAAAATTGCATATCCAATTATTTTTGAGATATTAATTTTTTTTTTTTTTTTTTTTTTTTTTTTTTTGTAGTTTTTAGAGTCATTTGTTTCATTTTGGCAACTCAAGTAGTTCATTTCTGTAGAAAGTAGAGGAAAAATAGTTGGAAAATAGTAATTATATCTTTTTGTTGCTATTTTCCCATAAAAACTGAAAAAAAATGTACTTAAAATACGTGCTATTTTGGAAAAATATAAATGAATGATTTCTGATAAAACATGGAGCTATTATAAACTAAATTTAATTTTAAGTATCTTATTAATATTACAAACAAATAAAAGCTTATGAATCATTAGATAGGCGATTTTTTTTTTTTGTCAAGTTTCTTGAATGAAGATATCTTTTTTTTTTTTTGGGGGGGGGGGGCTTGTGTATTATTCAGCGATAGTGACGTCCTATGCGGACTTTACTGTAGATGTTGTTATATACTAGATCGCAAATGAGGGATTCTTCAGCGCATGCAGATGACGTCATTTTATATAAAATAAAAGCGTGTGTTTTAAATCTTAAAACTGAAATATGTTTTGTACTATCTATATATGTATATACATTTTTTTTTCATCGGGTGCGACACTAAATTCTGAAAAAGCAGAATTCCTTTTTCTAGTTATTATTATTTATTTACATTGTTTTTGTGAAACATTTAAGCACGTAAGTTTCAAAACTCGCCTTATCCAGAAAATCAATTTTTGGGAAATCGTGTAAAACCTCTGTCTGCGTCCATTAGTTTTCATTGTAAACCAAGATTTTACAATGCCAGAAATACACAATGAAACTAGTTTTTTTTTTTTTTTTTTTTTTTTTTTTTTTTTATAGATTTTAGTGGGGGGGGGGGGGGGGCATGTTTAGGAATAGAATAGATTGATAGAGAAAACACGATTTTTTATATTTTGGATAAGGCGAGTTTTGAAACTCACGTCCCGAACCAGAGACGCTCAGTGTACACTTTTTTTTCTTAGTGAATAAATCTTACCCCCCCCCCCCCCCAACCATCAGCCTCAGAGGTTAAACGCTCATTCGGTTTCGGGTAGTTTTGTTGCTGTCATGTAATGTTTCTATTAGTTGTTTTAATAATTATACTTTATCAGTAGTAATAATTAATTAATATGTTTTCGTATATGATTTAACATTATGGGTGTGTGTGCTGTGCGACAAAATTCTTTGCGTACAAGAGAAACAGATACATAGGTCAATTCCATCGTAACTGACGTAACACTTGATGACTGATTATTGTTTTCTAAACTGTGTAGACAATTTACTAATAAAGGTAGAACAAATTTTTCTAATTTAAAATATTCCTTATTAAGGACTTAATATCTAAATATCTGCAGATTATTTCAGCCTGTGTCTTAGTCCCGAAAATTGCATTTCAAAACTCTGTAACTGATGTAACATAAAATAGACAAACATATCTTCTGCCTTCATTGAGGTGTGAAAATTATCAAAGCTATCCAGTTAAAAAAAGTAACTTTATTTTTTTAACAACACTAAGTAATGACGAATTATAAAAATAGTTTTTTAAATTAATTTTTGGACAGTAAAAAGGAAAAAAATGGCGTTTACATATGTAACTGACGTTCGGTGTACATTTGAGTTGTGGCCACGCTTACGTAATTTTCTCGTATTTTAACTACCACGAGTCCGTTATTTCTTCTTAATTTATGATAACTAAGGGATCCAACCCTGTCTTCCCGGGTTATAGAATATAGACAAAAACCTTTTTTAACAAACATGAATTCGGTTTGTCTGTCTGTCCGTCCGTGCTCTAACTCACGTAAATATAATCCGATTACCATGAAATTCATAGATGTTATTGGGTATCCAGACTTGCCAAGTCTCCTGATTTCGGCGGGAAACTCCTGATTTTCACATGATTTTCCATACTCCTGATTTTTGGCATAATTCTCCTGATTTTTCACATATTTTTAAATGTTCTATGTTACAGTCAATGTACTGCGATTCAGAGATGAAAACTCCAGTATAGGTGTAGTTGTTCTTTAGTCTGATTTATCAGTGTTATTTTATGTGATAAACTTACATTCAGATTCATTATAAATGATGAATCGTTAAGATTTTTTTACTGTTACTATGGGCATTTTTGGATTATTAATACTTTGTCTATTGACTTAAGATTTTCACATGTTTTTCGATACTCCTGATTTTTGACATATTTCTCCTGATTTTTCACATATTAGGTAGCTTTCATTACAAAAAGCAGCCGTTCGGAGGAAAGCGATTTCAAAAAATTTTGGTATATTTTCATCGATCATGACCCCCAGACCCCTAAACCACCCTCCGTTCAAAATTGATATATATATATATATATATATATCTGACTTTTGTCATACTGTAACTCTCGTATTTATGAACCGATTTGGATGTAATTCGGTGTGTACATAGTACATACCAATGTCTCGACCGAGATCGTTGGCCAGCTTCATCCGCCATTTTGTTTCAAATGGCGGCCATTTTAAAAATTTTTAAAAATTTAAATTTGAAATGTGGTACCAAAATATTGAAAATGGAAAAATATTTTTTTTCTTATATATTTGACCTTTATACAAAGACTCCGGAGCAGTTTTTGTTTCGTCTATATCTTAAAAAATGGTTGAGTTATATCATTTTGAATTTCTAGCATGGCTGACATTTTGAAACGTCCTGAATTTTGTCACGCGATAAAAGGCGTATTTATGAACCGATTTGGATGTAACTTCGTTTATACATAGTACATACCAATGTCTCGACCGAGTTCGTTGGCCAGCTTCATCCGCCATCTTGTTTAAAAATGGCGGCCATTTAAATTTTTAAAAAATTTAAAATTTGAAATGTGGTACCAAAATATTGAAAATGGAAAAATATTTTTTTCTTGTGTATTTGACATTTATACAAAGACTCCGGAGCAGTTTTTGTTTCGTCTATATCTTAAAAAATGGCTGAGTTATAGCATTTTGAATTTCTAGCATGGCTGACATTTTGAAACGTCCTGAATTTTGTCACTCGATAAAAGGCGTATTTATGAACCGATTTGGATGTAACTTCGTTTATACATAGTACATACCAATGTCTCGACCGAGTTCGTTGGTCAGCTTCATCCGCCATCTTGTTTAAAAATGGCGGCCATTTAAATTTTTAAGAAAAATTTAAATTTGAAATGTGGTACCAAAAAACTGAAAATTGAAAAAATATTTTTTTTTATGTGTTTGACCTTTATAAAAAGATTCGGGAGCAGTTTTTGTTTCGTCTATATCTTAAAAAATGGCTGAGTTATAGCATTTTGAATTTCTAGCGTGGCTGACATTTTGAAACGTCCTGATTTTTGTCACGTGATAACAGGCGTATTTATGAACCGATTTGGATGTACCTTGGCGTGTACATAGTACATACAAATATCTCGACCGAGTTCGTTGGCCAGCTTCATCCGCCATCTAGTTTAAAAATGGCGGCCATTTAAAAAAATTTTTAAAATTTAAAATTTAAAGTGAGATACCAAAAAATTAGAAAATGAAAAAGATTTTTTTCGTATGTGTTTTACCTTAATACAAAGATTCCGGAACAGGTTTTGTTTTGTCTATATCTAAAAAAATGGCTGAGTTATAGCATTTTGAATTTCTATTGTGGCTGACATTTTAAAACGACCTGATTTTTGTCACGCGATAACAGGCGTATTTATGAACCGATTTAGATGTAACTTGGTCTGTCTCTGTACATAGTACATACCAATGTCTCGACCGAGTTCGTTGGCCAGCTTCATTCGACATCTTGTTTCAAAAGGGTTGCCATTAAAAAAAAATTAATTTAAGGTACTAAAAAATTGGAAAATGAAAAAGATTTTTTTTTTTTTTATGTGTTTGGCCTTGATACAAAGATTCTGGAGCAGTTTTTGTTTCTGAAAATTTGTTCTTTTGTTTATATCTTAAAAAATGGTTGAATTATAGCACTTTGAATTTCTAGCATGGCTAACACTTTGAAACGGTCTTCTAATTGTCACGCGATAACACACGTATTCGCCTATTTCGATGTAAGAAGGCATGTGGATAGTATACATCAATATCTCGACCAAGTTCGCTGGCCAGCTTCATCAGCCATCTTGTTTCAAAATGGCGGCCATCAAATTAAAAAAAAAAATTATATTTAAAGTGAGGTGCAATAAATTAGAAATTGAAAAAGGTTTCTTTCTTAAGTATATGACCTTGATATAAGGATTCAGGAGCATTTTGTGTTTGTCTTTATCTTAAAAAATGGCTCAGATATAGCAGTTTCAATTTCTAATGTGGGTGACATTTTGAAAAATCTGATTTTTTGCCTGCGACAGCTCTCGTATATATCAACCAATTCCGATGTGAGTTAGCATGGGCACAGCAATTACTAAGGTCTCTACCAAGTTCACTGGTTAGCCTCATCCACCATGTTGTCTTAAAATGGCAGGCACTTTAAGAAATCGCCGAATTTGGCAGCCAAATATAAGTTACTTTAAATAAAAGCAGCTTGGATAAAGCTGACTAATTTTGCGAAATTCTCATTCATAATGATTTAGTATTGATAAAAATTAGTATTGAATCTCCTATATTCGGTTTACACTAAATTGAGCTTCGTGTGTTTGAATAATATAAGTTGGCTTTTTTAAAATAAGGAATATGAAAGCTACCTCTTCCTCCCGGCACTGGCCGGAAGGACTTTTTTTAAATATTCTATTTTACAATCAAATGTACTGCGATTCAGAGATGAAAACTCCAGTATCGGGGTAGTTGTTCTTTAGTATGCTTGATCAGTAGTATTTTACGTGATAAACTACATTCAGATTCATTATAAAACATAAAAGATGAATTGTTAAGATTTTTTTCTATTACTATGGGCATTTTTGGATTATTAGTAATTTGTCTATTGACTTAAGATTTTCATATGTTTTTCGATACTCCTGATTTTTCACATATTTTTAAATATTCTATTTTACAATCAAATGTACTGCGATTCAGAGATGAAAACTCCAGTATCGGGGTAGTTGTTCGTTAGTACGCTTGATCAGTAGTATTTTATGTGATAAACTACATTCAGATTCATTATAAAAGATGAATTGTTAAGATTTTTTTACTGTTACTATGGGCATTTTGGGATTATTAATAATTTGTCTATTGACTTAAGATTTTCATATGTTTTTCGATACTCCTGATTTTCCACATATTTTTAAATATTCTATTTTACAATCAAATATACTGCGATTCAGAGATGAAAACTCCAATATCGGGGTAGTTGTTCTTTAGTATGCTTGATCAGTAGTATTTTATGTGATAAACTACATTCAGATTCATTATAAAAGATGAATTGTTAAGATTTTTTTACTATTACTATGGGCATTTTTGGATTATTAATAATTTGTCAATGGCTTAAGATCTTCACTCTAGTTTTATATATATGTTTATGAGGAACAAAACTCCTCCCCTTTCCCTGTAATACTATGTAGTTAATTTAAATGTATGTTAAAACACCCTAAACATCATATGTTTAAATGCATTCTACTTGTAAGGCGTACGTATTTGTCTTATTTGAGTAATAGTGCCTTCCTTCGTTTTCATCTTCAGTAATAACTATGTTTAAAATTAAACTCGTACTAAACATTGTTTACATTTAAAAATTAAGTTCCATTGACAAAAATATCTCCTGATTTCTTAAACGAGATCTCCTGATTTTTTACTTTCAGAACTTTGCTAGTCTGGGTACCACTATGGCATGTTCTGTATTGTAAATGAAGTGTGTGCCACTTAACGGTTCATTTACAGAGACACTCAAAAGAATTCCGTTACATTGCGGTCTATGGGGAAAAATCGTTTGCAGTATATTTTAATGATAATACGCAATTTTAAGCGTACTAAATTTTATATATATCACTGAAGTGTACTGAATAGCACTAACTGTAGAATAGGGTGTGCATAGATTTCACCGTTTATTTACAGGGACACACAAAAGAATTTGGCTACAGAAGAAATTGAACTATTGAAGCCAGTGAACAATAAATGCTGGAAGTGGTTTTCTATTGTGGTACGCGTTTTTAAATTGAACTTTTTTTTTTTTTTTTTTTTTTTTTTTTTTAAATATTACTTGGGGTGTATAAATTCTATAGATGATATACAGAGCTGCACAAAAGTTCTCAAGTGCATTTTCGTTTATTCACGGAAATTGCTGAATGGAAAATTTCAACTGTGATATTCGTTTAACTGAACTAACTTTTAGCATAGTATGTAGTATACATACAAATTTATACATCATATACAGGAATGAGCAAAGAAAAAAAAGGGGGGGATATTTTTTCAACTATGGATTGCAATAACAGAAAAATTGGGTTTTAAAATACGTTTTTCAAATTGTTTTTTTTTTTTAGATATCATATTTCACCTATAACAAAACTTCACAGTTTCATTAAACTGTGAAGTTTTGTTACTGTATTCTGAATTTGTTGGAAAGTGTTACATAATCCATGCTGTACGCATTATTTTTCGTTTGGGTTTTAAAATACGTTATCAGTTTTCAAATTGTTTTTTTTTTTTTTTTTTAGACATCATATTTCACTTTAATGAAACTGTGAAGTTTTATTATTGTATCCTGAATGTGTTGGAAAGTGTTACATAATCCATGCTGGACGCATGATCTTTAGATCTTGTTTTAAACTATAATAGATTTTTTTACGTTTAATATATAGTTTTTCAGATTGTCCGCTAACAAAACCAAAAAGGGATTTTTATACGGAAATTATCGATTTGAAATTCATTGTCAGTGATGCATTCGTATAAGTCGCATGCCAGGTGTTAAAAGCCGAAGAAATCGCCAGAGATTTTGTTACTTACAACAGTCTTTTTTATTCTGACTATTTCGGTGTTTAAGCCCATAGTTCGATTAGGCGTCTGTTGAATTTGTGTTTTATTTGTTTTATTTTATTATTTTATTTATTTCTTGATAAAGCCTTAATTTCGTTATGGAATGTTAACCGGAAACGAAGTCTGAACTATTTATATTGCTTTAAGAGCAATTGGGTCATTTTTTTTTGTAAAAATAACAAAGCCCATTCGTAAATTTATAAACAAATATAAATATTTTGTCCTTTAATTTATACGAATTTTTTCCAAATAATTATCTATTATATCTGCATGATAATACGCATGATAAATGCCAGTTTAAACTACATATGTTTAAACTAAATATCATAAATCATTTTAGTAAAAGAAAATTAGATATTATTTTATTTTTTAATATTTTTATATAAATCCTATATTGATATAAATGACATCTCATGTATATGTATGATATATACACCGCGCATTAATTTTTGTCATATTATTGTAATTCTAATATCCTTTAAATTCTTTTTCTTTTTCTTTTTTTTTTTTTTTTGGTCCCACCTACACCCCTCCACCCTCTAAGCAAGCGTACTCCTGTTTACAAGTATACAGTACTTGATAAATGAAATGTTCAACATTTAATATACATAAAGAACACAATATTGAATGATTGTAGTATAAAATTTCCATCTTTTGTCGTGTACCCCTGGATGTACGGCACCACATTGTCATGCTTAAAATTCTGTGAAATTCTTAATACGAATGCAGGAAGCAAGAGACGCCTATGCAGGACGGAGGTAAAAAAAATGACTGTAAGCTTTGCTAAGAGTTTATATTTTATTATGCGTATTCACTGTAAACCGTATGAAGTGAAGCACGTGGCTTTTGACCACTCAGAAACAACCATTTGTCAACGCCTGAGCTTGGACAATAGTTTTAAAAAAGGTGGGTCGGCAACTTTATTGTTGCCAGAAATTTTCACACGTAATTACTCGCGATATGGGTTTGCCGGTCACGTGTCAATAGAGCCCGCTATCCGCCGCAGTGCAGCCGCAAAAACATCTGGGATTTTTTAGACTCTATTTTATTATTTATTTTAGATATCTCTCTCCCTTTGCAGTTGGGGAACAGGAAAAGAACCACCCTCTAGAATTTTTTTAATAGTTTTTTTTTCTCTTTCTTTCTCCCTTGATATTTCTGGTTACTCTAAAGTTGTATTTTACTGTCTTACGTAGCTTTCTGTTTTAAACATTGCCAATAAAAAACAATTAAAGACTCTCTCAATTTATGATTTTAACAAAAAAAGACATCGGTTAGAAATGGTTAAAATGATATGTTTTGTCTATTTTATTCGCTAATGAAAATTATAAAACGGAGAAAAGCCTTACAGGACGAAATTGAACGAGGAACATGAATCGTTTACTACATAACATCACTCGATTAAGAATTCAAATTATATTCAAATAGAGATAAATTTATTTCAACTTCACCAGCTAACCACTGTATTGTATGAAACTAGCTTAATGAAGTATTTTTGGAGAAATTTGAAAACTAAAATTCTCAGCTCTCAGCGGAATAAGAATTTTAAATTATAATTTATTATTAAAAACACTGAAGATGAACTGAGTTGTTATTTACAGTCAAATGTATGCTAAGTGTTTTTAGAAATACTTTTTAACACTTTCCAACATAGTTGAATAGTGTTTATGAATTGGATTTGTATGTCTGTCTGCCGTCTGTCTCTCTGCCCATGCTCTTACTCGCGTAAATATACTCAGATTGCCATGCAATTGATATATGTTAATGAGTTTTATTATAGCATCACTGTGGGAGAAAAAAAAAAAAAATCTGTATTTTACAACAAAAGGTGCTGGCACCCCGTCTGCCAACACAGTTTCTGTAAAATTAAGAAGTTAAGTTGCTGTCTTTAAGAATACTGTAAAATTTCTCAAGTTTGGTAAAAGTAGCGTTGCTATTGGCTGTTTTCGATTTTTACTCCACTTGTTGCTTGAATTATCTTTCGCAGCTAGGGTGATTGAATTCAATTTCACAAAATCGGTGCTTTAAAAAAGTTAAAAGTGGGAAAGTTATGTCGCCCTGCCCACAGCATTTTTCTTCGGTAATAAAGTGTAACGAAACCGTTCAGAAACAGTTTTCACTTTGGGGCTTATAGATGACTAAATTTTTGCCCAAACAGTGCAGAAAATACATTACATAAACGCAGAGAGGAAGATATGAAAACTTTGAAGTGTCTCAAAATTTTTGTCTTGACTTTGAACACTAATCAATATAAGTTCGATTTACTGTTGGTATCGTTATCACTAGAGCCTGGATTATATGCATTATGAATATCTTGAAACATGCATTTAAGTTATTGAAAATATACCATATGAATAAGTACTTATGAGTTTTTATTTATTCTTTCAATAGATCGTGACACTGTTTTAGTGCGTTATAAAAGTGTCAGATATAGGCAATGATATTTCATGATAGGAATAAATGTTACTTATACTTTTATATAGCTGCTATCTAACTCCAGGGTTTGTAGAACGTTGACGGTAATGTAATTTCAGTATGTTGTTAAAGTTACCTACAGCATGTTTTTTTTTCCCTTGAAGAGTGTGTATATACCATTTATACACTGTTCAAAAAAATTAGGGGAGCAAGCAAAAAAGTGAAGAGAACAGTGCAAGGCAACCATGTATGGGCATTAAATGGATAGTACACGTGTATCAATGCGCAATATAGAAAAAAGACGCCAAAAAATTGTAAGGGAGCTTTTATTCTTTGAAAAGATAGAAAGAACATGAAAAGATGGTTTAGGGCAACAATTTGGCTACATTTAAATGATAAAAAAAAAAGTATTCGTTAGAAATGATGCAAGATTTTTAGTATGGCGTGTGGTCCCCTCGAACAGCTAAGACTGCTGCACACGTGTTTTCCATGGATGCGATGAGGTTATCGATAAGGCCTTGGGGAATACTGTTCCACTGCTCAAAATTTGCAATCTCCAAGTCCGGGACAGTAAAAGGATGCCTTGGTATCCCAGAAGTGCATCGTCTCAGTATCTGCCAAATATGCTCGACCGGATTCAGGCCAGGAAAGCATGCTGATCACTCCATACGCTGTATTGTTTCAGCTTCAAGCATGCTTTCCACAAGACGAGCTGTATGAGATCTGGCATTATCATGCATGGAAAAAAGAAATCACTAATTGCTGCAACATGAAATACGACATGAGGTCTCAGTATCTCGACTGTATAACTTCGGACCGTCAAAGTGCCATTCCGAATGATATGCAGGCCCGTACGTCCACCTATGCTGATTCCAGCCTATAGCCTCAACCCACCTCGTCTGTAATGTGATCTTTCACGAACGAATGGGGGATTATTTTGAGTGCCTCTTCCTCTCCATGTCAAAACACATCAGATGATACATCCAGACTGAATCGGGACTCGTCTGTAAACAGAATTTGACTCCAACAACGTTGCCTCCAAACTAGATGTTTAGTTGCCCACCTTCTTTGGACCGCACAGTTGCTTGAGATCAACGAAATACAGACCATTGGCTTACGTGAATAGAGACCAGCCTAATGAAGCCTCTTTCGGACTGTTTGGTTGGACACCCTTCGTCCTGTGGCCAAGAACAACTGTGTTTGCTGCAGAGTAGCATTGCCCGTTCTGTCTCGACGAGCCATTAACAGGATATATCGGTCATCCGTTTCTGTGGTAGCACATGGCCGACCTTGCCCTTGTCAGTGTTGTCCATTCCATGTGTCTTGGAATCGATTCCACAGCCTTGTATTGACACTTCTTGCGACCCCAACAGCGTCCGCTACACTTCGTGGTATTTTCCCAGATTCAACTGTTCCGATAACACGCCAAGCCATGGATTCCGTTAAATCACATTGTTGTGACATTTTCAAATCACCTTTTCTCAAAACGCAAGCTGAGCAATTGATTTTTACAACTAATACAGTGAAACAGGCGTTTATGCAAAATCCCGATTTCTGCACTTATCTCCTTTTTCTAGTTTTTGATGTCATTAACTTTAATTTGCTTGCGAAGTTTTTTTTTTTTTTCATCTGTTTTCTACTACGCTTTAAATTATGCATGTTTTATTTTACGTTACTTTTCGCTGTAAACATTTGAGTAATTTTGTTAAAAACATGTGCTCCCCTAATTGTTTTGAGCAGTGTAGTTATTTTACAGACCGCACAATTAATACGAATGTATGAAAAGAATATACATTAAATGTCAGTTTGTAAAGCACAGAAGTTAATGTAATTTTAGTATGTTGTTACAGTCACCTGCAGAATAAAGTGTCATTGTGTTATTTTAAACTCTATACGAAATTTCTATAAGTTGCTAAGACTTACAGAGTCATGTTCTCCAATAAATATTCTTAAAATATGGAATGTAACAATTATATTTCTTTTACATGGCAACGCAAAACAATACAGAAGCATTACACTTTAGCCTATTACTGTTGAAAGAGGTATTTTCTATGGCGTTTATTGAACTTATGAAAATTCATGTGTAAGTGCGTCTTCAAGTAACTTTTCGAACGCATTTTTAATTCACTTACCACGAAAGAATTTCGTACAAATCTTCAGAAAAAGCTTTTGCCACTGTCAAATATATATATTGATGAAAATTTTCGGATTAGTCTTTTTTAAGCCTTTGAATGGTGGTATAGTCATTTAATTTTTATAGTGAGTCTTAAGATGCCTTCACATCTTCTTAATAGTTTTTTTTTTTTTTTTTTTTTTTTTTTTTTTTTTTGAATGGTAAATTCTCTGGTGGAAAATTGCATAACTAAAATTTTTAGATTTTTTTTTATGTTTTCTTTGCTTACCAATCATACTCAAGTTAAAATTAGATAGGGTAATTTAAACTAAACTTTCTTTTACGCCAATAACACCCCTGACGAGGAATATTTTAAGCAAAAGTGGTTTTTTTATGTTTCACTGTATGATAACTATAATGAAGTTCAAAGAAGGTAGCAGAGATTCGAAAAAAAAAAGTAGCGCCCCTGGCGGGAAATAGGGTAACTAATTTTAAATAATTTCAGAATAAGCTTCTGCCACGGGAAAATTTATCAATTTATGCATTGATAATTTTTTTTCACGTGATATTTTTTTTTTTTTTTTTTTTTTGCGGGGATAACGCCTATGGTGAGAAATTGCATAAGTAAAACTTTAATATGGATTTATTTTTAATATTTTCTCACATAACAACCATATTTAAGGCAAAATTAGGTAATACAGATTAAATATTTATTTATTTATTTATTTATTACTTATTCTTTTCCTTTCCTTTTCTTTTCTTTTTCTTTTCTTTTAATTTTTTGCGTTTATAGCGTCTCCTTGGGAAGAAATAGGATAACCAAATTTAAATAAAATTGATTGTTTTATGTTTTTTTAAATAAATATTCAGAATAAGCTTCTACCTTGGGTGAAATTTATGTTTTGATAAAAATTTTCGTCTGATAGATTTTTTTTCTATGCTGGTAGCGACCCTGTAATTCAAACTTTAAAGTGGATTTTTTTTCTCATGGGAACATACTCAGAGTTAAAATTAGGTAATACAGATTTAACACAATTTTGTTTTGAGTTATAGCACTCCCTGAGGGGAAATAGTGTAATCGAATTTAAACAAAATTGATCTTTTATGTTTTTCTAATAAATCTTCAAAATAAGCTTCAGCCTAGGTCAAGTTTCTGTTTTGATAAATCCAATACAAATTCAAGTGGTGGATAAAATTTCTATGGCACTTATGTGAACCATATTTGTAATTTGTAACTGGGTCAATCTCCAAAGCTAGGACAATTTCATCATGAAAAAACTATAAAAAAAAAAAAGGTCTTCAAAAATTATGAAAAAAAAAATTATGACAACTGCTATAGGCGAGTTAAATACAAAAATAGTATCAGCAGAGATAATACTGCTGTTTTTGTCAAATAAATAAATTAATGTCCATGGAGTTGATAATACTTACTTCAAATGCCATTCTAACCTTACCATTTACAAAAAAAATATATTGCATTGAAAGTAAATTTCATTGAAAGTAAATTATAAATTTAAAACAAAATTGCAATTTTTCTTTTACTGAAATAAAAAGATTTTTTTTTTTTTTTTTTTTTTTTTTTGCCTATGATAAAATTTTTCAAAAAAACAAAAAACCTAGTAAATATGTAGGTAAACAACACAATATAAAATTTTAATAGCTTTGTAAACAGCTTATGTTATAAAGAAATAAGTTTTATTCTAAAATCACATTAGCTTATTTTTAATAGAAAACTTATAGGTTTATAATTTTACTTAGTGTATATGTGTATATTTTATAATATATGATACACTATATGGCCAAAGGTGACCGATCACTTGCGATTTTAGACGTTTTGTTAAATATCTAGAAAAATACATGAGGAATTAATCTGAAACTGCAGGTGTGTAAACAGTATAGTATAGGTCATATATTTCTGCGAAGATTTTTTTTTTCCGAAACCCCATAGGGCACCGTCAACAAATTGAAAAAGACCGAATGTCTTTTGGATAACCCTGTAAAACTAATGTAGCAAAAGCGTTCAAACTCGAGATTATTAATAAGTAGTTTATTGTAATATACTGTGTTCATTTTTAGGAGGATAGCATGTATACTCGTAGAGAAATTAAGGTTTTTATAAAAACAGTCCCAAATTTCGCCAAGTTTTTTGCTTATAATTTGCAGAGTTCTTAATATAAAAAAAAGTTATTTTCAGAAAATATGACAAACATCATTGTACACAACACTCTGTAATCAGAATTTAAAAATAATAAAAATTGGATGAAAAATGAGCAGGTTTACTAAAACATGTTTCACTGCGCATGCGCGGATGCAATCAAAATATAATGTGCATAATGTGTTAGCTAAATGTATAGAGCAACTTTTGTGAAAGTCTCAAAAACATAGTTTGAAAAGTCTTATAATAATCGTTTGTAGAATAAGCTCAAAATCCGTTGTTCCCAAAATGAAGCAAAAAGATGAAGGGTTACATCCATATATCCATTGATTAGTGCCAATGTAGCATACACAATATTGCACGAACTACTGCATTTGGATATAACCCCTCATCTTTTTGCTTCCTTTTAGGAATAACGGATTTTGAGCTTATTCTAAAAACGATTATTATCAGACTTTTCAAACTATGTTTTTGAGACTTTCACAAAAGTTGCTCTATACATTATGTACATTACATTTTGATTGCATTCGAGCATGCGCAGTGACACATTTTTTAGTAAACCTGCTCATTTTTCAGCCAATTTTTATTATTTTTAATTTTGATTGCAGAGTGTTGTGTACAATGTTGTTCGTTATATTTTCTGAACATAACTTTTTTTTATATATTAAGAACTCTGCAAATTATAAGCAAAAAACTTGGCAAAATTTGGGACTGTTTTTATAAAAATCTTAACTTCTCTACGAGTATACATGCTATCCTTATAAAAATGAACTCAGTATATTACAATAAGCCACTTATTAATAATCTCGAGTTTGAACGCTTTTGCTACATTAGTTTTTACAGGGTTATCCAAAAGATATTCGTTCTTTTTCAATTTGTTGACGGTCCTGTATGGGGCTTCGGGAAAAAATCTTCGCGGAAATATATGAACTATACTATTCTGTTTACACACCTGCAGTTTAGGTTAATTCCTCATGTATTTTTCTAGATATTTAACAAAACGACTAAAATCGTAAGTGATCGGTCACCTTTGGCCATATAGTGTATAAATAAAACTAAAGAATAATTTAAAGTATTAATATTTTTTGAAATAAATTATCTCAACTCCATGGTTACTGATATCACTCCTTGGTTATCTTATGACAAGAGTTGATGTCCATGGAGTTGAAAATATCAACATTATACCAGCCTACTCCCCATAACTTTAGTCTAATGAGCACATGGTTTAAGAGGTACTTAAGGGTACATCTAACAAATATACTGAAATAGATAGTTTATTTTTAATTACCTACATTCTTTAAAGTGTTGGAGTGGTCATGGAGTTGATGTTATAAAAACATATCCTTGTCTTTTTAATTAGTAAAGGGTACTTTGTGAAAATACAACAGCAGCTGTCCATTCAGTTGTTAAAATAATATCAATATGCCACCCTTCTTCTTCAAATAAACAGAAAACAAAGGCTACAGTGCTGCCACCTACATGTTTTTATATTAATTGAAACGTAGACATGGAGTTGATACAACACCCTGGTTACAGATGTTCATATATAGATTTGTTATTTATTAAACTGACACAAAAAATACTTCATTCTTCATAAGAAGTTTACTCTCTCTCCTATGCAAAGTAAAAAGAAAAAAATATTTAAATTAAGGATAAGTGAGGAAAACAATGTGTTTTATTTATGGCCTGAATATGGTTACAGTCCATGGAGTTAATATTTACCTATTTCAAAATTAAATTAAAAATAATGAGCAATTAAAATCATGATTTTATGCATGGAGTGAATACTTTTAATAATACTTCTGCTAATTCATGCAAAAATGTTACAAAATGTAACAAAAATTTACATTTTTTGGATGCAAGGAACTCTGGTTACAACAATTGTCCTACGATGCACTTAGTTTCCGATATTAATAAAATTCTGAACATTGCCTATTTCAACGAAATAAAATAACTTGGTCTATCTAACCGACTGAAAGACACAGTTAGGCATCCCGATTGTTTTTTGTATAATAATTCTTTCTCCCGCTTTCAGGTGAACAGGTGAACAGGATAAAAGTTCAAGGGGATACCCAGTAGCAGTGTACTCCACTCCCTGTGTATGAGTAGGCGTATAACACATCTTAGAAGAGCCATGAAAATTAAGTCTAACCGTGGCTAGCACATTATGTAGCGAACAGCAGAGCAATTCAAGGGGATACCCAGTAGCAGTGCTACTCCACTCCTTATATATGAGTATGTGTATAGCAAATCCTAGAGGAGCCATGAAAATATAGTCTAATCGCAGCACTATAGTACTACTATATAAGAAAGAAAAATTAACAATAAAGTAAAAAATGGAGAGGCTGAAAATTTATGAAAGGGTAATCCAAGGATTACAGTATAAAACACATTATGTATTAACCAATTTTTATTTATTAAATTAACACTTTTTAACTTTTTTCCGCTGTCTATTTTTTTTTTTTAAATCCAGTACAAAAACACTCTTTTCAGTTTCTCCTATAAAGAACCAACTCATTGATCCGTATAGAACCTTTCTGCCGTCCGCTTTGAGCGGCTTCATACCTTACACGTACCTTGGCACGAGAAGTTAAATTGCTCTCATATATTCATTTCTTTCACTTCATTTCTTCAAATATTCATTTCTTCAAATATTCATTTCTTCAACTGTCAGTATTGAAAATGTATGAGCCCATGAAAGACCACTTTTAATCTATTTTACAATATGACTATCCATATTCTTTAAAAAAATTTCTTTTTAATGGAATCACATCTTTTATTTTTTTTACATATGGTATTATTGAATAACATATGTTTTACTACTAGTGACAAATTCTTTATAGTGTTTCTTAATTTATAACTTTATTAACTATTCTTTGCTGGATTTTATCTTAGGCATTATAAAAATCACACACAAAATTCTACTTAACGTAAAGGGACTTTGTCCTCGTTTTCTTCTAGATATTTTAGGCGCGTCCTAAAGAGTAAAGACGTATGGTTTTAAGAAAAGTAATAGAAAGGCGCACATTGTAATGAGTTTCCTAAATTTTGATGCATTTATGTCAGGGTTGGCAAGGTTTTTCCCACCCCCGGTAAATACCATGGTAAAAACCGGTATTTAGCGTCCTGGGAAATACTATGTTTTTCCCACATGGGAAAAACTGATTATTAAAAACATAAATATAAATTCAAAACAACCTTTAAAAATGTCAAAATTGAGTTCCAAGTAAATAGCTTGAAAGGTAAAAAAATAAAGAAAAGGAAGATCTACAAAAACAGACAATGGAATGCATTTATTTAAATATTCACACACTAGTACACAGATTCCCAAACATTTATCAATCATAATCATATTCATATTCTTCGTGTTCCACATTGGATTTTAGCATCATATAACAAGATACTAATTTAGAGACTTTTTGAAAACCCAGTCTATTTCTAATCTTGTTTTGGATGAAAGAAAATTTAGAAAAAAAAAGGCTCCAAAGAGGCTGATGATGCAGGACATCCCTGAAGATGTTTTATGCAATAATTCTTATTTATTTATACAGTAGAAGATCTTTATTGTTAATTATTATTATGAATTTGTTACATTAGTTCAACTTTATCTCCTTAATTTAGAACTTTAATGAAAAGAAAAATGGTATTATTACAATAAACATTTTTGAAAATGAGTAATATAATGAATGATTTGGTCCAGGTATAGTTGACCATGTTTATAAAGTATATTTAACAATATGTGGAATAATCAATGTTATTAAAAAGTTCATAATCTGGAAAACTCCTGTGGACAAGGAATGCAGTATAAAGATACTCTAATGTATTTTCATACATGTTTCACCCATATTTCGCCTTATTTATAAGGTAAATTTAATGATGTGCGAAATGTGACCCATATAATGCACAACCTTGCATTTTTAGGTTTTCATTATACAGATCTTCTACTGTATTCCTTTCTTACAAAATAATTTTAAACCTAAAGGATATTTGTAATAATTATGTATTTCCAACTTTCATTTTACACATCAAATTCAGAAAACCAGAATATTTCTTACATATTGTCATTTGAAAGTTTTTTCCAATATTTACCACTTTTTCTCGGTATTTACCACTTTATCCCGGTATTTACCAGTTTTTTCCGGGGGGATGGGAAAAACAAGTTTTGGACGGGAAAAGGCCAACCCTGATTTATGTGCATTTATATGCATTTAAGGGGGTCCGGGACACAAAAATCTTCAAATTTTGCAAAAACATTTTATTTCATTAAAACTTTTTCTGTTTCTTTCTGCTTAAAATGACATTTAAATCATGTTTCTATCTGAATTAGAACAAAAAATATTAATTTTTTCGTTTTGGTTTGTTTTCAAAATCTAGCTTTCAAGCAATGGCTGTCATGGAAACGACTTCTTGTAAAAATGCGTTTTTCTTCATGATAGGTTTTTTCACCATTTCTCGTGTTTAAAAGGTTATAACGCAAGAACCGTTAAAGATAAAGGGTTCAAACTTGGAACACATCTTTTTCAATTGTTTTACTTTAATTTTGATTCAGCATATTTGAAAAAAAATATTTACTTTTGAAAATATGATTTTTTTTTAAAGTTGCACACTTGTTTTTTTAAATTTTTTATTTAAATATTTTTAATTTTTTTATAAATTAATATTTTTAAAAATGCCGAATCAAAATTAAAACTTATATATTTCTGTTTATTTAAATGAAAAAAAAAATTTGAAATTCTATAAATAATATTTCGAGCTATAACGATTTTAAATTACCCCACTTTTTTAATAAATTTTAAATTAACATTTTTTTAAAAAAAATTATGAAAAGTTTTATCATGTGATTTTGATTACAATTGATAAGATTAACCATCAAAAAAAAAATTCAGAATTTTAACTCAATAAATAAAAAATATTTTTGAATGTGTCCCGGACCCCCTTAAAGAAAATATAACCAAAACATGAAAATGCATATAAACGTATGCTACAGCATATAATCCGGACTCTAATTATTATCTACCTCTCCAAAAAAATTTAATTAATTAATTAATTAAATTTTTTTCATTTATACCTAAACATTTTTGAATGGTAAAGGAGAGACTTAGAGATTTTTTAAATTCGGGTCTTAAAGACGTTACAACTATAGCGAGCAAATTTTTAAAACAGAAAATATCTTCTTAATATTGTACCGGTATAGCTCGTAATGGCAGGCCAAAAAATTATCAACAGTTACATATATACATAAGATTTTTCCCTTTTAACTCGTAAATTTTGAACAACTTGTACTTTTTGTTTCCTTTCTTCAAACGAAAAGAAACAGCTCTCATGATGAGAGGGAAAGGAGAGGCGGAGAAAACAGAATTCTAGACAAAGCTCTTGGTTTTATTTATGGCCCTCTGACAAAGAAGGTTCTAGCCTCAAACGATAAAAGGACTGAATCTATTTGTATGAATGTCATAGAATGCATTTATAGAACCAGCTGCTGTCGCCGTTTTATTGACATTGAATAAATTGAAATACTGTAGAATAAATGCTAAAGAAGTAGAGGGAGGAATTAAGATTTTATGTGCTGAAATAATGTCTTCGGTAAATGAGATTATTGAATAAGAATTACCTGCTACGAAATACTGTTCTTCTTGGAAAATTTATAAATCATGAATTAAATTACAGTTTTAGGCATGTTCTTGTGTTTATCTACTCATTTTATTCATAGGCGTATCCGAGCTGAGTGACCTCAGCCAGGGGTGTAGTGGAGTGTATACGGGGGTATACGCCGTGTACCTTCTGGATCTTTTATAGAAGCTCCGTATACCCTCTGTTCCTCAAATAAAACAATAGCGTATGCACTAGCGAAGAACTTTCATGGCTTTAGCGTATATCCTCTACTTATAGCGTGTACCTGTGTTTTTTCCTTTTTTCTTTTTTTTTTTTTTACGACTACAACACTGCCTACAGTGTTGCCTCACCTAAAACCAGTAAAAATTCTTTTTTTTTTAAGAGGCTACTTCATTCACGCGAAAACACCCGTTCGCTAATGTTAATCCAATGGAAGAAATTTTTAAAGATATCTCGTTTGCATTTGCATATTTTAATTTTTTTTTTTTTTTTTTTTTTTTTTTTTTGCATTGGATAGATGAGGTCGATCTGTACAAAAGCCACTTTTCACTTTTTCAATTTTGTTTACAGTTATTTTTAACTAAGACACTTTAAGAAATCTTTAACGAAATTTAGCTGCTTAATACGGCAGAAAAAGTAAACATTTTAGAAAAGGCATAATACTTTTGAAAACTAGATTACGATCCCTAATCGGAAAAGTAGTCCAATTATTTTGTGCTGTCCTCTATTTAATCTAAAGATTTATATATTATTCTATACATAGTATGATAAAACTTAGTATAGTATTAAAATGCATTACAGATTGAAAATTCACCTTCAGCAGTTTCTACTATACTGAAATATACTTGAATTATTTTGTACAGCCCTGTATATTACCAACAGATTTTTATGTGCCGCATATGTTAAGCTAAATTTTAATTCTGGCTAAAACTTGGTTAAAACTACTGAAATCACACTTACACACATTATTATCCCTTGGAGGTCATGTATTCAGTTCTTTGTGTAGCCCTGTATATGATTTTATTTATATTATACAAACATCTCTTAGTATACTAAATATAGCTCAGCTTGAAAGAGCATAACTCAATAAAAGCCTCCATTAAGCGATTCACGCTGATACTCCGCAAAACTTACAAACTATTTTGTGTAGCCTTGTATATGATCTATATCAGTTACACACACCGCATACTAAGCAAAGATGTAATTAAACTTAAAAACGCATGTCATAAACGAAATCACACTTCCAGCAATTATCGCTAATAGAAATATACAGTACTGTATCCAAATATTTTGTGTGCCCCTGTAAATGAACGATAAATGTTATGCATATCATGTTATACAACAAGTAAATTATAGTAAACCTCAGTAATGTATATCAATTTCATTATATTTGAAATAGTGTAACAGTATTAAAATACGCTGCAAACCATTTTTCCCCTGACACTATTATGTAAAGGAATTCTTTTGCGTGACCCTATAAATGAATAATAAGTACTTTGGACCCCATATTGTCCAGAATGCATAGTTTAGTGCGCTTCATAAATGCATATCAATTTCATTGTGTTTAAAATGACCATTACAACATCATTAAAATAAACATGAAGCAATTTTTTCGCATTGAGCGTAATGTATCGGAATACTTTTGACTGTCCCTGTAGATGAACTATAAATTCTACACACTTTAGTTTCAATAGCGATCACGCTATTGTTAACGTCAATAACATATAAAAAAATTCAGGGAGATTCGAATATATTTACGAGTGTTAGAATTCGGACAGACTGGAGACAATCCAAATTCACAGATACTTTAAAACTATGTTGGGAAGTGTTAAAAACTATTATAATATTTTTAATTATTACTGAAATATTATAAAAAAAAGTCTAAATTAACACATTTTATCGTTAAAATGTTGTTCTGTTTATAAAAATTACACTTTATGTTATTTACAATAACAAAGCATTTAAGTGGCCGACAACTGGTCCAGTGATGGCCGAACACTAGAATTGAGTGGCCGACTACTAGCGACTTTGCTACTTTTAAGTTTAACTTTTTATAAATAAAAACTATAGTCAGTTTTTTAAAAAAACAATTGCTGAAACAGTAAAATAAAAGTATACATTAACATGTGTCACTGTTAAAAATGTTGTATTGCTTTTTAAAATTCCGCTTTGAGCTATATACTAAAACAAAGCGCTTGAGTGGCCGAATATTGGTGATTTTACCCTATATATGTATTCCCGAAGGCAATGCATGAATTGGGCATTGTTTTTTTTTTTTTATTATGCAATTCTTAAGAGGGAGCAACCGGGGGGAGGGGCGCAGCGGTTGAATTCTTATGGAGAAATTAGTATCAGCTTCAAAGATGAGTATTTGTTGAAAAGTACTAATGACAAGTTTACCACAGTAGCTTTAAATTTAAGCTAACTTCGCGAAATATCGCCAAATCTGGAGACATAAATAAGCTGCCATATACGAAGCCAACTTGACGATAGATGACTAATTTGGCGAAATTTCCATTTAAACCCATTAAAAGACATGTGGGTCAGAATTTAAAATGTAATACTATGTGGAAATGCACGTCTTTACATCTTCATCACAATGCTACTAATCACATAACCACCACTAGGCGGCTGTCCTATTTTAGCCCCCAACTGCCCGATTTTAATGTGCTTTATATTGTCGGATACAGAAATAAAATTATCTATTATTTTGCATTATCTGCACTATATTTTGTACTATATGTAGTGGAGAAGGTTGATAACTTTAAATATTAAATTTTCTATAAAGCACCATAAGACTAAAAAATTAAGATTAAAATAAATGTAAAGTAGACTAAAAAAGAGCTATAAGACTAAATTTAAAAATTAAATAAATGTAAAAAACAAAAAAAAAATGTTCAAACCGTCTTTAAAACAATGCAACAGTGCTTTGTTAGACTACTTTCAATCAAATATTGTGAAAAAGGAGCTGCAAAAACATGCGAACTGGTTTGTTGGTTAAAATAACATTTTACAATGTACTAATTATCCAGGGGTTACACTTACCTTACTTCTCCCTAGCTTTAATTGCTATATCTAAGATGAAGATATGGACATATCTTTTTTAATTTAATGTCTTTTGCGAAATAATTCCACTTCAAAAACATTTCATGCCACATTTCTCATTGAAAATGTTTGCGGTTGATGCAATTCCTGGAATGCATAGAGCAATTAAAAATCCTATAAATATGACAATGGTCATTTTCGATCTTGATAAGATCATGATATTTATGGGAAACAGAAAACTGTATGAGGATGATCATGGAATAAAAAAAAAATCAGTTGCGGAATGTCCAAAATTTATATTTCCTTATATTTGAAACAGAGCAGTTTAATAAAAAAGTTCTAAAATGGGAGGGAAATGCCTATAGAGAGTACAAATGAAATCTACTCTATAATTTTATTACTAATCTTTAATTGTTATATATAAGTTTAAAGTATAAGAGGCATTTTTTAATCAATGCTTTTTTCACAAAAAATCCAATCATAAACATTGTAATCATTAAAATATTTTACGATTGGTGGAACTTCTCAAAAAGATGAGTAATGAAAGCTTCATAAAATAAGGATGGATTTATCATAAAAAGTGATTTTTGATCCCGAAAATTTAAATCCTCTAATGATTATTTTTTATTAAAAATCTTAACTTATCTTAATTGAAACCGCCTTGCAAAGTTTCATCACTTGCCTATGTAATTTGGATGCTTGTTTTATTATTCAGAATAGTCCAAATAAAATCGGATTGGACTTGAAAATTTCTGTGACACATGAAAACCTAAATCTACATAACTGTGAACTCCAAGATACCAGGTGGTCAGAATGTCCAAATGAAAGTTAACCATCATGAAACTCAATTTAGATTTAGTTATTTGGTTTTCATACCACAAAAATTTTCACGTCCAGCTCGGTTTACCTGTGTCTTATTGTAGCGAGGTTGAATTTAAGCCAAGTCCATCGTCAAGTTATATGACACATATGATGTTATAATAATATATGGTATATATGACATTTTGTAACGCGTATGACCAATTTATAGTTATATATAACGTACATATTATGTATATGTAATATATGTCATATGTATAAGACATATAGGATTGATATATAAATTTATATATATGTGGTATATAAGACGTAAATATTACGCATATATCGCGTATAGGTGACGTAAATATGAAATATATCACCTATATCTGATGTTTTGGAATGTACATTTAGAGGGTATCTGGCGTATAAAATGATGATATATGACGAACGTTTATATATGGCGAATCTATACAGCATATATATGTCGTATATATAAGCAGGGCGATGTCCTTGATGAAATCATTATTGCAACCTTGGTGTAATCGTATAGTGCCTGTATAACAAGGAAGAAGCATTTTTGTCTATTCGTTGAGTTACAATAATAAAAATACCTTCCCAGAGCAATTTAGAAGCAAAAAAATACATGGAAAAAAGTATCCCTCACATGTATATGTATATATAAATATATATATATATATAACCATTAATTAAACATTACCCATCATCATCAAAAACCGCATATATATATACAATTTTTAATTTAATGGGTTTTACGAAATGTATCCTTTCGACAACATTTCATGCCACATCTCTCATTCAAAATTTTTACGGCTGATGAAATTCCTGGGACACATAGAGCAATAAAAGATCCACAACATAAAGATGAAAATATGATAAAAGTGATTTTCGATCTCGATGAAATCATAATATCTAAGGGAGAACATTTGTTATTTGTTAATCAAGCATAAAAAAACACACTTTGCAAATATATGGTAAGTGAACTATGTGATGATGATCGCGGAATAAATAAAAAAATTCAAAAGTGGAACATCTGCCTATTATTGCTGAAGTGAAACGATATCATTCTTAACAGTCGAAATCCAAATCGCGAACAAAAACTCGGAAATAACGCTGAAAAACACTCCCTGAGCTTTTTTTCACTTCACTTCCCTTTTAACGTGTGCAAACGAGCGTTGTAAGGACCTTCAAACAATACAAGGGTGATTTAACTTTCTACAATGGTCATCCCCCACCCTAGTTTCTAAGATTGTTCTTCATAACTTTCGAACGAGATATCGAATTATCTATATCTGTCCACAAATAAGGCAGGGAGGGAGTATAAAATAAAGAGATATAAAAGGAGAAAAACGATTCTTTAAAGGTACAATCGTCAAGTCATTGAAGCTTAAATTCTTTTTTAGTATTGGCACGTGTGCCACACTGCAATCACAAAAGAAGGAATTTTTCGGTGAATTGGTTCCAAAGAAAACCAGTTTTTAACGAGGAAATTTTTTTTTTTCATCATCTGTGTTTTTTAAAGTGGAAGTTTTAAAACTTATTAATAGGAAGAGTTCATCAAGACTTTATAGTTTTTTTTTTTTTTTTTTTTTTTTTTATGTGGTTTGCTCGTTACAGCAGCTTTTGATTCTTGTAATTAATTGCTACAGAAGAATACTGTAACTTCTCAAACTTGATACAATCTTTCAAATTGTATCAAATCTTTTACTTTTATTTTCATTTTTTTTCAATTCCTACTACTTCAATTCCCACACTCTCCCTATATTTATTTATAAATCTTGTTCAAATTTTCAATCATTAATAAAATACGTATTATTCATCCTATCAAGGTGAAATAATTTTTTTAAACTTGTACTGGATGACAATTGATGTTAATACAGATTTTTCAAATATTAATTCATTAATTAAATTTTAATTAATTAATTTTAGTTTTATATGGGAGACAAAATGGTGGCCATTGGTTATTGAACAGCATTTAATGCATCTTCATATCTATAAGGGGGGTTACCATAGGGGGAACCCTGTTCTGTCGCCAAATACCGCCAAGTTTGTCGCCAAGTTGGCGATATCTCTAATATTTCGCCAAATTCCCATAGACTTCCATTGTAAACTTACTTGCTTATAGAAAATCAACAAATTGAGATATTTTAATGCAACAAAAACTAGTATTAGCTTAGGGGGATATAAAAAAGGGCAACTTTCTGACATAAGTTTTAATTTATTTTTGTTCGGAAATGCATGAAACTAGCAGGTGTTATTGTTCAGAAACTATGTAATCGAGCTATTTTTTCCTTTTTTTTTTTTTTGCAAAAGCAATAGATCTTTCAGAAAATAGTGTCAAAGTTGATGTTTTGAACCGAAGTTCCCGAAGAAAGCAGAAAAACCAGCCCATGAAGGGCGAAAATCGTGTTTGTCACGTGATCGAAATCTCTTATAACTCAATAGGTAATTTATTGATCAAAAAATGGAATAACCAATTCAATTCCAAATCGCTTCCATGGCCAGGCTTTCCAATTTCGTATCTTTCCGTTAAAAAATGAATTTGTAAATGTGTCAAAACATTTTGCGCTTGTTGAGCAGAGCTGTTAAGAACAGCCTTAAGGGATTATATTAAATTTTTCTTTCATGACCTAAGTAGGAATTGACTTTAAAAACAAAAATTTTATATTACTTGTTATTTATTTGTACTCTTTGATATTATTCCACTACTTTCTAATGAAGTAGGTCTCTAAAAACTATTTTCGACATCACCTAAAACTAATGATACTTAAAAATTTTATATTTTCGACAGACATTCGTTTGGAAATATTTAAGGGACTAGGTACATTATGAATTTATTATTACAGATTATCAACCGTTATGAATTTATATGGCGACGCTTGATGACAAAATGTAAACTTTTAATAAGATAAGACTATTTTTTAATTTTTTTGTCCTATATTTCTTTTTACTGGTATAAAAAGGTGCAATGTTCACTCCCATGCTGGCCATAGGGACACGGGCAGTTGTCCACGAGCGTCGTCTTCTGTTAAGGAGGCGTTATGTACTTTCAAGCTTAAAGGGTTAAATACGTAATTGGCGGGGAAAATTTGAGATGTTTTGGAATTTTTTTTTTTTTTTTTTTAAGGAATGGGGTAAAACGAATTGAAAAACTAATAATTCCGCGTTTTTTTTTTAATTATTATTGCCTCAAATTTTTGATTTTTTGAAAAACAAGAAAATTGCGCTATTTTGGAAAAAAAAAAATTCATTTTTCGTCTAAAATTTTGACATTTAAATATATTGAAAAAATATAAAAAATTACAGTTTTCAAAAATGGCTCGATGGTCATTATAAAATTTAATTATGTGTAGATAAGTGCAAATTTTATCGAAAAATGTTTAAAATTGTTCAAGTTATCATACTGCCCTTGTTGAAAAATGTAGTTTAAAGTTTAGAGTTTTGTAGTTTAGAAAAATCGCGTTTAAAGTTTTAGGATTCAATATATTTTGATCGTGCGCGCACTCACATTTTTGCTCATAGCTTTCTTAATAATTGAGATAGCACTTTAAATATTTTTGCCCATAATTATATACACTATAAGGATTTAATTTCCGTCAAAAACAAAAAATCCATTTTTTTTTTTTAAGTTGAGAACGTATGTAACCCCTTAATTAAATTTTAGTATATTACTTGGTGTGTATAAATTCTGGAAGTTATGTACAGAGCGGCCAAAAAGAATTGGGATTGATTAACTTTATAGCGACGGTAATTACTGAAAATTCGTTTACAACTGTATTACGCGTTTTTCATCTGGGCTAAATTTTACTATACTACGTGGCGTGGGTATAATATGAATAAATTCATATACATGGATGCACAAAAGAATATGGATACATTCTATCAGTGAATGGCAATTGCCAAAAGTACATTTTCAGTTGAATTAAGTTTTAGCAGACTATGGGATATTTATGAAAACAGATAGATCATGTACAGGATTCCGCAAAAGAATTTTAATAATTTATCATCTATGTGCCGTAATTAATGAATATGCGTTTCCATTATACGAGGCGTTTTCTAAATTGTTTGTTTTGGGTGTGTTGTAGCTCCTCAACGTTTTTCTAGATGTCCTGCAGCTCCTCATATTTCCAAATCTGCAACTCTGCTACCAAAGATCGGTTTGCACTCACCAGCAGATGAGCAGGAAAACCGAAGGGTGAGAAGTTTCAGAAAAAGTAACTTAACATTTACGAACAAGATCTTTATCATATTAAGGAGAGAGTATAATTTGAAGTACTCAGATTGAAATAATGTATAAATTTAATTCAGAGTATTGTAAGTGCAATACAAAATATTGCAATTTGTGGAATCTAATTGTAAAAGATTGTAATCCAAAAAATTATTTTTCATGCAATGTAAATGTAAGTTGAAAAATCCTAATACGAAATATTAATTTTCATGTAATGTAAAGGTAATATGAAATATGGCAATCCAGAATATATAATACAATTCATTGCGGTTCATATTATGTAAATGTAATTCAAAATGTTAAATAATAATAATAATAATAATAATAATAATAATAATAATAATAATAAGAGCATGATATCAAGCCAACCTCCTCATGCCTCATACTATCTCCTGGGAAACGCTAATAGGCTCAAACATGCAAAAAGACATACTATTAAAAAGACTGTACAGACCTACATAGTTACAGTTTTATTTTATATTTAGGATTTACAATGGCTTTAATTTATTAACTTTATGAATTTGAAAAAGAAAAAAAAAAGAAAAGAAAAGCTCAATCAGTGATAAAATAAGAAAATTAAAGGCGAAATCATGCGAATACTAGAATTAAAAATTCCTTTAGAAAGTTAGCATAATCTATAAAAAAAAATTCTAAATATAATAATTAATAATAGTTCAAATTAACGCTGATAAAAATGCATACTTTTTTGTTATGTTCAAATTTATACACAATATGGTGAACATTAGATATAGTGCAATGAGTTCTCAAAAAAAAAAAAAAAAAAAAAAAAGATTAAGTCAAATTTTCACTGTGGTATGTTTCACTGCACTACACTACTTTTTCCTCATAGTATATACGAATTTGAACATAACAACAACAACAAAAAATGTGCATTTTTATTACAGTTAATTTGCATTATTATTTATTTTAATATTTAGAATTTTACTCTTATATATTATTATCCTAACTTTCAAACGAAAATTTAATTTTAGTATTCCCTTAGTAACCCCTTAATTTTCTCATATTATCACTGATTGGGCTTCTTCTTCCTTTTTTTTCTTCTTCAAATTGAGAAATAAAGTTAATAAATTAAAGAGATTGGTAAATCATAAAAATAAGATCAAACAGTAAAAAGATAAGACTGTAAAAACTTTTTAGAAGCATGTATTTGTGCATCTTTGAGTCTGTTAGCGTTACCCAGGAAATACCAGGAGGAGGTTTGCTCATCATCTCATATTTATATAATGACATTTCGAATTATATTTACAAGTATTGATATTACAAGTTACATTATATTTTCTGGAATAAAATATTTAAAATTGCATTTACATTACATGAAAAATAATATTCTGGGTTACGATATTTAGAATACAATTAAATTATATAAATTATAATTTTTAGACTACATTTACATTGCACGAATAACAATCTTCTGGAATGTAATATCAAGATTACAATTAGATTGCATAAATTGCATTTAATACGTAGAATACTTTGAATTAAAATGATACATTTTTTCAATATCAGTATTTAAAATTATGCTTTCTTATTAATGATATGAAGTTAATTTTAATAAATGTACTCTAAAAGTTTTATACGAAAATTGTACACATGTATCACATGTATTTAAATCTCACCTATAAATTATTACATTTTCAAAAAATTAAAGAAAAAATATGTAAAAACCAAGCAATTAATTCCTTTAATTAAAGTTCATAAATACAAATATCATTAAATTGAATTTAATACTTATACATGTATTTACAATATTCGATAAAGGATATTTAAATTTCTAAAAACAAAATTTCGTGATTTAGCAGCAACTTATGGCTATTTATATAAAACTGCAAGATACAATACAAAAGCATAAAGCACATATTTTAATTCAAGCAACTATTGATTAAGTATTTTAAAAAATTGTAAAATAATAATTTTTTTATTCATTTTTACATAATTCAAATATTTAAGTATGTAATTAATTTATTTTTAAGCATTAACAATCTAAATTTATTCAAAATATGAATAAAAAATAGTAAACAAAGATTAAATATACATGACCTGGTAGCTAAAAATGTCCCAAATCTGCAAAACGTTAGGAATCAAACTGTCCGATTTATCTGTACCGTAATTGATTAAAAAAGAAAGAAAGAAAAAAGTAAATGACTCTAGTAATGCATAAAATTTTCATGTGGAATTTAAATTGTACTTTGTATTTTCATTCAAAATCGAGATTAAAAGTTTAGTTGCGTAAAGTACATTGGAATCTGTGTTATTTGAAAACCTAGTTGTAAAAAAAAAAAAAAAAAAAAAAAAAAAAAAGAAAGAAAGAAAGAAAAGAGTAACACTTAATGAGTTTACAGATTAATTACGAAAAAATAATTAAATGCTAATTACGGTTAAAATCTATTTTTAGAAAAAGCGGCCAGATTTATAGAACTACTATTTTAAGAAATCTGAGTATACATATAGAGGAAGTTTCGGGCATTGTGGAATACCATTTTATCTTTCTTTGTAAGTCAACATAAAAAAAAAAATTTGAGTCACATTAAAAATAAGTAAAGAACAAACTTTGAGTATTTCTTAAAAATGTTCTCAAATCAAAAAGGACAACTTTATGAGTTTACAGATTAATTACGAAAAATAAATTAAGTGTTAATTAAAGCTAAAAACCATTTTTAGAAAAAGTGACCAGGTTTATAGAACTGCTGTTTTAAGAAATCTTCGTATACATATAGAGGGAGTTCGGGTATTGTGGAATACCATTTTATCTTTCTTTGTAAGTCAACATAAAAAAAAAAAATTGAGTCACATTAAAAATAAGTAAAGAACAAACTTTGACTATTTCTTCAAAATGTTCTCAAATCAAAAAGGAGAACTTTATGAGTTTACAGATGAATTACGAAAAATTAATTAAGTGTTAATTACGGTTAAAATCTATTTCTAGAAAAAGTGACCAGATTTATAGAACTGCTATTTTAAGAAATCTCCGTATACATATAGAGGGAGTTTCGAGTACTGTGGAATACCATTTTATCTTTCTTTGCAAGTCAGCATAAAAAAAATGGAGGCACATTAAAAGTAAGTAAAGAACAAACTTTGACTATTCCTTAAAAATGTTCTCAAATCAAAAAGGGCAACTTTATGACATAAGTTTTAATTTATTTTTATTCGGAAATGCATGAAACTAACAGATGTTGTTGTTCAGAAACTGTGTAATCGAACTGTGTTTTTCGTTTTTTTTTTTTTTTTTTTTTTTTGCAAACGCAACAGATCTTTCAGAAAAAAGTGTCAAAGTGGGCGTTTTGAACCGAATTTCCGCGCGAAAGAAGAATAACCACTCAACGAAGGGTGAATCCACCCCCCCGCCCCCATCAGTGGCCGAGAAGTTCTGCTTTCAAACCTGGTATATGGGAGGTGCTGGGTTCGAACCCAATCGCGCCCGTCGGCCTAATCGTTCGGAGTTTTCCGTGATTTTCTTCGAACCTTGGATTCCTTTAGAAAGACCTTAGGTTCCTTAAGAAAGATCTCAAGGAGGGCACCCCCCCCCCTTGGGGCCTATATCCCTCGTGTAGGTAATTGGCCGTCATAAACAACACAACACACACGGAACGGTGAAAAACGTCTTTGTCTAGTGATCAAAATCGCTTATAACTCAATAGGTAATTTATTTATCAAAAAACGGAAAACACAGTTCGATTCCAAATCACTTTCATAGTCAAGCCTTCCAATTTTATATCTTTCCGTTGAAAAATGAATTTGTAAATGTGTCAAACCGTTTTGGGCTTGTTGAGCAGAACAGTTGAGAACAGACTTAACACATTTTTAATGCGTTTAAAGTGGAAGAAAAAATACATACCAATATTTAGGGTTTAATAAAAAGTTGCACTTTTCTTGTAACGGCAATCAGTCGGTTAATATGGAATAGTGTCACAATAAATATATAAACCGCAAGAAAAATCGCGATTTAAAAGAATAACCCAGATTATTTAATGAGTGACCCTTAGTGCATCATCTATAAATCATCAGATTATTTGAAAATTTGTTTTCATTTTTAGACTCGTCTTTGTGTAGCTTATATTCCACATTACCCGACACACCATCTTAAAAAACATAACCTCTTCACTCGCCAACAAGTTAGCGTAGAGAAAAGCTGACTAACACAGCAATAAACACGATTCAACTTTATACTGAACTTGGTTAGCATCGCTGACACGCTGACAGTGAGTTT
This sequence comes from Maratus speciosus, assembly GCA_963932465.1. Classification (NCBI taxonomy): domain Eukaryota; kingdom Metazoa; phylum Arthropoda; class Arachnida; order Araneae; family Salticidae; genus Maratus; species Maratus speciosus. Next base: position 444,803,483 of record OZ010790.1, on the reverse strand, counting down.
TATAATTAATACTAATTTTATAAAATTTGCCTGCTAAAACTGCACAAATTGAGAACAAGAGTTTATTTTACCGTGTCGCTCCAACAACAGGTATCCAAACAGAACTGAGCACAGTGCCTCATAGGAGTACTAGAAAGTCGTATGGCAGATTTTTGCTTGTCTGCCACACCGTATGCTAGAGGTCTGCACGGGTCGAAATTTCCAGGCCCGGGACTGGCCCGACTCATAGAAAAAAAATTCGGCCCGGCCCGTAGAAAATAAATATTGGTCCGTCCCGGTCCGTTACAAAAGTTAAAAGTTCAGCATGGCCCGGTATAACAGCTAAAAGTTCGGACCGAGACCGGCCCTGCCTGGAAAAAAGTTAAAATCTCGGCCAGAGTGAATTTCTACAAAACATTGATTTTTGCGGCGATTTGTTTGAAAATTTGTCTCGTACGAGGAGTTCTGACCCAAAATATTTATCTTAACTTTTTTTTTTTTTCATGTTTAGAATCTTCACTTTTATAGAAGTGCCGCAGCTGCGATATTTATTTTATTAATGAATCCCTATATCTTGTATGTAATTTTTTCAGCTATCAATTACATTCTTAATCCCTATTCCATGTAATGAAGTATTGAATATGTCAAAAATGCTATGCAGTAAAATCTTCTAAGACAGAATTGCATAGTAAAGGGGAAAAAATGCGCTATAGACAAGTTCCCTTCTTAGCAAGTGTAAATGTATTTATATATTCTTTTTTTACGTATTAGTAGCATGGATCAACACCTTTTTCAGTTTAAAACGGGATTCCGTCATAGGCAGGCTCCTTTTCACACGTTTTACTATATTTTAATTTAGCTATATTTTAATGAGCGTAGAAATCTACATTATTAGAAAATAATAAATTTTAATGTTTAATTGTAGAATAATGGCGATTTTAAAAAGTATGCATTTTTTGAAAAAAATTTTGTGCCAGGTCTAATTTTAATGACCCTTGAACGGACCAGGCCACGCTGAGACAATGATTTTCATGCTGGCTGGGCCAAAACTAAGACTGAAAACTTTTGGCCGTGAAGACTAGGAATGAAACCAGTCCAGCTCTGCAGAGAAAAAATAAGTTAGGACCAGCCCGAGTGCCATGAATGAAAATAGGCCCGATCTCGGCTGGCGGGTCGGGCCGGGATCGGACTTCGGGCCACGGGCCGGCCAGTGCAGGTCTCTGTCGTATGCGCCAGATATTCAAGTATTCCATATTGTCCGCCCATTCCATAATACCCAGAGCCATCGTTAAGATATTTTATTAGTGAGGGAGAGGAACTCAAATTGCCAAGTCAAATTGCAGTATTTGCCAATTAGTTTTATAATTTTGCCAAATTACCACAATTAGAAAATGTAATGTAGTTCTTATTTGTAAAAAGTTTAATAATAGGTACTCCCAATTACATTTGTATATCAAAAATCGAAAGTGTATTATAGTTTTTATTAAAGTTTTAAACAAATTTGTCAGTTAAGTTTGTAAATTTGCCAAGTACAACAGCATTCACAAACATTTGGGATGGAGGCCCCCCTCCCCCCTTAGCGAGGACCCTGATAATACCCGAACTTATTCTATATGTGTGTGTGCGCGCGCGCGTTTTTAATTACTTTGAAAAAATTACTTTGAGAAAACGTGCTCTTTTTTTATCATATTTTATACAAAACAAAGAAACAGCAAACGATTCCCTTCCTTTTCTATTTTTTCCAGAAGTAAGTCATTTCCTTTAAATGGGGGGGGGGGGGGATACAGAGATGGTGGTTTTGAAAATTTGAGGGGTTGGAGACGGAGTTGCAATGCGCCCATAGTACAAATATCATTTAAAAAATATAATTAACTCCTTGACTATCAGACAGTTTTTTTTTTCAAGTAGGACGTATATACCAGAGTTTAGTGTAAATTTGTATTTTCATATTCCACATGGACGTACGCGCTGTACGTCTGGTAGTCGTCTACGATAAAATCAGGACGTACGCATCGTACGTCCTGGATGTCAAGGGGTTAATATAAATAGCATACTCGCACAGCAATAACGGTGAATATGAAATTTAATGCCTTTCTTTAAATTTAATATAGAATTACAGTGATAGGTCAATAATAATAGAAAAAATCACACTCGCTAAATTTCAATTGATTGTGGGCAAGATTAGGAATATATCCCCAAGCACAGGTTACAAACGCCCCCTGTTGATTGAACGTCAAAACTGAATCATCATCTATTCATGTCAAGGTCTAATAGAATATGAAGTTTGGTGAAATTCCTGTATTAATTTTCGTGATATAGCCATCGCAGAGATCTTGAAAAACACAGCAGAGCAGCGCATCCTGTTGAGGGATATACTCCCAAATCTTATCAGCATCTATTTATGTCAAGTTCTAACATAATAGGAAGTTTGATAAAATTCTATGCATCAGTTCTTGAGATACATCTGTTGCTCTCTTTCTTAGTCTACATGCTGGCTGATGAATTCTCCTAGACCCCTGATCATCATTCGCACAGACTTCGAAATTTTTTTCTTTTATTTTGATATGCTGCCTCCACCGATATATGTACGTGATATCGTGAACGTTGTGAGAAGGATTATCAAAAAGAATGCTAAACTTATTCAATTAAAATTAAAGAAAATTTATTTACAAATTATTTACATATAATTAAAACATCGTTTACATTTAAGAGCTCAGATATAAACGATCCGGCCCGGTAGTAAGTTACATATAAAGCAAGTACATCCTAGGATAACTTATTAAAATACCCCATTCTCTTCTCACCTTACGGTATCGCATCAGGTTTATCAGAGGATCACCTTGGACCTCCCCTTGCGTATCCTTTCGCTGCAAAAGACTCAACTTTTCCCGGAACACACTACACTTAAAACCAGAAAACTCAATCAAAGCACTACGACCTGCCTTCACCAGGTCTACGCCAAAACTTAATCAAAACGCTACGACCTCTCTTCAACCTCTCTCTCAGCGATGCCTTCCAAACCCAGCCTAAGGGGATCTTTTCTCTGCCCACAGAGAACCCTTCTCTTATCTATAAACTTCTCCCTCAGATGACCTTTACTACTTACGAAATAGGGAATTTCTTTGTTTGCTTTATCTGTGGTATACGTTCTTGAATAGCAAAGGTTTAAAATGAACTTGTTCATACATACTATCTAACTAAAATAGCTCATATCAACTTCAAGATAAGAAAATATATTACCTTAAATCTCAAGTACACAGAAAGTGAAACATGTGAAATACAAAAGACAAGTAAAAGATAATATCAGATAACAGTAATCTTAATTAGTTACCTGCTCACTAGCGTTAGAAACCTGACACTGTATAGAAACTGTGAAAAATGAAGCACAGCAACGCCAACTGATAGGTGATATGCACCAAAAACATATCAGCATCTACTTATGACAAGGGCTAACTCAATATGACGTTTGGTGAAATTCCGTGAAATAGGTCTTGAGCTATAGCTTTTTTGAAAATCGCGAAAAATGCAGCATAAAAGAGCCACCTTCAGAGCGATATACACCAGTGTATGTCAAGGTCTAAAGGAATCTGAAGCTTTATTGAATTTTGTGCGGTAGTTCGTGACTTTAGAACCCCCAAAAATTTCGTGCCACATACAGACATTTCTAAACACTAAGCTATAAAACAGTCAAATCGTGTTCAGGAATTTCTAAAATCCGCCGAAAACTGAAAGTCGAAATTTTTCACGAAACCAATATTTTATTCCTGTATATGGAAGAAAGTAAAAAGAAAAGAAAGAAAAATCATGCATAGTGCATATACTGAAAAACCTTTTTCAAAGATTATCAGTATATTGTTACGATCATATACGTATTATTACTTTCTTCTATCTTCAATAGAAGAAAGTATTGTAATCGAAATTTTTTTGACTTCCGGTTTTCGACGGATTTACATGTTTTAGGGGTCAGAGATCCCAAAAAACATGTTTATAGAAAATGTCTGTCTGTCCGTCCGTGTGTCCGTCTGTCTGTCGCCATTGTACCATCAAAAAGTGTATGAAGTTATGCATAGAATTGAACCAAATTTTTATTTTAAGTTTTTGGCTATAGCAAGCAGATCCTCCCTGAATTTGGAAAAAAATCGCCGGTAGGGGGCGCTGTAATAGCGATTTTTGTGCGATTTTGAATATTGTACCATCCAAAAGTATATGAAGTTATGCATAGAATTGAACCAAATTTTTATTTTAAGTTTTTGAATATGGCAGGTAGGTCCTCCCTGAATTTGGAAAAAATTCGCCGGTAGGGGGCGCTGTAACAGCGATTTTTGTGCAATTTTGAATATTGTACCATTCTAAAGTGTATGAAGTTATGCATAGAATTGAACCAAATTTTTATTTTAAGTTTTTGGCTTTGGCAAGTAGATCCTCTCTGAATTAGGAAAACATCCGCCGGTAGGGGGAGCTGTAACAGCGATTTTTTGTGCGATTTTGAATATTGTACCATCCAAAAGTGTATGAAGTTATGCATAGAATTGAACCAAATTTTTATTTTAAGTTTATGGCTATAACAAGCAGGTCCTCCCTGAATTTGGAAAAAATTCGCCACTAGGGGGCGCTGTAATAGCGATTTTGCATATTCTACCATCGAAAAGTGTATGAAGTTATGCATAGAATTGAACCAAATTTTTATTTTCAGTTCTTGACTATGGCTAGCAGGTCCTTCCTTAATTTGGAAAAAATTCGCCGGTAGGGGGCGCTGTAATAGCGATTTTTGTGCCATTTTTAATATTGTACCATCGAAAAGTGTATGAAGTTATGCAGAGAAATGAGCCAAATTTTTTGTGTTTCTTTTTGGTCATGGCATGAAGATCCTCCCTGAATTTGGAAAAATTCCGCTGGAAGGGGGCGCTATAATTACAATGTCAGTACCATTTTCTTTATTGTACAATCGAAAAGTGTATAAAATTATGCATACAATTGAACCAAATTTTTTGTGCATGTTTTTGGCTTTGGCCAACAGGTCTTCCTTGAATTTGGAAATATCGCGCGGTAAAGGGGCTCTGTGATAGCGATTTTTGTATACTTTTCTTGATTTTTCGTAGTTCTATTGTCCATCGGCGGCTAGTGCAAAGGCAGGTACTCACTTCCTGCTAAGCAGGCTATTCACAAACATCTGATAGCAACAGAATAAGTAAAAACTATTAATTTTAACAAATATCATGATATAGATTAACTCGTTTTTAGTTCATTTAATTGACTGAAGCAGAAATTTAAGATGAAAATCAAAGTTGGTGTAGTAATGAACTAATAATATTGAAGTATTAACATGTGTGACTAGTTTTTGAAATATTAAGATGTATAAGATAGAAGAAAGCTTTGGGATTGGCGCATCCAACTAGTTTATATTGTCAACATCCCTTTTTCTCAACAAATATAAGGTTGTACATATATAACGTTATCATTTTAGGGGAGGAGGGGGGGGGGTCTGGCACATGATATCGTAAGATATCTCTATGGGAGGGGTGGGTTGTCTTTTCATATCGTTATCATTTTTTATCCAACCACAATTTTTTCTTTTTATTTGTAACCTCGTCTTGACATCAAAATAGTATGTTATCTTTTTATAGTATGTTATCTATTTTTATGAAAATACAAAGTTATTATTAAGATCATTAAATCATTATAAAATTATTTAATTTCAAAATATGCAATACCCCAACGTTAGGCATTCCTATTCTTCTGCCATACATGTATGCATATGTAATCCGCTGTTCTACAACCCATATGCGAAGTATGTGTGAAATGATACTTGTATTTACTAGTAAATAAAAGAGAAAGAATGTTGTCCACCTGTTTTGTTGATAAGAAGTTCTGTCTGCTCCTCCCCATGCGGGGGCAAGTGCAAAAAGACATTACTACTGTAGAATGCATTATGTAACAAAAGGATATTATTAAATAACGTAGAATCTCTTTTATCCGAAACTCTTTTAACCAAAACTCTCGATTAACCGAAATCTATTTTTAAAGCTTTATTTATATATATATTTTTTTACTATCACTTTCCTTGTGTGCAAAATCCATTTTGAAAGCTGCTTTTTTTTTACCGCCATATTACTTGTGTGCAAGCGGTCCTTTCCGAACTACTTCTGCATATAAATATTTTCTATCCCCTTTCTTGGAGTTCCTTTGAATTTAACTTGAGCTCCCGTAAGCTGCGGAGTGGAGCGAAGAAAATGAACAAATTAACTATTCTGAAGCTTTTGAATGTTTTGCAAAAGGTTTGACATGGCTAGAGCAGCAGAAAGACTGTGATACTGGTGAACTAATAATATTAAAAAACTCCGTGATAGAGCTTCAAAGCAAAGGCAATCGAAACTGCGATAAACAAAACATTTTTTCAAACCCTTGTGGTACATGTAAAAGGTACTTAATTTCAAAATTAAAATTCAGGTAATTTATTCTTGTTTCTATTTTGCTATTGATTAATTTTTATTAAGCACTTGTTACCATAATACGAAACATTGAATAGATTTCTCCTTAATCTTAAAATTGAAGCATTCTCGATTTTCCGAAAGATGATCGGCCCCAATTACTTCGGATAATCGAGGTTCAACTGTACTTTTAAATGGTAACTATTTATTTTAAGTGTTATTTAATATAAAATTATTTCTGATATTTTACAGACTTCTCTTTATTTGAATCAATAAAGAATGCGCAAAAATAAATGTAGTAACCCTATTTATATATCACTCGAAACAAAAGAAAAAATTTCCAAAAATCTAAAGAGTTTTTATGCATTGATAACGATACCGTTTAGAGAGGGGGGGGGGAGGGATGATAACCTATCATATCGTAAGGGGGGGGGGGAGTTCAAAATTACCAAAAAGTTGATAACGTTATATATGCACAGCCCCTATGTAGCGTACAGTGATTAATGAGGTACCAATGGATAGCATTTTTCGTCTACAGTTGACATCACATACTGAATTAATTAACATGCAGAGTACAGCGATGAATGAAGTATCATTGAATAGAATTTTTTGCCCACATCTGACATTGCATACTGAATTTTCATTAAAAGACTTTGTTTGTTCGTAATTTCACTTAAATTAAAAGTTGGGGATATGCGAGGATACAGGAGGTAAGTGGGAATGCTTCGCTTGGATCCACTGGTACTTTATAATTTCACACGCTTAAAACAAACGGGTAACTTCACTCAATTTTTACTTCTTCTATCTTTACAAGAAGAAAGTATTGGATTCGTAAAAGTTTTCGAATTCTAGTTTTCGACGCATTTACACGCTTTAGGGGTCATATATCCCGAAACACATGTTTTTACTTTCTTCTATCTTTACAAGAAGAAAGTATTGGATTCATGAAAATTTTCGAATTCCGGTTTTTGACGGATTTACACGTTTTAGGGGTCAGAGATTCCAAAAAACATGTTTTTACAAAATGTCTGTCTGTGACTCTGTGAGTCTGTCTGTCTGTCTGTCTGTGTGTATGTGACACAAATTTTGTGGGCGCTCTATCTCAAGAACTAATGCGCGGAATTTAATAAAAATTTATATTCAGTTATTCCCTAATACAAATTGATGCTGATTAGTTTTTGGTGTAAATCGCTCAACAGGTGGCGCTGCTATGCTGCATTTTTCACGATTTTCGCAATAGCTCTATCTCAAGAACTAATGCACGGATTTTGATCAAACTTCAGATTTAGTTAGTCCTTGATATGAATTGATGCTGATTACGTTTTGGTGTAAAACGCCCGACAGGTGGCGCTGTTATGATGAATTTTGCAGGATTTACACGATTTCCCCAATAGCTCTATCTTAAGAACTAACGCACGGATTTTCATCAAACTTCAGATTCTGTTAGTCCTTGATATGACTTACGACTGATTATGTGTTGGTGTAAATCCCCCAGCAGGTGGCGCTTCTGTGCTGCCTTTTTTATGATTGCCTCAATAGCTCTAGCTATAGAACTAATGGGCGAATTTTAATCTAACTTCAGATTTAGTTGTATGTTGACACAAGTTGTTCTTAATTAGGTTTTGGTGTTAATCACCCAATAGGTGGCGCTGCTATGCAGGAATTTTCACGATTTTCGCTGTAGCTCTATCTCAAAAACTAATGCACGGATTTTCTCCAAACTTCAGATTCAGTCAGACGTTGACATAAATTGTTGCTGATTATGATTTGGTATAAATCACCCAATAGGTGGCGCTGCTAGGCAGCATTTTGCTGGATTTACACCATTTCAGCGATAGTCATATCTCAAGAACTAATGCACGGAATTTCATATCTTTAGAATCCTCATGAGATGCATAGATTGCCATTTAATTCTGGCAGTGTGATAGCGAATTTTGAAATATTAACATGTATGAGGTAGAAGAAAGTTTTGGGATTGGTACATCCGACTAGTTACAAAATGTCCGTCTGTGAGCCCATGAGTCTGTCTGTCTGTCTGTGTGTGACACAAATTTTGTGGGCACTCTATCTCAAGAACTAATGGACGGAATTTAATAAAACTTTAGATTCTGTTAGTCCCTGATATAAATTGGTGCTGATTACTTTTTGGTGTAAATTGTCCAGCAGGTGGTGCTGCTATGCTGCATCATTCATGATTTCCATAATAGCTATATCTCAGGAACTAAAACACGGATTTTCAGAAAACTTCAGATTCAGTTAGGCCTTGACATAATTTGTTGCTGACAACTTTTTAGTGTAAATCTCCCAATAAGTGGCGCTGCTATGCTGCATTATTCATGATTACTGCAATAGCTCTATCTCAAGAACTAATGCACGAATTTACATCAAACTTCAGATTCAGTTAGTATTTGATATGAATTAGTGTTGTTTAGTTTTTGGTGTAAATCGCCCACCAGGTGGCGCTGCTATACTGCATTTTTCACGATTTCCACAATAGCTGTATCTCAAGAACTAATGCATGAATTTTCATCAAACTTTAGATTCAGTTAGTCCCTGATATAAATTGATCCTGATAATTTTTTGGTGTAAATTGCCCAACAGCTGCCGCTGCTACGCAGAACTTTTCCCGATTTCCGCAATAGCACTATCTCAAAATCTAATGTACCGATTTTCATCAAACTTCAAATTCAATTAGAATTTGACATAAGTTGTTGCTGATTAGATTTTGATGTAAATCACCTAACCGGTGATGCTGCTATAAAGCATTTTTCAGGAAGTATTAACATGTATGAGATGGAAGAGAGCTTTGGGACTGCCGCATTCGACTAGTTTTTTTATATCTTTGAAATGATATTTTTAATATAAGTAAACGTTTTAAATTAGAACTGTCATGAAATGCATGCTTAAAATTGAAAAATTACTATAATATTGTTGAATACAGATTGCCTTTTTTTTTTTTTTTTTTTTTTTTTTTTTTAACAGGAAAACTATTGATCAATCAGCATTTCTTCCATTCCTTATCTCCTATTAACAGAAAAAATAGAAAAATCTATCTCAAAGAGAATAGAAAACCGACCCAGACGCAGAGAGCGAAGTGTTCAGTTCGCTGGTCACTCATTGTCCATCGGCGTAAGCTTGAAAGATGACTGCCGAAAGAAACAGTAAAATAAAAGTAGAAAGAAGAAAAAAATCATACTCTGCCCCCTACTTCTCCGAGTATTCGTTCGAGAAATATGGATTCGAACGGACAGGCGTCACGTGACGAATAGCCCTTAATGTCCACCCTGTCTTAGCCGTCGTGCGGTACCTAATTATAGCGACAGACCTTAATGTTCGGGCGTAGAGAGGGGAAAAAAGTTTGAGATGCTCTTATCTTGCTAAATGCATTTATGCGGGATTGTAGAAAGATGGTAAGTCGAACTGAAGGAGAGAGTTGCTGGAATTCGAAATATTCTCCAAGTGTTAATTATCTTAGATAATATGTTAAAAAAACAGTTAATCAGTTATATAAGTAGTGAGTTGTGGAGGCTTAAAAAATGTAAATCCGTACTAAATTAAACAAGGAAGAAAAATCATGCACCAGGCATGGATTATGGATATATTTCAGCACTGTGAGAATATTGTCACAAAATCTTCAGTTTCACCTTCCTTAAGAGGCTACTTCAGTGAAATGAAAAGACCCGTTCGCTAATGCTAATCCTATGGAAGAAATTTATAACGATATCTCGGTTGCATTTCAATATTTTTAAATGATTTTTTTTTGCATTGGATAGCTGAGATCGATCTGTATGCAGGCCGTTTTTTAGTTTTTCGATTTTGATTACAGATTTTTTTTATGAGCAAGCTTTCAGTTTCGAAACCGGTTCCGAAAATGAAAGCGTCCTCATTAAAAATATCTGTTAACAAAATCGAAAAATTAAAAAACGGCCTTTGCACAGATCGATTTCAGCTATCCAATGCAAAAAAAAAAATCATTTAAAAATATTGAAATGCAACCGAGATATCGCTATAAATTTCTTCCATAGGATTAGCATTAGCGAACGGGTCTTTTCACTTGACTGAAGTAGCCTCTTAACTTGCTAAATCTCTGAATCTATAAAGAATGCAACATGCGGCTTAAAGCTTTGGTTTTAGGGTGTATTCCAATCCAAACTGCTTATTTTCTGATTCATTTTTAAATTCATTTTTGCTCTCAAATGCATCAAACTGGGAAAATCTCTTCTGTAGAAACTACATAATGTGCGGTAGCGGTGCTTCTCGATTTTTTGATAAATGCAGAAAATATTGTACAAAATGCTGTCAAAGTCGGCGTTTTGAACCGAATTTTTCGAAGCGGGAGATCTGGAAATGAAAACAGTGCTCATACTGAGAAAATAATTGTTTAAAAATCAAATTTTAATTAATTGAGTGAAAAATGAAATCACACGGCCTCTTATACATCTCTTCAAAAATCACCTCAGCAAGTTTTATGTTTTTACTTTCAAAAATGAATCTGAAAATGTCTCAGAAAATTTCGAGCTACTGAGGATGGAAAAATATTTTTTCGAATGCACCCTTAAAGAGAAAATCTAATTTATTTAACACAGCTAAATTGAAACAATTGTCGGTAATTCGGGTCCTATGGTTCGCAGACACTTTATTTCTACAATTTTCTAATTAAGATATTTTTCGCTAAATCTATCGACAAATTTGCCTAAATCCCGAATATATTCATTAAGTTTGTTGCAAATGCAATATTCAACACAGAACAATGCATTATATTCATTAATTTCACATGCATGTAAAACTATTTTTGAAACAACAGAACTATGTGTGCGTGAAAGCCAAATTTGGCATTTTGTCTCACAAAGGGAGACCAAGAAAATGTAAGCTACTTTACAGCTTACTACTTTTATGACATTTTTACTTACTAACCAGAAACTAATCACTTTGTGAGAGTTTTAAAAACGTAAGCTAAAATTTACAAAGTTAAAATGCACAAATTGCACCAACCCTACATTAAACCACACACGGCCGTTTCATGGATACCCCGATCCCCTTCGTTAGGGTGAAAATAAACATATAAAATAAAAACGGAAAATTAAAAATTAAAAATTAAAAATTAAAAGATTAAAAATTAAAACGGGTTTAAAGGACTCCCTCGGCTATAGCCCCGAGTACTGGAGTACCAGCTAATGGACTGACCAAAGTAGCAAAAGCAAGAGTTTAAATGTGTGAAAGAAGTTACGTGCCTGACAAGAAAACACCGAAAACAGACATCACTAACACAGGATCTCTCCACACACGAGAGAGAAAAGGGTGCCAGTCATGTCATTGACCAGGAAATTTGTATATTTATGTATATTATAAGCCTCGTAGAAATCCAGATCAAAAACCGAATTACATTTTTTAATAATTTTAGCCTCGGAAAGGTTAAACTGATGGTCGAACTCCAACAATGCTTAGCTATTGTAGATTTATCTAATTCCTGCTTCCATCATTTTAATGTTCTTTCAATCAAAATCTAAGCGTACGTTTCGTCTGTCCAATGCATGAAAACCCACATTCACAATGTAATTTTTTAACGTAATTCTATTTGCAGAAGCTTCAAATTTTTACAACTTTACAACAACATAAGTGTGTGTGCGAGAAAGACATTTTTGGCATTTTGTTTCAAAAATAAAAAGGCAATTTTAGGTTTCCCTATTTAAAAAGTAAAAACGGAAACGTTTTAAGATCACTCCTGTGCCTGTCTGTCCGCCTGTCACAGTTATTTTACTCGTAAACTGCAGAACGTGGAAAATTTAAATTGGGGAAGTAATAAAGACTATTAACCCACATATTTACAGATTATTAAACATTCACAAATATATTTAGGCAAAATGTAGAGAGGCTAATGATGTTACTTGAAAAAAAAAAATATTTTCTTTGTATATTATGTGGGGTATCGTGTGAAAGCTTTCGTAACGCTCAGCTCAAACATCTTTTTTTTTTTTTTTAAATTTTTAGTTATTAAATTTTTAGGAATATCGTCGAAAATGTAGTGCAAAAATATGTCCCTCCACCCCCCCCCACCCCCCCTCTATTTCTGAATCTACTGAAACTAAAATTATGGAAAAATTATAGGTAGTAGATGCTAATTTTAACCTTGCAGGAAAATTATAGCGTTTACCCTATGTCACGTAGTTTTGGAGAAAAGCGCATTTTCCCGTTACACACAAATTTCGATTTGCAGGCATTCGGCAAAGGTGTTGAGGAGCGATGGAGGTACCTATTATAGATCTACACGGGCCGGGCTCGGGCCTATTTTCATTCACGGCACTCGGCCGGACCGGGCCCGGGCCTCACTTTTTTCTGAAATCTCGGGCCGGGCCTAGTCACTATTCTTTACGGGTCGGGCCGGGCCGTGCCTAACTTATTTTTTCTGCACACACCCGGGTACTGGTTTCATTCCTAATCTTCATGGCCCAAAATTTTCATTCCTAGTTTTCACCCACCCCGTATGAAAATCATTGTCTCGACATGGCCTTGTCCGTTCAAAGGTCAGTAAAATTAGGCTTGGCACAAATTTTTTGTCAAAAAATGCATACATTTTTAAATCGCCATTTTGCTACAATTAAACACTCAAATTCATTCTTTTTAAAGAGTAGTAGATTTCCACACTTATTAAAATATAGTTAAATTAAAATATAGTAAAACGTGTGAAAAAGAACCTGTCTATGACGGAATATTGTTTTAAACTGAAAAATGTGTTGATCCATGCAAAATTAATATACTACTACTTAAGAAAATAATATATAATACATTTACACTTGCTAAGAAGGGAACTTGTCTATAACGCATTTTTTTTTCTTTTCTATGCAATTCAGTCTTAGATTTTACTGTATAGCATTTTTCAGATATTTAACACTTCAATACATGGAATATGGATTAACAATATTAATTATAACTGAAACATTTAGATAAAAGAAATAGAGATTCATTAAAAAAATAAATATCGCACCCTGCGGCACTTCTATAAAAATGAAGATTATAAACATGAAAAGAAAAGTTAAGATAAATATTTTTGGCTTGAACTCCTCGTACGAGACAAACTTTTAACCAAATCGACGTAAAAATCAATGATTTTAGAAATTCACTCGGGCCGAGCCGGCCTCGAACCGAGATTTTAACTTTTTTTCGTGCCGAACTTTTAACTTTTTAACCGGGCCGGGATCGGGCCGAACTTTTAACTTTTTTACCGGGCCGGGATCGGGCCGAACTTTTAACTTTTTTACCGGGCCGGGCCAATATTTTTTTTTGTACGGGCCGGACCGGGCCGAATTTTTTTTTCTCTGAGTCGGGCCGGGCCCGGGCCTGGAAATATCGGCCCGTGCAGACCTCTAGTACCTATCATAGCAGAAGTATAAAAGCATTATTGATAATGCTTTTCGAAAAAAATCGTCGGTAATTAACCGAAATATTAACCCTTAAAGACACGGGCGGTTTGGACATACGTAGACAGGGGCGGCGTACTCTATATACCATCGACTTTTAAAGCCCAGATAGCAATTTTTAAGGATATATTTGTGTATTGTAATATCCAGTAGCAGTATAAAAGCAATAAACGTCAAATTGATCGTTTTTTCACAAAATTTACGAAAAAATTCCGTTAAAATACGAAAATAGTACTGGCGTCTCGATTGTCAGTACAATTTCCATATTTTAAAGGAATTTTTTTTTTACAGTGTACATACATTCACCAAGTTTCTGGTACCATACACTGAAAAAAATGAAGTACTCAAAAATGAGTAAATCGATGTACTCATATCGAATTGAGTACGTTTGAATAAAAAATGAACATATGTTTTCTCAATTTTGAAACATCACATGTTATCAAACCCAAACAAAACGATAATTTTGTACCCTGTAATGATTTATTTCATTTATAGTGGCATGAAAGATATTCATGGTGATTCAAATATTACATTATGTACAGTATTTTAAAGTAATTTAAAAGTGATTACAAATAAAGCTCTTGTTATAAAAAATATTCGATTTGGGTATCTCGCTAATAATTTTGCTATTTTTCTTCATAATTAATCAATTAAACGTTTCTTGTTAATAATTTAGAACGGAAAATAAACGTTAGTACATTTTTACTTTAATTTGTAGGTTCAGGGGGCAGTACGTAACGATTCATATTTAAATACAACCATGGGATCAAAAATAAGTACACGCATTTCTCAATTTTGAGTACATTTGGATCGGGGCTATTTTGAGTACGTCACGTATTTAAAATTGAGTACTTTATACTCAATTTTGAGTACCATTTTTTTCAGTATACTACAAAGGTTCAATGTGTGCAAAGAAAATAAGTTAAAACTGGTGTGAATGAATAAGAACAAAAAATCTTCATAAAACACCATCAAAAATTTTTAAATGCGCTAGGCCTTTCAAAAGATCTGAGTCTTTCTTCGTCAGGCGCAAAGAAGACGTGCTTCTACTATGTAGTACACGTCTCTACTATGTAGTACACGTTCTCATAGTAGAAGCACGTCTTCTTTGCGCCTGGCAGCAGTGAGGCGTTCCTGTACGCAAGCCACGAGCCGGTCTTTTAAACTTGGTGAGTGTATGTATATTGTCAGGTATCAACAGTCTTTGTTGGTCGTATGTCTCACAATACACTGTGTTTTGAAATTTGGTTAATCATTTAGGCTAACCCTGTATATTTTTTTAAATATCAGCTTAGGAGGTCGTCTTCATAGTGCAATTATACCAAACTCATAAATTTTCAATACGAACAGCTAATAATTTTGACATCACAAACTGGCATATTTGATAAATTTTACCTTAGGATATCACACGGGTCGAGTAATTTAGGAATTATGAAGGCTTAATGTTCAGAAGTTCTAATGTTAAATTTATTTGTAATGGTTTCAAAACAGATTGCAATGAGGGTAGATTTTTAAAGATAACTCGAAATCTACCGGGCGGAATGAGCTGTAATTTTGGATTCGCATATTTAAAGCATCTAAAAAACTATTTCTGTTAAACAGTTTATCATTGCAATTCCTTTTTTTTTTTTTTTTTTTCAAAAATTAATTTCAAAAACTATATTTTTCGAAATAAATACAATTTATTAACGTAACTCTATTTCTATGAACTTCAAATTTGCGAATCCAAAATTACAGCTCCTTCCACCGAGCAGTTTTCGATTTACATTCAAAAAACTTCCCACGTTACAACCTGTTTTGCTACGATTAAAAATGAATTTAACACCAGAAGTTCTAAACTTAAAATCTGCATAGTTCATAAAGTACTCGATCGAATTTTCCATTTGATATCTGAAAATAAACTTTACTGAAGAAGTCAAATATAATCTTAAAATTAGGTGTTCGTATGGAAATTTCCATTGTTTGGTACAATTTCACCATTAGGACGCCCCCCTAAGCAATGTCCCATTAAAATAATCGTCGGATCGAACGGGTTTAAAGAAAAATTCTAGTGTTTTAAAACACGTGATCATGCAATTATATTTCCAAATTATTATATAAAATTTTCACGTCTTACACATGCCTGCAGATTGTCAAGCAGTTTTCGTAACTATACCATATTTCGAGGCATGTGCAACAATTATGAATAGTGATAGATACTAACATGTTTGATATTAAAAATGAAGTGTGTAGCATTCATAGTTCATTTACAGGGGTACACAAAAGAATTCAGTTACACTATGTTCGATGGAGAAAATTGTTTCCAGTGTACTTTAATGATGTTATACTATCTCGAAAAAAAATTCAAAATGATATGTATCTCTGAGGTACACTAGAAGATGCTTACACTATAGATTAAAAGGGTTGGTTACTCAGCTTCCTGTTTCCCCTCACTAATGTAAAGTCTATGGACATTTGATGCATTCGTATATTTAAAATAGATCCTCCAGAAATCAATATTTTTAGCTTCTATTGTTTGTGTTCACTTCCCAAAAGATGTCTCTTTTTTCTTAGTTCTCAAAATATTTCTAAATTATAGACTTAATTTTATAGGAAGTGTTAAAATCTTACTCACAGTTCGCGCGCTTTTAACACAGAAAATATTAAATTCAGCATAGACTTTAGAAACATTTTGAAAACTAAGAAAAAAAAGACACATCCTTTAAGAAGAGTACACAGAAAAAAGATGTTAAAAATATAAAATTTCCGAGAAGATATTTTAAATATATAAAATGCATGAAAAGGCCATAGACATATCATTAGAGAGGAGAATTCCGAAGCTGTGTGACCAGCCCCCTTAAGGGTCCTGTCCCTGCCGGCGAAGACACTCACGAGCTAATGCTAATCCTATGGGGAGGGATTTTTCTAATATCTCGTTTGCATTTCGACATTTTTAAATAATTTTTTTTGCATTGGATAGCCGAGGTCCGTCTCTACAGCGCACCTTTGTTACTTTTTCGATTTTGGTTGCAGATATTTTTTAGAATGACACTTTCACTTTCAGAACCGGTTTTGAAAATGAAAGTAACTTTATTAACCCGGGAGAACTCGCTAGTGTGAATGCCCAATTGCTTTTCTTTTACTTTACATTCATATAATATCAACTTTTTTTGGTTGGCTTAGCACTTTTATTCACAAAATAGATAAAATAATTGAAAAACATTTTGAAATTTTAATTAAAATGAAGAATCATTTAAATAAGCGCATTAAAAAAGTACGACTGTCAGAGAAACTCTCATATAGCGAGTTCTCCCGGGTTAAAAATATCTGCGACCAAAATCAAAAAAATAACCAAGGTGCGCTGTAGAGACGGACCTCGGCTATCCAATGCAAAAAAAATTATTTAAAAATGTCGAAATGCAAACGAGATATTAGAAAAATCCCTCCCCATAGGATTCGCATTAGCTCGTGAGTGTCTTCGCCGGCAGGGACAGGACCCTTAAGGGTGCTGATCACTTACAATCCCGTTTTCCGTTCTCCATGTAAACCTATGGGAATATTTTGTCTCACTTTTCTAAGGATATCTCATGAAAAAATTAAGATTTTTGAATTTTGTTTTCTGCATGCAATTCTTAAAACTTGCCACTTTTCATCCTAGTTTTCATTTTATAATAAAAATAATTTTAAATATTTTATTTTACGTGAAATACTCGGAGCATGACCAAAATAATTTCTACCTCTCATTAAACTGTAACTTCTGGCAGTTCTATTAGGTCGTCTGGAAATTTAAAAAAATACAAAAAAATGTTCAGTTTCTAATTTATCCATTGATATAAAAATATTTCATTTCAATTAATTAGGGAGGGAGCTATAATTAAAACAAAATGCATATATGTATATTCTGATCAGTCTATTGCCTACCCCCTCGATACAATCCATCACTCCATGGGGAGGGACACCCCGTAGCGTTTGCTCGCACTCCGGTGTAATAAAAGATGGGTCGGTGGTATAGTTAGAGGGGGTAGAAATAGGTAAGGGATATAGAAGTTTTCAAAGTCAATTTAGCAGGCCTTGTATACCGAACAGGCACGTTTAGCTCCTGCTTCCCTCAGAAAATTTTGAAGGGACTCGAAATTGAAAAAAGAGGACTCGAAACTGAGAAAACAGGGGCCCCCAAATGTTATAGTAAATTAATTCCATTCAAAAATTGTATATATATGTGTGTTTGTGTGTGTATGTGTGTATTTATAAGTGTTTCATGAAATATCTTTCATAACACATTAATTTTTCATATACATAATACACCAGTAGTTTAAACCACATGATCACAATTCTTCAGTTTGTCCATTATTTTAGATGTATGTTTATTTTACATATTGAATTTGACTTGTATACCCAACATAAAATATTAGTAACTTAAACTACTGCTAAAATTGAAAGAAGTATTTTAAAATATTGATATTTTATATTGAACATACATGCTGAATTCAACATTTTTATGTCAATACTATGCAAAATCATTTTTCCATATTTTTCTTGATTGCGTCCAATTTTCCTGTTCATAGTATATATAAGAGAACCATAGTATATATAATAGCCATAAAAAAGTTGTTTTATTAGCTATATGTGTTTAATTTTAATTAAAACCTTTTATGGCTATATGTGAACTCGAATAAGCTACTCTTTGGAGTAATATTTATAGCATTGGTGAGTTTCAATTTAGAAAACCCTTCTTGGATGAAAGGGGGTACTGAAATGAAGCTGTGCTTCCCATAGCTTCAGAGGTCGGGCCCTGCTTAGAAGTGCATTTAATTTTCAGGAATCGTAATTTTATAACCAAAATTTCTTTCCATGCTTTTAAATTGATTATTTTAAATCTTTCTGTAGTTCATTTCAATAATTTTCCAATAAGTTCTATTATAGTTTTTCATAATTGTTCACGTTTTAAGTTCTTATAATCAATTTTAGATTATTTATATTAGCAATGTAGCTAAGTTATTATAACGGAAAAGTACATCAAATTGCATTTAACAATTAAAAAAAAAAATCTTAATTCCCATTACTCTTATTTTTAGAGTAATAATTTTAATTTAAACCGTTTATGTTTTTTTTTTTTTTTTTTTTTTTTCACAAAATATTTTTTTTAAAAGTGGAATTAATAAAGTTTTTCACCTATGTCAAAGTATTCATTTAGGGTTAGTATTCGTTTCTTTAAATATAAATCAAGGAGATTCAAGGATCAAAACAAAAAGATATATATACAGTGAAACCCCGATTTAACGTTATTCAAGAGACTATAATGAAAAGACGCTATATGCGGAAAAACGTTAAATCGGGGATGAACAAAAACAAAACACTGAACATAAAATAAGGTCTAAGTTAGGTAACATACCTTTTATTTCTTTACTTATTATTATTTTTTCTTTTTTAAGCCACTTTTCCCATCTTTTTCAAATTTGATGCAATAAATCTACTTAGTTTAAAGTTGTTTGCTAAGTAAAACATTGAATTCTGTTTAAACTAGCAAAATCAGTTTTACGGACATTGTAGTTTTCAGATTTACTGATGGATTCCTTTTTTACAGCAAGGAAAATGGCTTTCTTTTTGAGCCATATGTTATCGTCTAAAGCTAAAGCTAATGAAAATTCTCTAACGAATGCTGTCAGCTCCATTCTATTGCAGAAAGTATAATCCAAATAGGTAAAAGAGTGCGGTTGGTTGGTTGGTTGTGTTTATGACGGCCAATTATCAACACGAGGGATATTGGCTCTAAGGGGGGGGGGGGGGGTCCTTCGTGGGGGTCTTTCTAAGGGAACCTAACCCGCATTAACGCTTGGAAATCTAAGGTTCGAAGAAAACCACGAAAATTCCGAACGATTCGGCCGACGGGCGCGATTGGGTTCGAACCCAGCACCTCCCGTCTACCAGCTTCGAGAGCAGAAGCTTCGAGGGATAACGTATGATATTGTAAAGGGGGCAAGGGGTCCACAATTCCCCTAAATTTGATAACGTTATATATGTACAGCCCTTTACAAACAAATTCTTTACTGCAAAATTTGTTTATGAATTTGTGAAGTATTTTGAATAATACTTTTGCAGTTTGTATGTGGTAATATTACTATAAATTATTTAGTTTAACTAAACTCGTAATATCTAATTATTATAATATAGTAGATTATTCCTGGTATTTTATGCAGAGCATTATATATGGGGCATTCTCACAATCTTTTGACTTTCATGTCCCTAAATAATAATTTTTATATTAATACGCTTTTTTATGGGTTTTTTTTTTTAATTTCATATACTTGGGAACACCCCATTGCATTATTGCACAACAATATTAACGAGATAAATAAGTTTTGGACTAAGTTGGGGGTCCAAACACCTGGAAGACTCCTATTTCGTCCCGTGTCCCTGAAACTGATTTTTAAGTTTGGAGCTGTCTGGATAAAATTGTTTCAATAAAAATAATTCAATGTAATTTTTTTCTGAAATTGGAACTATTGTTTTATATATTGTTTTGTCACACATTTTTAGGGTTGTTATTATTTTTTAAACTCTGTCCCTAGGTTTTAGATTTTTTACCACCCCTCTTCTAAAATGATACAGAAAATCACTTCAGATGCAGCCACAGAATTTTTTTCAAGTTTTTCTCATGCTGAAGTATGCTAGAGAAATAATGTCTAAAATTCTTTGGCAGTAAATTTACTGTAGAATTTAAATCAGCATTTAAATATCAATTTCAAGCATCGTGGCTTTACATTAATGAACATTATGCAATCATTAAATGTATCCAAGTATATTTCAATTGTGATATTCTAGACAAATTTTGTTCCAAAGCATGGTTTTAACAATAAATGAAATTCTAAAAAAATTGAGAATGAATAAATATAAAAAGATAAATAAATGGATTTCGTTATATATTGTTCTCCATACGAATAAATCAGTTTTGCTTTTCATGCAATCTTTCGGGGAAAACTTCTACGTGAAAATTAAAAAAAATTTTTGTTATGTGTAAATAAGGCCATGAAATTCTGAAATGATATCTTTTTTTAATCACCCATGTATTTTTCCTGAAATTTTGTATTTTGCGCTAAATTTTTGCAGGTATATATTATGCAGCATGTATATTGATCTATATTGAATATTGTATCTTTTAATTGAATAGATGACAATGCCAGAGTGAACTGAAAATTAATTATTTGCATTGAGCTTAGCAATTTTGGATATTTGTTAATAGTGTAAATTTTATTGAAAGATGATCAAAATTAAAAAAAGAAAAGAAAAGAATTTGATAAAATATGTGGAAGATATCTATGAATTTTCCTAATGGATGAGAAAACTCTACTATGTTCTACTACAGTAAATCTTGAGTAATTAATGTCTCTACTACTCTACTACAGTAAATCTTGAGTAATTAATGTTTTTTAAATAACTTAAGTTTTAATCTACATAAAAGATTTGCTTTATTTAAATGATCTGTAAAAAAAAAAGACAGTTCGGGTAATATTTACATTCGAATGTAACTATGAAAATACAGAATTAATACAGAAATTATAGTTTTTTGTTCTAATAACAAAATTTTTATATTCTCAGGGAAAGGTGTAACAATAAGCTTCGGGGGAAAACATATAATAATAACGATAATGTTTTGACAAGCATTCTGCATCTTTTTAATTTGAATTTACAATCACATAATTTAAAAAAGGAATATTATTTGAAAATTTAAATATGCAGCGCAAAACTATTATTATTTTCCTTTCAGTTAATATTGTTATGAATATTTTTAGTGGGAACAAGGTTGAAGGGGGGGGGGGGGGGCTGTACTTAACATGCAAAATACTAATATTCATTTGATGATATTTTCTCCCTCATTTGTATACATGTATTAATAATATACTTTGATATTTTGTCTTTGTGAATCATATATATATATATATATATCGTATGTATTGCTGCATGTATGTTGTATCTAGTATATTTAATATTATATCCTTTGATTAAATAGAGAAATAATTGAAGAATTACCGTATTTTATGGAAGAAACGCCGCACTCCTCAAATTGGCCTGAATAAGCTTAAAAATATCGTAATCGCCGCACCCGTTGTAAACGCCGCATCCATCGGAACTCTACTTTTGTCGACAGCTTCACATTGACCTAACTTTAATCAAAGTTTTCTGAGCAGTGTAGGATGCCTCGTTTTTAATATCTTAAGATGTCTGAAGTTTTATTTAAAATATTTAAATCCTTATTTAAATATTTTTATGAATTTTTAAATTAAGAAAGCTCAGTTGGTATTTAAAAAAATCGTAAACGCCGCACTTGGAAAAAAAATAACTTTTAAACTCGTAAACGCCGCGGCGTTTCTTCCATAAAATACGGTACTTTATTTATCCATTTCAAAGTTCTTGCCTCTGAAATGTACAGCCGGCAAAAAAGAAAAAAAAAAAAAAAAAGAGGGAGAGAGTGAGTGAGTGAGATAAACACCTTATACATTTTAATCATCAAATCGTCCCAGAAATAAAGGAAAATAGCCATTATCTGGAAATTATATCGTAAAAATAAGTTTTGGAGTTGTCTTAGTGGTGAAATTGGACTAAACTCCGAAATTTTCAATTCGAACACATAATTTTGTCAGCATATTTTTTTTTTTTTTCGGTAATATTTACATTAGAAATCAAAAGAGAAGTAATTCAGCAAAGTAGTTTTGGAGTTAGGCAGGTTTCAAGTTTAGAATTCCTAATGTTAAATCCATCTGTAACGGTTGCAAACCAGACTGAAAATGGTTAGTTTTTTAAACATAACTCAAAACTACTTAGAGGAGTTAACTGTAATTTTGGTTTCCTATATCTAAAACTTTTAAAATTCGATTTTTTACCTGCATTGTCATCAATTTCTTTACAATGAAGATATGGTCAGTAGTTATTACAATACATTTTCTAAGTTGCTAAATTTATAATGCATTGAATAGATTGGGGGGGGGGGGGGGATAATTTGATTGAAGGTATTCAATAACTTCTGCACTTGGTTTAAAATAGTTCAGAACACAATAGATTCATTTTATATGAATAAAAGAATTTTGTGGACAATGTCCCCTCATGCCCTCTTAGATATATTGAACAAAATTTTGCATATTTATATTTAAATAAAAAGTAATTAACATGTTTTAAATATGTGTAAATAAAATAATTTAAAAGAACAATTAGCACATTAAAAATGTACACAATTAGGCTTAACTATAAATGTCTTAAGTTTTATAACATTATATACATATATATATATAACTTTAAAAATTTCTCGGTGTAATATAAATTGGTTGTCACATTCTTAAAAATATTAAAATTGCGCAGAAATAATTTAACTATTTTACATTTTTAAATCTAAAAATAATAATAAAATGCACTAGAACACATTGATAAATTTAAATTTTAAAAAAGGAAATGATGACCTGTTAGTCTTTCTAGTGAAAATTCGCTATTAAATCGGTATAAAAGAGTTGAGTACTGTAATACATTTTGGGATGACCAACTGTGCACCATGTACACATGGAATAAGAAGATATTCTATAACATCTTATTTTACATAAAAAGGCATATTTCGAATAAAATTAGCAATAAATGAGTGCCTTACACGTCAACAATTTCTCATCTCTAATTCTTAGCATTATTAACAAAATATCTAAAATTAAAAAAAAAAAAAAACTTTTGGTTGTTAAACACAACATAATGAATAAATTTTAATTTGACCACAGGATTTATGGTTGAAAGTATTCTTTACAATACTGCTATTAATGAGTACAAATATGAAATTAAAACACGTGAAATAAATACATTTTGAAGGGATGTTCCAATGTGTGACATATTCCCCTGTCATTAAAAATATTTTACAGGATTGTGTTTTTTTTTTACAATGGACTATGAAAATACCCAATTTTTGGGTATTTACCCAAGGCTCGGTTAAATACCCAGGTGCATACTCCAGGTAATACCTGTGTATTTAATCATCCCATATCACTGTGTGTAACTCATAGACTGAAATCGTCACTCTTTGTCCATATTTTCTTTACATAATGACCTATAATAATATTTTTATCTATAAACAGTCTTTTATTTAAATACATATTGTAGTAATTAATTATAATAGATTGTGTTTTGACTTTTCAGTAGTAAATTAATGTTGCTTTGCATAAACAAAAGAAAAAATTCACAAAATTTGAATATTACGTAATGCAAAACGAGTCATAAACAATATGATTTATTATTTAATTGTTTAAAATTTACAATGGTTAAATTTAAAGGCAAAGATGATAATATAATAAACATGATATAAATAAGGAAGGTGAAACATATAAATCATTTTAGCCACTACATTAAATCACTTTTTATTGTCATATTTCATTTTCATGAAACATTTGCTAAAATTTATGCATTTATAAAAGTCGTAATTATTCTACTGAAACTTATTTCTTGATGAAACTGCCGGTTGCGTCGCTGTAATAATAATAATAATAATAATAATAATAATAAGAGTAAAAATGTTCAAAGTGATCTCAACTATTTTAAAAACTGCCAAAGCATTCTGTAAATTGAAATAATATGTCCCTTCTAACGAAAAGACTGCTAGAATAGGACTGGTAGAACAGCTCCTTCTCACACTGGGTCATAAATTTTGTCAACAGACAGCTGATAAGATGCTGGACTTTACGGCAATTAACATAAACGTCTCTTGACAGCTTGTAAGGGGGGTAGGAACAAACTACTCTCTCAGCCGAATGCGATATTTTCTGTAAGTGACCAACAGCCTTAAGGCGTGCATAGCATTTATCGTTTATTTTCAGGGACGCAGGGGGATTCAAGTACATTTCCTTCTTTTGACGAAAATTAATGAAGGGGAATTTTCAATTGTATCGTGTGTATCCTAATTGAACTAAATTTTAGCATAATATGTACTATATATATATACAATACAAATCCACGGATGATATTCAGGCATTCACAAAAGAATTTAAATAATTTTCCGACTATAGATGGTAATTGCTGAAATTGCGTTTTAAAATATTTTATGTGTTTTCAAAATTGTTTATTTATGCGTCATCTTTCACCATATTAAATGGGGAATTTTTGTTACAGTATTCTGAAAAAACTGTAAAGTGTTTCATAATTTCTTAACCTACGCTTGACGCGTGTATTTCTTTCTTTCTTTTTTTTTTTTTTTTTTTTTGTCGTCTTTTAGAAAAAAAATCGAAGCAACTTATTTTTAAAAAAAATTCTCCATTTTCTCCTTTATCTCATTTTTGTCTTTTTAACACTTTCCAACATAGTTGAAAAGTATTTATGAATTCGGTTTGTCCGTCTGTCCATACTCTAACTCGCGTAAATATACTCGGATTTTCATGCAGTTGATGTTTGAATGCAAATGAAGGATGTTTACCGTGGCATGTTCAGTATTGAATATGAAGTGTGTAGCATGTGTAGTAGTCCAAGAGCTGTTAAACATTTTAGGGAAGGTATTTGAGGCGCCCTGAAAATTTGTGCAACACTCAACACTTCTTTTGTAATGGCTGAATACAAAATCGAATGTCTGGCTGAAGGATCGTGGCCCAAAAACTGTGCCAGACACGTGTCAAGTGCCATTTTTGGACTACCCAAAAAAGGTATTTGAAGCATGCTGAGATTGAGACAGAATAATATTTATACTTAGAAAAAAATATTTTGAAAATGACAGACACTTTAGTCTGCACAAAAACTGTGCCAGACACGTGTCAAGTGCCATTTTTGGCAAAATGGTCTCAATCTCAGCATGCCTCAAATACCTTTTTTGGGTAGTCAAAAAATGGCACTTGACACGTGTCTGGCCAGTTTTTGGGCCACGATCCTTCAGCCAGACATTCGATTTTGTATTCAGGCATTACAAAAGAAGTGTTGCACAAATTTTCAGGGTGCCTCAAATAACTACTCAAAAATGTTCAACAGCTCTCCTACTATAATAGTTCATTTACAGGGGTACACAAAAGAATTCCGTTACATTATGGTCAATGGATGAAAATCGTTTGTTGTATATTTTAATGATATTACGCTGTTTCAAATGTATTGAAATTGCTATAAATCACCGAATTTCACTACAAGTTGATTACTATAGAATGGGGCATCCATAGCATTTAGCGTTCATTTACAGGGACACATAAAAGAAATCGGTTACAGTACTGTCTTTAAGCAATTTGCTGGAAGTGCGTTTTCAAATTAGAATATGCGCTTTTAAATTTAACTAATATTTTGCATATTACTCGTTGTCTATAAGTTCTATACCTCGACTACAGGGCTTCGCAAAAGAATTTACGTACCATTTTCTTTATTATAGTAAACTGCTGAAGGGGAATTTTCAACTGTGGTTTTATATTTCCTAACTGAACTAATTTTTTGCATGCATGTAGTTTATAGATACAAATCTATATATGATATACAGGGCTGCTCAAAGAATTCGGATAATTTTCAGATTGTAGATGAGAATTGACGTTTTTTAAATGTGTTATGCGTTTCCAAATGGTTCAATTAGACGTCATATTTCAGCTTATTAAACGGAGAAGTTTCGTTACATTATTCTGAATGTGTTGGAAAGTGTTTCATAATCTATGTTTGACGCATGATTTTTTTCTTTCTTCTTCAGCTATAAAATTAGGCCGTCCAAATGATTATGTGCATAAATTTAAATGGGCTATATTTCTAAACACCACGACGAGTAACGTAATCTTTATCTGTTGTTAACTAATCGTGACTTTTAATAGTTCAATGGACTTGTTTGGATTTTTTAAAATATTTATTTTTAATTCGAGGCCATTAATTTAATTTTGTCATTGAAAAAAGCAACTTCTGTTATTACACTTTTATTTAATAAAATGAATAATTACGGCAACTCTGCCCACAAGAAAGTATTATTTATCTTTACTGGAGAAAACACTACCTAGAAGAAATGAATAAAACTTGAGACATTTTAACTTTGTTTATCATTTATGCAAAATCTAAATCAAAGCAATCTTCTGATTTTGAGGTACTAAAGTGCATTTTTTCTACGTAACTTTGTTACGTAGTCTGTTATGTCCTCTGTTATGTAGTACTTTTATTTTTAAATATTATTTTAAAGATAAAATTTTCTTTCAGATTTTTTAAAAATAGGCAAAGAAATTTCATATAACCATGTATAATATATAGAGAGAGATAACCATTAAATAAACATTACCGACCACCAACAAAAACTGTGACATTGTGAATAAAGATATACAGGGTGGTCATAAAAAAACTTTGCCGATATATGGAACTCTAGCGGCCGTTCCGTTTAACCGATCGAGATGAGCTTTCAGATATAGTTATTCAGGGGTATGAGCTGGAGATTCTGTGAACGGCAACAAATTGGCGCTCACGGTTACGGTTATAGGTACAGAAACTCGAAATTTTTGAATGGCAACGCCCATTTTTTTTCATCGCAAAATGCTCAGCGTATGCGGAAACCCTAAATAGCGCTGGAACGGTACGTGTATCGCAATAAACGGACGCGTTATGCACGCACAAAAAACAGCTCAACGAACGGCCAAAAGCAACACGATCGGGGCGCACGGAGGAAATTTGCATATGACAAGGGCAAGACACCAATCACAGAACGCCGTTCGACAGATAATCAGCGTAAAAAACGGATTCTTACCTCTATCATATGCAAATTTCCTCCGTGCGGCCCGATCGTGTTGTTTTTGGCCGTTCGCTGAGCTGTTGTCCGTTTATTGCAATACACGTACCGTTCCAGCGCTATTTAGGATTTTCGCATACGCTGAGCATTTTGCGACGAAAAAAAAATTGGCGTTGCCATTCGAAAATTTCGAGTTTCTGTACCTATAACCGTAACCGTGAGCGCCAATTTGTTGCCGTTCACATAATCTCGAGCTCATACCCCTGAATAACTATATCTGAGAACTCATCTCGATCGGTTAATGGGAACGGCCGCTAGAGTTCCATATATCGGCAAAGTTTTTTTATGACCACCCTGTATATAACCTCTGTTACAATAGTTGTACATTCCTTTTACTCAAAATACGAATTTAAAAGATTCTATTTTGATTTTTAAATTGAATTTTTTCCGTGTTGATACAAGTTTTATAGAAATTAATAAGTAGAAGATCTTTATAACGCAAACCTAAAAACACAAGGTTCTGCGTTACTTAGAATTTTGCGTTATATGGATCAAATTTTATACATCATTAAATTTACTTTGTAAACATGCCCCAATATGTCTTAAACATATCAAAATACATTAGAGTACCTTTATACTGCATTCCTTGTTACTAGGAGTTATCAAATTATAAATTTTTTGGATAATAATCGATCATTCCACACATTGTTAAACTTACTTTATGGACATGGACAGAAACATTCATTATATTACTAAGTTTCAAAAATGTTTATTGTAATAATAGCATTTTTTTCATTATTAAGGAGGTAAAGGTGAACTAATATGTCAAATTTAGTCCTCTAGAGATTAGCAATTTTTTACAATGAAAAAATGCTCGCGCTTCTTACCTGCAAAATTCATTATTTACATCTGAGAAATTGTGCGTTATATGGAGAATTGCGTTATAAAGGTCTTATACTGTATCTTTATTATTATAGAAATTAATATATATTTATTATTTAAATAATATTCCTATTATTCATTTAAATCTGTATCTTGTAAAAAATCTTGAAAAGCACGAGTAAAATGGGTTTGTTCTACCCTTCATTGCGTATTTAAAAAAATGTGATTTGTTTTAAAGGAATCCAGTGGTGGTGTATTTTCCACCATTTCCACCTCCGGAAAACTAACAGGAGGGGGAGGTGAGCGCATGAGCTTAGACTTAGAGGGCGCACTTGTTCCTAGTATGAATGAACGGCATAACATGAGAAATGAGGGAGAGTAGAGTGCACGCTAAAAGGGAGTTAGCTCAGTATATTAAAGTTACACTGCAAGATACATCCCTTTATTTGAGAAGTAAATTTCTTCAAAGATATTCGGTGATTTTTAAAACACACAGTGTTCTGGTTTTACAATTATTCGTTTTTAATAGACTACTTAAAAAAAAAAAAAAAAAAAAAAAAAAAAAAAAATCGATTGATTTAGTTTTTTTCTGCAGTAAAGTGCACTGAAATCCTGAATGAAAAAGCGAAGAAAGAAAGTTTGTTTAAGTTTTAAATTGTTCTACAGGTAAAAAATCCGTTATCAATATTTCTTAATATATATATATATATAAATAAAATAAAATAAACACGACTGTTTTTAAATCTGATCGGAATCGGTTAATGTTAAATATGAACGTTTATTCAGTTTATACATTACAGCTGAAAATGAATGTTTCATTAAATAATTTAATTCATCGATAAAACTTTTCAAAGTAATTTTTCATATTCTTCTACTATGTACTTAAAAATTTCGCATCCTAAAATATTTTTAATTTTTTTCCAATAAAGATTCCTTTTAGAGCTTAAGCATACTATTTGTTTGGTGCTGCCATCTATTGATAATTATCGAAACATTCGGTATCATATTTAGCAGGCTTGACTTTATACAATTCAATCACCGCAAATCTATCATCGATATTCCAAATTTTGTCAACGTAGTACTCGTTAGAAGGGTGGAGATAAAATACCTTTTCTTCTTTGAAGGAATCTGAAGCTAACATAACGCTCGGACTTCAGACGGTCGAACTTTTGAAGGCACGGAAAGATAAATTCCGCAGAAAAAATTAATAATATTATCAAAAATGAAATATCAAAACTTTTCTATACTTTGGTACAGCGTGGATGAACATATACTGGACACAATTCGTCAGTCATTCAAATAAATAATGCGCCTAAATGTTCCCAATGCTTTTTCATGGGAAATTAGTCGCTCTGCTGACACATACGTACAAAACAATTTGTATAACACTTTACTAGTAATTAAGAATCGATCGAAACAGGTTTTTAAGACCGAAACCGAATTTCGGTATTCCTCCTATTTTTGACCGAAAATAAAAACGAAAATGTCCAAAAATAATTTTCAAGTAATTAATACATAAATTCATATACAGAATTATTAATTAATTATAAGTGTAATTATTATATGTGTGGCCCAAGTTGGCTCACTGTATCTCTGACAAAAACATTTTATTTTCATATAAAGTAAAACGTAATTAATTCATCTACAACACAGAAAGATTTTCTAATTATACGAATTTCATCTAATTAAAAAATGTTTTAGGTATACATCAATTTATCTTTTATAATGATTTTTGCTGATCTTCATCTGTTTTACTACACCTTTCTTAGAGAGTATTCAAAAACACTTCTGCAGTTTCAAACTAAATATTTTCTATTACTGTTAAGTCTGCAGCTTTTAAATGAGCACATGGAAAGCGTCTTCACAGTTTAGTCATGTATGCATCGCTTGCTTTATAATTTGAACTGACTTTTGAGTCAGTCTTGACTGATATAAACATGATTATAAACAATGAAGTCCATAGTAATAAATAAGTAGTGTCTTATTTGAGCCGATACTGCTCAAATCAGTGAGTAATGTTCAAAATTTGCGTAGGAAGAAACGAGATTTTTGGAATACAGGTATTTTTGGTACGGCCGAATTTTCGGCGAAAGTCACATTTTGGACCGAAAACGAAAACTCTCTACTAGTGATTAATGCTATTTATTCGATGTTTGTCAGCAAGAGTGTTAAAAATTTCCCTATCGTACTATTTTTTTTTTTTTTTTCCTTCAGCATAATCAAATGTTGTATCATTCCATTCAGTAGTTCTGTCTGCAGGTACCTCCAAACAGGGAAGGTTATTTTATCTCCCTGTTGTATATTGTAAGAGCCCTAATATGTATTATTTATTCAGCAAATCATTTTCCATATCGAACGTTAAATTTTTACATTTAGTTACACGTATGTGTTTTTTATCTTTCTTAAAACAGGTGTCTTTCATAAAACATTGTAGAATGCACACACGTGGCTTTGAAAGACCTTGGAATTGTTTAATCAGTAAATCATAAATGCTGAGTTTTGCTTACTTTTCAGAAGTACCTTCACACGTGTTTTGAATAAAACAAGTTAAAGTTTTAGAATATATTTTGTAACTACCTAACATAGATGTAGTATTTTAATACTTTCAAAATTAAAATCTTACCAAATATATGAAGAAATGTTTTAGTGTTTTGTGTCGAAATTGTCAACTAAAGTTTGTTCCACTCCTGAAAAATGTAAACTAAAACAAGCAGGAAGGAGGAATTCTGCTTTTCAGAATTTAGTGTCGCATCCGATAAAATAAATAAATATAGATAGTACAAAACATATTTCAGTTTTAAAACTTAAAATACAAGCTTTTATTTATACAAAATGGCGTCATTTGCATCTACTGAAAAATTCCACATTTACGATCCAGTCTTAAACAACATCTATAGAAAAGTGTGCATATGACGTTACTATCGCGGAATAATATACAAACCCAGCAAAAAACGATGTTGTCTTTCAAGAAAATCGACAAAAGAAAAAAAAAACCCGATACCTAATAATTCATATGTCTTCATTTGTTTGTAACATTAATATTGATACTCAAAATTAAATATAGTTTATAACAGCTCCATGTTTATCAGAAATTATTCATTTATATTTTTTTCAAAATTCGGAAAATAGCACGTATTTTAATTGAATTTTCTTTTCCAGTTGTTATGAAAAAATGACAATAAAAAGATATAATAATCTTTCCCTTTACTTTTTCCAGAAATGGAGTACTTCAGTTGCCACCATTACAGAATGGAATGAAAAATTACTAAAAAAATTAATATCTCAAAAATAAATTGAGATGCAGTTTTCAAACAAATTGCACTTAAAAGTACTTTTTTATCCTGTACGACGGTGTAAAAATTTAAAATGTGCGAAGTTTAGAAGTTTAAAAATTGCAGTAGATTATCAGTATTAAACCGTACAATGATACACGTGCTTTGTTTAACGGCTGGCTTATGGTTAGGTGCGTAACGTCCTTTTTAGTGACGACACTTTAAATGTTGCTTGAAAGAAATAGCATATCGGGGGCTAATAAACAATAAAAAGTTTAAAACCTTCTATTATAAAAAACATTGCAGAAATTTCACAATATGATATGCAAGTTTAGTTCATTATATGAAAAATATGTATTATGCACTTAAAAAAAATGAGTTTAAAATATTAACAAATTTAAAACGATAGCAGTGTATTTCAAAATTTAAACAATCCCAGTAGAAATATTTCCACACACTCATCTTTTAAAGTGGGAAAATTAGAAAAAGTAAAAGTAAAATACCACTAAAGAATTAAAAATAATAGTTTACAAATAATCGTATCTAATTAATTTAATGTCAAAAATGTTTCTACATTTTAAGTTATTTGAATTCTGACAGAACTTATGTTCGAACTACATATTCGTTTTGATATTTACGTTGGAAAATCCCATAATCACGTTTGACCGCATAAAACTCTTGATTATTATTATTATTATTTCAATTATATAATTCTCAGATGTATTTATTTACTTATTGAATTCGAATTTTAAATAATTCTGGGGCAATTCTCAAAATGAGTTAAGAAATAATAATGATAATATTATAATGATGATAACAGTGATAATAATAACGATAATATAATTGGGTGTTCCCATTATTAGCTCTATTTAATTATTTTTAATAAAGGAATCTTAAAGACTTTTACAAGATTACATTTTTTTGTTTAAAAGAAGAAATGAACTCGCCTTAGCCCGATATCAGAGTATGCAAGAGAATATTGTTAACAACATTTTTTAATTGTTTCGCTTTGAGTCCGAGCCCGCCCGGACCGGAAGACTGGTATAAAAATTGAACCCGAGACCGTTTCGGGCAACTACTTCGAAAACCTATTTGTTTTGTGAGATTTTAATTAGTTCTTCTTCTAAAATTTTATAAAGATAAGGGAAACATTTCGAGAATTGTGACTAATTACAAAGTTACAACGTTGAATTTTCATAACCGTTTCTTTTGACTCGGGAAGCATTTCTGCGACTCTTTACAGTGTACAAAATATGATAAAAGTCGTAAGATGCAGAAAACAAACGAATGACGCCGAGATCTTCTGAGTTAGAAAAAAAAATTCGATGTCTTTGGGCGGTGTGAAACTACAATTGTTAAAGAATAAAATATTTGTTTTTACACAGAAATTTTGAAAGTTAAAATTGAATTGTTTGCATTGTTGGTGTTGTGTGTGTGTGAGGAACAGCGGTACACACAAGAAAGATGTGCAGGCTATTAGAACAACAACAACAAAACAAAAAAAAACATATTTAATCGCCGAATTTTGCGAATAAATAAGGCGAAAATTTCTGTTAAATAACAGTGGTAGTCTGCCTCCCAATCTTACTTTGCGCGTGCCACTGTTGTGCAATTATTTTTTTATCAATGTCCGTCATGAAACTCATAGAGATTGTATGGATGATAATACCGTGTTGCATGGAAAATTTTCTAGCGAAAAAGCAGCAAGGAATGTCCCATTAATGAGACCCGGGACACAAAAATCGCGAAAATATCACATTTTTACTGTTTTAGATTAGAATACACTCTATATCTTTTATATCAGTGCTTCCCAGCCTTTTTAAATGTGTTCGTAATTATATAAATACGTAGTACCTATAGTCGTCGACTGATCCGTCCGTCTGTCTGTCCGTCCGCATATAACAGCGCAAAACCTATACCCAACGGAATGGTTCGAAATTTAATATATATAATCGTTGCAGAATTTCATCGAGTCATTTCAAATTTTATGAAAATCGAATCAAAACTTACAAAGATATTAATAAAAGTTTTCTTCATTCTATTAAATCCTGTCATACGCAATTAATTGAATGATATCCCATGATAGGTAATCATTCTAGGTTGCCATGTTGATTATGTCCTATTTAAAATGGAGTCCTATTATTTTCGTATTACTGAATTTAATATACATATAATCATAATGACTTTTGTATTCATGCATTTTTGCCTAAGACTGCGACAGCTATTGCACCACGATCTGAATATTTATAAAACTAGTTATAGCACGCCCCGTTTGACGTATAATTTCCGATTTGTTCAAAAAAATTTCGCAGCGTACTTGATCTCAACTGGGTTAAACTTCCGCGGGACACTAAACTCATGATGGTTGAAAACCTATTAAAGGAATAAGGAATATAATGAAGTTCTTCTTCTACTTTTATATTTTACTATCACAAACAAAATGTATCATCCTAAAGAAACAAAGTAAAATATTTTGCGATTACTTGTAAAAAAAAGGGGGGGGGCGCTTTTTAAATATCTTCTGTTCAAGTTAGGATATAGGATAGCCATATTAGAAAATCTTTTTTCAAGAATCTAGCCGATTTTTGTTTCCGTTTTGAGCAATTATTCGCTGCAGAAAAGCTTACTTCGCGTAAATGTAATATTAAGAGCGGATGATTTTTTCCCCAATAATTGTAATTTTGCAATTAAAGAAAAAGAAATATACTGGGTATCTATAAATTGTCATCGGGATTCCTTACCTACAGGGCCTGTTTACGGAATAGGCCCGTGAAGCCCGTGCTTACCCACTGAAATACAAAAGGGCCCCCAATTTTATTTTTCAAAACTAAGTTTTAGAAAAAAGAAACTCAATCACTGTAAAAAATGCATTTTTTTTCTTACTATATGGCAATTTGTAAATCACAAAATATATTTTGAAGTTCACATATTCTCAACTATAGTTCCATATTTGTCATTTACAAAATAAATTAGTTATTTACAATTAAACCTATAATAAAATACTTTTATATGGGTAGTTTTAGTTTAATTAAAAATGTTATTTACTCTAAACTTTGATGGTAAAATTTCAAATTATTCAAGCACACGAAAATAAGATTTAGTAAATAAAAAAGCAATTTGTAGAGTAATAGGGGGCCCCCTGTGTGACTTCGGGCTTCCCCTATTCCTAAGTGTTAAGCGGGCCCTGCTTACCTAATAAATTTTGATTTAAGAACATGACGTAAAATATTATTACATATTCGTAAAACACAAAGTTTTGTCAACAACATAAATAAAGTTACATATTCGTAAAGTTCCAACTCAAAACGATATTCATCAAATAACGTTAAAATCAAATAATAATAATAATAATTAATATTAAAATTTTGCCAAATTTATCAAAAAGTTACACAAGAATTATGTATTTAAGTTGACTACCTAATTTTGTGCTCACAATTCATTAATAAATGCGATAAAATTTGATCAATTTGATAAATTTTATTAAAAGTTAATGTTAATTATTATTTGATTGTAATTTTTACTGGATTAATAAAGTTTTGAATTGCGACTTCACGCATGTGCGACTTTGTTTGTGTTATTAAAGTAACTTTTTGATTTGTACTTTGGGAATATTCAATAATATTTTTCGTCATGTTCTTAAATTAAAAGTTATGAGGTAGGGAAACCTCGACAATAATTCATGGATAACCTGTATAGATATTTAAATACGCTTTATGATTTTAATTATTTTCATTGCAATTGCCTGACGTTTCTAAAGAATATTAAAACACTGAAACACATTTGGAAGGAAATGCAAATTTATGACATTAAACCGCATTACATGGTAAACTGTGCCGAACTTAGAATGTTGCATTTTAAAGTATTTTTGTTGTTATTTCATAGAATCTTAATATGACTTTACTGACTATTTTCACGGCACACATCATGACCTCTTACGGCGCACCAATGGGTCTCGGCACACCGGTTGAGTACCACTGTTTTAGAGTCAAACAACGCAAATCGCATGTAAATGCGATTAGATCAAAAGATATAAAGCTTATTGTTATGTTTGGCTGTCTGTAGTTGCCGCACCCCCTTCCAGTTTTTTTTTTTTTTTTTTTTTTTTTTTATCTCGGAAAGTATTTTTTCAAGATTAGTTAGATTTAAAAAAAAAAAAAAATTAATTTAAATTTATATAAAAGATAAAGTTATGACACTTTGTGAAATGTTTTTCAGGTATATGTTGAGATTTTTAGTTTTGAGGGGGAAAAAAAATTAAATATGATTTGCATAGTAAAAAGTACTAATAAGAAAGGATTTTCTTCTTTTAAAAATTATTATTACTTATTTATTTATTTATTTTTGTAACTCCTAGAGATAATATTTATTTTTCCTGTACTATAAAATAATAATTTTAAATAATATGCAAAAGTGTTATTTCTTTTTTTACAAGATATATCAAATTTTAACCATGGCCAAAATTTCAAATTTTTAAAGAATATTTATTTGAAAATATACACATATAAATAAAGAAATATATATTTCAAGAAAAGAAATGAGCAAAAAACATTTATATGTAATAAAAAGTATAGAACAACCAATAATTTTTATAACATTCCTTAAAAAAAAAATTATGTAGTTTTGAAAATAATATCACCCACATTTACTTTCTTTTTTAAAATTTGTTCTGTTTATCCGTACTTAGTTCTGAAATTAGGCTATCCGAATGCTCATAAGTACATCTTTAAATAGACATACTAATTGTTATAAGAAACACGTAAAATGTTATACAAATAAAAGATCTTTCTGAAAATGCCTAAATAAGAAAACTGAAATTTAAAAAAAACGTTAAATATTTATAAACTTATTAAAATTAAAAGCATAATTCATAAATGGGATGCAACTCTTTTTATTTGTATATCATAAATATGCCAAGGACTGAAGTAAAATATATGTAAAGCACTACAAAATTTTGAATACTATAAGTTTATTTTACAGACATTAGCTCCCATTCGTCCTGTGTTTTTCGTGCTGGTGATGGTTTGCCGTAAACACAAATCAAATCGAATGGAATTATGGAATAGCAACAATAAAATTCGACTTTGGTGCTGCCATCTATCGCTATAAAATTAAACGAAATTTTCAATGCCATTTTGTATTATTTATCATTCGCTTCATGGAAAGATTAAATAACTGTGTAGATGTTAACACAGTCTGGTGTTTGGTGTATGTATATTTATTGATCTATTAACAAATTTGATTCTTTGCTAATAGAACAGAAACATTTTCTATATCAATAATTGAGAGTAGTGATGATGTGAAATAGTTCTAAATCGGGTTTTTTCAGTTATTATTCATGAAAAAAGTATTGATTCAGTATCATTAGTTTTAGAAACCTTCTGACTAACATACTAAAAATAATTAAACAACACTTTATAAATCATAAAATATTGAACTTTACGTGTTATGATATTTCATTAAAAGACAAGGAGAGAACGTACAATTAGCATGCAATTTAAATATGATGACTTTACGAACTTTATTTTTTATATTTATTTTGTTTATTTATTTATTTGGTACTTTTCCACTGTAGGGGTTTGGCGTCTTTTGTAAAATTGTGGCGCGATCTGGGTTTCAGAAAGTGAGATTTGTTGCTGAATGATATAAGGGAGATTAGAAAGGGTTGACCCACTTTTTACAAAATTATTTTTTATTTTTTAAATATTGAACGTAGAATAAAGTGTTATATATCATTTTATTCGTTATGTTATATATAATTTTATTCGTCAGTTATCAAAATAAAATTGCTACATAGGTGTAATATATAAGAAATTTGAAAAATGATTGAATTTAATCATGAGAAAATGATGGGTCAATGCTCCCCACATATGGGAGGGTTGACCCACTATATGGGAGGCTTGAACCACTTTTTTTTTTTTATATTGAAATATCTGTGAAGAGAGATAAAATCAGTTTTAAGAAAGTAAAATAACTTTATACTACATTCTTTAATTATTATTTAAAAAAAAAAAATGAAAATATGATGTTTAAACAAACCTGTTTAGACGGAATCGCAAGTCACAGGCGAAAAATTTTGTTTTAAATAGGATTT
This sequence comes from Maratus speciosus, assembly GCA_963932465.1. NCBI lineage: Eukaryota > Metazoa > Arthropoda > Arachnida > Araneae > Salticidae > Maratus > Maratus speciosus. The sequence continues at coordinate 444,765,762 of OZ010790.1, read as the reverse complement.
TGTCTGAGCAGGTATAATTGTACAGCGACAGCGATGACAGCGATGACTACCTCGGGAACTCAGCTTTCGCTTTAGAGTGTTGGTGCCATCCCGAGGGGTAGATTACACTGGCCTCCAAAAGTTAAGGTACACGGACTAAATGCGTTCGATTGCACACGTTTTGTCGAATATCTACAAAAGTTATTGGCGAATTGTTCTTGAATTTCTGGGATGAAAAGAACATGTTTCATTTCATGTTTCTCGGTGAAGATTTAGTCGGGGTTACAATTAGGGGGCTAATAATAAATTTAATAATAAAATAATATTTGCGATCACCTATGTAACAGGAAAGGCTGGAAATGGTTTGTCACTGTGGTAAATGACTATTTGGGTCCTGTTCAACATTTGTATGCATTTGTGTAAGCATAGCACTCATATTCGTGAAGACGTTAACATTTTTGTGAAAAACTCAAACTTTTTTTTATAGCATACAGAGTTTTCAAACAAATTTAACACAACTTTCCAAAAATCTGACAAAGAACAGTAGAAACAGTATACTGCAATTAAAACATGAATATATTGAAAATTTTATAAGATATGGGCATTTTTATGAGATAATTTTTAACTGCGCATGCGCGGAAGATTTCAAAATTTTTATTTCATAATTTGGTACTCGGTATTTTGGGGCAACTTCTATAAAAAGTCCAGTCAAATGTTGTGAAAATTTAGGAAGATGTAGTGAGCTGATTGAAAAGTTGTGTAAAATCCCTTATAATAAAGCTATTTTTAGGAAGCAACTCACTATATCGACCCCCATCTTTGTGAATTTTCGCGATATTTGACTAAACTTTTTATATAAGTTGCCCTAAATAGCTGACTACCAAATTCTGAAATAAAAATTTTGAAATCTCCCGCGCATGCGCAGTTAAAAATTATCTCATAAAAATGCCCATATATCATCAAATATTCAATATATTCATGTTTTAATTGCAGTATACTGTTTCTACTGTTCTTTGTCAGGTTTTTGGAAAGTTGTGTTAAATTTGGTTGAAAACTCTGTATGCTATAAAAAAAAAAAAACGTTTGAGTTTTTCACAAAAACGTTAACATCTTCACGAATAGGAGTGCTATGCTTACACAAATGCATACAAATGTTGAACAGGACCCAAATAGTCATTTACCACAGTGACAAACCATTCCCAGCCTTTCCTGTTACATAGGTGATCGCAAATATTATTTTATTATTAAATTTATTATTAGCCCCCTAATTGTACCTCCAACTAAATCGTCACCGAGAAATATGAAATGAAACATGTTCTTTTCATCCCAGAAGTTCAAGAACAATTCGCCAATAAGTTTTGTAGATATTCGACAAAACGTGTGCAATCGAACGTATTTAGCCCGTGTACCTTAACTTTTGGAGGCCAGTGTAGATCCACTCTCCGCCCGACTCTCAAAGAGAGTCCGAGAGGCAAGCGTCGGGTCCCCGATCAAGCTGCTGAGATTTATTTCGGTTACTGTGAGATTTACATTTACAATCACAATTGCTTACCCAATTTTTCTGGGCGAACCGAAGGTTTTACATCGAGATATAATTATATTGCTCTTTCAACAATACATTACTGTATGTAGTGATTACATGAGAATCATTTTACCTAATGTGATTGCGTAATTGTTTACAATTTTCTTGGATTTATATAGGTCACAGTACACTAAACACACAATATTGAACATCACAATTAGAAACACATTACAACACAATAGCAAACACTTATTATTTACATGTCTGTATGTAGCGATTACATGAAGATCATTTTAATGTGATTGCATAATTATCTACATTTTTCTTGGACTTATATACATCACAGTACATTAAACACACAATATTAAACATCACAATTAGAAACACATTACAATACAATATCAAACACCTACTATTTACAGTTTACACATACTACAGTTTGGAGAGATGCACAAGATAAAAGTTCAAAACTGATGGAAGTTTCAGGCACCCGCTAATAACCCGTGTCTCCTTCAGTGTTACACCCAAGTGATAGAGTCGGACTGGAATGGCTCTGGATTTGAAAAGATGTACTCGTTTGTTTCTATAAACCTTATGCATTGTATGATCTTAGTCAGTAGTTGAGGTTTGTCTTTTACATCCCGCCACCAACTTGCTAAAATCATACCTGTGTGTTTTTGAGATGATGATGCGATGCTAATGTACAGTATAATACATAGTGTAACGATGTTGAGGGCGAGCCACAAATGCATAGTGGAGAGTCTCTTTTGTTAATTTTGTATAAGTGTTCCTGAAAGCGGCCGTGATTTGTTAAAAATATGTGTAAGTATCTATTGTTTGTGAAGTATTTGTGGTCAACCAATAGCAAGAATTCCTTCGTATATCGGCCTGTGTCTGAATCCGCCCAGCGTTTTTGCCAATTTCTTGACAGATTCAGCTTTGTCTGAAATTTTAGCGAAGAAGCTGGATATGGTAAAAATGTTTGTATTAGTGTTTCATCCGTTGCTGCCGATTTTGCCAGTTGGTCAGTTGCCTCATTGCTTACAACAGCTGAATGTCCTTTTGTCCAATTGAAGTAGATGTCTTTTACTGTTCTTTGTAATTGTTGAAGAATTTTTAGTATTAAATAGTTTGTATTGTCGAAATTGTTTAATGCTTTTAAACTTGATAGGCTATCCGTTATGATTAAATATTGAGAATGTTTGTCCGACTCTACCCACTCTAATGCTGAAGAGATCGCGAAGAGTTCTGAATGGAAGACAGGGTTATCCTGGGACAGTCTCGCTCTAGCAGGGAAAATTAAATTTTAACATTTAAGACAGTATCCCGTTTGAGACAAGTTCCGTTTTCATAGAGTTTCATGTATTATTATGTCCGGATTTAGGAGCCACTGTTAGAGTTCTGCACGGGTCGGAATTTCCAGGCCCAGGGCCGGCCCGGTGAAAAAAATTAAAAGTTAGGCCAGAGACCGTCCCAGTCTGTGGAAAAATCAATTAAACCAGACCCGATCGGCCCAACTCAATTTCTACAAAAAATTCAGATTTTCCTTAACATGCAATTAATATTCTTTTAAAGAATACTCATAGATATTTATGGATAACCAGCTACCTCGTCCGGCGTTGCCCGGGCTCGTAATAATATTTTTAACCCGACAGTAGTCTCGTCTTTTTTTAGAATGTTATTAGTCGCCATCGGTCTTTTTGCCGCCGGCCCCCGCATACAAAAAATGTAAAATAAGAAAAGTTTTTCGAGTAATATTCGAATATTACATTTCAATGAAATTATAAATCTGCAGTTTACTTAAATTATACATTTTATTCATGAGATTTGGAATAATAAAAAAGGGAAAGTAATTTAACATTATGGATCGTTGCGTAGACGTTTCCACAAATTTTAACTTTGCTTGTAAAAATGTACTTGAACAAAATGTTGACAGATATTACGAAATGTAATCTCCAAATGAACGCTATAAAATAAATCAAACTCAGTAAATTGCTTTTCATCTATCAATATGATTCATAAAAGCAATTATGAAACGAACTTGTTATTCAAAACAAGGAAGTTTACGATTTTAATAAATACTTTGTATAAGCATTTCATCGCATATCCAGGAAATTAAAACATTTGAATAATCACTAATCTAAACTGTTTAAGTAACTATAAATATAAATAATCTAATATTAAGATTAATGATACTATTTTCGTGTTTTTTGTCTTCAATAATGTATAATATATGTTTTTTACATTTACAGTCGAACTCGCTTATAGCGAGCGCGAAGGGACCGTGATATTTGCTCGTTATAGCCGGGTGCTCGTAAAAAACGGGTTCGTAGAAAATTACAAAAATTTATGCATACTTACTTTATTATACATACTTCATTTATTTGTTATTTCTGTACAGTACAAAAGGAGTTGGTTAATTTGCTTTGAGCTGTCGTATTGTCTCTTTCTTGAGTTATTGTTCTTCGGAGATGACTCGTGGCCCGAAAAATATCGCCATTTGCGCACCTGGCTTCAAAAAAAGCTTTTCTGTGCACTCAATTTCGGTTGACTTCGGAATGTTAACGAAATTTTTCCAAGAAACGATTAGCTGAGCTGCAGAGGTGGAAGTCAATAGAAATTTTATGAATCACACAAATATTGCTCGCTATAACCAGAGTTTGCTCGTTAAAAGCGAGTTATGCTACATAGACTTAACATTGCACTAACCAAGTATTTCTGATTTCCTCGTTAAATCCGAGTTCTCGTTAAATCAGGGCTTGTTATAAGCGAGTTCGACGGTACTTGTATTCCAGACTCTCAAGAAGAGAGATGCGGCGCTTTTTATACTGCAATTGTAACTAATTAAATTCTGTTTCTTTAAAAGTTCAATCTACATATATTTTTACAAGTCACAAAAATAATCACGTGTGCTTTAAAACAACACAGAATATTATACCATTAGCAATGGACCAGAATGGGAAATGACTAGAATTTACAGATGATATTACCCTGATGTTGGATTCCAGATAAACCACGGATATAAAACATAAATACAAGGTAAGCCAATTTTCTCTTACCTATGCTTGGCTTTTATAATTGAGATATGAATAAATAATAAATTGTGAGGAAAAACGAATTTCGCGCAAACACTTTGTTGGATAAGTTGAAATACGTCTAACAAACACACACAAAAAAAAGCAGAGATTTCTCGATACTTCATTGTGGTGGTGCAGAAACATTTAAACTCAGCTACATGGTAGTTCTCTATTCTATTTGTAAGGTGTAGGAAAAGATAATTCATACGGGTGACAAAAAGAGCGACACGCGACTACTGTCGGGTTAAATGAACCCGAAATTTATAGCGCAATTTAAAATTTTTATTTAAGTTCTTTAGACGAAAAAGTAATTACAAATACATTATAAACTGTAGTACCGAAAAAGGAATAATAAAATTGCAATAAAATAGTACTATATAGATTTTTAAAAACATATCCAGCAAATTTATTTTCTAATAGAGTAAAGCCTGTTTATAACGAAATCGTGCAATAAACTGAAAAAAGAAGAAAAAAAAAGCAGGTTTTAGCTCCCCCCCCCCCCAAAAAAAAAAATGCAATTATGCTTTGATAAATTTAAAGAGCTTGCGTAAAACGGAATTTATCACTGGCCATTGCGTTTCCGTCTAAGCAGGTTTTATTGTATCTTACTTCTGGCAGGGGTCCTGTATTGAAATTATTACCAGAACAGACAGACTCTTTATACGGCCAAGTTTATATAATTTTATATCTTTAGAAAGTTTTTTTTTGGCGTCATCTGGCGAGAGTTTTTATAAGTGAAAGAAATGTTTTTATTTGTATTGATTAAAAGAAACCTTAAAATTGAAAAAAAAAATTAAATCGATTGGACAATGTAAAATGTAGTTTTATTATTATTATTATTTATTAATATAGATTGTACAGTATATTTAAAACTATGATGTGTTCGCAAGACAGAAAATACGCAATAGCAACATTAATAATTACTTAGAGTCTTAAACGTTTCAACATTCAAATATGGAATCATTAAAAAATTAATGTAGTTTAGAATAAAAGAATAAAAGGAGGGTTAAAAAATCACAACTTTTGAAGCTGTATAATAAAAGTTTAATTGCGAAAATATTTTTCATATATTAAGGCTGTTCTCAAATCCAAAGGAGCTACTATCTGACATATTTCTGAATTCATTTCTTTTCAAAAACGCGTAAGATTGGCCTGTGTTCTTATTCAGAAATTGTGTAACCGAATGGCGTTATGCATTTTTTGGTAAAGAAGACAATATATTTGTGAGAAAATACTGCCAAAGTTAGCGTTTTGAATCGAATTTCTGGAAGCGATAGCACGGTAAAGGAGAAAAACCTGCGGTCACATGACAAGAATCTCTTATATCTCGATAAGTGATTTATTTATCGAATATGGAAAAGACTATTCGATTCCAAATCCCTTCAATAGTCAGGCCTCTCAATTTTACGCCTTTACAATTAAAAATTAGTCAGAAAATATGTCAAGTTTCGCGTTGTTGAGCAGCGAATTTGAGAACCACTTTAAGGTATATTTCCAAACATTCCGTTAACATATGTTCATTATCGCTATTACCATTTTTCGAAACGTATTGCCTGCCCTACACATCCTGAGAACAATTAAGTCCCTTTCCGGTCCGGCTCGACAATGTAAAAACATGCTAACCTGATCTCGACCGGGCACGAGTCTGCTGAAAAAAATAAGCCCAGCTCAGACATCATGTAACTGTCCGATGACGATCTCTTCGCAGGACATGTTACATTCCTGTATTAATGTTGTCAAACTAGCATCGGCTCGTGACGCACATTTATGCTTATTCTCGGGAAAGTCAGATTAATTGAAAATGGATCATATTTTATCGGTTTCGTGTAAATCTTTAAATCAAGCAGGTAGGCACGTTAAATTTTTTTGCCGGCCAGGCCCGTTTACTTCGTTTATCAGCCCGGCCCTTTTTGAAAGTTCGTCTTCACTTTGCCGGGCCGGTTACGGGACTTAGTTCAAGACCGGGCCCATGCAGACCTCTAGCCACTCTCCCGCTTTTTTCTTTTCTTTCTTTTTTTTTTTTTTTTTTTTTTTTGCCTCCTTGTCCTTGGCCGTCACACGGATAAGTCACTCCTTAAGTCAGGCCAATTTTCTGACTAACCTGCACAAATACTCTTTAATAAATAAGGGTAAAATATGGGTAGATTCCTGAGAGAAATTATATTCATTTCCAAGTGCTTATTGTTTCTTTTTATTAATAATAATAATATTATTATTATTATGTATTTCTTGCTGTAAATTATCTATGCAACAGGAACAGTTCTTTTACAAAAACCTCAATAAAAATTATTTTTATTTTAATGAGGATATTCAAATGCTGCAGAACTCTAATTATCCGGATAGCTGGTCGATGTCTTTAACTTAAAGAAAATAGCTTTAAAAAAATTTCTGGTGGGATCCTCCATGATCGGATCTATTACCGTTCCGACTGTCTTGAAAGGGGCCGCGGTTCCGCCTCTTCCGCGAGTGGCTGTGGAAATAAAAAATTTCTAACATCGGTTTTGTAATGAAAAGATAGGCTTAATGTATGTTAAAAATAAGACAGCATTTACTTAAAAAAAAAAAAAAAAAAAAAAAGAAAAAAAAAAAAAGAACAGTACATACACACACTTCCAGAAAGGCCTTTTTTTAATTCACGGAAATTTTCCTGGCAGCAGTGCTACCAGGATTTTTCCTTTAATAGACGAATATGCGTTTTTTTTTTTTTCCGTCACAGGAGGTAAAACATAAGTAAATCGAAGAAGATAGGGATTAAATAGAAGTTGCTGACCTTGTGATCGAACTAGCAACCTTAGTGTCACGAGACCAGTACTCTAACCACTCGGCTACAGTTGTACAGTAGCAAAACATTTTGAAATAAATATGTTTGCCTCAGATGGGCATGGCTTGATTAATTTCTTTAAAAAGCTTTGAATTTTGAAGTTAATTACGGGAAGATTTCGTCTTTAGTGAAATTGTGGTTGAGGTTTTTATACTTTAGTATTAAAATAGGATAAAATTATGAATTTATTTTTATGTGGATTCCTAGATGTAAAATATAAATATTATATTTTTATGCGAGGACTATTTTTTTATTTTTATTTTATTTTATATTATTTTATTTTATTTTTTGAGTAAAATCGATTTTTTTTCTCCATAGAATATTTTAGTTTATATATATATATATATATATATATATATATAACCATTAATTAAACATAACCTACCACCATCAAAAACCGTAATATTATGAATTAAAGCTGTAAGTATAAAAAAAGTGCCAAATAATTTATTATAAGAATTATTATGGAAGAAAAAATAAGAAAGTGGACACCGACAAATAATGGAAAAGCTTATATATTGAATTACGTTTTCAAGGGCACAGAATTCAATGATATAAGCAATATGGTTGTTTTCTGTGAGAAAAATAAGCTAAAGCTAAAAATTATTTTTCTCTGTGCCCGAACAACCATTATAATCAAGTGAATAGATTAAAAATGAAAACAGAATAGAAACAAATAATATGAAATGGAAAAATCAATAAAACCTGTTTAAATATTTATAGGATATAAAATAGAAATAATACACAACATACCGATTAATATTTCAGTATTTTTCAATATATCCACTCGCACATGGCTACCAAAATATGGTAAAGATTAAGGTGAATAAAACAGTTAAGAAATCACAGTAATTGATACCAAAGGATGCAGTTAATACATATTGAAATACCGTGATAAATGGAATTATTATAACATAAAATAAAATAAATAGAAAGTAATTACATTATTTAAAATAACTAAAATGCACTATTAAATTAATTAATTACTATTTAACAATATCGTCAAAATTTAGCTAAAAAATCCACCTGGTGTAGGAAATTATAACTGAAAAGGAGCTGCAAAAGACAAAATTTATAACTTATCGTCAAAAGACAAATTTTGGTGCTACCATCTAGTAATATTTTTATTATTCAAATGTCACAAGATGAACAATTGAAAGCCTTAGAATATATATATATATATATAGTTTTAGTCAATATATATATATATATAGTTTTAGTTAATATATATATATATATATATAACCATTATATATAACAAATCGTCATCGATTTCCAATTGCTAAAATTAAATTTATAAATTAGCTAATATTCATAACACTGACATTATACAGAATAAAGATGGAACATGTAACTAGTAATACAGAATCATGCTAAATTCCTCTAATTCACTAGCATATTGCGGGCGATAAATCTATATAAAACATATGAAAAAATCACCAAATTTTGATAAAATTCTATTAAAAACAAAAGATACAAGATCCAGCTAAATAATGTTGAACCAGAAAAAAGCCGTATCATAAACATACAAAAGATCAAATGGATGAATGATGCCGGAAGCTTATAAAGTATTTCACTTGTTCACGGGTACATAAAATACATTTATAAGCAAAAAACATAGTCGATTTCTGTAACGGAATTCAGCAATAACCAAAAATTGAATTCCGTTATGTACCCGATCGACTAATCACCAGAAATTATTAAACCACCATGAAAAATATTAAACAATGTGATATCCGCAACAATGAAAAACTTTAAAAAATGAAACAAATTAAATCATAGACAAACCTAGCGAGAGAACAGCCAAGACAAATTGACCATGACACAAACAATTAACGGAATTTGGCATAGTATAAAAATCCCGCTTAAATAACTTGCACAGTTAAAAGCATATGCCACGGTTGCCGCATTAAATAATCACAAGCATAAAATATAACAATTATAATTAACATATAGTCCAATATATGTATATATATATATATATATATATATTGTATTATTGTCAATTCATTCATACTATCACAATTTTTGTGGGTGGTCGGTAATGTTTAATTAATGGTTATATATGTATATATACATATATTAAATCATCTTTAGAACTTTATCAATTTCTTCATATATTTGTGATTTCAAATTTATTATATATATATATATATATATATATTCTTAATATGCCCTTTCTCAATGTATTAATATCTGCTTCCCTGATGCCAGATTCTTACTGGTTTATTATAGGTTCATTACACAATAAACTATATACATGAAATTCTTTGTCGAGACTTACTCCTTTACTTCCTCAATTTTTATTTAGATTTTTAAATTCATGGCACATTCCACTCTCCTTTTTATATTCTTCTTATTCAATGCACAGGATCTTTATCACGACCGAAAGACAATTTTCTTTCTTACAAGCTAATGGAAAACTGAATGAGAACAAAACATCGTTCACTTTATTTCGACTTAACATGCGATTTTGAGAACATGGCTACCGCTTCCGGACTTTAGCATTTGCACGATATTTATTCGGTTATGTTTTTCCAGAAGCATTGTAATATCAAATGGAATAAATAATGCAAATAAAAAATAGGATTTGCATCCTTTTTTTTATAACAATGTAATGTTTATTGCCTAAAAAGTCAGTTTCATATTGACAAGAAAGAAAAATCAAGCGTCATGTATAGATTATGAAACACTTTCCAACATACAGTAAAGCCTCGATTATCCGCGAAGCCAAATTTTTTATTAAATTCAAGCCAACAGCAAGGAAAATACAATAAGCCCTACTAATAAATATAAACTGAAAAATTGATGTATTCGAAAGTGTTAGAAGAATATTTCTAGATTCGATCGCCATGTTTGAAGTATCAGATATAAAGTCTTGATGTCTTTTCTTGATTTTATTAACGAAACGTAAACACAGCAATTAAAATATTTAACAATTAAATAAGACTATTATGATAAATTCCATGAGAGGATATTAAGAATAACATCATTTTCGTGATAAAAATTATTCCATACTAAAAGAAAAACAATAGTTTACAATTTAGAATAAAGAAAACGTGTTTCCAAAGCAAGAAGCAAAAACAAATCACTGATTTTTTTAAAAAAGGTGTAACTCAGCTCTTTTTGTATAGTATGTATGGCATTATTTCTTGTTTACTGTTCTTTATTTTAATGATTTAGACGTAAAGCTAAGGTTTCTGTTCTGATGTACTGTGCATAGATATGTATTTTAAACGTTTTATTATGTTTTTTGTATAATAAAACATAGTTTTTATTTTGAATTTTCTTTCTTTTTTTTTTTTCGTGTTTGCACCCCATTTTCAGTCTTTTTCGGATTTTCCGCGATTTTTGTTATCCGCGGTGCCCTTGCCACCCAATCCCCCGGATAACCGGGGCTGTACTGTATTTAAAATACTGTAACAGAAGTTCACCGTTTAATAAGATAAAAGATTATATTGCTCACCCGCACGAAAAGTGACGCACCTCGATAAAAATAAATTCCATAGGAGAGGCGAATGAAGTTTCGCATTTTTTTAATGTAACATAAAACGATAGTACTTAACTCTGCATACAGCTGTAAAAGTGTTTAAAAATGTGCAAAACCTTTAAGAATCAACACATAAAAGAGATAAGGTGGATTCAGTAAATTTATACCCCCCCCCCCCACACACACACACACATTGATAAATCTAGCCCCTTATTGAGTTGTGACAATTTTTTTGTTGCACAATTTGTCGAATTTCAGTCGCTTTTCAAAATAGTACGTGCAAAAATATGGATTCTATTGAAGATTGAAGAATGTAATCGAGTTTTTTTTTTAACTTCCGGTTTTCGACGGATTTATACAATTTAGGGACCGGAGATCCTAAAAACATCTTTATACAAAATTTCTGTCTGTCCCTGTGTCGTCATTGTTCCATCGAAAACTGTATGAAATTATGCATAGAATTGAACCGAATTTTTTGTGTATGTTTTTGGCTACGACTAGCAGGCCGTCCTTCAATTTGGAAATACTTCGCCGGAAGGAGGCGCTTTAGTAACGATTTTTGTGTCATTTTCATTATTGTGCCATCGAAAAGTGTATGAAAGTTACGCGTAGAATTGAAACAAATTTTATGTGTATGTTTCTGTCTATGGCCAGTAGGTTCTCCTTCAATTTGGAAATATTCTGAAGGAAGGGGACGCTGTATTGGCGATTTTTGCGGCATTTTCATTACTGGGCCATCGAAAAGAGGTATGAAGTTATGCATAGAATTTTTACCTCTAACTTTAATTTCAAACTCAGAAAAATCCTCTTGGTCGTAAGAATACTTTACGTTGAATGTAAAAGGTTTTGCTCTATCAAATCTTAAAATTTCGATTCCTGAAAACTGAAGAACGTTACTTTCATTATCTTTCAGATAATTTCATAACACATCTCATTTCTCCACTTAATCGTTTTAAATCTAAAAAATCAGAATGAACTAATCCAATCACTGAAAAATGACGCACCCTCTTTTTGGTTGTTCCAATCCATGTCACATACTGTTGAGGGATGTTAATTGGGCCACATTTTTTTTTCTGCTGCTTTTTGTATTACTGATTCGACAGCATCGCCTTTATTTTTCATATCTCCACAGATCAAGAATTTAAAGTTATTCGATTGATTTTTAGCGCCTTCGCATGAATAATGAAATAATATTTTTATTTTTATTTTGTCCGTCGCAGTTACCACAGTATAGAGTTAATTCCAATTTTCATCCTTAACACGTGAAGCAATGTCTTACAAATACATCCACAACAAGTACCTATTTCATTTATTCCGCGTTGAACCTCATATTCATTTCAAAAAATGACATTAGACAACATCACTACGTAGCTGACAAATTTTAAAGTGACTATTAATCTATGGCCTAACTAATAATCTAATGTTAATATATTAATCGCCAACAGAGCGATATTTCCCCCTTCTTTTTAATAAGCAAATAAAGAGTTTTAAAAATTGTTCGAGTATGAGCTTATGCAAACCTTTTTTTGTGAGATGTGTCGTTTTTCTTGTTTCAGCACTGCACGCATTTTCTGTAACGGAAAAGTGACACATAGTGTAATATAGAGGATTTCCATCTAACGACCCGAATAATACATTGCCTTCTAAGCAGACAATTTGGAAAACACATAACACATTTGAAAGTTCAATTTCGGAAATTACCATCCATAGTCGCAAAAAAATTCAAACTATTTTGTGAATACCTGTATATGATCTATCGATTTGTATATATAATACAAAGGGAAATACAATTCACCTACGAAGCGTTTAACATAGTTGAAAATTCTCTTTCAGTAATTTCCTTAAATAAACGGAAATGTACTCCATTTCTTTTGTACAACTCTGCATATAATATATATAATTTATGCTTACTAAGTAATATGCAAAAAATTAGTTAAATTTGAAAACGCATATCACAAACTGAAAACGTACTTCCAGCAAACGTCACTCATAGGTAGTACTGTAGCCGAACGTTTTGTGTGGCCCTGTATATGAACTGTAAATCCTATGCACACAATATTTTGCAACGCACTTCTATGCACACAATATTTTGCAACGCACTTCTATGCACACAATATTTTGCAACGCACTGAAAACGCACTACCCGCAAATGTCACTCATAGGTAGTACTGTAGCCAAACGTTTTGTGTGGCCCTGTATATGAACTATAAATGCTATGCACACAATATTTTGCAGTAAGCATCTTATAGTGCATCTCACAAGGAAGGTCTCCATACGGGCATACTCCGAAAAATCTGAAAAAATTGTAGAATGTTCTTCTCATTAAATGTATAGATATGTTTATTAAAAAAATTTCGGCGGAAACTCGATAGAGTGTCCATAAAAATATAGTCAAAATTTTGTTATTTGGCGATTTATCACCGGCTGGTAATGGAATAAAATTTCAAAAAATATTTTTTTATGTCAAATACTCTTTAAGGTAAAAAAGTTTCATGTTGAACTTGTTTAAATAAATTTAATTTATAGCTTTAGTTTTGTCAGTTTTAGTTTGTTTTAACTCTAGTTTTGTCATATATATATTTATAACTATGAAATATTATGAATTAAAATAATTTTTAAATTAATTAAAATTGTTTCAATCTCAAAATTAAGTTCAATTGAACACTGTCGATTCAGTTTTGTTGCTATGGAAACAAAAACTTCTCCCATATTGAAATGTATAACTGCAGCATTCTTCATCTGGCCTTTATTTTGAAATACGCTTAAATATTTGAAAATATATTTTTCAACATGAAAATATTTTTTATATATGAGATTATTTTAACAGTGGTAAAATTAAATAACTGCAGCAACAAGCAACATAAATATGTAATACAAAAAAATATATGCATTAAACCTCCCATTCATCAATGCTCCCATTGTTTAAGTTTAAATTTATTAAATACTATTTGCACGCATTCGAAAAATCAATTAACAAGTAATTTTCAGATGCATTAAAATTGCTTGCTTTTGGCGAGGAAAAGTGCTGCTCGCCAAATCGCATGACGCTTTCGTTTTTTCGCGCCAAATACCCGAAAGTACTTTATTATTTTTTTACAGACTTTCTACTGTAATTCCGCCGCTAAATTTAACTGATCTCTTATTATATTCATAAGTAGTTTAATTAGTATTATTTTCAAAATATTCTGAGTATGCCCAGTAAGGAGACCTTCTTTGTCAGTGAAGTATATAAATTTCAATATGTTTAAAATAGTGTAACATCATTAAAATAATTGCAAACGATTTTCCCTCCACAGACCATAATGTAACGGAATTATTTTGAGTGTCCCTGTAAACGATCTATGAATGCTACACACTTAATTTTCTATAAAGAACATGCAATAATAAATGTCCATATGACAATCCGACTCTATTTACGTGCGTAGAGCTTGGACAGACATACAGACGGCCGGACAAACCAAATTCATAAACATTTTAAAACTATGTTGGGAAATGTTAAAAAGAATATAAAGTTGGAATAATAATCATATATAATAATTGAAACGAAGCACATACTTTATTCGATTGCAGCTTATTGTGTGTTTATCGATATGTATAGTTTCGAAATTAATTTTCGAAGAAGAATTATGAATTTTACCCTGTAAATTTTTTACTGGAAATCGATTTTAGAAATTTCAAATATGCTAATCCAAAATTATAGCTTATTCCTCCAAGTAGTTTTTGAGTTATACTTAAAAAACTACCTGCATTGCAATCTGTTTCGCAACAATTTAAAATTAATTTAATATTAGGAGTTCCAACCTTTAAATATGCATGATTCTTAAACTCTTTGGCCGAACCACTTCTCGTTCGGTATTCCTAAGATCCAATTTACCAAAGAATCCAAATAGGATGTCAAAATTAGGTGTTAGCATTAAAAGTTTTAAAATTTGGTATAATTTTTATATGTAGACAACCAGCTAAGGAAATTTTAAATATAGCATTAATTAGTAAACGTTATACTAAGCGATTGTCACCAATCACATTTTATACCATGATTTGCGACAGAGTTAATATAAGGGTGTACTTTTTTTTGTTACCTTTATTTGGCAGGTTAGGCTTGCTGATTTTCTAAACCGCACCATATGTTTCTGAAATTCATGGCCGAACTGAAAGTCTGGCAAAACATCAACTATCAAAACCACGATCATTTTCAAAACTTTCTAAAACAAGCGTTGTTTAAAGTGGAGATGATCAAAATCTATTTGATCTATCTCATCAAAAGTATCAGGACACTTTCGATTTCAGACGTTTTGTAGAAAATCTGGAGAAATAGTTGACAAATTGGTTTTGAACTTCAAGTATGTAAGGAACGTGTTTGAACTCATAATTTTGAATAAAGATTTATTCACATGACAATTATGGAACCGACAATAAATTGAACAACACAATTAATCCGTGCGATCACCCTCCATCAGAAAAAGCTCGAGATGATCAGTAGATCTATCACAACTATGTGGGTCTTGTATTACATTTGTATTCAAGAATAACAAGTATATTCATGGATGTAGAAAAGTTTTTTTGAAAAATTAAAAAAAAAATCCCCACGTTTTTTCTTTATAGCATACAGGATTTTCAACCAAATTTAACGCCACTTTGAGGAAACTTGCCAAAGTGTATAGAAACAATAAACTGTAATCATAATATGAATATATTAAAAGTTTGATGAGATGGGAAATTTTGTACGAAATAATTTTTAATTGCGCATGCGCGAACATTATTATTATTATTATTATTATTGCATAATTTGGTTGTTGACTCTTTAGAGCAGTGGTTCCCAAACTTTTTGACTGGCGGAGCAATTTTTAGAATGAATTTCTATGGCGGAGCCCCTGAAGCCTACCGTACCCTATGTTACAAGGTAATGTTTTTCATGTGCATTGCTGCAGAGCACAGAAAGAGGGAATGAATAGTAATCTAAACAATTGTGCATCGTCCCAGAAATAAAATTATATTTTGAAACTTACTGTTATACTGAATTTATTTTCAACTATCATCAATACAGATGGAATTGTCAAAAGTTAAAAAACCTCCAAAACTCAAGAAATCGTAACATTTGCTTTACAATAAATTTTACATTGTTAGAATGATGAACAATAATGCATAAACGCTTAATGTGATGGGATTGTTTTGCACAAATGTCTGAATTCAGGTCAAGTTGACAGTAACTGCAGGCAAATGTTTGGTTCTGCTTTTAAAACACTTCTGTTTTTCGATTTGGTTTTAAAGTAAGATTTTTAACACTACTACATATACGAGGAATTTTACTCAAGTT
The DNA here is from genome assembly GCA_963932465.1 of Maratus speciosus. Taxonomy (NCBI): domain Eukaryota; kingdom Metazoa; phylum Arthropoda; class Arachnida; order Araneae; family Salticidae; genus Maratus; species Maratus speciosus. The sequence goes on along the minus strand of OZ010790.1, from coordinate 444,749,559 downwards.
TTATAAAAATATGTTATACCAATAATTTTTATTTAAAAGTATTTAACTCTTTTAACTTATTTCTGTTTGATTTATATTTATTTTATGCAAAATTTCTGGTTCAAATCGAAATATTTTCATTTGGTACCACCAAATAACCGCTTGTTTTTGGTATATTTAGTGTAACATGCTGTGAGGTATCAAATCCGCGAGGACCTGACTGTTTCACTGAGTTTAAGCTGGATGTTTTTTTATTTTTAATATCGCTGAACACATTTAGAGTCGTCCAAAGTCTTTTCTATTCAGCTGTTGAAAAATGTTGTTTAAAAGAGTTTTTCAAAGCTGTAGGATGGTCCGGAATATTTATTTATTTGTATATATATATTTTTATCTGTTGTTGCTTTCATTCCTTTTTAACAAGAGGGGCGTAATCGATATCATCCGTTTGACTCAGAATCCAACCAAAGCCTTTTCTATTCAGCTGTTGAAAAATGTTTGAAAGAATTTTTCAAAGCTGTAGGATGCCCTGAATATTTATTTATTTGTATACTTTTCTTATCTGGTGTTGTTTGCATTCCTTTTTAACGAGAGGGACGTAATCAATGTAATCGTTTGACTCGGAATCCGTCCAATAGACGTTTCATCTTATAAGAAAACTTTGATAAATGAATCGGAAATTGTGACAGATTTTCATTGCAATGATAGAAAAATTTATTTCATTTTGCTAAACACATCGGGAAAATATGCAATTAGAATTCACAATCTTCATTAGTTAAAGTTTTGCCATTTTAGAGTTATGGTTCTTCTAATATCACCTCTGTAGTTACAATAATCGTGTAAACGCTCTTCTTTGACAACACCATCTTACTTCGGTATATGGTAGGATGGGAGGATGCCGGCATCCAATAACTTCATACGTAAGCTTTAAAAGTTTGCCTTTAAGAGTTCGTGAATTTATATAGTTTATTAATTTAATGTCAGCATTTAACCTTTTCATAAGTTCAGAAGACATTTTCCCGGGGATCGCCTGTATCTATAAAGAACGCATTAGATGGTGCTATGGTGCGTTATCACTTGTTTAATTTTTGCAATGGCATTGTGATCCATCATTTCTTTCGCATCATCAGTGCATTCATTTTCATATGTGTTTTTCTTTGTATTAGTCAAAAATTATGGGTGATATTAAATTATGGGTACAATCAAAAATTTTCACAGTGGGGCAAGAATCTAGCAAAAAATCGAAAAAATGAAATTCTATTTTGAACAACCGACATACATCACCTTAATAGAGTACATGTCAGTAAACATCTGCCTAGTATTAAAAAGTGTGCAAAGTTATCTTGGTCGTCATTAAAATAAGAAGTTAAACTGCATATCGTACGATGATAATAAATGAAAAAAAAAATCAATAATTTTGTTTCAACATTCGTTTGTTAATTACGCTTTGATAATTTAAAAATAATATTTTTTGACTATGGAGCCTTCAACTTCAGATATGTAACAAAATACATTAACTTTTAATTTGTTTTTAATATGATTTTTATAGATAAAGTGACGCTTAGAATATATAGTAGTGAAATTTATAAAAAAAAAAATTAGCATTGTCTACAAACAGTGAAGGTTTTAGTTATGAGCTAAAGTAGGTTAAGTGTCAACTACTATTTTTTTCTTCTAGGTTTGAGTTTTAGGATGGTAAATTTTTCAGAAAATTTTGCTCCATTTTTAATTGTATGGTCATTTATATAGTTAATCATCCTCAATTTTTTGTTAGTGTACGTACATGAACATGATTACATACTTTTTTTTTGGGGGGGGGAGGGGCGAATTCAAATACATTATATATTAAGAGAAGAGAACTTCAGAACATCATGAAACGTTAGAAAGAAAAAAACTTTTGAAAAGCAATATGATTTTTTGGTAAAAGTGCTCCAGAACCGGACAAACTGCGAATGTAGTAGTTCTACAGACTTAAAAAAGAAATTTAAAGGTTTTAAATTTCAATATAAATTCCGATGGGCAAAAACCTGTCGAGACACGGAAAAGTTTTTTAGAATTAATAAGAAGCGGCTGGAAAAATCGCGTTCATTTCCTCGATTTGAAAAACAAACAGAAGCGACATTGAAGAGCAAACGTGTCCGGCCTCATATTCCGTTTGAAAGGTGTTCTTAACGATCAAAAATATTAAGAGCAAAACGATTGCGCGATTCTAATTCTACATCTTCATTAGTGTACGCGACATGTATGAGTTTACGATCTGAAGAACAGATTCAGGCCTCAAAAGTTTTAAAAGTTATAATTACAAGTCCAAAGCGAGCTATCAAACATCAAAATGCTTATACAAAATCTGTACAGTCACAACAGCTTTTGTCAAGAGAAGATGCCATGGCTGTATTAAAAAACGCGAAATTATCTCGCGAACTGTATAATGTCAGAAGAAGAAGTGTCCCAGAAAAATTTCCTTTTTACAAAACTGTGCAAGAGGTAAAAAAAGAATATTATCCTAAAAACATCACAGTAACAGAAATTTGTCCATCCGTTACATTACAAGCTCTTCTATATCATACTTCAGAACACTTGTTACAAATACTAGAACCTTTTATCGAATCACTTGAAAATGAAGAATTAAAACAGTTATGCCTTATATTAAAGTAGGGTTTTGATGGATCTTCGGGGCATAGCTCATACAAAAAAGCTTTCTGTGACTCGGAAACTAGTGATTCAGCTGTATTTATTACGTCTCTAGTCCCACTTCGAATTATATCTTAAAAAAGAGTTATATGGGAAAAAACGCGACCTAAGTCAACTAGATCTTGTAGGCCTATTAAAATAGAATCCGTGAAGGAATCTAACAATTTTTGCATTAAGGGGGGAAAATAGGTGAACAGGTAAAAAACATTCAAGGTAGTGATGTATCAATTAAATCAAGAAAAGTAAAAATAAATCACAAGTTAATTTTTTCCATGGTAGATGGTAAAGTTTGTAATGCTCTGACACAAACAAGTTCATAAGTTCAAATGCACAAGGTCATATGCTTCATGTGTGGCGCAACGTCAAAACAATTTAACAAAATTGATAAAATGATATCTAGGGATGCAAAAACTAAGAATTTAGAATTCGGTCTATCAGTGCTCCATGGATGCATACGTATATTCGAATATATTTTGCACATGTCTTATAAGCTACCCGTTAAAAAATGGCAAGTTCGTGAAAAAAGAGTAAAAGAAATCGTAGCTCAAAATAAAATTCGAATTCAAAAAGAATTTAGAATCCGGTGTGGTTTAATTGTGGACAAACCTAAGCCAGGGTTCGATAACTCAAACGATGGCCACACTGCTAGGCGATTTTCTAGAATCCAGAATTTTCTGCCTAGATCACAGGAATTGCTGTAGATTTGATTAAAAAAAAAAAAAAAAACTACATATTATCTTGATAGTAATTTCCAGTACATATCAGATACATGTAGTGTATTTGCGCATGATACAGCCAGATATTTTGTCTTGAAGTATCCATGGTACAACATGCCCACGACATTATACAAATATTTGATTCACGGGCAAGAAATTAGGAGTTCGGCTCTGTTGCCCATAAGACAAATGACTGAGGAAGCATAAGAAGCCAGGAATAAAGACTTTAAAAGATACAGAGTAAGTAGTACTAAAGAAGTACTAGAGAAAGTGCAGCCGAGGAAAAACTAACAGGTCTTTTCAATTTTTTCCTTTTAAGTTCGGATCCAGTGATCACTTAGCAAACAAATAAAAACAAAGAAAAAGTTAGAACATCTGGCACGAGAAGACCTACATTTGTTGAAAACTCCATCTCTCAACGTATCTAGTGATCAGGATAGTGACAGTAATGATGATTCAGATGATAGTATGGATTAAATATTCTAAAAATTTTTAAACACACTATAAAATTAATACTAAAGACGTGTTTCGAAGGAATGAAAGCTTCTTCCCCAGAGAAAAAGTGTGTGCTACTACTAAGACAGCAGAAACAGTTTTGCTTACAGTACATACTATTAGTACATACTTACAGTACATTTGCTAGTTGTATATATATTTTGCCTGAGAAGGGGGAATTCTCTCTTTCAAAACAAGTCGCTGATATTCACTTTAATTTGCATTTCAGAATTATTAAAATTATTAAATGTGTTTGCAGCACCAGACTTTTTGCATTTTTAATGCGATATTATGGATGATTTATAAATATTTAATTTGTATAAAACTATCTTAATTTATTGTTTTTAACTTATTTTTTGCACAAAAAATTTGAAAAAGGCTTTGTAAATTAATTAATAATTTACTCTATGGCTTATGTAAAAGTTTTAAGTTTTACTACGCAAAGTCTATAAAAGAATGCATGATGTGCTTTTTTTGTTCAAAGTAAATTTTTGATTGCCAAATATGGAGGTTTCCTGCCTCATTGTATGCGTTAGTAAGGCGCTTAATTTTAATCTAATAAATGTTCTCTAACACCGTAATAATAGAACAGTCAAGTTAAGTTCCGGGTGCTCGTTTAAAAAAAGTCAGTTAAGACTATTAACTTCCCTGGTGTGAACGGGATATTACTATATGTAACTGAAAAATATTAATACAACTGCTAATGTAGTGACGTCAGTAGATTCATTCATTTGTAGAGCAAATTATGTACATCTGAAGATGATGTTAAGTCTTCTTTTACGTCACCTGTTAGAGTTAATTTTTTTTTTAAGCCTAGGCTCCTCGGAGCACACTTTGGGAACTTCTGCTTTAGAGTAACTCATATAAAAAGGCCAGTCGAATATTGTGAAAATTCTGAAAGATATCAACGATATAGTGAGCTGAATTTCAGCTGCTTTTTAAAAGTAGCAAAAATTCAGAATGAATTTAAGGCTGTTTTCAACTGCTCTGCTCAACAAGCGCAAAATATTTTGACAGCTTTACAAATTCATTTCTTAACGGAAAGATATAAAATTGGAAGGCCATGAGGGGCGATTTCGAATCGAACTGTGTTTTCCATTTTTTTATCAATAAATTACCCATTGAGTTATAAGCGATTTTGATTGCGCTACAAAGACGTTTTTCACCCTTCCTTGAATGGTTATTCTTCTTTCGTGTGGAAATGTTCAAAACGCCTGCTTTGACACTATTTTCGGAAAGATCTATTGCGTTCGACAAAAAAAAAAAAAAAAAAAAAAAAAAAAAAAAAAAAAAGGGCGGAAAACACTGTTCGATTACATAGTCTCTGAACAACAACACAAGCTAGTTTCATGCATTTCTGAGCAAAAATAAATTAAAACTTGTGTCATAAAGTTGCCCTTTTGGATTTAAGAACAGCTTCATGCATTTCTGAACAAAAATAAATTAAAACTTGTGTCATAAAGTTGCCCTTTTGGATTTGAGAACAGCCTTAAAAGTAGCTGGATGATAAGGAGTTTTCCACAAATTGTAAATTTTTTTATTTTTTTTTATTGTCATTTTTTATTGATATTTTAGTTCTCCTTGGAAGAACCATCAGAACAAGCACGTTCTAATACTAGAAAGAATTGTCAAAATCGAAGCTTTCGGTCGAAAGCTGCGCATGGATATATACGTTGAATACATACTCTTTTGTTGGATGTCTGTTAACAAAAAATGACGATATGTGGAAAATCCCCTATAATCCATAGCTACTTTTAGAAAGCAACTGAAATTCAGCTCACTATATAACGCCTATATTTTTCTAAATTTTCTCGATACTCGACTTTTATTTTTCTATGGATTTCCATGCATAATTGGCTCCTAAATTATGCTAAAACATTTTTGTTAGCGTTCGTATATACGTAGTTAAAAATTATTTAACAAAAGCTCGTATTTCATCAAATATTAATATATTTATAGTATTTTAATTATATTTTTCCTATTGTACTTTGTCAAATTTCCTAAAAATGGCATGAATTTTAGTTGAAAACCCTGGATACTATAAGCTTGGATGCCTTAATGCTTGAGAAAATTTTTTAAATAATAAAAAAAAACTCATTTACGTACTATTCTTACACAAATGAACAAAAAATGTTTACAGAACCTACATGGTCCTGTGCTCCGAAAAAAGTGTCAGAACTCATCCCTAAAAGTTATACATTTTCTTTTCTCTTTAATTTTTAATTGGGATTTGCTTGCAAAAAGATTTTGATTTGTACGCAATAAAAGCCTTTTGGTTGAATAGAATTCTTCCTGTTTTTCAAAATAGACGCATTTGTATAGAACATAGTCTGCACTACATCTGTATGAATTACATGGCATTCATTTTTCATTGCACTTTTCACCATCTGATTCTTCAGATTCAGTAGTTTCTATAGTTATCATATCAAAGGATTTTTATAATTCCTCAGAATTTGAAAAATTAAATATTTTCTCATGGAATTCACGAATATAGCCCCAAATACTCTTAGACGTGCCCGCGTGATGGTGACAGATTCAGGGGTGTCGGTTAACCAAATGCATTGTATAATCCAGTGTGGGATATTCGTAAGTCAACTGTATCAGAATTTCAAAATTACAAAAAAAAAATTCCCACCTTTAAAATGTTTAATATTAATAAAATTGTGTTTTAATTTTTTTGTGTGCCTGTTATAATTTCAAGACTTGTTTTCACAGAGTACGATGTTAATTTTTTCAAAATCATTTTGCATGGAATTTATCACTAGTCAATTACAGAAACGGTGTTATTATTAATTAAGATATCAAAAGCATCAATATTTGGGATTCTACAATTTATGAAAAAAATCGGTATTTGTCTTTCTACATTTCCACATAAAGGGCACTTGGTTTGATTACAAAATTAATCACTACAAGAATTCACTTTTATCAAGAGTATAATCCTGAACGGATAGGGATATACCTATCCCGATAAAAAAATTTCGTTCACGCGAAACTCGAGCCGAATCCAACAAAATAACTTTCATGGACTTTGAACGCGATCGAACCGAATACACTTCAACTCCAAACCGACCTAAAACACGGAACAAGAAACAAAGTCGATATTTAATGTAATTATGGAAAAATTTTCTACAATTATATATCTAGTATGAATTTTATCTTTTATGTTGAAAAATAAGTGTATATATAGCATGTATTTATATTATATATGCACATTCGTTTACAAATGTATGCTGCTTTTGCTTTTCATCTAAAACAATACGCTGGACATTCTTTTGAAATATCAAGTTAACCCAAGCTTGAGCAGCAAGAATCAAAATCCAACCTGAAACCAACCCAAGCCCTAGCCTGATTCGAACCGAAGCTCAAGTTGTGTTGTGTTGGAGGTAAATTCGGGTTATCAGACCTGCAGCATTTTAATCAGGAATAAGAAATTTTTTTTTCACGCAAAGGAGAACTATTTAGGCATATGTTTTTTTTTTTTTTTTTTTTTTTTTTTTTTTCGTGCAACAGTAATTTTTAAGTGATTGAAAACAACATTTTGGCGTCAATAATATACCACTAGAAGTTATAATAATATGTCCTACTACTGCTTCAGCTTCTACTTTAATTGTAACTGCTGTTGCTGGAATATTTACTTGTTAGTTTCAAGACGTTAATATAAAAGACCTGTGTGGCCTATCCTTTATGCGCTTAACTTAACATAATTAAAAGTAGTTAGTATACGATTATGTTTATTTATTTATTAAAGTGAAGAACACCAACACAATATGACATGGTGGCAGCTGAATTTGGCATCGTAAAGGTCAGAAATTTTTATTCTTATATTTAAGAACAATTGAGTGTATGTGCTTTTGAGAATAATTTTTGTATCAGTTATAATGGATTTAAAGGCACCTTCAAATTTGAGTTTAGATGGAAATTTGGCCGAGAATTGGAATAAATTTAAGCAAAGATTTATGCTTTATTTAGAAGCTTCTGAGAAAATAGCTAAGCCTGATAAACTTAAAGTAGCTCTATTGCTAGGAATAATGGGTGAAGAATGCACTGATATATTTAATAGTTTTAAACTTAGTGATGACAATGCAAATAATTTTCAAACTGTTATAAGTTCTTTTAATCAGTATTTGCAACCGAAAAGGAATACAGTTATCGCGCGTTATAAATTTTTTAACTGTAGACAAAAAGAAGGTGAATCTGTTGATTCGTTTGTTACAAATTTGAAAAATTGCCTAAAGATTTTTCTTTTGAGGATCAAGAAGATAGTTTAATTAGAGATTTGTTAATTATTGGTGTTAAAGATTACGCTATGAAAGAAAAATTGCTAATGGAAACTGAGTTAACCCTTTCAAAGGCAATAGAATATTGTAAGGCGAGTCCAGTGGTAAACAAATGGAATATATGAATAAAAATAATTGTTCTACCACCGTAAACGTTGTTCGGGCAAACAAAAACAAAATGCAGAGGAAAATATACAATAAAGATAAACATAATTACGTTAATCAGAAAGTTAATAAAAGTTGTTCTAAATGTAAAACTGTTCATGATTATGGTAAATGTCCTGCATTTGGTAAAAAGTATTACAATTGTAACTGATTAAATCATTTTTCGGTCGGCTGTAAAAATGGAGGGAAAAGAATAAATAAAAAAGTACATGAAAGTTCTGAAAATGATTATTTTTACTCCTCATCGAGTGATGATGGTTCTATTCAATTGGATTCAGTTAAGTGCCAGGTTAATTCTTTAAAATCTGAACTTAGTGAAACTGTTCTTATAAATAATTCAGAAGTGTCTCTTAAAATAAATACCGGAGCTGAAGACAATGTTTTGCCCTTTAATATTTTTAATGATGTGAGAATTAATGAAGTTATTAGTGAAACTAAAAGAAAGTTGGTGTCTTATACAGGACACAATTTGAACGTAATTGGGTTAAGTTAAAATGTAAAGTTAAAAATAAATCTGAATTTCTTGACTTTTTATATTATTGATCAAAAATCGAGTGCTTTATTAGGAATTGAAGGTTGTGAAAATTTGGAATTTGTAAGTAGAAACATCAGGTATTGATTCCGTATATGCTAGAAATTTTATAGACAAATTTAAAGATGTATTTCAGGCAAAATGGGAAAATTACCATATACGTATAACATCAAATTAGATGCCAATGCTGAACCTAAAATATCAGCCTCTAGAGTTTTTCCATAGCCTTAAAATTGAAAGTTAAACATTATATTGCTAAAATGGTTGATCAAGGAATATTATAAAAAGTTATAAAACCAACCGATGGGTTCATCCTATAGTTATAGTACAGAAGCCTAATAATCATGTAAGACTCTGTATAGATCCACGTATGCTAAATAAATATGTAAAGCGAGAACATTATCCAATTCCAATTCAACAGAGCTTATTTTCTCAAATTGGAGGAGCATTTTTCGCAGTACTTGATGCATCGTCAGCTTTTCTACAAATACCCCTTGATCAAGAGAGTTCAGAATTATGTAGAATTGCCACTCCAATTTAGAAGATGCAAATTCTGTCGTTTGCCTTATGAATTAACTAGTTCCCCTAAAGTGTACCAGAAAACAATAGATAATATTTTTGGAGATTTAGATGGAACTTTAGCTTATATTGATGACATTTTAGTATTTGGCAAGACAGAAGCAGATTTTGATGGAAGACTTGAAACAGTTCTAAAAAGAGCTCGAGAGTTTGGTTTGAAACTGTCTTTGGAAAAAAGTCAAATTAAACGAGGTTCTGTAAAATATTTGGGTTATAATTTAATTGTAAAAGGAATTTCAGTAAATGCTGATAAAATTCAAGCAATTGTAGATTCCAAAGCTCCAACTGATAAACAAGAGCTACAGAGATTTTTAGGTATGATTACCTATTTAGGGAAGTTTATTAAAAATTTATCAGATAAAACAGGAATTTTGAGAAAATTCTTAAAAAAAAAAAAAAAAAATTATTTAGACGGCTAATAAGCAAGAAGCTTTTGAAAAATTGAAGAAGTTGGTAGCTAATTCACCTATTCTGGCTTATTATAATCCAAATTTGAAATCAGTTGTTTCTGTTGATGCTACCAGTATGGATTATGTGCAGTATTACTTCAAGAAGAACATCCAATTCCTCATGCTTCATGTGCTCTAAACGATACACAGCAAAGATATAGTCAAATCGAGAAAGAACTATTAACCAGGGGTCGCAGGATATAGAACAAATTTTATTGTTCATACCAGTACCGCTAATCAGCAACTTTCAGGATCACTTTATTTAACATATGCTATAGAAAGATACCATGAAAATGTTACATTCAATATAGTGGTAGGAACTTTTCCTATACGCTGCGATGCTTGATTAGCTGTTGTCAATGGATGTAGAAAATTCCCTTACCATGTACATGTATATGGTACTGATTTTACAGTGAAAACCGATCATAAACCTTTCCTTGGTTTACTGCAGAAACCAATTGAAAATTTGTCTCAGAGATTACAGAGAATGGTAATTGAATTATTTAAATATAGATTTAAATTTGTGCATGTTCCAGGGAAAAAGCTTTACGTAGCAGATGCCCTCTCCAGGAATTCCACTACCACGAGTGTAGATGCAAGTTTTTTAAAATGGAGCTGCTGTTGTACATACAATTCTATCGACCACTGAAGAATGCACAAAAGAAATGCAGAATGCAACACTAGAAGATGAAGGTCTTTCGAAATTAAAACTACTAATTAAGAATGATTGGCTTCAACAGTGTAGTCGATTGCCCAAAAAATTAAAACTTTATTGGAATAAGAAAGAAGAGTTGAATTGTTATAATGACTTAATTTTTTATCGGAAATAGATTAGTAGTACCTAAAACAATGCAAACTTATGTGTTATCGAAAGTGCACCAAGTACATCAAGGCATCATTTCTTGTCAAGAAAAAGTTAAAACAGCTTTATATTGGCCCAATATGATGGAAGACATCAAGAATTATGTAGAAAAGTGTCAAATTTGTCAGCAGCATGAGCGTGCTAATTGTAAACAGCTTTTGATGCCTTATGAAGTTCCTAGTCTACTTTGGGACGTGGTAGGTGTAGACTTTATGTATCTCTAAGGAGATGACTTTTTACAAGTAACTGATTTCCACTCAAAGTTTATTGAATTGAGAAAAGTTACTGCTAAAACAACTTCTTCAGTAATTAGTGCATTGAAACAGATTTTTCGTACTCATGGTATCCCGCGAAAAATTCATTCCGATAATGATCCACCATTTGATAGTCAAGCATATTTTTCATTCCTGAAGTCTTATGATATTTGCCCTGTTATATCGTCACCTAAGTATCCAAGTTCCAATGGGATGATTGAAAGATCTATTGGGACATTGAAAAACCTTCTCTTTAAAGTGAGAGCTTCGGGGGAAGATCCAAATCTAGCTGTTCTTGAGTACAATAACACTCCAAAATTTAAATTGCCTTCTCCAGCGTAGCTGCTGATGGGAAGATCTTTGGGAACCCCCATTCCTTGTAGGACGAAATTGTTAAGACCTAGATTTCGAATTAAGAATGATCATCGTCAATTACAGAAAAATCAGAGAACACAGAAATATTATTATGACTCATCGACTATAAAATTGAAAGTATTCAATATTCAAGATCCCGTCTATCTTCAAACTAGTCATCGAGAACAGGCACCAGGAACTATTGTCCAAAAACACAGTTCAAGATCTTACATTGTGAAATCTTCAGAAGGATCCATTCTTCGTCACAACAGAATTCATTTAAGACCAAGGAAGTTAGCGATTGAAGCTCCTGTAAATTCACAAGAAAATGCTGATGTAATGCAAACTTGCAACCTGACTAATACAGAGACACCAAAAATGCAATGTTCTCAACCCCATGACAGTCCATTAATCCATCCTGATTCTCCGTCTGGTCAAACAGTCACTATCAATCCCAAACCTGCTTCACCAGTACTGTCCACTCCAAATACACCAAAGACAGAGAGACCTAGAAGAAATATAAAACTACCCGCTCGCTTCAAAGACTATATTTAAGTTGCTTTTTTTTTCTTCTTTTTTAAGACTTTTTATTCGAACTCTTCTTTGAACACTAATTATCTTTTTTTTTTTTCTGCTGTTTTGAAAAGAAAGTGCGACGAAGAATATGTACTACTACTACTTCAACTTCTACTGTAATTGTAACCGTTGTTGTTCGAATGTTTGCTTGTTAGTTTCAAGGCATTAATATAAGAGGCCTGCCTGGCATATCCTTTATGTGCTTAACTTAATATAATTAAAAATAGTTACTATACGATTATGTTTATTTATTTATTAAAGTAAAGAGCACCAACACAATATGACAGAAGTAACAATAAAGATTACTAAACAACGGAAATTTTTTTCATGTTTATTCATTATTTACTCAACTACAACAACCGTTAAAAACCATTAAAGCTTCCGCATTGAGTTAATAAATTTTCACTTTATCACAGTTTAAAATAAAGAACGCATAGAGAATAAAATGTTGTTACACTTCAATTACTAAATTACCTACTATTTTTTTCTATAAAGGTATTTTTAAGAAAACAAATAGAGTATTACTTAGAAGATGAGTGCGCTATGCGGATGTTTTTATCCACTCCTTGAACAGAAACTCAAGTGCTAATAGCTAATTTCTTCTTTATGTTAGAAAAGGAAATTATTAATACAGAACAATGACCTTCTGTAGTCAATGGAATTGAGTTTATACACCTGGGAGAATTTCCTGTTGGATATAAATCAAAGAATGTAAGCATTTCAAAATCTCGCGAGGCATCGTGATATTTATGTAACTTTTAGCTTTGTATCGATTCTTTTAACCCCTTGAGGGGCAGTGGGATATATTTTGTACCGTCTAATTTAAACAAGATTCGCACCAGTAACTTTTAACTAAATTTTATACTTTTAACTTTGGGGGTTGGGGGGAGTTGAAAAATTGCTTTTCCTTATTTAAAAATAAAAAAATTCGATTTTTCCGGTGAGAATTCAATATTACAGACACATTATTGCTTGCCCCTCAAAGGGTTAAGAGCCTAACTAAGTCACGCGGGGAAACACGAATGTTAATGTTAAACTTATGGGAGAAATCTTTACAAATTTCACACTTGTATTTTAATATTTTTAAAGGACATTTTTGCATAGCATACCTGGGGTCGATACCCATTGTTGTGTGATTTTACTTTTTCGATTTTCGTTAAAGTTTATATATATATATGAGGATTGTTTCACTTTCAGAACAGGTTCCAACAGGTTCCAAAAATGAATGTAGGCTCTTAAAGGCATGATGCTTTAAGAGATGATTTATAATCTTTAAAGCGGTTCTCAAAAAGGTATTTTCCGCCACTCAACAACGAGAAAAGCTTTCTGACCCATTTTTCAACAGCATGATAATTGCAGGCATAATTATTGAATTGATTTTAATCGATTTTTTTTATAAAGAAATTACATCTTGAGTTATAAGCGATATTTTGTCTCAGGACGACAATGTTTTTTCCCTTTCTTGCTCTGTCGCATCCGGAAATTCGGTTCAAAAATCGACTTTGACAGAAATTTCTGAAAAATCTTCTGCCTTTACAGAAAAAACAGTTCAATTACATAGTTTCTTAATAAGAGTATCACCCAATTTGATTCATTTGCCAGTAACAATTAGTTAATAAAAAATTAAATTTTAAAAATCAAAAAACTCGACTGCGTAAAAAGCGAACTAATTAATTATTTCTCACCAATGGTAAACTATTTCTTATATTACTTACCTTTTTTTTATTATTTACTTGTATTGATGACTTTTAAGTTGTGTTTAATTGTTAGTTCCTATCTATAAACACTGTTTTTATGAGGCTTATAGATGTCTATGATGGTTAAAGTTGCAGTAAAGCTAGAGACCCTACCTACACAACTTCCAGGTTGTATAATATTTAAACGGAGCTTCTGACTGTAAAATAGTCAATGAAACAACGTCTTCATTTTGAAAGACCTATCAATTGATATATCACTCAATATGGTGCGTAGAGAAAAATTTCATGTCTACCGCCATTTTGTATTTTACGGCCGCCATTTTGAATTTATAAAACAAAACTTAGCCTATAACCATGGGACGATTAAGACGAATCGATAGATAACCTCTTTCATAAAAATCCATCCAGCCGTTGAGATGTTTCGAGGGTATAAAGAAATCCACATACCCAGATACGCGTGAAACACATAATCCTTTTTGGTAGTCAGGTAAAAAATGTGCCAGAAAAGGCAAGTTCGGACTTAAAAACAGCCTTAAATTACTGCTTAATTATTTTGCATTGATTGCTGTACTTTTCTAACAAAAACTTCTTAAATATCAAACGAAGTTTCTTTATTAGAATTCGCATTTATTAAAGCTTAAAAACCACCTATTCATTAAAATTTCACTGTTCTTTTTATTTATCCTTTTATAGTCGGTTTTCATACCACCATTTTATAGAAAATTTATAGTAGATTATCCCATTCTTTTTATAGTGGTGTACGTGTTAACATCAGAAAGCTTATGGAACAACTGCGGGGATTCGATAGAAATTTCTCCTGCGCTTAAAATATGCTATAATTGCTATGTTTAATTATTGAACAATGCTGAATATGTGGCCATTGCAAGGGGCTTCATAAATGCATAGAAACTTTATCACCTGTGAAAAAGTAAGCGTCTTACCATTTCTTAAAAAGCCAGAAAAATATCTATCCGTGATTATAAAATGACTACATTAAAGAGAAAACTTGTTCATAAAACTAGGAGAAGATAGAGTCTATTTACACAAAGCTAGATAACGGCACTTTTCGTATAATTTCTGGTACATTGCCTTTTTATTTATTTTTTTTTTTTTTTTTTGAGTAAATGAATAGATATGTTTTTTCGTATCAAAAGCATACTATAATAATACTTTCAGCTTAAAAAATTGTATGTTAAGGGGTCTCAAGATTCTTAAAATTTGAAAAAATGAAAAAAATCCGACCCTTTTCAACATTTAATATATTAAAATCTATTTGATTTTAAGACACAATTTTAATTGGAATGAAAGACATAAGTATGTTCTTTCATTTCATGTATTGAAAAAAATTCAAGATGCAGAATTAGCCTTTATAGGGTGTTCCAAACTGTCAGGCATTTGACGAGCAGAAAATCGGCATAACAGATTACGCGCAGGATTACAAAATAAATTTTGCAACTAGAATGAAAATTTTGGTGCCTACTTATACTTCAGACTGTAGTAATTACTCTGAACCTAAATAAATTTATATTTAAAGCATTTTTAGATTTTTAATACAAAGTTGTATTTAACTAATGCAAAATTTAGAAAATTCCAACAATATAATCGCCTAAAAAATATTTTTTTGAACAATAAAAAGGAAATTTTAGGTTCAGTTAATGCAGACTAACATAAAACATATGTTTTGAAAATTTCATGAAAAAATATTCAGAAGATTAATCATCATTTGTTCTACCAATTTATTTTCAGACATTAAAAACGCACTAAGATTTCATAGTTTAACATACACCCGAAAAATAGCGTACATGTCATAAGTTTAAAACATATATATACTTTAACACAAACATTCAAGATGGTTTAAAAATATTTTCACCTCTTTCTTACCGAGGCATCTTCAGTTATTGACAAAATTATCAATCATCAATTATTGTTAACAAATGATGATTATGCTTAATATGACATTATAAAAGAATAGATTATAAAAAAATATTCAGAAGTTTTTGAGATATCCTGCACGTTATGCCCAAAAACATCATTTGGAGAAAAATGACTTCAAAGTTTCAGAAATGTTGCTTCAGCTATTGAGCGGGTATAATTCTAAAAGCCATGACTTCTCTTCTAATGAGAATTTCAAGGAAATACTTATATCAAACTATTCAGAAAAGATAGGAGTTTAACATCTAAAAAATTAAAATTTGGAAAGTTTTAAAGCTTTTAGAGTCCTGAGACCCCTTAAATAAGGTGAAACTCCCGTTTATTGACACCTAACCAGTAACTAGCACTTCAGCAAAAATCAACCTTCAACAAGCATTTTCTTGTAAAATTCTGCAAAGTAATGTCATCTAGGTACTACTTATTTGTCTTATGTGTTATAAATTATGTGTCAGTTATTGGTTTTTCAAAATAGGTATGATGCCAGTTACTGGAGTGTTGACAATATTTGTGAAAAAAATTAATTTTTAGTAATAAAAAAGTATAAGTTTTAAAAATTTTGTCAGCAGTAATTTTTTAATGTGTCTCTAATATACTTTTAAAAATAAAGATAAAAACAAAATAGATTTAAAACTATCTAATAGTGATTTGAACAAGAAGGAATCCTCAAGGTGTCAGTTACTGGGGGTTTCATCCTACATTGTATTCTAAATTATTGCACAGAACATTCAAATATATAACTCTCAATGCAGTTGTTAAGCCTTACAGCAACTATCAGACAGGTTACATTAAAATTCTCTTAACACTTCTGCTATATCAAGAAAGATTGAAGAATTTTTTTTTACCATGTAGCAAGAATAAAATTCTTTAAATAATATTATATTATTTTCATATCATTAGATATATATTGGAAATATTACTTGTTGATGTCTAGTTCTACATTCGTATTACATTTCTATATTCTGTAGTAGATTTAAATACGCTTAGAGGAAAAAAAGTATAATACATATTTCAATAGGAACATTATGGATATATTAGAATTACGCAAACAGTGTCAGAGTTTTCGACACTTTGCAAAGTAAATGTAAATCCTCGCAATAAAAAATAGATTGGGTGCAAAAAACCATCTCTAAATACGAAATTTTTTTCGATTCAGACTAAGTAACAAAGTATATTAAATATATCTATAGCAAAGATGGCAATTATTATAAATTACTAATCAAAATTTAGCTCAACAAATGTACATAAGTAACAATATTAAGTCATTTTAAACATGCATATCTGAACTACTTCCATTTTAATTAATATTCAACAAATTAAATGCTTTGACGAGTACTTGTGAAGAGCTGTTGATCAAGATATTTTCTTCAATTATATAGTCTTTATTTAACTTAAAGTTTTAAAATTATATCGAGAATGTTTGTTAATAAGTGTTGATTTATGATAATACTTTGGAGAGAGATTTGAAATAAGAAAAAAAAACTAATAAAACAAACGTGAAGATACTTATAGTAAAAGTTTTGTCACTATTTTCATTAAATTGTGTCTTAAAATTAACATAAAATATTTACAGAATTCATTGAAATACAAGCTAAACGAAAGAATAAATACATAGATTGAGTGCAATAGATTGAGTGCAAAGAACCGTTTCTAAAGATGAGAAATTTTTCGATTTAGACTAAGTAACAGGGTATTATATTAAAAACGCTAATACTAAATAATCTCCCACTGAAATTTTCAAAGTAAAGTTTATATTTTGCTTAAATATCTGGTTCTTTCCGCATAATAAAATGATTTAATTACATGATAAAATATAAAAATATCTTTCATATTATTAAAAATATACTGGAAATTTTACTTCTTGATAGCTAGTTCTACATACGTATAGTCGGAAGTAATTTTAAATACGCGTAGATGAAAATAAAGTATAACACATATTTCAATAGAAACTTGTGAATATATTAGAATTACGCACACAACATCGAAATTTCCGACACTACTATAACAAAGTAAATGTAAAACCTCGCATATATAAAGTATATTTGGCAAAGGTAGCAATTATTATAAATTAATAATCAAGATTTAGCTCGACGAATGTACATAATTAACAATATTAAATCCTTTTAAACATGCATATCTGAACTACTTCTGTTTTAATTAATATGCAACAAAATAATTCTATTTACGAAGAGTTTATTACAAGATATTTCCTTCAATTATAATATTTATTTAACTTAAAGTTTTTCAATTATATCCAGAATTTTTCTTAATATGTGTTGATTTATGATAATACTGTGGAGAGAGATATGAAATAAGAAAAAAATAATAATAAAACAAAACATGGAAACGTTGAGTAAAAGTTTTGTCACCATTTTCATTTAAATTGTGTCTTCAAACACTATTCAATGAGATACAAGCTAAACAAAAGAATAAATAAATCTTCAAAAATAAAAAATGAAAATAAATTGGGTGCAAAGAACCATCTCTAAAGATAGGACATTTTTCGATTTAGACTAAGTAACAAGGTATTATATTAAAGCCGTTTATGAAAACGCTAATACTAAATAATCTCCCACTGAAATTTTCAAAGAAAAATTTATATTCTGCTTAAATATTTGGTTCTTTCTACATAATAAAATGATTTAATTACATCAGAAAATATAAAAATACCTTTTAATCGAAAATAATGACATTTGGTATGCAGTTTCGTAAATTTGAATAGAATTTCTAAGATTTATAATCTTTTACTTAATCCTCAGAAATCTACCTTCAATGAATATTACTTTTTTTTTTCTTGAAAAGTTAAACAAAATACTGCTCATGAATATATTATATTATACTTAATTTCATTTCTCAGTGTTAAATTTCAAAAGATTAATAAGTAGCAAAAAATTATAAAATGATAACCCGTCAACTGAAAGAATTGAACGTTATAATTAAAGAAGAATTAAGTTGAATACATTAATTCATATTAATTGGAGAGAACAAGATTATATAAAATGAAATATTTATGCTTCGATGATTATAAACAATTACACGTTATTTTAAATATGTTCTTCGTTGTTAACAGCAGAAAAAACTAATCAATCGAGAATTATACTCTAATATTACCATGGCGTATAGATTTGAACGAAATGTGCAAAAATCACTGTTTTCAATTAAAGGAACAAGCTCATTATAATAATACGCTGTGCTATTTTTTTTTACTGATGGTATTAAAGTGTAATACACAGTAATTAAATTTAAGAAATATTATTCATGAATTAATAGCAGAAGGTGAAAGAGGTGTGTACGTGAATGCTTACACAAAATTCTTTATCCCCGATTTACAGTTTTTCTTAAAGTTTCGCTATATTGAATAGTTCTTTTTACAGCAGAAACCCTGTAAAATGAAAGAAACAAACAAACATTACTTTTCAGTTTGTATATATACTATTTGATGTATAGTTAATCTCATTAGTCGTGAGAGTCGAGAGAATTTATGAATACATAATAATTTCGCATTAGTTAATGAAAAATATAATGCACTTTATATATTTAATTCCAATAATTTATCTCATTTATCAGCATAGCTAAATTGGAAGTGCTTTTCTTCTTGCATTTTGATATCATTTCATAAGAATTAAAATTCTTTCTTCTTTTTCTTTTGCTGTGTGCAACTTACAAATTATATTTTTAAGCTAACTGAAGTAAATCGAACAGCTTTTAGGAAATAAACAAATACCATTAATGTAATCAAAAATAAGCCACAAAAATTCTCTTTTATTTAAAATGAAACATTTCGATAAAAATCAGTAATATTTTTTAAATATGGCGCGGGAGAAGGAATTTTTATCAACTTTATTACGGTACGATTTATAATTGTATTAAGAAGGTTTAAACATTTAGTTCACAAATTTAATATAATAGAAATTTTACATGTGTTTGATCGCGTCGTCAAAATCACGAGGGAGTAGTGTTTGAAAGAAAAATAGCATTTTGATATTTTCACATTTTTAAGTTCGGATCAATAAACACGGCATAACATTTCGTCATCTTCCATTTCTACCTTCAGATTAATGAGTTATTACGTATGCACTCGAATTTTATAAACAAATTTCTAAAAAGAAAAATATTCAAATAATGTTATTAAAGCTTATAATTTTGATAAAAGAAGCACTTGCAGGCTAATTTCTATGCTAGAATATGTATTCTTGTTTCCACAATTATTTAAATCAATCGGTTATTAATTATTATCGATTACATAGTTAACATCTTTATTCAAATACATATTCTAATGTGGGCGGAGCTAATCCGTGACTATCACTTTTTGTAATCTGAAGTCTAATGTATCATTGTATAAAAAATCTGCCCATATTACAAAAAAAAAAAAGACGCCAGACAATTAAGAAAAATTATTTTTTGCAAAAAAATGCATTGCTAACGAATTTCTCTTCTTTTATTGTCAAATGTTGTACTTTACCATTAAAAAGATCAAATTTCCTGGCAATTGCAAAGCCATGCGTTGCATAAAATGCGATGCAGAGGAATGAAGCGTTCAAGGATCAGTAATTAAAATATTTACAAAAATTTTAATTATATTATTATAATACTAGTGGAGCTTTGTCCGCTTCGCTGAACGGTTTTACCCAAAATAAACTTTAAATTAAACGAACCTGAGGTTGGGGACACTACTTCTTTAGGCAATGTACATCGGTGCGATCTCGGATCAAACGAACCTTCAATTATTGTGATTTTTTATTCTGAACGAGGTTAAAGTCAAATTTTCAGCATCGGCGTTCACGTTGCTATAGGAACCAATTTCCTATTCTTCCAACTTTAATTTAATCCTGACGGTAGCAAAAATTTTTAGAGTTCATTCCGTTTCAGAAAAAAAAAAAAAAAAAAACTTTTCTCAACTTTGCCGGGAAATGTGAAAAATCACATAAAAATTTTCCGAAAAATTCATAAATCGCCACAGAGAACAAAATTTACTATATAGTAAAGCGAGGAGAGTTCGCGCGGTAGGAGAGATTGCGCACAAAGAGATTCGACGGGAAGGAGTAGAGTGCGCGCCCAGCGACTCCATGTAGTTGTACAGCAGAATTAGTGCAGCGTCTACATGAATGTGCATATTGATTGTTCCAAGTGTTTTAGATAAAGCAGTGCTATTTTCTTTTGTTTTTCCAAAGTAAGTGCTTGAATTTTCATAACTGTTCGTCAGAATTTTTATAGAACGTCAGTAATACGAAATATTTTGAACTTAAACGATTTCTTATAAACTACTAACATGGGCTAAGTATGTGAACACCAAAAATTCCTTTTAGAAGCGGCCATATTTAAATAAAAGGCCGCGCAATCTCTCCTACCAAAATAAGAGAGTTTGCGCATCTGCTACTTAGGAGAGATGGCGCATTTCCCCATAAGTTTAAGTGCTAGGAGAGATAACACAGCTTATTGATAAATTTGTATAAATTGCAAATTACGTGTAAAACATATGAATGAATCAATTTTGAAATAATTTCGGGAAAACATATAATTATCAAAACTAAATTTGGCAACAAATTAATTTGCAAAAAAATACTTTTGCAGATAAAAATTTTATTGTTAAATTAATAATACAGTTGTTATTAAATAAATTTTATGTAATTATTTTTGTTAATAAATTAATAATATATTTGTCAATAATTTAATTAAATATTTATATATATTTTTTATTTATGAGCAATTAATTTGCTAATAAATTAATTTTGTTAACTAAAATAAATTTTCTAATACAATGTTTTGGAAAAGCTTTCACCCATTCCAAGTAGTGTAATACCATCGAAATCAAAAGGAAACAGAGTGCAACTAATGTTACTAATCCACAAAATATACATGAAAAAAGACTTAAGAAGGATGCCGCTACAAATAAAAAAAACAGCTGAAGATAAGGTACTTCCACAAAAAGTGGGATAAAAAAACTCAAGGAAAAAAAAACGAAGGTCAATGAGGATGAGTGCACTGAATGTCTGGAACTGTACCAGGAGACAACTTCGACAACTGAATAGATTCAATGTATTGCTTGTTGCAGGCGATTGCACAAAAGATGCACGATTTACAACAATAAGTGCATCGATTGTGGACGACGACAACTTCGGTTAGCAAACAAAATACAATGAAACTGTGGAAATGGAAATGAAGTAATTTTCAAGTTAAACATGTTATCAACTAAATTAATGTTATTTTGTAATCTTAGTAGGGCTTTCTTTTTCTGATATTTTAATCTTCGTAAATTAAAATTTTTAACTGTTGTTAAAATTCTTTCTTTTATTTATTATTTAAACATTTGGTTGAAATTTTCACTCCTAATACAATAATATTTACTCACAAAAACCTTTCAACAATGTCGATTAAGTGTGATTATTATTGTTAACAATTTAATTGTAGTTATTATTAATAACAATCTCTTCTACCTATGTGCACAATCTCTCCTACCCATGTGCACGTTTTCTCCTACCCTGTAAGAAGAGATTGCGCAAAATAGTTTTCTTGGTTTTATTACTGCTGTTCTATTAAATTACAGTATAACAACAAAATAACAATGGAAATGCATAAAAAACAAATGAATTCAAAATTATTCATGCATAGTTTAGCAAAATATTAATATTTAGATTTTTTATTATTATTCTTTTGAAATGTGCGCAGACTCTCCTCGCTTTACTATAGAGAACTAAAACATTGAAAACGAAAAAGTAGAAAAAATGCTAAAAATTGCATAAAGAGTTGGAGAAAAATTAAAAAATCTCTGCTCCATTTCCAAATAAATTTTATTCTAAAGAAGACAAAATTTACTATATTGGGGGAAAAGATTAAAACCTTTTAACTAACTTGGAAAAATTGCCGCAAAACGGAAAAAATGCTAAAAAACGAATAAAAAATTAATGAATTATCTAATCTAAAAATTCAAAAACTGGCTTCGAGGTGCAAAACTTCAGACATACAGGCAGTTACCTTCTTGTAGCTCTACGCCAGCGGTCTCTTCAGAAAACAGCACATAGGCACACAAAACATCTATCTTTATCATTATAGATTAGTTATTTTTTTACTTTTTCGTTATTTATTTATTATTTTTGCTAATATCATATGTAAGAAATAGATGCTTAGGATAGCAGGGCCTCAATACCCAAAAGGCACACGAAGCAAGCGCTTCCCCTCCAAAATTTAAAACGGCTCCAAAATGACTGTAAAATGGGATCTCTAATTCCCATTTTTACATTTTACGTCATTATGAAAATGAATTTATTTAAAAAAGAAACTATATAAACATTTTGTGCTTTTAAAAATTACACAAAATAGGTGTAAAGCAACAAATAATAAAAAAAAAGTATAGAAAAATTTTAGCGTGTCTTCTTAAAAAAAAATATATATATATATATATATACATATATATATATACATCGCACATAAATATTGCACTCTATACAATAGTTTTTTATAACTTATTTTTAAGACATTACCAGAAATTGAATAATTTTAATAAGACTAACTCATTTGCAATTATGTTAACCCATGAAGGACAGAACCTTCTTGTACTTGATACAAATGAATAAAATTTTATTTAATACATATTAATGACTAATTAGGAGAAAAAAAGCGATATTACAATTTTTTTTAATGTTATGTGAGATACCGGATGTCCCAAAAATGAGCGATGATTTTAAAATTCATTAACTTGCAAACGGTGACAGATATTTAAAAAATTCTTGCAAGAGGGTTATGTATGATGGCAGGAGTTTTTTTACTGTGATTCTTTATTTTAGCTCGAATTTCAAACAATAGATGGCGCTGAGAGCAATAGGTGTTCAGTCCAGACCCGATTTTTGGTACTTCGGGATCCATTCAATACATTTTAATCTCCTTTTTTCGTATGGAAGAAGAGAGGGGCCGAAAAATCGAGACTGGATTTAGCGATTATTGCTTGCAGCGCCATCTATTGATGCTATTTGTAACTAAAACTCAGAATCGCAGCATACAAACTCCTGACATTTTACATAACACTCCTGCAAGAATTTTTTAAATATCTGTCACCGTTTGCAAATTGTTGCATTTTAAAATCATCGGTCATTTTTGGGACACCTGGTATGATATTTTGCGAAAATACAACGTAAGTACAAGTTAACAAAACTTTGCCATATGAAAATCTTTGAAGCATTTACTATGCAGTGGTACATTACATTTACTACACATAGTTATAGTTTGACTGCTACAATATCTGTATCTTGAATTGCGGAATTTTATTTCATTACTTATAGTGCATATTAAGAACATGATTCAAACTTTATCAATAAAAATTTTCAAAACATTCTGTATTATTTCATTCATATTTCTCATTTTTTACAACCTGAATCACTTTTTAAAAAATCTCTTGAAAATAAATGTCATATGAGGTATTTTAAAAAAATTTTTAACTTTCAGGAATAAAAATATAGTGAAATTAAATTTAATAAAATAACATTTTAAACTAATAGACGAATGTCTTAATGATTCAAAATAAAGAAAATATTGTCAGCAGCGATGTTTTTTTTATTTAACTGAGGTTTAAGTTAAACTTGCGAGTTTAATTTTCCTTACCATTTTACCACTATAACTTTTTATTTTCTTCTAAATTTTTACTTATAATGAATTAGCGTAGTACCCACAGGACATTCAAATAAGAATTAATAACAATGTAGTATTTTTAGCACAAAATTTTAGTATAACGTTGTCTTAAAGAAGGGAACGGTATAGGAAAAAAGGGACGGTACGGAAAAAAAGGGATGGTAAGGATCGGTAAGGAAAATTACCACCTATTTTAAAACAAATCATGTTAAGACTAAGTGATAGCCACAATGCTCATTGATTTTTAGCGACAATTATTTATACTGGATTAAATTAAAAAAAAAAATATATTTACCCCGAAAAGTGCAGGAATAAACCTTGGGACGGTAAGACTACCAATAAAGCCACGTTGCTTGAAATTTATATTTAAATGCCGATTTAAATTCTGCAATACATTTTCTGTCAAAGAATTTTAGCCATTCTTTCTCTAGCATACTTCAGCATGAGAAAAAAGTTGAAAAAAATTCTGTGGCTGCATCTGAAGTGATTTTCTTTATAATTTTAGCAAGAGGGACGGTAAGGAGTCTATAACCCAGGGACAGAGTTAAAAAAATAATAATAACAGTAAAAATGTGTGCATGTTAATTTTTTGCTACATATTTACATAAAATAATAGTCCTAGTTTCGGAAAAAAAATTACATCGAATTACTTTTATTGAAACAATTTTATACAGACAGCTCCAAACTTAAAAATCAGCATCTGGGACACAGGACGGTATAGAAATTTTGTGGTTTATTTGTACTCCCAACATCGTCCAAAACATATTTATCTCGTTAATATTGTTATGCAGTCATGCAACGGAATGTTTTCCAGTATAAGAAATAAAAAAAAATTCAAGAATATGTACTAAAATAAAAATTATTATTCAGGGACTGAAAAATATATAAAAGTAAAAGATATGTGAGAATGCCTCATATATACAATACGTGATACTCTATTTGTTGAAAAAAATATTAATAATAAACTATAAAAATCACAAACATAATATTGCGAAAACGTAACGTCAGTCTTTAATGGGTTAATACAAGTCACGCATTGAAATGAAAATATGCACGTTAAGCATTTTAATCTCGATTTTTAATAACAATTTTAAATGAAATATCATTACAAAGATGAATTTATTTTTAAAAATATATACGCAGAATTTAAAAGCATTTACATTTTAAACCAAATATACAAAAGTCAAAAATATGCGAGAATGCCTCATATGTACAATACGTGTAATAAATTTGTTGAAAAAAATATTAACAAGAAACTAAAAAAATCACAAACACAATGCTGCGAAAACGCAACGTCAGTCTTTAATGGGTTAAGGGGGCCCGGGGTTAAAAAATTCTCAAAAAAATGCAATTGTTTTTTATTGGCTTAAAAAAAATACTGAGTTTTTAGCGTTAAATACCGGAAACCGCGTGCCTTTATCTTCATTAGATCCAGAGATATAACACCTTTTGCCTTGAGAAGCGATGCATCAGCTGCCCGCCTGACGAGAACTTTAGCTCCATTTATCTCAGAATGAATTTTTTCACGATTTGTCAACTTTAAAAGAATATATCTAAAGTTCCTTGCAAGATATGTGTGAAATTTTTTACAGAGATTTTATGCTATATTTCCAACAAATTGTCTTCATGATTTTTAATTTTGAGGGATAATTGTGAAAATAGGCTAATTAATGCGAAACTCACTCATAAAAAAACTTCCTTTTTTCACTTAAATTTTTTTTTATAAAATTCCTAATCAATATTTTAAGAAATCCTGAAGTTAAATTAAAATGACACATTTTCTGTACACAAAAGTGTAAAAGTTTTGTAATTCAAGTAAGTACTTCCAGAGTTATTTTAAAAATTAAATATGTTTAAAATTTTAAAATTTAAATTTTTTGTAAAAAATATTTAAAATTTTTCTTTTTACGTGCGATATTTTTATTATATTAAAAGATATTTCAGAAAAAAATTTCCTAACAAAATTTCTATAAATAAAAAAATAGAATTTTGAGCCCCGGACCCCAACAATTTTAAATGAAATAGCATTTTAAAGATGAATTTGTTTTAGAAAATATATATGCAGAATTTAAAAATATTTATATTTTAAACCAAATATATAAAAGTAAAAAATATGCGAGGATGCCTCATATATACAATACGTGATAATAAATTTGTTGAAAAAAATATTAACAATAAACTAAAAAAAAATCACAAACATAATGTTGCGAAAACGCAACGTCAGTCTTTAATGGGTTAATACAAGTCACACATTGAAATGAAAATATGCACGTTAAGCATTTTAATCGTGATTTTTAATAACAATTTTAAATGAAATATCATTATAAAGATGAATTTGTTTAAAAATATATATATGCAGAGTTTAAAACATTTATATTTTAAACCAAATATACAGCTTTTAGATATGTAAAATAATTAATTTACAAAAGATTTTGTTGAAAAATAAGTTTTTTATGTACTATTCCCTACTTATTGAAAAAAAAAAAAAAAAAGAAAGAAAACGTATCGCACTTATATATCTTATACTCGATACAATAAGTCACTATAAATTGCTTTTAAAGAAATTACGAGAATTTGAATAATTTTGGCCTTTTTCCAGACCTAGTTATCAAATCTAGATCAAACTTTTTGTTCGTGATGCAACATATGGATCACTATGACCTCCTCTTGTGTGAAACTGGTGCAGAGCTTTTAAAAAGCTTTCTGTATTATGCACGCAAGAAGTTATGTATATTTTTTTATTTTTTACTGGATATAAGTTTTAACAAAATTTCAAGATGTTAGTGACATTGGTAGCATATCCTTTGCTATATCACGGATACAAGGAGATAAACCGGGGGTTCCCGCGTTACAGAATATAGGTAAAGCATTTTTTTTATTACAATCATCCGCGTTTAAACGAATATTGACGGTTCCAAAAATAATATTCGATTAAGCGGATATTTGATTAAACGGGGAATCATAACTGTAATATTTAATGCGTAATAAAAAGGCAAAATAACCATCTACGGTATATTTAATTAACAGCATAATAAATCGTTAATAGAATAACATAAATTAAAATAAATACAAATGCTAATATAAAGTAAATACGTATTAATTTAATTTCAGTACGTACATTTATATGGTTTACATCACACTTAATGCAGCTCGTTTGAATTTGGTCAAAACTTTGCTACTTCTAATTTACGTTACTTATACTGCCTTTAAAAAATCGTTTAAAGTGGTTTGTTTAAGTGGAATTTTAAAGGAGTAAATATCGAGTTATTTTTCGAATGAGTACAAAATATCACAGCTACCATCAAAAAGTCTGGACGTGACGGGCATTGCCTGGTTAACAGCAAGAAGTGATGTTGGGGAAATCAAAGTGGGGAAATCATTTGGCCTCTCCATTATACACCTGCTGGCTGAAATCATTGCAGTATGAACTGAAAATTTGTTTTCAGCGCGTAAAGAAACCGAAAATGACAAAAGGTGGAAGGAAATTCCAGTTGAAGCATGCTTTCCGCGCCTATTTTCAAACATCGGTCACACAGTTGTTATTCGATTAAGCGGAGACAGTTCGTAAAAGGTATTTGGCTTAAGCGGAGAAAAATAACATAGAACCAATACGAATAAATTCGGTTCCAGAGGATTTTATTCGAATAAACGGGGTACTCGATTATCCGTGACCCGATTAAGTGGGGAGGACTGTATTGATAAATCTAATAGACTACACAATATGAACTTTCAAACGCTATCTCTTTACTTAAAATGTGATAGATAATAATACTACAGATGTTACAAGTTTAACATATACATTTTATTTAAATTCCCTAGCACTTTCGATCTGCAAAACCCAAAGTCATCGTCAGGTTTCATGAATGAAAATATTCCCTGACGATGCTACGTGTTCTGCAGGCATTATCGATAGTTTTTCCTGGTAATTAGTTTTTTGCATTTTCATTTTGCATGGTATTAGTTTGTTAGCAGTTTTTATGTTATCTATAATAAATATTAATGAATTTATAAAGAACTTGTAAGAATATAATTTCATAAATTCTTTATTGAATTATAATTAAATTATAATGATTCTACATTTTACTTTGGAAAACCGTAATTCGACTTCGAATTATCATGTTTAATCATTCGCTCATCCCCCACCCATCTCTTCATATACACACAAACAAGGAAAAAAAAATTATGTGTTATTTTACTCAAACTTTTTTGAGCCCCGCCCCCCAATATTTTTCAAAAGTTGGCGCTGCTACCGCTCGCATTTGCATATAAAAAGATTGAGTTCTAAAAAAACTACATTTAAATACGTTTAAAAAATTCTCAATTCAATTTCGGGAAAATTTTTCTTCTTTCCTAAACAATGCATTTTGCATTAGTGTCAAATTCTCCCTCCCTTCATACACACACAAACTAGGGAAAAAAAAATTGTGTTATTTTACTCAAACTTTTTTGAGCCCACCCAATATTTTTCAAAAGTTGGCGCTACTGCTCGCATTTGCATATAAAAAAGACTGAGCTCTAAAAAAAACTGCATTTAAATACGTTTAAAAAAATCTCAATTCACTTTCGGGAAAAATTCTCTTCTTTCCTAAACAATACATTTTGCATTAGTGTCAGTTTCTCCCTCCCTTCTCTTCATACACACACAAACGAGGGAAAAAAATTTGTGTTATTTTATTCAAACTTTTTTGAGCCCACCCAATATTTTTCAAAAGTTGGCGCTACTGCTCGCATTTGCATATAAATAGACTGAGCTCTAAAAAAAACTGCATTTAAATACGTTTAAAAAATTCTCAATTCACTTTCGGGAAAAATTCTCTTCTTTCCTAAACGATGCATTTTGCATTAGTGTCAGATTCTCCCTCCCTTCTCTTCATACACACACAAACTAGGAAAAAAAATTATGTGTTATTTTACTCAAACTTTTTTGAGCCCACCCAATGTTTTTCAAAAGTGGGCGCTACTGCTCGCATTTGCATAGAAAAAGACTGAACTCTAAAAAAACTGCATTTAAATACGTTTAAAAAATTCTCAATTCACTTTCGGGAAAAATTCTCTTCTTTCCTAAACAATGCATTTTGCATTAGTGTCAGATTCTCCCTCCCTTCTCTTCATACACACACAAACTAGGGAAAAAAATTATGTGTTATTTTACTCAAACTTTTTTGAGCCCACCCAATATTTTTCAAAAGTTGGCGCTACTACTCGCATTTGCATATAAAAAAGACTGAGCTCTAAAAAAACTGCATTTAAATACGTTTAAAAAAATCTCAATTCACTTTCGGGAAAAATTCTCTTCTTTCCTAAACAATGCATTTTGCATTAGTGTCAGATTCTCACTCCCTTCTCTTCATACACACACAAACTAGGAAAAAAAATTATATGTTATTTTACTCAAACTTTTTTGAGCCCACCCAATATTTTTCAAAAGTGGGCGCTACTGCTCGCATTTGCATATAAAAAGACTGAGCTCTAAAAAAAACTGCATTTAAATAAGTTAAAAAAATTCTCAATTCACTTTCGGGAAAAATTCTCTTTTTTCCTAAACAATGCATTTTGCATTAGTGTCAGATTCTCCCTCCCTTCTCTTCATACACACACAAACTAGGAAAAAAATTATGTGTTATTTTACTCAAACTTTTTTGAGCCCACCCAATATTTTTCAAAAGTGGGCGCTACTGCTCGCATTTGCATATAAAAAGACTGAGCTCTAAAGAAAACTGCATTTAAATACGTTTAAAAAATTCTCAATTCACTTTCGGGAAAAATTCTCTTCTTTCCTAAACAATGCATTTTGCATTAGTGTCAGATTCTCCCTCCCTTCTCTTCATACACACACAAACTAGGAAAAAAAATTATGTGTTATTTTACTCAAACTTTTTTGAGCCCACCCAATATTTTTCAAAAGTTGGCGCTACTGCTCGCATTTGCATATAAAAAAGACTGAGCTCTAAAAAAAACTGCATTTAAATACGTTTAATAAAATCTGAATTCACTTTCGGGAAAAATTCTCTTCTTTCCTAAACAATACATTTTGCATTAGTGTCAGTTTCTCCCTCCCTTCTCTTCATACACACACAAACTAGGAAAAAAAATTATGTGTTATTTTACTCAAACTTTTTGGAGCCCACCCAATATTTTTCAAAAGTGGTCGCTACTGCTCGCATTTGCATATAAAAAGACTGAGCTCTAAAAAAAACTACATTTAAATACGTTTAAAAAATTCTCAATTCACTTTCGGGAAAAATTCTCTTCTTTCCTAAACAATGCATTTTGCATTAGTGTCAGATTCTCCCTCCCTTCTCTTCATACACACACAAACTAGGAAAAAAAATTATGTGTTATTTTACTCAAACTTTTTTGAGCCCACCCAATATTTTTCAACAGTTGGCGCTACTGCTCGCATTTGCATATAAAAAAGACTGAGCTCTAAAAAAAAACTGCATTTAAATACGTTTAAAAAAATCTCAATTCACTTTCGGGAAAAATTCTCTTCTTTCCTAAACAATACATTTTGCATTAGTGTCAGATTCTCCCTCCCTTCTCTTCATACACACACAAACTAGGAAAAAAAATTATGTGTTGTTTTACTCAAACTTTTTTGAGCCCACCCAATATTTTTCAAAAGTGGGCGCTACTGCTCGCATTTGCATATAAAAAAGGCTGAGCTCTAAAAAAACTGCATTTAAATACGTTTAAAAAATTCTCAATTCACTTTCGGGAAAAATTCTCTTCTTTCCTAAACAATGCATTTTGCATTAGTGTCAGATTCTCACTCCCTTCTCTTCATACACACACAAACTAGGAAAAAAAATTATATGTTATTTTACTCAAACTTTTTTGAGCCCACCCAATATTTTTCAAAAGTGGGCGCTACTGCTCGCATTTGCATATAAAAAGACTGAGCTCTAAAAAAAACTGCATTTAAATAAGTTAAAAAAATTCTCAATTCACTTTCGGGAAAAATTCTCTTTTTTCCTAAACAATGCATTTTGCATTAGTGTCAGATTCTCCCTCCCTTCTCTTCATACACACACAAACTAGGAAAAAAATTATGTGTTATTTTACTCAAACTTTTTTGAGCCCACCCAATATTTTTCAAAAGTGGGCGCTACTGCTCGCATTTGCATATAAAAAGACTGAGCTCTAAAGAAAACTGCATTTAAATACGTTTAAAAAATTCTCAATTCCCTTTCGGGAAAAATTCTCTTCTTTCCTAAACAATGCATTTTGCATTAGTGTCAGATTCTCCCTCCCTTCTCTTCATACACACACAAACTAGGAAAAAAAATTATGTGTTATTTTACTCAAAATTTTTTGAGCCCACCCAATATTTTTCAAAAGTTGGCGCTACTGCTCGCATTTGCATATAAAAAAGACTGAGCTCTAAAAAAAACTGCATTTAAATACGTTTAAAAAAAATCTCAATTCACTTTCGGGAAAAATTCTCTTCTTTCCTAAACAATACATTTTGCATTAGTGTCAGTTTCTCCCTCCCTTCTCTTCATACACACACAAACTAGGGGGAAAAAATTGTGTTATTTTATTCAAACTTTTTTGAGCCCACCCAATATTTTTCAAAAGTTGGCGCTACTGCTTGCATTTGCATATAAAAAGACTGAGCTCTAAAAAAACTGCATTTAAATACGTTTAAAAAATTCTCAATTCACTTTCGGGAAAAATTCTCTTCTTTCCTAAACAATGCATTTTGCATTAGTGTCAGATTCTCACTCCCTTCTCTTCATACACACACAAACTAGGAAAAAAAATTATATGTTATTTTACTCAAACTTTTTTGAGCCCACCCAATATTTTTCAAAAGTGGGCACTACCGCTCGCATTTGCATATAAAAAAACTGAGTTCTAAAAAAACTGCATTTAAATATGTTTAAAAAATTCTCAATTCACTTTCGGGAAAAATTCTCTTCTTTCCTAAACAATGCATTTTGCATTAGTGTCAGATTCTCCCTCCCTTCTCTTCATACACAGACAAACTAGGGAAAAAAATTATGTGTTATTTTACTCAAACTTTTTTGAGCCCACCCAATATTTTTCAAAAGTTGGCGCTACTGCTCGCATTTGCATATAAAAAGACTGAGTTCTAAAAAAACTGCATTTACAAAACGTTTAAAAAATTCTCATTTCACTTTCGGGGAAAATTCTCTGCTTTCGTAAGCAATGCATTTTGCATTAGTGTCAGATACTTTGGACTAAGAATCGACCGAAACAGGTTTTTAAGACTGAAACCGAAACCGAATTTCGGCCGAAAACGAAAACGTCCAATTTTTTTTAAAGTAATTAATGCATACATACATAATTATTAATTAATTACACGTGTAATTATACGTTTGGCCCAAGCTCTCTGTGCCTTTGACCAAAAACTTTTTATTTTCATATGAAATAAAATGTAATTGATTCATCAACGACACAGAATGATTTTTTAATTATACGAATTCCATCTAATTAAAAAATGTTTTAGGTATACATATCTCGATTTATCGTTTATGAGGATTTTCGTAACTGATCATCTGTTGTACTACAACTTTCTCAAAGAGTATTCGAAACCCTTCTGAAGTTTCAAACTAAAAATTTTCTATTACTGTTAAGTCTGCAGCTTTTAATGAGAAAAACGTCTTCAAAGCTTAGTCATGCATGCATTGCTAGCTTTATAGTTTACGTCCATGTCTTGAGTAAATGATGAATGATAATAATAAAACAGTGATGTTCATAACAATAAATAAATAGACTCTCATTTAAGCCGATGCAGCTGAAACCTATGAGTAATATTGAAAATTTCAGAAGGAAAAAACGAGATTTTTGGAAAACAGATTATCCAGATTTTCGGCGAAACTTAGATTTTAAGCCTAAAACGAAAACGAATTTTCGGTCGGTTCCTCCTTTGGACGGTATAGGAAACTGTTTATCGTATTCGTGTGCAGAATATGTCGTTTCTTATTAATTCGATGATGCTCTACGAATTTGTCACAGAATTTTTGGTCGTATCTCCTAATAGTTTCCAAGATACGATTTTTAACTTCGGAATTTATCATTATGGGGCTGTGAAGGTGTATCATCAGGTAACGCATGGCCATTTTAAAATACCTTAGATACCGCATTCATGGCTGTAACTAACTTCGTTCACTAGGGCTGGACGATATCAGAAATTTAATATCGCAATATATCAAAGACTTAATATTGATATTGGTTGTACATCGCGATAACTACCTTAAACTGTGTAAAAACAGAAATATTGCTAATTTCGGGGGTGGGTACAGTAGCAGCAATTTAAGTACAAATAGATGTAGAAAGCAATGAATCAACGTTTTATACCTTTATGTTCACACACCATCATTCAAATATGTATATATGTTATAATGATGCAGAAAACCTTATAATAATGATGCAGAAAACATTGTAATAATGATGCAGATGACGCATATGATGCAAATACATACATAAAATATGTATATATATATTTATGCAAAATAGAAATATTTTAGAAAAAGAAGCCAATGTTTGATATCTGTTTGCAATTATACCATTTGTTTCATAGTATTTTTCTTTAAAAATAGTATGTTTCCTTTTCTTCCTACTTTATGCATTATTTATTAATAACATTTTAACTATTTAATAACTTCACGTATAACTGAGAATAATATAAAAACAAATTAAAATAAAATATTCTTAAATTTAGGACATTGACGATTTTAATATACTACGGTAAGCAAAAAGTTCTGGGAAATTTGTGAAAGTTGCGTTATTATGCACAAATTACCAACAAAAGCAATTAGGACTATTCTTCAAAGTAGAGGCCATCATAGTCCACGACTTTCTGCCATCGTTCTGCCACATTCTGGATTTGCTGGAAGCACGAAGTTTGTCGCCGTACCATCACCCTCATTAATCTTATCGACTGCTTTCAGAATCGTTAGACCTTTTCTCCAACACACGCAAATCATACTGTTCAATAAGCATTTTTGAGCCGAAATTCCTGAACTCCTATTGATATATCACTGCTATTCCTATATACGATATAAATTCTGGTAACTATTAAATTTAAAATTTCCCAGAACTTTTTGCTCAACCTAATAATTAAAGTAAGCAAAAGGAGAGGAAAAACTAAAATTAATTTAATGCCATATATAATGCTAATATAGGATAGGGGAGTACACAGTCAGACATGGTACACAGTGAGACAGCAACCACTTTGGCATATGGTTGTAGCTTTTTCTCCAAGCTGGCACACACACATAACGACCTCATCTTATGCAACACGTGGATGTAGTTTCGGCACTTCAGTTACTCGTCCGACAAAACAGTAAATAATTCCTTATTTTATAGTGGTTAAAGTTACATAAACGTATATTTTAGAGTTTATTTCCTTCAATATGACATATATTTACTTAACCAAACTAGCTATATCTAATAATAGACTATTTCGGCAAAACGACATAAACTTTTTAAAGCGATGAAATTGATGTAACAGATGTGGCATCCATTTTGTTACAACGTAACGAAAGTACACAGTGAGACAAACAGTTGTGTTACACAGTGAGACATGTCTTATTGTGTACCTACTATGTGGTTCTGATGTTAAAAAAGTTATTTATTAATAAAAGAAGGGTTTTTTTTTTCTCTCTGTCTTTCTCTGTGTGTGTGTGTGGGCGTGTGATGGCTAGGAAAATTTACTAAACGTAAGAGGCGGAAAATTTGCATGAAGGTAGCCCAAGGTCTTCCATTGTCCACCCGAGGGTCATATTTTTAATATTTTGAAAATCTAGAAATATTAATTAGAAATCATAAACTGCAGAAAATTATTGATAGAGTGTAAAAATGTATGATTTATGAAAATATATACATTGTCTCACTGTGTACTACTTGTGTGGACCTTGCATTCAGCAGCATAGGTGCTACTGACTGGGAAGCTCTTTTTAAAACTAACCAATCATCACAGTGAACGAGTGCTTCGACCTTGACTTTTACCCAAATTGACGAGGAACAAAAGGCAAAGTTTAGTGAGTTCTGATTGATCGCTCGCAAGCCGAGCACATCAGCTGTTGAGCTGTGGACTCAATGATAACCAGCTATTTTCTGAATCAACAAAAACTCGACAATAAAACCAGAGCTCGTGTGATTATTCGTGATATATTAATATCTGCAGTTATCGTAATATGTGTGGACCAATGATAACGGCAAGAGAAGAAAGTAAGCTAAGTATTATTCGGTATTTATGCAAGGCCTTCTTGAATATTGTATTCAAGAAAGCCCTGATTTATGCTGCCAGGCAGTCGAGCGAACTCTAGCGAAGGAATATGTTGCAATAATTGGGATTTGGTTTTGATATATTCGGCGCTCTTTTTTCGAGGTCCGTGTTCAAAATTGCAGTGAGCTCAAAACGTTACTATTATCTTACAATTTTCGATACTCCGTTATGCTGCTTCTGTGCTTTTATAAATAACTTTTTTAAAACCATTTATACATTAATGTGCAGCGCATTTGTGTAGCTTAAAGATGTAGCAAAAATATTTTCAAAAGAATAAAAATCGTCACCGTTTGTTAAGTAATAATAATTTTCGTCTCACTGTGCACTACCCTCCCCTACTTGTAATTAAATAGGTTTCTGTGGATAACAGATGCAGAAGAACTGTTGTTTTCAATATTTCTTAAAGAAATCAATGCATTCTTTAAAAAAAAAAATCTCTGTATTTATGTCTTTCTACTTATTTACTACAAGAAAACAATATCGAAACCTTTCTAAAAAAATTATTTTCAAATCACATTTCAGAATAGTTTTAAACTAATTTAAATTTACATTTTTGATAAATATTCCTTTTAAACTGAAATAGCAAGACAGATATGTCAAATTCATTCGAGAAAACTGCTCTAACGAAATTACGACAACCGACAAAGAAGAAAGAATATACAATAAGAATAAGCATTGCATTCAGCCAGGGCCATCGCTATTATTGAGGGGTGTAGAGGAACTTAAATTGTCAAGTCAAATTTCAGTATTTGCCAACTACTTTTATAATTTTGCCAAGTTACCACAATTAGAAAATGTAATATAGTTCTCATTTGTGAAAAGTTTAATAATATTCCCAATTAGATTTGTAAGTTTTGCCAAGTCTATCTGAAATATAAAGTGTATTATAGTTTTTATTAAAGTTTTAAACAAATTTGCCAACTAAGTTTGTAATTTGCCAAGTGCAACAATGTGTTTTTTTTTTGTTTTTTTTTGGGGGGGGGGTGTGAGGACCTTGCATTCAGCAGCATAGGTGCTACTGACTGGGAAGCTCTTTTTAAAACTAACCAATCATCACAGTGAACGAGTGCTTCGACCTTGACTTTTACCCAAATTGACGAGGAACAAAAGGCAAAGTTTAGTGAGTTCTGATTGATCGCTCGCAAGCCGAGCACATCAGCTGTTGAGCTGTGGACTCAATGATAACCAGCTATTTTCTGAATCAACAAAAACTCGACAATAAAACCAGAGCTCGTGTGATTATTCGTGATATATTAATATCTGCAGTTATCGTAATATGTGTGGACCAATGATAACGGCAAGAGAAGAAAGTAAGCTAAGTATTATTCCGTATTTATGCAAGGCCTTCTTGAATATTGTATTCAAGAAAGCCCTGATTTATGCTGCCAGGCAGTCGAGCGAACTCTAGCGAAGGAATATGTTGCAATAATTGGGATTTGGTTTTGATATATTCGGCGCTCTTTTTTCGAGGTCCGTGTTCAAAATTGCAGTGAGCTCAAAACGTTACTATTTTATTGGGATATATCAATTGGATCAAGGTTTAGAAATTGTTACTGCGATATTTAAAAAATATCAATATTTTTCGATATATTGATAAATAATCCAGCCCTACCGTTCACCAGTAATTTGATCCCAAACAGAGTAAAAGAAAAGAAACGTGATATAGACTTAAAGAAAATAAACAGCCCTGTATAAACATTTTATTTTAAATAAATATTATTCTTTCACCAATAAAGAAAGTTTAATCTAAATATGCACGAGGGGCGATTTACCATTGAAACTAATATTAGCATTTATAACACGTTCTAAGAAATGAATTTTTCTTAAACCTTTCCTGAAATGTACCACGCCCTGACCTGTTTAGTCTTTTCGTTATACATTATTTTCATGTAAAAACAATTTTGCGCCCCAGCCAAAATTCTATGAATTACGTGTAGATGTATATTTTCTATTCTTTTTCCATTTTAGCGCTTTCATCGCATTTCTCTAAGTACATTTGCGTTTAAGTTTTATGGTTTTAGTTACTTTGTTAATGTTGTATTTACTATTTTAAAAAGTCTTACCACAAAATCGTAAAGTTTGAACCCTTTAAGAATGTGCTTAAAAGTTTATTCTAAAAAAATTATATGTAAAATATTCTACATCACTTTTTTTACTGTACTTCAAAGTTTATCATAAATTTATTATACCGGGTGTCCTAAAATGGACTGACTGATTTTAAAATTCAATAACTTGCAAATGATGGCAGCTATTAAAAAATTCTTGCAGGAGGTTTATGCAAGATATCAGGAGTTTTTTTTTTACTACGATTTTGTTTAAAATAGCAGCGATAGATAGAGCCGAAAGCAATAGGCACTAAATGGGGGACCGAATTTTGGTCTCTCTCTTCTCTCAGTATTGATGCGAAAGGAGGTTAAATATATGGAGTGGTCTCCCTAAGAAAAACATTGCATTGGCGACTGAGAACCATTCCATGTATTTAACCTCCAATTTCGCATCAATAATGAGATAAGAGAAAGGTCGGCTGGTCGGAAAGGTCGGAAAAATCGGGCCCTGATTTAGTGCCTGTAGAGATCCTACATTAGAGAGAGATTGGACATTGCGGCACCGGCAGACTTGACAAATCCGCCATTTAAGTTACGCCCTCTGTATATGTGGTTATTACACTCTGAAGAAAATTTGGATTTTGAAAGATGATGCGTTTTAAATATTGGATCAAAACTTGCTATACTGATTATACCTAAGTTGTTTTTGTTTTTAGAGTTACTTTTTAATATTTACTAGGAATGTTTATTTACTTTGTAACACATTTTAAATTGTCTGAGGTCAATTGCTGTGTATACTGTCAACTTTAAACAATTTTATTATAATAACAACGGTCGAACCGAGTAAAATTAAAAAGCATTTTAATTTCTACGTCTGTTTTTTTACATTGAAAAACTAGTTTTTATTTAAATCTTTGCGTAGAGAAAAAGCAAAACGTGTAAATAATTTCGAAGTTTGATAGTTGGTGATAATTGACATCCTTTGTTGCATTTTGTTTACATTTCGAAAGATTCATTTGAAGAGCGTAATCTATAAAAAAAATTGTATACAGTGAACTCTATTTAAAATACGAAAATTTTTATAAATTATAAATACTTAAACTATTCATTTTTAATATTATTTTCTTTTTTAAAAGTCTACTGAATTTAAGGGCACAGAAGACTTAAGCATTTCGAAGTTTCCATTTTTCGCATAAAAAATAGCGCAGACTCTGACAGTTGCAAAAATATATAAATTCACAAAATTCAAATATTTGATGATTTTTTTTTATTCTTTTTAATTATTGACATTTTGTTTGTTTGTTTATTTTGTAGTTATTGCGTACGTAATAACTATTTTTAGCATTTCAATTAACTCTTTTTAATAACTATTTTTCGGAAATCAATATCTTTCTAAAATTTATTTTTAAGTACACAGACAGTCACTCTAAATATAAACACTCAAATCAAAGATTTACGCACTATATAAACTCTGAAGCGGAGAGCCTTATTACTTAGCATATGTGAGTAAATATTTTTTCGGTTTTACTCAATGTTTGTTTGTTTGGTTTTTTTTTTTCAGATATTTAGCTACACTTAGTATTATAAAATGTATTAAAGCTGGAAAATTGAAACTTCTTAATTTCATTCAACTAATCAATTTCTTTAAAGTTA
This sequence comes from Maratus speciosus, assembly GCA_963932465.1. Lineage (NCBI taxonomy): Eukaryota > Metazoa > Arthropoda > Arachnida > Araneae > Salticidae > Maratus > Maratus speciosus. Next base: position 444,710,430 of record OZ010790.1, on the reverse strand, counting down.
TCTAAATTTATTAATGTAAATACTATATTACAGAAGATGTAACAGAATCTATTTCAAAAATCTATACTTTTCTGAATATTTCAGTAATTGTTTTTTTTAATTTCTTATTGCTATTAAATGATATATTTTTAACTTTCTTTTAAAATTCAAAAGACTTTCCTCTAATACATTTTATTTATTTAAAAAAATATACTTAATTGATCTATTGTAATGAACATTTAGACATAGGAAAGTAAAAAATAAATACCCTTACCCACACTACATAGAATTACATTTTCAGCATTGTTGTGTTATGCATAAACTAAAATATGTTCATTTTAAATAAAAATTCCAAAATATAGCAACTCCTTTCAAAAATTTCGTCTGCTTTCCGACCAGACTTGAAATGCTAAACATATACATTTCAGCAAAATGAAAAAAATGCATTTTCTGAGAATTCTTACTCATTATAATGGAAATGTGCTCATATTTATGTTCGGATAGACTCTCAGAACGCATATAAAATGAAATTTTCATAATTTTAATAAAATAAAAAGTGTTAGACGCTGACGAAAATGCATTGCGTTGTACGGCGTTCCATCTACTTGGTAACGGATATGGCGGACATTTCATCAATGTCTAAACTCTCTCTAATGTAGGATCTCTAAGTGCCTGTTGCTTACAACGCCATCTATCGCTGTCATTTTAAACTAAAATAATCGAGAATCGCAATAATAATAATAATAATAATAATAATAATAATAATAATAATAATAATAATAATAATAATAATAATAATAATAATAATAAACTCCCAGCATCTTACAAAAACCTCCTGCAAGAATTTTTTTAAATGGCTGTCGCCATTTGCAAGTTATTGGATTTTAAAGTCAGTCAGTCCATTTTAGGGCACCCAATATGAATTGCGTAGATGGGATGAACAAGAAAATATACCGCACATAAAAGTCTGTAAATTTGGATGAGGATAATCCAAGAAAGGTCTCAGACATTTCATTATTTGATAATTAGCCGAAATATGAATTAAAAACTCATCAAAAAAGCATTCTTTTTTTTTTCTTTTTAAAACCGGCGAGCGCCCGCGTATGCTTCCGAAACCAGCAAGCAGAAAGTGAGAGAATGTGCGAAATCCATCTATCCCCCCACCTTCTTATACCGTTTTTCTAAACACTCGTCGGTTTAAGGGGATTCTTCACGCACTTGAAACACCCGCTCCGTAGTGTTAATCCTATGGGCAGGTAAATTTCGAATTTCTCGTTTCAATTTGAATATTTTTAAACATTTTTCTTGCATAGGGTAGCTGAGCTCAATCTTTAATATGACTCTTTTTTACTTTTTCGATTTTGGTTGCAGATTTTTTTTAAAAAAGGTACTTTCAGTTTCGAAACTGGTTTGGAAACTGAAAGTACCTTTTAAAAAAAAAATCTGCAACCAAAATCGAAAAAGTAAAAAAGAGTCACATTAAAGATCGACCTCATATAGCCTATGCAAAAAAATCTTTTAAAAATATTCAAATTGAAACGAGAAATTCGAAAATAACCTGCCCATAGGATTAACATTACGGAGCGGGTGTTTTCAAGGGCGGGAAGAATCCCCTTAACAGGGAAAACTGCTGAAAATACGGAAAAACGAAAGACATATTCTTAAATTTTGTACTTTTACGTTTAAAATGTTGCAATACGTTCGAAAAAAAATTAACATTAACACTTTCAAAAAATTTTCAAAAAAGTTCGATTTCGCCGGGTTTTTTTACTGCCTTTCGCCGAAGCCCGCATCGGACACAACATCAAAAATTCCCATTAACGAGATATATCCGCTTAAATCAGAGGCCTTCATATATTTTATCCCACTTAATTTTAATCAAGATTAGCATCAGGATTTGTAATTAAAGTTTTAGTTTTATAACTTTGGTGGAAAAAAGTTGTAAAATTGCATTTTCTTATTTTGAAATAAGAAATTTTGAAAATTCTGGTTCGAATTCAACATTACATTATTACAATTACTTGCCCTTCAAAGAGTTTAAAAATTAAATTTTAAAACAATTTTACATAATATTTAACACACATATTTCCATATTCATAAACAAGATCTTTTTACAAATAAACTTTATACTAAATATAATCTATGCTTTGAATTGTTATTATTCTAAAACAAGTATTTTAAAATTAAAGTGAAATTTTGAAGGGGGAAATGTTATATACTGTTTATTTGCCAGCAAAATAAACAAATAAAACAATCTATTCAAAGAATGGCAACTCAGCAAGAATTAATAGTTCTGGTTCCTTTTGATTTAGCAAGGGATTTTTTAAATGCACCAAAAAGCAATAACTGGGCTTTGATGATCATTTTTAAAGCTATGTGCACAAGACAAACATATATTGAACAAGAAACAACACCTCAATCCACTAATTTCATCAGAAATACAGGCTGTGTCACAACAAACTGAAACAGAATTTTCTTTCATAACTTTAACAATAATAAAGATATTAAAGATGAACATGCATCATAATAATTTGCTTGTAGTAATACACTCTAAATAAAAAGGAGTGGCTATTGACTGGAGTGACTATTGACTGGGAGGAGTGAATAGTCACTCTATCGCAGAGTCAAAATATGCCCAACCTCTTTAGAGCTTGTTCACGATCGCAGATCGGAGCGCCCGGGCGCAAGGAGATATTCCTCATGGAGTAGGTCTTAAAGAAGTAAGGAATTTCGAAATAATTTAATTATTTCGTAATTTTATGGTTCAAAACAGGTGAAACCAATTACTAAATCTTCTTGCCTTTCCAAACAATGTCTCTCGTAATAGGAATACATGTCTATATGCAATCAAACAAATCCCAAAGCATTCATGAAAAGTATCACGTGATCTGACATAAATCCGATCAGCAGCAAATTTTACGCCCGGTCTTCCCTCACTTGACCCACGAAAAATCTGAGGACGTTATGATCACGTGCTTGGGCTTCTTTTGTTTACGTTTTCACTTTTTTTGGTAGGTTGATTGATTCGCTTGAATAGCTCGACAAAAAAACCCAAAATACACCATAAAAAACAGTGGTGGGATTCAAATAACAAGCAGTTCTCTCCCTAATGGAGCCCCACCAGTGGCCGAGAGGTTCTGCTCTCGAAGCTGGTAGACGGGAGGTGCTGGGTTCGATCCCAATCGCGCCCGTCGGCCTAATCGTTCGGAGTTTTCGTGGTTTTCTTCGAGCCGTGGATCTCCCATGCGTTAATACGGATTAGGTTCCCTTAGAAAGACCCCCACGGAGGGCACTCCCCCCGGGCCTATATCCCTCGTGTAGATAATTGGCCGTTAAAAATCAACCCAACCCAACCCTCTCCCTAATGGCTTTTTCTCAAGTGTAAACAAACTTCAAGGAAAATAATGCGTCGCATATAGAAGAAAAAAATAATGTCCAACGTTATAAAATAATGATTAAAAAAGTTTTATCTTTAAATACACTGAAAAAGAAAAATATGTGCTTTAACATGCAGTTTACTGCCAAACGGACATAATTTATTTAGCAAATATTCGACAATTGCAAAGTACTCATGAAAATTTCTATAAAAAATGCATCAAAATGAAAGTTATAATTATAAAAAACACTATTTTTCAAGCGAAGGAAGAGACTAGGTTATCACCAAGCTCTGTAATAGGCTGCCATAGATTGGACAAAAACTTTGGATCTAAACATTCGTTCCATGCATATGCCGTTCCGTTATTCTCTTTTAAAAACACTCTGTGGAACACCGCCTTATTTATCTAATATAAGTGTTGGGTAATAGCACAGATCTCATGTAATCTCTTATTATCTTTATTCTGAGGGTACAGCGTCTAGAATACCTAGTGTGGAAATATGCTATCCAAACAGTGCTAAAATATTTTATCCCTTAAATGTGCGACGATACTACTAAAATGCCAAGTGTCGATCTTAGCGACATCTGCGGGATTTTCGTATTACTAGTATTACATTGTATAGACTAGCAATATCTTATAGTTGTAGAAAATATCCTGCAGATGTCGCTGCGATCTGCATATTGCAGCAGCATCGTTGCATATTTAAATCACAGAATATTTTAGCACTTTTTTAAGCATTACAGAGATAGCCGATTTCTACACTATGTATTCTATTCGCTATACTGAGGGTAATACAAAGATGCTGAGTATTTAAGTACACTGTAACTGTATGTTTAAAATAAACCTCACTCCATATGCCTCAGTCTGCTTCGCGCCCGGGTGACGTGGCCAAATGACAGACGGATTTTAAAATTGAATAACTTGTAAACGGTGACAGATATCTAAAGAATTTTTGCAGGAGGTTATGTAAGATGTCAATAATTTTTATGCTGTGATTCGCAGTTTTAGTTACAACTAGCAGCGATAGATGGCGCTGCAAGCAATAGGTGCTAAATCTAGGCTCGATTTTTCGGCCTCTCTCTTCTCCCATGTGAAAAAAGGAGATCAAAATGTTTTGAATGGATCTCAAAGTACCAAAAATCGGGTCTGGAATTAGCAGCTATTTCTCGCAGCGCCATCTAATGTTTGAAATTCGAAATAAAATCAAGAATCACAGTAAGAAAATTCCTGACATCATACATAACCCTCCTGCAAAATTTTTTTAAATATCTGTCAGCATTCGCAAGTTATTGCAATTTAAAATCCATCAGTCATTTTTGGGACACCCGGTAAGTATACACTGTTAAAAATATCGTGAAAAATTACCTCTGTTTTTAAAGGCTATCTTTTTTCTGACCAATGAGAACGATCCATAGGCTTTTATGTAGCGTTCTCATTGGTCAGAAAGTAGATAGCCTTTATAAACAGAGGTAATTTTTCACGATATTTTTAACAGTGTAGCAGCACTGTCTTTGGTTATCAGATTCGGACTAAACACCTAATCATTGCCGCTCATTTCTGATGTCTTTATTGCCTGAGGATGGGGAATATTGGTATGAGAATGGCGACATACGAAAAAAAAAAATAATGATTGATAGATTCTGGACAAAAGCTATCACCATGAATTTTGAAGAGCTTGCCATTATTGCCAAACTAATGCTTGTTAAATTGTCCGCCACTCGTATAATCAAACTTGTCCAAAGTTCTGGAATAGAAAATACCTAGTTTTGCCATAGTTTAGACAAACGCATATGTATAAACAGAGTCTGAGCATTGTATGTCACCACTCTCATATAGAGGCACCTTACATGAGGAATCAATGGAGGATATTCCATCTCCGTTTTGATCACGTGATCTAGGTAAAAACTTCTAGCGTAAAGAAGGGGAGGCTCCGTAGACGTGTAATGTAAATCCCCGCTAGCCAATGAAACAGTTCATGAGGCAAAGCAGTAGTATCTTCACTTCTTATCAGTTAGAAGTTCCTTGGGTAAATTACAGGTATCACGTGACTATTTTCAGCCTCGAACCCATATTTGGAATATCCTCCATTGATGGAGATTATCGGAAAAGAATAATGTAAATTCTGGACCACATTTTGAAACCTGAGAAGTCCACAGCTTTTTGTATGCCAGTATTTTAGTACAGAAAATTTTGTTTTATTTGATAGAAGAATTTTTGCAATTTAAAAGGCGATACTCTATAAAAATTACATGTATGCAAAAATCCAGAGACTTGGCAACTCTGCTTTTTAGGCCGGGATCCAGATAGATTTTTCGCTGTTGATCAAGACGAGATTGATCAATCAGCTGCCTGCATTTTGCCGGTTTGAAGTAAACAGCGAAAAGTTCGCAAAAATGCAGGCTTCTGAATTTCCTTGTGCTATCTCGTCCTTGTATATTTACGATGACTTAGAGGCGGGCCCCTGATGCCAGGCACACAAGTCAGATGTATGTGATCAATAAATAAATGAGTGTGGGGCCCACCGTGGCTGAGTGGATAAGACACCACGCCGCTAATCGCTTGAAAGCGTAAGTGGGGGTGGGTTCGAATCCCGCCGGTACCGTTGCACACTGTTTGTGGAGCCCCCAGGATGTAATTCTCTGGTGTTGTAAATTTCCTTGTGCTATCTCGTCCCTGTATATCATAGACTTCTAATATAACTGGACGCAGAAATGGCAACCTTTTCTTAATGCACATATCATGCTTCCCACCATCACGTGGTGGTGGGGAGAATGCGCGCCAAACCAGTTTTTCCCGCATCCCACCAAGACCTATTTCGTCTGCGTTCGTTTTGGAGCGTTTCTTTTATCACGAGAATGAAAACAGAAAATTGCCAAGAAAGCGATCACCGCCAAAAAACGACACCTTTTTGGCGATGAGATCTCCGACATGAGTGCATCAGGGTTCGACGGAGAGAACAAAGGGATTCGCTCTCTAAGCTGTAGATCGACATGGATATCATGTATCGGCATAAAAACGTTAAATATAGTATGTAGAATTTAATATCCGCCAAACATGGATTTTCTAGAAAATATTTTTCACAAGAAATTAATTTACATATTAATGATTTAATTTACGAATATATACATATAAAAAGTAATCAATTACTTTTTGAAGTTTACTTTTTGAAGTCAAACCTTCACAATCGATAATGATTAAACAAATAATTTAGAGGAAGAAATAGCGCATTTTTTTTTTTTTTTTACTTTGTATCATATTTTCCATCATCACTTTATTTATGGTAATAGATACAATATGTTCACGATTTTACTATACTTAAGATAGTTTGGCAGCAACTTCAAAAGTAATTGATTACTTTTTATATGTATATATTCGTAAATTAAATCATTAATATGTAAATTAATCTCTTGTAAAAAATATTCTCTAGAAAATCCATGTTTGGCGGATATTAAATTCTACATATTAAATTTAACGTTTTTATGCCGATACATGATATCCGATGTGTGGTTATTGGATAACGTATCGTCATTAGAGAATTTTAAAGAATTATTTAATTCTTTTTAGTACTTTTTTTGAAGTCGGTTAATATTTTTTTTTTTTTTTTGGAAAAGATTATTTTATTATGGAGTCAATTCTTTTTTTTATTTTGCTTTTATGGGCATTTTAAAAGAATCACATATTTTACAGCATGCAATGAAAATAGATACAAGCGTGGTAAAGATTGGAATAAAATACTTTATTAGCAATATTTATTTAATTCATAGTTTGAAATATTAATTGAACTTTTAAGGAAAAATTCAGTTAAAGTTACATTTGAATTTAAATTAGATTACTGACAGAAATAAACTAATATATTTTATTCCAATCTTATCCTTTGTGTTTGCTTTTATTGCATGCCCTATAAAGATATTTATTTTAGAGTTTTATAAATAACTTTTTAATAGGTGGTTGTTATATGTTTAACAATGTTTGATTTCATTTTAATTTTTGCTTTAAATATAAATTCCTATCTTTTTACTGTACTTTTTCCGTGAATTAATGATATTTTTGCAAAGTCCCAAAAATAGTAATGTAAAAATGCTATTGTTATAAAATATTTTTAATTTTTCCACTTAAAAAACAATTCTTATAAACTCGCATCTTTTTAAAATGAGTTCTACGCATGAATTAAATATTAAGAATGAGCAATTTTTTTTTTTTTTTTTATCCGCTGTGATTTGTTTTTGTTTTAATATGACCATGGAGTCTAAATTTTAAGTTCTCTGGAATATGTATATATTTTTCTTTTAAACATATTCCTTAACTTAATCATGATTTCTAATTTTCGACCATTATTGCTGAAAAATGGAATTAATACAATACTTGTTAATGAAACGACTCTGTAAGCCATATTTAGTTGAAATTTTTTATTCCTATAGATCTTGTATTTTGTGAATATGAGCAAAATAGATTTTATATATTTTATATGAAAAGATTGGCCTAGAAAATAGAAAAAAATAAATATAAAAATAAGCACATTACATGTATTTGTATCTGTGTGAATTTTAATAAAAATAAAGTAAATGACTTCATATGAAATGTTCTTATTGTTTGAAAAACATTTTAATGTAAACAAGTAGTTATTAATCTCTTTAAAAAAAGATTCAGTCCTACATTATGTAAGTAAATATGACCTTTTTAAAAAATATACTAAATCAGTCTTATCGATAAACTTCAAAACAGGCATAAAAACATTTGGTTTCAATGCTTAAATATCATGTTTTATTTTTTAGTGCCAAAAATTAAGTGTATCAAAAACGTAGAAAATGCGTTTAAAATATAAGGAAATTTAATAACAGATGCAGAATGTCTATAATTAATTTTTTTTTTATTACTCAGTCTCGAAATTTTAAAATCATAAACCGCAGAAAAAGGCTTAAATACAATTAAAAAAATAATATACCAACCTTTTCGTAATGTCATAATCATTAAATATCATATTTAACTCCGAAACAATAATAATTATCATAAATACGCTAAGTCTAAGTTGTCGCCTTTAGAAATCAGTAATAAACAACAACAACAAAAAATCTCATAGAACGGCAAATTAATGTTTTCATTGTGTCTGCGATGAATTAAAAAAATCCAGATATCTTCTGAGTCAGCCTTGCAAACGAAGCAGGTAAAACTTTTTTTTTTTTCAATCGTTTGCAAAAATAAGATCACAGTATTGAATGGGAAGAATAAAATATTTACTCTCATTTTTTTTATTCCCATTGGCTGAACTAATGAAATTTTGATTATTTTTTGCTAAGCAATGTGTGCTATTCAATTGTTAAAAAAATTACAGTAAACTCTCTGTAAGGCGGACTTTGTGTATGACGGAAATGTGTCTAACTCGGAAAGATTTTCAAGTCCCTGCAAATCCATAGACATAGAGTAAAATTTGTCTAAAGCGGAATATTGTCTACTACGGAAAATTTCCTCGGTCCCGATCGACTCCGCCTTAGACAGTGTTTGCAGTATATATCAAACCGCTACATGAAGAAATATAATAGACAATCACTTTTCTAGGAAATCAATTTTCTAGGCATAGAAATCAGGAGAACACTCCACGATCAATATTTTTCTATACAACATACAACTATTTAGCTTATAATCTTAACATATCTACACAAATAAATGGTTAAAATTAAATAAGACTTTCCTTATGCGTTCTACAAAGAGTCATTTCAATGATATCCAAATCTGTTAATCATAAGATGGCAGACGAAAAAGTGATCATTTTTCTTATCTTACAAGGGCAGGGTCGCCTTGCTGTTCTGATTGGTTAATAAGCAATGCATACGTAAGTCACTCTTTCAGGAGTGACTAATTCACTCTCAATAACGGAGTGAGACATTTCACTCCTTTCTAGAGAGTGGAAAATTCCACTCTTTAAAGAGTGTATTTTTACAAAATTCACTCCAGAGTGAAAATGCCTGTCACTCTTTCAAAGAGTGAACTTTTCACTCCTCCCAGTTTTGGAGTGTATACCATTGGAAATGACTGAATTTTGGTCAGTGACACGGTATGAGTAATATCAGCTGTATTTTGAATAAAGAAATGTCTAACTCAGTGTTGTTTAGATATAATTGATGGCAATTTCCAACCCTTCTCGCCATGTCCTCATGTTTCACAGAAATCAAAATAGTTCAGTTGAAAATATATCAATATCTTCATTATTGTTAAAATAACAAACAAAAATGCAAGTTTGGCCTGGAAAGTGATACACTGTATTTTTGACCGAATAAGTGGATTGTGATCCTGGTATCCTGGAGAAGAATTGTCTTGATGTCTATTGTCATCCCTGAATTTTTTTTTTCCATTTTGTTTAGAAACACTCCGTTTGTGAAAAAACAAGCAACACTTATTTATCAGATAATATTCAGGAGCTTTCATTTGTATACATCAGCGGTTCCCAACCTATGGGTCGCGGCGTGTGTTTTGGTGAGTCGCGGAATAATCGAGGTTTGCCACAGAAACATATCTTTTATTTCATCTCTTTAAAAAATATAACAAATACAATATTTTGCAACTGCAATAATCATAAAAGCTGTTAGCTTAAAATAAAACTTCGTGAGAAAACAGTGTTTTCTTAAGCAGTTAGTCTGTATTATGTTATTGCTTCGTTGTGAGATATGGCAGCAGCCGGGCAGTCGTTATGGCAATCCTGGACCTCAGAGGAAAGATAGGAGTAGAGACCAAACCCCGTTGTTCTTTCAGCCACATTTTGAATCCAACATGTTTTCTCTCTTTCATCGACAAAAGTGTGTCTTTTTTGACAGTGATCCCTTTATTGGCAACTGTCGGATTTCATTCTCGGTCAACTCAAGTTCCGGAGAGAGATTCCGAGAAGCTTTTGCCGGGAATAAAACCGGTTTGCGCTCATCTCTGCCCTCAAGAAAAGGTTACCAAATTAGGGTCTACTTATATGAGAAGTCTCTGCACTGGCCCCCTACTCTCGAGCTTGTGGATTAGAAATCCTTTTGAAGAAAGACATTTGGAAAGTCCAAAATTCTCAAAACCTGAAGACTCCTTAATCGATCTATCTTACGATTCCTCTTTGAAGGCAGTTTCCAAGGCAAAATCCTTAATTTCCTTCTGGATGAACATACGAGCACAATAACTAGAAAACAGCTTTGAGATCATTGAGGTTGTTCAACACGACATACTTGTTACGTGTTAGAATCATCGAAACAAGAAACTTTTATAATATCCCACACTGTAAAAAAACGACATTTTTACAGTACAAAGTACTGTTCATCTCGCGCACAAACTCGATCACATTGAATGTGCTGTATCTTTCTTTGGTTTCCTGACTATATTAATATGCAAAATACAGTAGCTGCATAAAATTAACAGCACAATGTGCTGGCAATTTTGACGCCAACAGTTTGTACTGTAAAAAAATGCGTCCAAATTGCCAGCACATTGTGCTGTTAATTTTACGCAACTACTGTATTTTCCATGCTAATATAGTCAGGAAACCAAAGAAAGGTACAGCACATTCAATGTGATCGAGTTTGTTCTGGCAAATCTACAGTGGTTTTTTTACAGTGCAGACTTAAAAAAAAACTATCTTTCTTAATTCTCTTTTAGAACTTCCAATTTCAGAGTTCATTAATGTATATGTATCTGCCCAGCCTAAATCTTGTGGTTTCATGTCACCTACACTTGCTATGCAGATGTCCGAACTTTGATCTGTTCGTCTGTACCGCGTTTTTTACCCGACTGCCAAGAAGGGTTATGTGTTTCACGGGTATCTGGGTATGTGCTATCCTGGGTATTCTTTATACCCTCGAAATATCTCAATTCCTGGATAGATTTTAATGAACGAAGTCTCTATCGATTCGTCTTAACCGTCCGATGGTTATAGGCTAGATTTTGGTTTTATAAATTCAAAATGGCGGCCGTAAAATACAAAAAGACGGTAGAGACGAAAAAAATTTCTTACTCACCCTATTGAGTGGCATATCATTGGATAGGTCTTTCAAAATAAAGACGATGTTTCATTGACTATTTAACAGTCAGAAGCTCCGTTTAAATATTACACAGTTGTGTAGGTAGGATCTCTAGCTTTACTGCAACTCTAACCTTCGTAGACATATATAGGCCTCATCATAACAGTGTTTATAGTTATTTATAGTTAGGAACTAACAATTAAACACAACTTAAAAGTCATGAATACAAGTAATTAAAAAAAATAGGCAAGTAATATAAAAAATAGTTTCACATTGATGAGAAATAATTTATTAGTTCGCTTTTTCCGCAGTCGGGATTTTTGATTTTTTTTAATTTAATTTTTACTTGTTACTTCTTGCATTTTCTGATGTATCTTTGCAAAAGGAAGAGGTCCTTTTCTCTCTCTTTACTTTATTTTATTTAATTTAATCAAGAGATGAATTAAAGTATCTAAATGGAAAGCGGATAAATTTCATGTGTGAAACCTCACACTAAATACATTTAAAATGGAAAAAATAATTAATACAATTCTTCAATTTTCTTTCCCTATACACTATAGGATATATTTGTGAAATTATGCAAACCGCTTCGATGGTGATGATGATCTGTGGATCTGGGCGGACCCTAGGATAATCTGAGGTAAGAGAAATTTCTTATGTCTTTAACTCTAATTTGCTGAAAAATGTTTTTTTGATTATATAAATAGTAAAAGAGGTCACTCCGTAAATTTATATTAGACTGAATAAACTTGAGTTTGTCGCACCACTACCGATGAATATTCTTACTTTATTATTTAAGAATGTTGTCTGAAAAATGTGTGAAATATAGATTGAAATTTGGTATTATATGAAACATTTAGAAATATTTTTATATGAATATTTTTGTTACGCTTAAAAAAGCGTAAACAACTCAACGATACTATTGAAACATTATTATTGAAAACTTTTTTATTCATATAACTTGAGTTTTTGATATAATATTTATATATATACATATATAAGATTGTAGTCTATATATGAAAAATGAGTATCCTAAACGACTCAATAATAGAAAAACTGAACGCAAATAATTACACTGGAGAACACACATTTTGCTGACTTAGATCTGACTTTTGTTTTTGGCTAATTTTTGGCATCTAAATCCAAAAATGATTCCAGTTTTTTTTTCTATAACGTCAGTTATTTAAGCTACAGGATAACCCCAAAATCATATTTAATGTGGATACAAAGGAAAATAAAGAAAAAAAATACCAATTTATTATTCATACAACGGCTGTATAAACTTACTATAAGATACATTGTGTTCATACAAGTACGAAAATCTTTTTACAAAACAAAAAAGTACACATTAAGGTAAAATATTTCGCTTGTAGCTCTTCCTGGAGTGTTCAGGTCGTGGGCAATCTCACTTGATGCTCCAGCAATAGGTCAGCCATCATATGTTCATCCCATCTACCTTGATACCGTTCATTTATGAGCTTCAAATCTTGGTGGAATCGTTCACTTTGCTCATCACTGATTGCACCAAGATTTTCTGGAAAGTCATCAAAATGGCTATGCAGAAAATGAAGTTTGATGCTCATGTTGCAACCAAGCAGTTTGAAGCTCTCTAAAAAGCTGCTGAACAATTTCAGTGTAATTTTCTAATCATGTAATTCCAAGAAAGTCTTCGACAAGGTTTTTGAATGCCAACCAAGCATTCTTTTGGAGTTCTGTCATTGTTCCGATGAAATGTTCCTCTCTAATGAGCTGCCGAATCTGTAGATCATTAAATACACCTGCCTTTATCTTTTCAAAACACGCGTTTGGAAATTTCCAAATGAGAAACTTGAAACAGTCTCCTTCAGTTGATAGAGCTTTCATGAACTGCTTCATTACACCCAGTTTTATATGCAGAGTTAGAAATATGATGTTTTGTCTGTGAATAAGTAGCTGACGCAAAATGTTTGAATCCCCAGGCTTGATGTCAGATCTTGGAGGCCAATTCGACTGGAACTAATGCTTCTCATGAGCTCTGCTGTCTCACATACACAAAAAACTGGGATACTTGTTATATACATGTTGCTGGCCAAAAAGGAAGCAGACCAGTTTAAGGTCAACACAGATGATCCACTTGTGCATGTGATATTACAAAAAATCAATGGCCCTCTTAATGTCCTGATATTCTTCGCGAAAATAAAGTGAATGTCCTAATGAGACTGCTCCAAATAAATTTCTATTGTGAAGGAGCACGCACTTCAAGCTCCTCTTTGAGCTATCGATGAACAATTGCCATTCAGTTACGGTATATGATGGAATTCCCAACTCCTCCATTGAACCATGTACGTTATGGCAATAAACAAATCCATCATCACTTTGAAATTATTGAAGAATTTAACTTTCTCTTGATTGAAAATAGGACAGCTTAGCTCCCTTTTCAAAAAAATGTTCTTATGCAGTCTAGATGCTAAGAGTTTTGAAACTATTTTTTTTTCTTATGACTCACGTCCGATTCAGCGTAAAGTGAACGCAATAACATAAGATGTAGAGAAAAGACTTGACGTGATAGAAGAAAATTAATTGCAGTTTTGAAATCAGCACGCATTTTTGATTTAAAAACAGCTGAAAAATCGAAGTCAACAGAAATTGTGTTAAAAATTGTTCCCCGGTGTTATCACATGTGGAAATTCCGCATGGAAATGTATCTCCAAAAGGAGGACCTCTATAGTGTTGTTATTAACGAACCCCAGATCTTATCACCGACGCCTTCAGTTCCAAAAATAGGAAGGCGCGCGCAATTACCAACTTGTTAATTGAGGATGACCAGGTAATTCATGTTAAAAACTTGGAAACAGCGCGCGAAATCTGGATTGCTTTAAAAAATACTCATGAAAGATCCAATTTGATCAGCAAACTGTTTTTATTACGAAAACTTTATTCGTTAAAATTATGTGAAGGAGAAAACATGGTTGATCATTATAACAAAATCTATGAGATACGAGACAGACTCGCAGCCATAGGCGAAGTCATTAATGATCAACATCTTGCAGCACTAATGTTATGTTCCCTGCCTCCCAGTTACGGCGGTTTGATAACCGCGCTTGAGGCAAGGGACGAGCAGCAACTTAGCGCTACATTTTATACATAGCAAACTCACAGACGAGAATTTAAAACGTGTAGAAAACAAAACTGAGAGTGAATCCTCTCACTCTGTTTATAAAGAGAAAAATCAAAAGACAAAATTAAATAATCACTGCAGGTACTGCAAGAAAACGCCCCATACAATAGATGAGTGCTGGTCTTTAAAAAAGTGCAAATGCGAACACTAACAAAAAGAGGAATTTTGAAAAAGAAACACCTAATGATAGAAATGTTACATTTTTTGTTGGGGATAATCTAAAAGATCTCTGGGTGATTGATTTAGGGTCTTCAACTCATATTTGCAATGACAAAAACAAGTTTAATGATTTTCATAATAGTGCTTCTAGTGTAACAATCGCAAACGCTCAAGAGCTATGCTCTGAGGGTTACCGGACTATAAAATTAAATACATTAATGCCGGATAATGCACACAGAACAATAACACTAAAAAATGTATTGTATGTACCCGAAATTGAGACAAATTTAATTCCTATAAAAAGGGCTACTGAAAATGGTTGTAAAGACATATTTGAAAAACAATCTTGCAAGATAATTCAGGAAGGTGTTACGTACCTCGAGGGCTATGTAAAAAACAATTTATATGAATGTAAAATAAAACAAAATATGTCTCACAATGTAAATATTATAAATGAATGCAAAAATAAAACTTGTCTATGCAATTGGCATAGGAGATTAGGTCACAGAAACGTTAATCATATTAAGGAATTAGTAAATAACGATATGGCGTTAGGGATTAAAATTGACAAATGTAAACATGGTGACGCATGTGAAACCTGTATTGTGTCAAAACTCACAAATGATCCATATCCTAAAACCGTTAGTTTCAGAGCTACAGAGCCCACAGAGTTAGTACATTCAGATTTATGCGGGCCTATGCAAACCGCTAATGGTGGGCGGAAAATATTATTTTTTGACTTTTGTAGATGATTTTAGCCGTTTTACCATTACGTAGTTACTGAGAACCAAAGATGAAGTTTTTCCAAATTTAAAGAACATGTTGCAATGACTGCGAATAAATTTTGCAGGAAGGTGCAAGCTATCCGTACCGACAACGGAAGGGAATACACAGGGAAGGAAATTAAAAATTATCTATAAAATGAGGGAATTAACCATCAACTTACTGTTCCGTATTCCGCGCCTCAAAATGGGGTTGCGGAGCACAGGAACCGTACCTTGATGGAGATAGCAAGGTGTCTCCTTAATGATAGTGGATTACCCAATTCCTTCTGGAGGGAAGCCACCAGCACCGCAGCGTACATACAAAATCGCCTCATCCAACGACAGCACTCCCTACGAAAAATGGACTGGTCGCAAACCACATCTTTCAAATGTTAAAACCTTCGGTTGTCGCGCCTTTGCTTATGCGCAAAAGACTCATAGAAGAAAACTGAACAATGCGGCCATAGAGGGATATTCTTAGTTTACGACAATAGGAGTAAGGGCTACAGAATTTGTACAGATGGTAGGAAAATCATAATAAGTAGAACCATAAAATTTCTGGAGACTAAAAGTTGAAACATAACTGAAGATAGCATATCAAATAAAAACAATGAAACACCGAATTCTGATAATCCGCAACCGAAATTACAATTAATCGAGTATAATATTTACAGCGCCGAAGATACAACGCAAAATCAAAATGCAAATTCAGATGCCACGCAAAACATTCCACGTAGATCAAACAGACCGAACAGGGGGATTCCTCCCGATTGGTTTACATTCTTAACAAATAATATTAAAGTAGAAGATCCGAAAAGTTGGGACGATATAAAAAAATATGCAAAACCCGATTAAAAAGGAAAAGTGGGTAAAAGCGACTTTAGAGGAAATGAATTCTCTTCGCGAAAAGGATACATGGGAATTAGTCGAAGCTCCGCCAGGAACGAAAGTGATCGGTTGCAAGTGGGCGTTCAAATCTAAATACAATAGCCAAGGTTTGTTAGAAAAATTTAAAGCTAGGCTGGTCGCAAAGGGTTTTTCCCAAAAATATAGTATAGATTAAGACGAGACCTCTGCGCCAGTCGTGTGTCATACGACAATTAGAAGCTTTTTAGCGATGGCATTGTATAAGGATCTGAACTTAAGACATGTAGATATTAAGACCGCTTCCTTCACGGAGAACTACAGGAAAATGTGTATGTGCATCAGCCTGAGGGCTATGCTGTTCCGGGAGAGGAGCATAAGTTATGCAAACTCAAAAAGACCATTTATGGTTTAAAGCAGGCTGCCAGGGCGTGGAACCTGACGTTACATACTCATTATCTAAATTAGGTTTTCATTAAAGTCCGGTCGATAAATGTTTATATAAAGAAACAACCCATAACACAAGGACTTACGTAATTGTTTATGTAGATGATCTCCTCATAGCTGGGGAAGATGAGAACATTAATAAACTTATAAACGAATTAAACAAGGAATACCCTGTAACTGACTTAGGTGAAGTAAAATATTATCTAGGGATAAATATAAATCGGCCCGACAAGAATACTATGACGCTGGATCAAATTAATAAAATTAATGAATTGATAATCAAATTTGACTTAGAAAACTCGAAACCAACTAATATACAAATGGAACTAGGATACGTCAAATTAGCGGGTAACGAAAATCTCCTTCCGAATAATACGAATTACAGACAAGCCGTGGGGGCTCTACTATATATCGCGACCGTATCTAGACCAGATATTAGTGCCGCCATAAATATTTTAAGTCGCAGAAACGAGCATCCAAGGGCTAAGGATTGAGAAGCTGTTAAGCGAACAATCAGATATCTTAAAGCTACAATTGACTTAAAATTAACGTACACTAATTTAAAGAAACTCGTCTTGAGGGCATATTCTGATTCAGACTGGGCCAATGACCCCACTGACAGAAAGTCAGTATCAGGAAATATACTTATGATGGGAAATAACCCACTTCTATGGACATCAAAAAAGCAGTCGTGCATTGCAATGTCATCAGCTGAGTCAGAGTACGTGGCTGCCACTTGTGAAGCACAAGAAACAATTTGTATTCTACAACTCCTAAAAGAACTGGACCTCGATCTAGAACTTCTGATAAATTTGTTTGAGGTCCATTAAACTTTCCGAAAGCGACAAGCACCATCAAAGAACTAAACATATCTCTCTTCGTTATCATCTATTAAAAAACCTAGTAGATGAAGGGGTAATAACTATTACTTACTTCGAAACTGCAGCAATGATAGCAAACCTGTTGACTAAACCCCTGCCCAAGCCTCGATTCGTGCTTCACAGAAAGACTATATTGAAAATTTAAAACCTTCCTTGTTCCGGCGATTCAGCGGGGGTGTTACGTGTGAGAATCATCGAAACAAGAAACTTTTATAATATCCCAGACTTAAAAATATATATATATATATTTCTTAATTCACTTTTAGAACTTCACATTTCAGAGTTCATTAATGTATATGTATATGCCCAGCCTAATTCTTGTGGTTTCATGTCATCTACACTTGCTATGCAGATGTCCGAACTTTGATCTGTTCGTCTGTACCGCGTTTTTACTTCTTGCACTTTCTGATGTATCTTTGCAAAGGAAAGAGGTGCTTTTCTCTCCCTTTACTTTATTTTATTTAATTTAATCAAGAGACGAATTAAAGCATCTAAGTGGAAAGCGGATAAATTTCATATGTGAAACCTCACACTAAATATATTTAAAATGAAAAAATAATTAATACAATTCTCCAATTTTCTTTCCCTATACACTATAGGATATATTATATATTTGTGAAATTATGCAAACCGCTTCGATGGTGATGATGATCTGTGGATCTGGGCGGACCCTGGGATAATCTGAGGTAAGAGAAATTTCTTATCTCTTTAACTGTAATTTGCTGAAAAAATGTTTTTTGATTATACACTGTTAAAAAGTTACAGCATTCTGGCAGGTCATTTGACCGTTTTTTCCGAAAACGGTTACACAACCGTAATTTTAACACTATTCTGACCAGGGCCGTGCGAAGTGGGGGGCGAAGGGGGCAGCCGCCCCGGGCGCGGAAATTGAGGGGCGCCAAATTTATACTACAAACCTCTTTTTTCTTCTTTTTTGTTTAAAAAAAAATGTATATTTACATATTGGGAATTTTTTTCCTATTGGAAGCACGTACATTTTCCGTTTCAAAGTTATTGCATTGTCCTTTACCCCCCCCCCCACACACACACACACACTCACACCGAAATACAAATTTATGAATAAGGACTTCTTTCTTTTCAAAACTTGTTTTGGGTATTTGTCTTAATCTCTTTTGTTGACCTTGTCTTTTCTGAGTATGTGCTTGTGACAAAAACATATATACTCTCAAAATAGCATACAGTTTCTTTCTTGGAATACAAAAGGGTTCCAAACTGTTATACTGTACTGTTAGATGATACGGAAGTATTTCAGAGTGACGCAGCCTTAAGCCCATTTTCCAGATCCCGTTTGCCAAAATATAAGTGCATTTTTTTCTTTTTTTGAAATTTCCGAATTAAAATTAAACATAAAGTTCCAAAATAAACACGAAATATGTATTCAGTAAAATTAATTTCTGTTTCTGCACTTTTTAAATTTGTGACACCTGTGAGAAAGAAAAGTTGGGGGAAGGGGGGCGGGGCGCCAAATTGAAACTTTGCCCCGGGCGCAGTTTACTCTTCGCACGCTGCTGATTCTGACCATATTATTGGCCATTTTATGGTCAGAATATAGTTAAATTATGGTTATGAAACCGTTTTTTCAAAAAACGGTCGAATGACCTGCCAGAATGCTGCAAAATTTTTAACAGTGTATAAGTAGTAAAAGAGGTCACTCCGTAAATTTATATTAATACTTGTGTGAAAGTGCTTTTTCTGTTTTTGAAAAACAAGTACAAGTACAGAAACAAACTGCGCGTAGAAAGTGACTTAAGGTTAATATTAACCAATTTTAAGTCTATAGATGTCCTCGTGGGTAAACAGCAGTGCCAGAAATCTCACTGATTGTAAAGTTGTGTTTTGATCATAATTAAACTTATTTTTCATTATCTTTCTAATATGCGTGTTGTTTTAAGTATTATTCCACTTACACATATTGGGATTACCGATTCTTGATTTTGTTGATAGTGCATCCTTCTTACGAAAATTTGCCTTTTTCTTAGGATAGGATAGCCAATAGCTTATAGTGGTCATACAGTAATTTCCATACTAATATTAGATACATCCTCATATTAGGTGAGGCGCGAAATTTTTTTTTGTACTTAAAGGTGGGTCGCGTACCAATAGAGGTTGGGAACTGCTGGTAATACATCATTAAGAGGGGGGCTTGCCTCTAGAAGGTCGAAAAAGGGGTGTCTTTATCGGGTTTTTTTTTCTGGAAAAAGAATAAAGATTTTAGCTCCGGGTTTTTTGCATGTTATTTATTATCATTTTAA
This sequence comes from Maratus speciosus, assembly GCA_963932465.1. Lineage (NCBI taxonomy): Eukaryota > Metazoa > Arthropoda > Arachnida > Araneae > Salticidae > Maratus > Maratus speciosus. Next base: position 444,690,547 of record OZ010790.1, on the reverse strand, counting down.
GAACATTTAAAAATGTTTTTAATAAAAAATTGATGATCTGATTCTAGTTGCGTGGGTGGATGTCTTAGCGTGCGCGCCGTGCCCTTCCACACTTCCAATCGGTTGGAATCCGACAGATCACCAGAGTCATTTGCCGTCAATTGTCGTTAAGGATTATGAAAATAGATCATATTGTCTGGAGCTTTAAGCACTTTGAGGTCAAAAAGTTGAAAATCGACAAAGTGGCAGCCGTTTGAAAAAAAGTTTATTTCTGATCCCTTTTTTTTTTTGCACTTTGGCGTGCTTCTAAAAATATTTATTTTTTATAAAAATGGCGGAAAGTTGTCCAAGCTCCAATAAATTATTATGGGTTTAATTTAAAAAAAATAGAAAGATCAATTTAATAGTTTTGGTCGCACCCAGTTTGAAAAAAAAGTCATTTTGCGTAAAATGAGCTTGTAGTGCTCCAAAACAGTTTACGGAAGTGTTGCTCTAAAGCACTAAATAACTAAGAAAGAACTTCGAATTTGGCTGTATTGTTTCAGAGGGATAATCCACAGACTAGAAACAATAGATAATGTAAAAAAAGAAAAAAAAATCGATTTTTTTTTCAGCTGAAAAAGAGCAAACCCTCCCATAATTCCTATGAAAATCATAATTATCCTAATTATGTTAATTTTAAGTGTTACTTTTCCAATAGCAAATAAATAATGTAAAAGCATTCTCTTTTATTTAAATATAATTCTATTTCTCATTATTCTGAATATCTTTATTAATTAATAGTTAAAAGTAGAAGTTGTTTTAAGGTTTTTAAAAATGTTTTTAAAAATGTTTTTTTAAGTATTCGTTTTGGCCAAATGCTTCGATATTCGGCTGGCCGAATTGTTTATACTTGGCAGACCGAATAGTTTTATATACGACCTAAACGAATATTCGGTAATATGGCCGAATACCGAGTAGATATCGAACATTCGGTGCGTCCCTAGTCTTCGGTAGAGCAGGTTAAGAATAATAGCGTCACAAAGAAACTATTGCAGTGGATGCATAGAGCTTCGCTCGCTCAACCCAATAAACAAGAATTAAGAAAATATAAGATGAGTTATTCGGGTACGATTATATCAAGTGGATGTCATTAAATTTGTCATAATAAAAGCTTCCTAAAGACTACTTTAGTCAGATTTGAAGTAAGACTATGAAACGTGTCTGTGAAAAGTCATGCTACCGCGAGAAATTCAAAATCCTTCATGCAAACAGAATAATTTAACCATATTACTTTGAGTGCAAGGTATACTTTAAGGATTGCGTTTATGTTTTAGAAACAACTGAAAAGAATGTATCGGCGATAAAAGAAAGCCTTTCAACTGCATATCTCCAACTAACAAACTATTATTCAAAATTCGCATCATGTCGCTACTAAATGCAATTCACATGCAAAGGTGTTTAGGTAAGTGGAATAAAATTTTGTCTTTAAGCATTGAGGTTGTCTTCTTACTTAGTTGCCAGGTAGCACAAGAAAGATGTTCTCTCTTTTTTTTTTTTTTTTTTTTTTTTTTTTTTCGGTTTCCAAAAGTTAGACATCCTTCTGGGAACCAGTAAGAAAGGACAGGGGAGAGCCATTGCCCTTCCCTGGATTTTAAAATTGAATTAACTAAATTTTCTTTATCTCTAATCATTTTGAGAAAATAATAAAGCAAATTTTTTAAAGTGACTTAAAATAATTAAATACTAAGAGAGAAAGGAATTAAGAAGTTATATTCTAATTGTACTATGTTGTTTGTACTTCATTTTGCCAAATTTTCTGAAATTGGTGTTAAATTTGGTTGAAAACCTTGCATATTATAAATAAAAAAAAGATGCAAACATTTCTTGAATTTTTTAAAGAAATCGTTATATCCCCATGAATATACGTTTTATTCTTACACAAATGAATAGAGATATTGTACATTGTACAATATCTACAGATTCATGTGCTGCAGCGACAGATCATTTCGTGCATTTTATTTTACAGGTGTGTTTACCAAATGTTTTTTTTTCTTCAATTCGTTGTTGGCTCTCTGATTGCCCTAGTGCTCAAATCTTTGTGTGAAAATGTGAGGTAAAACATGTTCTTTATATACCCTAAATTTTTCTAGTTACTTTAAGAATTCGTCTAAGAATGTAATATTCTTTAGATATTCCATAAAACGAAAATGCTACAGAAAATATTTAAAAAAAATATTTCATCTTTCCAAACTAAATTTTTTCCTTTATTGCCTTCAGTAACAATAACACCGTCTTGATACTGAAATATTCTTGAATTGTTATTTTTTTCCAGTTATATATTTTGTAAACTAAAACACCATCCATATAAACGTATGAATATTTTTTCCTTTGATTAATGTTTTGCTTTTATATGATACAAAACTATTTCAATTAATAATTAATTTTCTCGAATATTCTTATTTTATATTAATAAGTTTCACGGGGTAAAAAATACACCATAAAATGCTACGATAACAATCGATAAATTTATGGAAAATAATAATTTTTTATATGTTTTCGTGAATTCAAATTCATATATAATAATATTATAATATACAGAATTCCAATAAGTTATTCATCTAATATTATAAAAATAAATATTGATTCATCTGCCAATACCGTGTACCATCTGTAATAATATTTTATTGTTTGCCAGTTTTGACATTTTCGATGAATGTATTTTCATTTTTCAGTCTTACAATTGATTTCCCTCTCGCTTCTTCTTCTCTCTCTTTTTAAGGTCAAATAAGACGAAAAATCATGCATCCAGCATAAATTATTAAAACAAAACTTTTCAATTTATCAGTGACCCGGAGCCGAACAATTTTTTATGCTCCAGCTTCAGCTCCGCTCCTAGATAAAATACTATGGGTCCAGCTCCGGCTCCGGCTCCAACTCGACTCCGACTTCGCGCTTTTGAGTTGCAGATTTTAATTTACACATTTAATTTTTTGCTCACAAATTCTTTCTTCCTTTACTTTCATTAAAGATTTGACAAAATGCATTTTTCTTCTCATCAAACTTGAAATGCTTGTTCGGAAAATATAACATCTTTTAGTTTTTTGCTTTTAAAATAGAAAGTTTGGTGGAATTTTAAAGAAAAAAATCTTAAATTTCTTCTACACTTTTCTAAGAACCAAAATTGTACAACTACATATGTAAACAACAGGCGGCCATATTTGTTTGCAAATAGTGTTGTCACTTAGCTCAAGTAGAAAGTAGAAGTAAAATAGTGTTACCATGTTTTGAGAAGTTTACCATCTCTAATTTTAAAAAAATTTTAAAAACCCTAAAAAATGGTATAGTTAAAATACTGAATAACGATGTAATTAAAATATTTTAACCATGGAAATTTAAAAGACTGAAAAAAAAAAGATTTAAAAGAATATTAAAAACAGAAGGAGCCCTGGAGCAGGAGAAAATTTAGAGCTCCAGCTACAGGGAAAACACAGTTCCGGAGCGCTCCGTTTCTGGGTCTCTGCAATTTATTAAGATGGAAGATCATGACAAATAATTTCTGTACTGCTAGAGAACATCTTTTATCTGTGAATGCTTCCAAATTGGAGATTGGACGTATGCCGTTTAACAAGAAGGTCACACACCGAGAATTTGTAACTGAAAAAAACTTGGTATATTTCTCTTTAAATTCATGTATCACTATTGTACTATGTGCAGTAGTTTCAAAAATATGATTTTTTAAAATCGGGACCATCATTTGTACTCACCCTGTATACTGACTTATACAGTCCCGGATGAAAAAAAATTCCAATACCAAGCTATTTTATTACCAAATTGCTGTCGCAGAGAGATGTAAAAGGTACCATTTGACGGGGAATTGCGTCTACTTTCCGAATATCCATGCATTTTTTGAAATAGTATTCGTCTACATATTAAAAAATATAAGAAATTAAGTACTATTAAAAGTTGTATTCACTTTACAAATAATATCATGAGACGAAACGCAATTTTTCACCTTGAATCAACATAAAATATATTATGTGAACATTAAAAAGGTCCACATTCTTACTTAAAAGGCGAAAAATATATTAAAAGTTTAAAGTATATATTTTATTTATTTCTCGACGTTAATTAAATTAAAAAGAACGAAAACCTCAACATTGACAGAAATGTATATAGAAAACCGATCAGATCAAATAATACGATCCCATATAATGCTTCATCACCATTTTTATATAAAATTGCAGCTTACAAATTTTATATTTGCCGAGCTTTTAAAGTATGTTCAGAAAAATATTTAGAAAATGAGTTTAATACCATTAGAGATATCACTGAGGAAAATGGCTTTGCAATAATCCTCATCAATAAACTTATCTATGAATCAGTTTTCATGACAATATCAAAAATGAAAACCATAAAGAAATGATATACAAAAAGTTTAACTATTTCCCTGGTCTGAACTAAAAATTAAGATATGCTCTACTGAAACACAATATAAATTTAATAGCCTGTCCACCAAGAAAATTAAAATAGTTAATTTGTACGAAAATAGATCCAACACCGAAAGATGAATTAGCTGGTGTATCCTTTTAGAACTGACAGCAATAGACATCGGAGTACATCGGAATGACCAAAAGAAAACTCAAAGAAAGAATAAAAGAACATAAAACAGACATAAAATTTTGTCGTCAATCCACAGCTCTCTCTCGTTTAGGTTTCAATCAGAATATCGCAATAGATTTTGATCAGGCAAAAATCATATTCCCAACATCCAATTATTATGCATCCACTATAAGAGAATCAATAGAAATCCTGTGTAAAAGCAATCAAGATGTAACGACGCCCTATCGTACAATATTCCCAGTTTGTAGCTCAGTATACTGAAAATAAATCCTGAAAACCTGAGCAAAGTGACGTAATAAAATTTAAAGTACAGAAGTTAAATATTTTCTTCTACCCATGGAAAGTGCCGCATGAGAAACAAAATGATGTCATAAAATAAATGGAACTGCAATTAATAATAATAATAATATATATTTCCTCTAATTAAATTCAATCCGAGAAACTGCTACTGCTACTTCTACTTTCAACTCTAGTAATTATTGGCTCTCTCATTTTCAAAACAAAGTGATATATTTGTATAAATAAACAACATTTAGTTAGTAAGATATTCTCTGATGATGAGCCTGGAAGGCTTGAAAGTACTAAGAAGTTTTAAATAAAATGCATATTTTAAAATTGTAATATCTTTTTCATTACATTAGTCGCTTTTTAAGTAAGATTGTGGACCTTTTTAATGTCCATATTATATATTTTATGTTGTATTCACTTTTTATGTCTGAACAGCAGTGTGTTATATTAATGGCTTTTTCAAAATGAGTGTGTTTGGCTTTTTTCTGTACTTTTGTTTCCATGTTTTAATTAAAAGGATTTAACGCATCAAAATAACATAAACCTCATTTTATTGTTGATTGTCTGAACTTTATAAAAATTGTCTTTTAATATTCGTTCGTAGCTTTCAGTATTCGTTCAATGTGTTATAAAAGGGAATCTTTATACTGTCTACATTGCATGTGAATTCGGGTGTATCACTGCTAAAAAATTACGTATTATCGTGCGTATTGTGATACAAACAAATATACTGCACAGTCAGTTTTTAAATAGTTTCCATTATTTTAAGAAACAAATGCCTGGAAATCTATTATTCTATAATGGTATTGCTATTGGAAATTTGGCACAAGATTTGGGAAATGTTACGCTCCTTGTTGTGGTATCTAAATTTTTTATGACATAATTACAGAAAGATTTAAAAAAAAAAAAGCTAAATATGACCTACACTCAAATACTTCAAAACGCTGCAACACAATGGTCTAGTGACGATTCATTAGGGGAAATTACATGTAAATGCTTAGAGTAATCATAAATCGAAAAATAGTTATTCTATTAGTAGAATTTCAAATTTATTTACCGTATATTTTGGCGTAGAACTAGCACTTTTGAAACAACAACAACAACAATTAAAAAAAGAAAGAAAGAAAGAAAGAAAAATCATGCTTTAAGTATAGATTATGAAACACTTTCCAACACTTCCTGAAATCTTTAAACTAAAATTAAACTAAAAATTATAAACTAAAAATTAATCAAAACTTCTTTATTTAAGGAAATAAGGTAAATAAGATAACAAAGTAAAAATTTTAGAAAACAGATAAATCATTTGAAAAACTGATTTCAGCAGTTGACGTCCATAGCCAAATATATATTCCAATTTCTTTTGAACAGTCCTGCAAGTTGATATATATACTATATAATGGGAAGATTTAGTTTAGCATGAAAACACATAAGAGGTTGAAATATCTCTTTCAGCATTTTATACTAATAAATGGAAACATACTTAAATACTTTTATTCAGCCCTGTAGTTTACCTGGTAACTTTATTACGTGCCACTATTTATCTAAAATTTAATTCAAACTAAAACACTCTTAAAACTACTGAAATCACATTTCCAAACATTATTATCCATAGACAGCCATGTATCCAATTCTTTGCGTGGCCCTGTGTATCATTTTATCTATATTCTATAAACATTTCTTAGTGAACTAAATGCACTTCAGCGTAAAAATGCATAACTAATTTAAAGAACACCTTTAAGCAATTTACGCTCATACTCAATTTTACGCTCAACCTTTACGAATTCTTTTGCGTAGCCCTGTATATCAACTATAGCATTTATACTCACCATATAGTATGCATATATATAGTGAAATTTAAAATCGCATATCATAATTAAAAATGCATTTCCTGCCATCGTCGCTAATATACAGTACTTCGGATACAATATACTATCGGAAATCTTTTATGTGTCGCTGTAAATGCTATGCACTTCGTATTATACATGAAATAACTTATAGTTAGTAAGCCTCAGTGACGTATATTAATTTCATTATATGAAGCGTTCAGAAGACAATCCGACTAACTCCATTTTAAGTGGCGTTTTTTTTAAACAAAGGAGCATTGAAAATTTTCTCTGTAATTATACAGTGATAAAAAAATTACCCTTGATTAAAAGAAAATTAATGAGTTCAACCAAAATATCCTGAAAAAAAACTATATAGATACAATATTTTTATAGTTACAATAACTTTAACACGTTAAGCGCCACGTCAGTCACCGGTGACTGACACTGAACTTTACGTTTAGAACGCTTCATTCACCGATGACTGACGGTCTAAAATATGATATAAAACTAAATATATATCTATTATTTTAAATAATTACTCAAAATGTATTTAAAATTTACTTACCTTTTATTTATTGCAGAATTATACTTTCTTAAAAATTACTTAAAACATTGTAAATTTTTCAGCTTCAGTGTCAGTCCCCGTGACACTCAATGTGTTAACTGTTTATACTGAAAATTTTTATTTGATGGAGTTAATCGATTTGTGCACTGAACGGATCATATATGAAATAGTTTAACATAATTAAAATACGCCGCAAACAACCCCCCTCCCTTCCCCTCACATACCATTATGTAACGGAATTCTTTTGTGTGGCCCTTTAAATGAATAATAGCTATTTTTTGCACCGCATATCCTACAGAATGCATATTTTAGTGCACTTCATAAATGCATATCAATTTTATTATATTTGAAAGGGTGTACCATCATTAAAATTCATTTGAAACGATTTTTTCCCATTTGCCGTAATGTAACGGACTGTCTCTGTAAATGAACTGAATATGCTACAAGCTTCATTTGAAACAGGGATCGTGCTATGGTAAACGTCAATAACATCCACAAGTTTCAGGGCAATCCGAGTATATTTACGAGAGTTAGAGCGCGGACAGACGGCCAGACAAGCCGAGCATAAATACTTTTCAACTTTGTTGGAAAGTGTTAAAAAAAGATAAAATTTTACAGGTGAGCGTTATACGGCAAGTATAAAAGTGAAAGCTTTAAGATTAAGCATAACAAATTGAGATTTCTAATATATTAATGAACAACAGAAGAAGCCGTGATTATTTGAATGAAAAAGGGTGCGATTCCAAACGCTTTGTAAAGTTTCTAGCGTATGCCCTTTTGCATTTGCGTATTTTATTATTATTACTAATTATTATACTTTTAATGCTCTTTATTGTACTTTTATGATACATATCTCATGCAGTATTTTTTTTTTTTTTTTTTTTTTTTTTTTTTTTATGTAAAAAGAGAAGTGGGATGAGTATGGCGAATACATATCTTAAAATAGAAAAGTACAAATTGTAGGTCTGAATCGTAAGTCTCAAACCCTAAGTGCGCGTCACATGCCGAAGCACGTTATACGCCGGAATATAAACTAATTATTTATAAAAAATGAAAATATTTTTTCAAATGCCTGTATTTTTAGTGCTCGTTTCGGTATATAGGTAAGATCGGGAAAAACAATGTCATGATGGGCATTGACGATGGGCAGAAAAAGGTTCTTATCTACCCTTCGCCTTTAAAATCTTAGAAAATCAGGTTCTTGCCTGGATTTTGCTTGTTTGTTTGTTTACTTGTTTTCCAGAGACATCCTACGCCGCAGGGATTCGAAACCTGTGGAATGCGTGCCCGAGGTATGTGGCATGTAAGAAAGTTTGTCTGACACACAAACAACTATAAATAATAATAATACCTTTATGGGGGAAATCAATGTTATGTTTGTTACTAAAATTTCGTTTAACACTCGTAGGCTGTTAAAAATAAATCAGTTATTTGTGACCGAATTAATTGCTTTGTAAATTTAATTATAGGGATTATAAATTTCCTTGCAGGCACCCTTTTGACGTGAAACCTGTATGTTATTATAGGATTTAAAATGCATTATTTTTCCTACTTAATTTTTAAAAAATAGTTCAAATAATAAAATGCTTACCGCATCCACTACTATAATCATGTAATCAAACAAGTACAAAATATGCATCAGATTCGGCATTAAACGCATACAACAAAGAAATTTTTCATTTATCAATTGAAGAGCAGGCTGGCAGTTTAGCCACCTGTTTCTATTCAGAAATTCCTAACTCATACCAGAAATTCTGAATAGTATTTTAAAATTTATTTAGTGGCAGGCATTTCCTGAATATGTAAAGTAAAAATTCTTCTTTCGGAATTTCTGAATAAAAAAAAGGAAGTCAAGCTGCCAATTCTGTTGAAGAGTCCGGCGAAAAACTACCTCAGTCTGCGTTTTCATAAAGTCCCCCCCCCCCCCTTGAACCGTTAAATTATTCTTTCGTATTTCAATGCTATTTGGCTAAGGTATTAATACTATTGGTCCAGGCAATAGGGAATTTTACCTAGCAAAATTAATGGTAGTTCTGAAAATCGGCTTACTTTATGTTTTTTGGGTCGCTGAATCCGAATTTGTAACTTCCCACCAAAATTTCCCCCGTCACCCCCTCCCCCCCCCCCCTTCCCTCCAAATTTTGGTAAAATGCCCCCCAAAAAAGAAAAAAAATCAACTTTTTTATTGTTTTAGGGGAAAAGAAAGCATTGCGAAGTTCAGAAACTAGACAAAATTTGTAACAAATAGGATGCATGACATTATGATGTAGGATAAACGGGGAGAGAGGGAGCTGCCTCGGCACATCCCCCCCCCCCCGCGCTTTTCTCAAAAACCAATTTTTTTCAATAAATCAATTTTTTGGGGGCTTGCCGGGTGAAATTTTGGTGGGAAGTTACAAATTCGGATTCAGCTACCCAAAAAACATAAAGTGAGTCGTAATCCAGAACTAGTATTAATTTTTCTAGGTAAAATCCCCTATTGCCTGGGCTTCATAATTTAGTGTAGGTAGCGCAGCAGTGCATGTTCAGAGGCAGCCCTTCCCCTTCCCATTCATCCTACGTCATAATGTCATATATCCTATTTGTTTCAAATTTTGTCTAGTTTCTGAATTTCGTAATGCTTTTCCCCTAAAACAATAATAAATTTAAGTTAAAAACAACTATTTGGGGGGGGGGGGGGGATTTTGGAGAGAAGTTAAAAATTCGGATTCAGCGACCCAAAAAACTTAAAGTAAACCTTATAGAGAAAGTTCGGAGGGGAGATGGGAGGGCGGATGTAAACGTGTGAGTGGTTAAGTGGAATTGCGCAACTTAGTTCAAACAGCACCGCGCGCATGTTCCGAGGCAGATCCCCCTTTCCCCTCCATCCTAAGTCATAATGTCATATGTCTAATTTGTTGCAAATTTTGTCCACTTTCTGGTACTTTCTGGTACTTTTCCTAGATACTTTTCCCCTAAAACATTAAAAAAAATTGATTTTTTAGTAAAAACCTTTTTTTTGGGGGGGGGGGGCATTTTACCAAAATTTGGGGGGGTTGCCGGGGGAAATTTTGGTGGGAAGTTAAAAATTCGGATTCAGCGACCCAAAAAACATATAGTAAGCCTTTTTCCAGAACTACCATGAATTTTGCTAGGTAGAACTCCTATAGAGTCTATATTGCCTGGACTATATCAATAATTTGGGAATAGAATTTAGGAAAAATTGTTTCGGAAAAAATTCCATTAAAATGAATTCTTAATTAAGATATTTTGTAAGTTAGAATGTTAATGGCGCTTTAGAATGTCGATAAACAATGTTTCTAAGATTTTCGGAGCGCACTTGATACAAGAAAGTTCGCTATCACTGGGATATATTGTCAGAGACTATCAAAGGCAATTTTTATTTGTACAAACCTTAAACTGTAAGTAAAAATATTACAATTCACCTGAAAAATGAGTATAATATTTTCTTTACTTTTTTTCAATTATACTTCGTAAAGACTTTCGGATTTTTAAGCAATAAAAGTATAAGAGTACATCCTCCCCTTGTTTACCAAATCGTTCGGTGCATTTAGATTAAATATACGAAAACACGGAGTGGATTAAATATATGAAACTCGTGTTCCAAATTAGATGTCTGTATCAGTTTTCATAAAATAGTCATAGTTTATAGGCTACATCATCCGATTTCACTGGAACTCGAACCGATCTCTGATCGATAAATTGATAAAAAAGGTTCGATAAATTGATAAAATTGGGTTGTGCAATCAATGCTGAACTAGTAGGATGCACGGTATGGTAACCCAATTTTACCCGAACCCGAACTGATCCATGTGTTGTGTCATTAATTTGGTAAAATTGGATTACTCAATCCTATGCTACACTCAAGTAAAATGCACTATAGTAACCCGATAAATAAACCGATTTCACCCAAACCCGAACCACCATAGTTCGAATTGATCCACATAATGTGTCGGTAAGTTTGGTAAAATTGGGTTATTCAGTCCATTGCTGAATTCTTAGTAATATGCACGGTATGGTAAACCGATAGGTAACCCGATTTCACCCGACCGCGGTCCGATCAGCGTGTCTGGTTGGTACACTGGTAAAATAGTATTACTGAATGATATGGAATGAAAGGCAGTTACACTGTAAAAAAAAATCTGTAATTTTTACAGAAAATAATTGTATTTTTTAATAATTGTAATGCCCTATGGGTTTTTCTACGAGATTAAATACTCGCCCTAAATTTTATGATTATGATATACTAAAAAAATTCTAATTATTTAATTTCTGTTATGACTTATAATAAATAGAAACCTAAAGGGTAAGCAACTGAATAAGCTCATTTATAATTAAGCTCTTTTTAACACTTTCCAACAAAGTTGAAAAGTGTTTATGAATTCGGTTTGTCTAGCTATCTGTCTGTCTGTCTGTCCGTGCTCTAACTCACGTAAATATCGACCGATTGCCATGAAATTCCTAGATGTTATTGAGAATCATCACAGAGTGTTCGGTATTGAAAATGAAGTGTGTACCATTTACAGTTCATTTACAGCGACATTCAAAAGATTGCCGTTACATTACTGTCTATAGAAAAAAATCGTTTGCTTTATATTTTAATGATATTACACTATTTTAAACATACTCAAATTTATATACATCACCTAGGTGTACTGCACGGCGCTAACTGAAGAATTGGGTGTGCATAGAATTTATCGTTCATTTACAGGGACACACAAAAGAATTTGGCTACAGAAGAAATTGAACTATTGAAGCCTATGAACAATAATTGCTGGAAGTGCGTTTTCAGTTGTGGTACGCGCGCGTTTTTAAATTGAACAATTTTTTTTTTAAATATTACTTGGTGTGTATAATTTCTATAGATCATATACAGGGCTGCACAAAAGTTCTCAAGTACATTTCGATTTATTCACGGAAATTGCTGAATGGAAAATTTCAACTGTGCTATTCGTTTAACTGAACTAACTGTTAGCATACTATTTAGCATACATACAAATTTATAGATCATATACAGTGCTGCACAAAAAAATGACATTTTTCCGACTGTTGATTGTGATAGCAGAAATTGGATTTTCAAATGCGATATGAGTTTTTCAAACTGTTTATTTAGACATTATATTTCATTTTAATAAACTGTGAAATTTTGTTACTGTATTCTGAATGTTTTGGAAAGAATTAGAGTTGTGGGGAAAAACAGTAAACAACCCTTACTAACACCGCAAAAAATTATCGTAGAAGAAAGTTACTGGTACCACACGAATGGTAATAAAGTCTACTTTTAAATGATGCATATAAAATTTGCTTAGGGGCCACCTACATATTAAAACGAACCATAACTTTATTTTTTTCAACAGAAGTGCACAATTCTGACAGCATAAATGAACTCTACACCCTTCAATTAGCCTAAAAACAAATTTTTATGCAATTCGTACGATAAGTTTCCGGGAAATTAATTATTTTAAAACGAGCGTATTTTAGGAACTGTATCCTAAGTTCGGTACTCGATTGTTGACCGAGAGAGCTCCCTTCTTGATCAAGGCAGCTTATGTGCCACTCAAGCAGTCATTGAAGACTGCTAGATTACAGGATAGCATCAAAATACTTAGTCACTTCTATCATAGACGGGCCCCTTAAACCATCATTTTGCCTTTTTTTAAGCATAATTTAAAAACTACTCAGAAGAAAAATGTGAAATTTTGGATTTCCATAAAGTAGGACTTAATAAATCTAAATCCATCAAAAAAAATTGTAGTTTGCATTTCATAATTCATATCATAAAATTATAAAAATTGCAAATTCAACGTATTTATCTTTGGTTATTTTAGTATTGTTGCTGCACAAAAAAATTTCACATTAATAAAATATTAATAAAAATATGAAAATGTAATTTAACATTAGAAGCACTAAATTTTGAATGTTTATAATTCAAAATCTTATCATTCAAATGACTTGAAATTTGGTGACTAGGCATAGTTTGAACCGAAGATTTGAAATATCTTGTTAAAATTGGGTATCGTCATTGAAAAAAAAGGAAGTTTGGGTTCGTTTTAATATGTAGATGGCCCTCTAAGAAAATTTGATATACATCATTTAAAAATAGACTAGTAGTATCGTTCGGTACCAGTAACTTTCTTCTACGATAATTTGTTGAGGAGTTAATAGGGGGTGTTTACTTTTTTTTTCCACGGCTGTACATAACCAAGCATGATTTTTCGTTTTATACATTAACACTAATTCAAAAAATAAAACAACCATTTTCCAGTATAGAAAGTTTTGGAGTATTTTTCTTTAACTGGCAAAAATATCTGTAATTTTCTTAGTAAATGCATTCCCTTCAACTGAATGTTTTCCAATAAAATAGTGACAGTAATGTAATCATGTTATGGAAAAACATCAATTTACTATCTTTTTAGACACATAAAGTAAATTCGTTTTGAAAGACAGAGAAAATTACGCACGCAAACTATTTATACACAGGATTTATTGATATTGTATTACACTATTTTATTATTTTAGTACCACTTTCCTTGCTTCAGGATTTCAAAATTATGTTTTAAAAAAATTATAGTTACTAATTAAAATTCGTACTGTTTATGCGATGAGTAAAATTATCGCCTTTTATTTAAGTTCAATAACTTGTTCGATTTGTCCTCTAATTTTACTCTGAAAACAGATACTAGTTGAGACTGACAAGGAAAGTCTCCATACTGGCATACTCCGAATAATCTGAAAAAAATTATAGAATGTTTTACTCATGAGGATAGATATGTTTATAAAAAAATTTCGGTGGAAACTCGATAGAGCGTCCGTAAAAAAATATTGAAAATTTCGATATTTGGAGATTTATCACCGGTTGGCGACGGAATAAAATTTCAAAAAATACTTTTTTATGTCAAATACTCTTTAAGATAAAAATGTTTCATGTTGAACTTGTTTAAATAAATTTAATGTAAATAACTTTAGTTTTGTCAGTTTTAGTTTGATGTAACTATAGTTTTGTCATATATACATATTTATAATGAAAGTTAACTATCAAATTTTATAAATTAAAACAAAATTTAAATTAATTAAAATTGTTTCAATCTCAAAATTAAGTTCAATTGAGCACTATCGATTCAATTTTGTTGCTATATGTAAACAACGACTTCTTTGATATTGAAATCAATAACTGCAGCATTCTTCATCTTGCTTTTATTTTGGAATACGCTTAAACATGTGAAAATATTTTTTACTTTATGAAATTGTTTTTAAAGTAATAAAATTAAATAACAAGCAACATAAATATGCAATACCAAAAAATATTTATTTAAACTCTCTGGTTGTTTAAGTTCAAATTCATTAAATACTACTTACACGCATTCTAAAAATCAATTAACAAGCAATTTTCAGGTGCATTAAAATCGTTTGCTTTTGGCGAGGAAAAGTAATGCTCGCCAAATCGCGTCACGCTTTCGTCTTTTCGAGCCAAATACTCGAAAGTATTTTATTTTTTTTACAGACTTTCTACTGTAATTCCGCAGCTAAATTTGACTGATCCTTTATTACATACATAAGTAGTTTAATTAGTATTTTTTTTCAAAATTTTCTAAGTATGCCCGGTAAGGAGAACTTCCATGTGAGAGGGGTTGCAAATCCCTTCGTTCACATTATGTGTTCGACTTCCAATGTTGTCTTGAACAGAGGATTTTAAAGTTACATAAAATACAAAACAAAGGAGAGACAAAACATAATCATAAACATATTTCGACTAAATCCTGTTCAGTGTTTCCAAATCCAGCGGGCTATTTATTCAGAAATTTCAAAATCTTACCAGAAATTTTGCACAGTGCTTTTTATTTCCTTTCTGTAACGATAGACATTCCGCGAGTAAAAGAAAAGAAAATTACTATGTAAAAATCTCTGGTGTGAATTTTGAATTTCTAAATGAAAAATCCACTAAGGTATTGCACCACTGATAATGTTATAAAGTATGTATTTAGAAAAGCAGAGAATTTAACACTGTTTAACCATCTCGCTGCGCATCCCGCGATTTCCGCAGGCAACGTAAAAGTAGCAAAATTTACGCAACTCAGAATTTCGGTGATATTTTTTTTATGATCTATATTCTATATTAAAAAAGGAACTATTTTGCAAAAGAATTTTATATAATGAAGAGAACGAAGCTTTTTTTCATCTGGATAAATCATATTCAATGGCTGAAGTAGCACAGTTGAGATTTTCCAACAGAGCGAAAAATGTCCAGACCAGGAATCGAACCTGGATACGTGGCTTGCCGTTCCAATGCTTTACTTGTTAAGCTATCTGGACGATACCTGACTGACATAATTCACTCTTATTACGCAGCCATGTCCGACAAATAAGAGTGAATTATGCACAACCAGGTATCGTCCGGATAGCTTAACAGGTAAAGCATTGGCACGGCAAGCCAAGTATCCAGATTTGATTCCTGGTCTGGACATTTTTCGCTCTGTCGGAAAAATCTCAACTGTGCGACTCCAGCCATTGGATAGAATTTTATATATTTTAACTCTAAAATATATGTAGATTTGAAATATGTAATAAAATAAATGCTCAATTTTTTAACTTATTTTAATTTTTAAAAAAATTACACAGCGAGAGGGTTTATGGAAGATCGTAAAAAATAAGCCACAAGGTTTGGAAACAAAGGTAAAGAAAGGAATATGCGAGGTATGGCAACACTGATTGATAATTTTACTGTCTGATGTAGGTTTTTTCAACCTCTTCATTTTTTTTTAGATTTATTTATTTAATAGGAATTCAAAAAGAAAAAAAAAGGGAGGGGGACAATAAAAATTCACAAAATAAATAAATAACTTCCACATTTGCAGCCGCTGAGCGTTAATGACAATTTATGAGTGAAATGATTTCTTAAAAAATAAGAAACTAACAATAAATTTCTCTCTTGCATTTCTAGAAATTATTAAAACTTAATACATTGAATACATCGGATATTATTTTTATTAAATATTAACCATTTTTTCAAATAATCCAACAACACTGACTGCCAAAGAATTACGTCACCTTCTTTTTGTATCTCTAACTGTACATAATAACATTATTAGTGCAGCCGAACTATAAAATTTTTACTTCTCTTGTTGAGGGATTCTGTGGTGAATAAAATATTATCAAATTTTTGTTCTTTTTATTATTGACAGTAACTATAATCTACTAAAAAATAACTTTTCAAAAGTAAAAAAAAAAAAAAAGAAAAGAAAAGAAAAGAAAAAAGGTGAAAGTTGTGGCTAAAAAATAGTGTGATATCAAATTTCCAAGCTTATATTACGGTACTTATTTAACATTTTTTGATAAAAATTTACCATATGTAAGTCGAGTACCTAAGTATGCGTTGATAGAAAGCCTTTTCTCCTTTACTAAATACATCATAACGTGTTTCTGAAAATTATATATATTTTTTAATTATGCATGATGGGCCATCTTTCCATATTTTACACAAATTTCTAAGCACACAAGTTCATTGTTAAGATTGGAAGTTCGAAATTGTTACTAAAGCAAACATTTTATTCTTTTAATTTATGGAAATGAGTGCCTAAAAATTTGTGTCTAAAAATAAAGCTGAAGTAACTTCAGGTTTCATCTTATGATTCTCTTTTTTCGGAGGGGGGTTAATTAATTAGTTAAAGCAGTAAAAATCAATTTGTTTTTTCGAAATAAAAAACTTTCTTAATTTATCTGTCTGTAGCTAAAGCTAGAAGTTCGAAATTCTTAATAATGCAAATATATTACGAGCTTGAGTGCTTAGAAATTTGTGTAAAATATGGAAAGATGGCCGCCAAGCCCATCATGCATAATTAAAAAATATATATAATTTTCAGAAACACGTTATGATGTATTTAGTAAAGGAGAAAAGGCTTTCTATCAACGCATACTTAGGTACTCGACTTACATATGGTAAATTTTTATCAAAAAATGTTAAATAAGTACCGTAATATAAGCTTGGAAATTTGATATCACACTATTTTTTAGCCACAACTTTCACCTTTTTTCTTTTTTTTTTTTTTTTTTTTTTTTTTTTTACTTTTGAAAAGTTGTTTTTTAGTAGATATCAGTTCTTTTTTTTAAAACAAATGATATATAATTGAAATAATTCTACTAGCTCAAATTAAAATTAGTCCTTGTATAGCCTTTATAAGCAGGGAGCAAGCACAATATTGTACATTTTGTTTACCTATCATTCAATTTTTATAGTGATTAATAATTTAAAAGTAAGGAAAGTCAATTTCTTCTTTCAAAGTATCAGTCTTTCTCAATTTATATCTCCTTAAAATTTTTTACGAAAGATGAAAATTTAGTAAAAAACAGAGTCGAAATAAAATATATGTTTACAGTTAGTCTGTCAGTTAATTGTTTTTTCTATTTTTTTTTTTTTTTTTTTTTTTTTTTTTTTTGCTGGCGGTTTTGCAAAATAAATTTACCTTTACAAATACCTACGGTTAATCCGAGAATGAGACCCCGCAGGCATCTAAAGAATCGAAGATCTGTAAATCTAGCAATTTTAGATAATAAAGGAACATTTTTGATTAAAAAAATCTAAAAATTTGAAGATATAAACTGTACATATAACTTCAACTTCATTTAGATCGTGTTATAGAGAAGAAAGAATAAATATGTAATTTTACTCAAGTCTGTTTATCCATAGCTATTTGCATAAATGTGAGGATATTAATTTACTATAAAATTTCCCCTAAATTGATTATCTTTAATAGTCTATTATTAAAGCCGTATATACATTAGAATTAAATATTTTTCGGTTGAAAATTGCCTGAAATCTATAGTCTTATCGTTCGTCAATTTTTTTTTTTTTTTTTTTTTTTTTTTTTTTTTATGCCCAGATTCTTTTTCTGAACTCTGACAAAAGATCACAGACATATTGAAGCTATCTTATATCTTTCTATCGTATTTCCTTTTTGAGGGGGGGGGGGGGGGGTGAGGAAGAGCCCTTAAGAACTTCGTTTTGTTCTCAGAATTCTGAATTATTCATTCAAAAGATCTACCTACATAAGTCTTGTGGCAGAATTTTCATTAGCTAAGAGTTGCATCAAGTTATACATCATGTGAATCTATTAAATTACTTTTGTGAAATACTAGATGGGAGCCATTGATATTTCCAGACCATTTGCCTACATTTTAAACTTGAATCATTTACTACTATTCATTAATTTTCTATGCGAATTAAAGAAGTCGTTGTTTCCATGCCAACTGTACCTTTCACTATTGCTTGCTTTGACATTTGAAGTCCACCGAAGTGCAATGCTTTGGGGGCTATAGCTACTATGGCTGTCGCCTCGAATGATCCTTATTATACAGAAACAACAACAAGTCACAACAATTTTTATTTTTCATTACATATATTATATTACTACAATGGGACATTCACAATTACATCCATGTCTTACCCGAGGATTCGAACCCGGGCCCGAGCCGTGGCAGTAGCTGTCGCTACCGACCACGTCACTGGGCGACATATTGCTTGCTTGTTTGTTTGTTTGATTTATTGAACACATACATCATATCACATGCTGATCACGGCGGGATTCGGATCTGCTTCCACCTACGCACTCAAGCGATTAGCGGCATGGTGTCGTATCCACTCAGCCACGGTGGGCCACTATTGCTTTCTCTAATGCCCAGATACTCAAATTTAACCAACTGCACTTAGAATCATGGTCATAACAGAGAACATTTATATGTTAGAGCAGTGTTGCCAGTGGGCTACTTTTTTTTAATTCAGATTTCTTGATTGCCAGCACTTATTATAAACGGTAAAATTCTCTTTGTCTTCGCCTTAATTAATATGTCATTAAATAAGGCGCATTTTACAATTTGAAAAAAGTGGTGCCAATCAAGTATCTGAATTAAAAAAAGTAGCCCAACTGACAACACTGTGTTAGAGTGGTGACATATGCACAAGTCGTGTACTCATATTCAATTTTTTGTCCAAAGTACGGTAACTCAGTTTTCAGTAATAGACGAGGAAGATTTCAATTAAACTAACCAGAAAAGTTAACAAACATTGGCTTTCTGATTTGATTTTATTCAAAATTGTTTTAACCAACCAAAGTTAATGTCCGGGATCCAGATAAATTTTTCTCTGTTAGTAAAATTACATTGACCAATCAGTAGCCTCCATCCTTGCAGGCTTTTCGGTGTTTAATGCAAACATCAAAAAGTTCGGAAAAATGCAGACGTCTGATTGATCAATCTCATCCCGCTAATAGTGAAAAATCTATCTTGATCCCGGCCTATTCAACGGCCTTTAAATATTGGAGAAAGCCTTGACACGTGTCAGGAAAACGTCACACAAAGCAGGCAAAACAAAGAAGAAAAATCATTCATTGGCTCGTTCATATTCACGAGCCAATGAATGATTTTGTTTCTTTGCTTTGCCTGCTTTGTGTGATGTTTACGTGACGCGAGTCAAGACTTTCTCAAATATTTAGGAGGCTTTGGCTTATTTCACCACCATGAAGTTATGAAATGAGAGGAACAGACATGTCAATCTTCCCGTGTGAAAAACTGGTTAAAAAAACGAGTTCTTTCCCTCTCTTCTGCCCTTTTCTCTCTTGATTTTGACCTATAGCAGCCCATTTAGCAGTCTCCAGTACAAGATGCCGCTATATACGGTGGACGCAGGAGGGAGGGTGTTAGCGCGACCAATGACATAATAGGCCAGTTCATGATGTTTAAAAGTCACACGGAGTTGGATCGAGGCTAACGAAAAAGACAGGCTACCGCGGTGGGTCCGATTCTTCTTTTTTTACAAACCGCTGGAGTCACGTGATGCTCTTTTCACGCACCTTCTTTGGTGCATTCGAGCATCACGTGACTCCAGCGGTCTGTAAAAAAAGAAGAATCGGACCCACCGCGGCAGCCTGTCTTTTTCGTTAGCCTCAGAGTTGGATCATCTTTACACGATGATTAGTACAAAGCTGCGCGCCGATTTTTTTTTTTTGTCCATTGACGTGTACAGATAATCAACTCCGTGTGACGTTATAAACTGGCCTTATATGTTGTTGGCCACAGTTTAGGAACAGCTACAAAAGACTACATCTATATCTACTCCGAGGTAAACGTAAAAGACAGGCTACCGCGGTGCTACAGCGCCTAGAATATATAGTGTGGAAATCGGCTATCCCAGTAATACTTTAAAAAGTGCTAAAATATTGGATCTCTTAAATTTCAAATGATGCTGAAATCAAATGAGTCGATCACAGCGATATCTGCAGGATATTTCCTAAAACTTCATGACGATTTGATAACAGCGTCTAGAATACCTAGTGTCGAAATATTTTATTAAACAACGCTAAAAATTTGTATCCCATAAATGATCGACGATACTGCTAAAATCCCAAGTGTCGATCGCAGCGAAATCTGCGGGATTTTCGTATTACATTGTATAGACTAGCAATATCTTGCAGTTATAGAAAATATCCTGCAGATGTCGCTGCGATCTGTATATTTCAGCAGCATCGTTGCACATTTAAGGATACAATATTTTAGCACTTTTTTAAGTATTACAGGGATAGCCAATTTCCACACAATATATTCTAGGCGTTATAATTTGGTCTAGATGCTGTAGCATTTTTTTTTTTACATTTTATTGACATTCATCTGACCTGTGTGCTTGGCGTCAAGCCCGCTGTACACCGTTAAAAATACCGTGAAAAATTACCTCTGTTTTTAAAGGCTTTCTATTTTCTGACCAATGAGAACGCTCCATATGTACTTATGTAGCGTTCTCATTGGTCAGAAAATAGATAGCCTTTAAAAACAGAGGTAATTTGTCACGATATTTTTAACAGTGTAATAATACGATGTTTACTTTGGAAGTATATCACAGATGTCGCTGCGATCAGCTCCCTGGATTTCAGCGTCAGTGCACATTTAAGGGATACAATTTTTTAGCGCTGCTTGGATAGCAAATTTCCACATTATGTATTCTAGACGCTATAGCGGTGCATTACACGTGTCTCTTTCTTCTTTAAAAAATATCCTGCAGATGTCGCTGCAAATGACTGTTTGGAATTCAACATCGTTGTACATTTAAGGGATTCACTATTTCCGCGCTTTTTTAAGTATTGCTGGGATAGTCGATTTCTACAACATATAATCTACGCCTATAACGGAGTTATAGTATCTAGAAGATATAGTTTAAAAATCGGCTTATTAAAAAGGTGCTAAAAAATTGTATCCCATAAATGTTGAACGAGGCTGAACGATGAATGTCGATCACAGCGACACATGGTAATTCCAACGTAACTATTTCAAAAGACATCAAATGAGAAAACGTTTCGCTCAGAGGAGATCTGGAAAATGTTGCTACTATCGACATTTGTCATTCAGTATTTTTCAATATTTATGGGATTCAATTTTTAGCAATTTTTAAAGTATTACTGGAATAGCCGGTTTCCACACCATGACCAGGATCTAGGTAGATTTTTCTTTGTTATCGCAACGAGATTGACCAATCAGAAGCCAGAATTATTGCTAACTTTTCACTGTTTGCAAAAATGTACCTGGATCTCGGTCTATATTTCTAGACGTTATAACTGAGCTCAGAAATAGTACAGAAAGCAAACTCCGTATTTTGATACATTAATGCCGGGATCCAATTAGGAACACGTGTGCTATAACGAAGTAGCGACATATGGCCAATAAAGGTTTATTGGTAGAAGTGATAAAAACAAATCGTTAAAGGTCTTTGCGAGCGTGTCATTATCGTCAGGCTAATGCATATTGAATTCTTTCCCTAGTCTAATAAAGCTCGTCCATGCGCGTATCGTCTAATGGAGGATATTCAAAATATGGGTTCAAGGCTGAAAAAGTCACGGGGTACCGGCAATTTACCTAAAGAACTTCTAACTGATAAGAAGGGAAACAAGAAACTACTACTGCTTTCTCTGGTGAACTGTTTCATTGGCTAGCGGGGATTTACATTACGTCGACGGAGCCTTCCCTTCTTTACGTTAGACGTTTTTGCCTTGACCACGTGATCATAACGTAGATAAAATAGCCTCTATTCAAGAAAGTGGATTGCCGTACTATGGCACCTAGAATATATAGTGTGGAAATTGGCTATCCCTGTAATACTTAAAAAAGTGCTAAAATATTGTATCCCTTAACTGTGCAACGATGCTGCTGAAATATACAGATCACAGCGACATCTGCAGGATATTTTCTCAAACTGCAAGATATTGCTAGTCTATACAATGTAATACTAAATCCCGCAGATGTCGCTGTGATCGATACTTGGGATTTTAGCAGTATCGTCGCACATTTAAGGGATACAAATTTTTAGCGTTGTTTGGATAGCATATTTCCACACCAGGTATTCTAGACGCTGTAGCCATACTTTCGGCAAAAACTTGAAATGAGCATGCTTCTTGTACATATATCACCACTCTTATGTATAAAGGCTCTCTGTTATGGTGTTGATTCTGAGCGCTCTTTGTTAAATTTCTATATTTGTGTTTTAGAAAAAGCAATACAGAAAAGTACTGTTACTATGGAAACAACAACTTCTTTAATATCAAAATGTATAGCAAAGGAGTTCAGAATCACTGCCTTAAATAGTTTCGAATATGTAATGTTGTTATGACAATCAATAACCTTCCTGGATGTGGAAATGCAAAATTGTGTTCAACATAATGGAGGATATTCCATCTACATTTTGATCACGTGGTCAAGGTAAAAACTTCTATCGTAAAGAAGTGGAGGCTCCGTAGACGTGTAATGTAAATCCCCGCTAGCCAATGAAACGGTTCATATGAGGCAAAGTAGTAGTATCTTCCCTTCTTATCAGTTAGAAGTTCTTTGGATAAATTACCGGTATCACGTGACTTATTTCAGCCTCGAACCCATATTTGGAATATCCTCCATTGGGTGCAATCTAGATAGATTTTTGGCTGTTAGAGAAACGAGATTCATCAATCAGAAGCCTGCATTTTTGTGAACTTTTCGCTGTTTGCAGAAATGCAGGCTATTGATTGGTGATTCTCGTTTCGCTAACAGCGAAAATCTATCTGGATCCTAGCCTACATTTCTACAAACATTGCACTTCATCCACGGCACTAAAAAAATGACTCAAAACTTTCATGACATAGGCCGGGATCCAGAAACAGCAAATATTCTCAAACATGCAGGCTTCTGATTGGTCAAACTCATTTCGCTAACAGCGAAAAATCTATCTGAATCTCAGCCATAGTTATCTTCGATGAAATCAATGCAAAAGGATAATATAAAAGGAAAGTATAAGATTTCTAAAATATTTTGGCGGGTTTATCGCTATTTGGCATAATTTGTAAACTTTAGAACTAATTAACAGTTTTTCGCTAATTATGAATAGAAAATTAATGTTTTTAAAGCTGAATTTTATAAAAGCACGTAGATTGAGTAAATATCTATCCAAAAATTCAATCCTTACGTTTTTCTGTCCATTATTTAAATCTCTACCTCGATTGAAACATAAGTTGTGACGAAGAAAATAAATCTGTCATTTTCAGTATCTCGACGTTATTTTAAAAAATCTATATCTCTGTTTATAATTAATTTATGAGGATGCATTTGATCTCTAATTGAAGATCTTCTTTATTAAGTCCTTCTGGTGTTGGTTTTATTTTTCTGCGATGATTGCTTCTTTTGATATGGGAAATTTTACGCTGGCATATTTCGTCCATTTAACATGGAGAAGTTGTCTGCAGTATAATAAGCAGTTACGGTGTCTTGCCGTTATTCTTGGCTTTTTTTTGGCAGGGTTAGCATTTTTTTTTTCAGCTTGGCTTGGCAGAACGACCGTCCTGCTTGATTTTAAAAAACTAAACTTCCACATATGTGGCCAAAGGCGTTAAGAGGTTAATTGTTTCTTATTGATAACTAGAAGATAGTCCGTCAGAATGTCGTGTTTGCATTTTTAAAAGAATGATATAGTATTGCACTATAAAAAGAATTATGAAGTAATAAATGTTACCTTATCTGACTAATAGAGTCAGATGGGGTAAAATAGTTATAAAAATTTCAAACTTAATTTGCAAGAAAATTATTAATTGAATTGATAAAATAATGACATAGAATATGCAAATGAATTCCATTTAAAAAAAATTATAGCCTTCAATTTCTTATCATAAAAAAATAAATAAAAACTGTAAGACTTCAATTCCTAATAAATTTGTTAGCTAATAGTAGAAAAGAACACACGTTATAAGATTGAAAAATCAAATCTAAACAGTAAACATTCACTCGTGAGGCCACTTGAAAGAATATATTTTTTAGGTGTAACAATGGAGTCGCTCACGGCTGTGAACAAAAGATTAAAACAGCCCGAATGTAAAAATTCTAACAATATTGCATTTAATACACACCTTCGCTTGCCTCAAATTGGCATTTTTTAAAGAAAATTCTAATGCATGGAGTTCGTTCAGATCGCTATATTGCCAATGAGCCCCATGAATCGGAAAAGTTCATAATTAAACATTGTTTTTCAAATCGTGAAATGATTCCAAAAAGAAGTAAAATGTTTTTAGTTGCCATTGAGCAAAATTATTGCATCCATGGTCTATATTTTAATGAATCTCAAAGGAATGAATCGCATATTGTTTACCATCGCTGATTCCTGCATGATACGATTTTCAACGTAAGAAACGCGAAAAACATGCATATTTCGATGTATCTCATTACTCAAATTATTTTTGTTTTTCACAATCTTTCTAAAGGTTAATCTTATGCAGCTTTATTGATAAAATTAAATCTCTGAAAATTAAAATAAAATGGCTGATTTTAACGAAAGATTATCGGGATCCGGATGAGTTCGCTCCGGAAGTGTTATACACTTAGCGCTATTTAATACGTAATATCGAATTAAAATATAATACATTTTTTTTTCAGCTATACATTTCGTATGAAAACATTTGATAAAAAAAATAATTAGTTATCTTTTGCAATATTTTTAGTATATTTAAGAATTTTAAAAAAAAGCAATCATTAAAACGAATATTTTTTTTTCAAAATTTTTGCCAACACTATAAAAGTTTGAGCAGTGAATATTAATATATGCATATCTCCTGTTGTTTTCTAATATTCAAACTCCAGTTGTGGAATGAGTGAACGAGACATAAAGGTAATTCGAAAAGTTAGGTTTTGGATTTCTTGTCTGCTTTCTTAATGAGAATCTACAGTGTGTTGTAGACGAAAGAGAAAAAAATAGAAAAAAAAAGGAAACAAAGGAAAAATGGTATATGATATAACACATAAGCGAGATCTGATCCAAATAAATCATATTTTGGATTACTTCTTTGCTTACCTAAATGACAATCCGCAATGTATTGTAAATTAAGTTTAAAGAATGAGAGGATGTAGAAAGATAAAAAGTCATGCATAATACAATATGTAAAGCAGATGTAAAAAGGGGGAGGGGGGATCAGACCTTACTTTCCTTCTTCGGGCTTATTTAAAGCTGTTCTCAAAAATATTTTTCCCTACTCAACGACAAGAAAATTCTTGACTCATTTTAAAACATGTAAGCAACATACTTCCAGGTATGATTATTAAAGCGATTTTTAATCGAACAGTTTTTTTTTCATTTTCTGATAAATAAATGACATCTTGAGTAATAAGCGATTGTTGTCTCAGAACGGCTGTTTATTTCGTTTTCTGCGCTGTCGCGTGTAGAAATTCGGTTCAGTACATCAACTTTGACAGCATTTTCTAATCTTTTGCCTTTATTTAAAAATGGAAAAGCAGTTCGATTGTATAGTTTTTGAAATAAGAGCACTGGCCAATTTGATAGGTTTGCGAACAAATATTAATTTTAAAATGTGTTTAAATTAATCTTAAAAAGTAGATAAGCGAACAACATCAAAGGGAAAACAACAGCCAGTTTTAAATAATAAAATAAGAAGCGAATAAAGGGAAAACAATATTCAGTTCTAAATAATAAAATAAGAGGCGGAATAAAGGGAAAACAATACTTTAATTACGTAAAAATTTCAGTATCATATGCAATAGTTACATGATTGTTGAACACAATTCGTTCTAAAAAACTGTTTGAGAAGTGACTTGTTCCAGAACCAGGGATGTATCAGTTTTAACCATGAGGATTTGGACCAGTGGTTTTAACCGTCCTGATCTATATCAATTTTGACCATTTTGAACACTGAAATTCACTATTCAATTTATATAATACTAATCAAATATATTTTACCAGCATATGTTAAAACTAAGTTGACATTTGTTGAAAATGTCATAATATAAATAACATATAACACCAGCAAACACCAAATTTAAAAAAAAATGTCATAACATAAATAACATAACACCAAGATACAACACAAATGTTTTAGTTATTGTTTTACACAAGCTCTTTTATGTTTTTATGTAATTTGGGTTGAATTTAAAAAAACGATTACAAATAATAAGTTTTGCGGTTGTCTCTAAACTTAGACGGTTCCGTAATTTATTTTGGATTATTCCAAACTTAGAAAATAATCTTTCTATTGGTGAAGAGTTGGCGCAACAGTTCCTTAGATGTAATGTGAATTCAACAAATTTTATGTTAGTGCCTTTAATTTCAATATCTTGTCAGGGTATACAGTACCCTTTTATCTTTTTACTTTCTCCTATATATAGGGGAGAGTAGCCATATTTGGATCGCTGCAATTCTGACATTAATTACAAAAAGAGATGCCTTCAGCTGAAATCCTACTCATCAGAATGTCTTCATTTATGATTAGAAAAAGCACCCGCCTTCCACGTGCTGTTTTCAAACAATTTAAAAAAATTAAAGTTAGCTGTTTTGATCTAATTTTTTTCCTACTAAAGAACGTAAGATAATACTTTAAAACTAAGGTAAGTTGTTATGTTTTCTACATATCCAAATTCATGTGTTTATTGCGCATATTTTTCATGCTGATTTGTTTGCTTTAGTTTTTGTTCTTAATCTTGAGATTATCTGTTTTAAGAAATAGCGCAGTTGCCTTAATTTGACCAATTTGAGTTGCTTAAATTGCACCAGTTATACGATCATAAATTTGAAATGTAAGTAATGAATTTCAAGAAGGCCGCAGCTACAAAAACCCCGAAAATCTAAAGAATCATTTGAAATGTTATCTCCCTTGACAAAATCAGTTAAGTCAAAGTACAGTGGGAGCCAAAAAACAGCTGTGTTAACATCTTCGCCATATAAACTAAACCTTGGAATGAAAAAACAAAAAACGACAAAAAAGAAGCTCTCGCAAAAGCAATTGGAACATCAAATTTTAAAAAATAGGCTAATTTAATTGGAAAGGAAATAATGGAAGGGAAGAACTACAGGCATAAGGTAAATAAATTCTGTTGCAAAAATATGTTTAATGATTCAGAATTTAAAAATAAAAATCAAGACAGTCATGACTGGCTTTGCCTAATTTGTTAGAAAAATAAAATAGCAGAAATAATTCAGTATTCAGGCTGCCAAATATGGTTCCATGTTCATGTTAAGTGTGCTGGAATAAAAAATGAACGAAAGAAATTCATGCGCAACCTTTGTATCACTTCTAACATGGCACTCAAGAAACTGGAAATTAGTTCCATAATTTCTATTCTTAATTATTTATAACTTTGGTTTATATTTTGAATACATTGTGATTTAAAGCAATTACTCTTACTTTCAACAATTTGATTTATATTTCATTGCAGTTGTTTTGTTTGATTGTTTCCATAATCGGAAACTTTGCTTTTAATAAACTTAGTTATCCTCCCTACTCATTAAAACAGCCTAATATTGTTTGGTCCAATTTAGGAGACTGGGGGTCCAACTTAGGTGACCAGTCGCTGAATTTGGACCACTTTTGAAAAAATTTTCAAATTAAAATAAAACATAAGATTTAAAAAAATAAATTATCCTACAGATTTATTTAGTTAGAAGATGAACAGATTGACCACATGTAATGATATTTTGCAGATATTCCAAAAATGAAGTGAGTTACATTTGAAAATAAGTAAAGTGGTCCAAATTTAGCTACTTTCCCCTAAATAAGATGAATGCGTTGGATTCGTGAAATTTTTCAATTTCATTTTTTTTTTTTTACTTTCTTCTATCTTTACAAGAAGAAAGTATTGGATTCATGAAAATTTTCGAATTCCGGTTTTCGACGGATTTACACGTTTTAGGGGTCAGAGATTCCAAAAAACATGTTTTTACAAAATGTCTGTCTGTGACTCTGTGAGTCTGTCTGTCTGTCTGTCTGTCTGTCTGTGTGTATGTGACACAAATTTTGTGGGCGCTCTATCTCAAGAACTAATGCACGGAATTTAATAAAAATTTATATTCAGTGAGTCCCTAATACAAATTGATGCTGATTAGTTTTTGGTGTAAATCGCTCAACAGGTGGCGCTGCTATGCTGCATTTTTCGCGATTTTCGCAATAGCTCTATCTCACGAACTAATGCACGGATTTTGATCAAACTTCAGATTTAGTTAGTCCTTGATATGAATTGATGCTGATTACGTTTTGGTGTAAATCGCCCAACAGATGGCGCTGTTATGATGAATTTTGCAGGATTTACACGATTTCCCCAATAGCTCTATCTTAAGAACAAACGCACGGATTTTCATCAAACTTCAGATTCAGTTAGTCCTTGATATGACTTGCTACTTATTACGTGTTGGTGTAAATCGCCCAACAGGTGGCGCTTCTGTGCTGCCTTTTTCACGATTGCCTCAATAGCTCTATCTATAGAACTAATGGACGAATTTTCATCTAACTTCAGATTTAGTTGTATGTTGACACAAGTTGTTGTTAATTAGGTTTTGGTATTAATCACCCAATAGGTGGCGCTGCTATGCAGGAATTTTCACGATTTTCGCTATAGCTGTATCTCAAAAACTAATGCACGGATTTTCTCCAAACTTCAGATTCAGTCAGACGTTGACATAAGTTGTTGCTGATAAGGATTTGGTATAAATCCCCCAATAGGTGGCGCTACTAGGCAGCATTTTGCTGGATTTAGACGATTTCAGCGATAGTCATATCTCAAGAACTAATGCACGGAATTTCATATCTTTAGAATCCTCATGAGATGCATAGATTGCCATTTAATTTTGGCAGTGTGATAGCGAATTTTGAAGTATTAACATGTATGAGATAGAAGAAAGTTTTGGGATTGGTACATCCGACTAGTTTTTTTATTGATCCAAACATTTTGGAATGTATTGAGATTTTTGAAAAATATCTGTCTGTTTGAGTGTGTGTTTTTTACTTTCTTGTATATACATAAGAATGAAACTCTGGATTTGTTTAAATTTTTTATTTCCGCTTTTTGATGAATTTACTCGTTTTGGATTGTCCTGAATCCAATTTGACTATTTTTTTTTCAATGTTTGTCTGTATATTACACAAATCTTCTGGCTGCTCTAGTTGAGAACTAATGGACAGAAACTCACAAACTTCACATTCAGTTTGACCTTGAGATGAATTGGTTCTGGTTATATGTTGCCTAGCAAGTGATGCTGTTATGCTGTGTTTTTTCCGATTTTCGGTTGCTCCATTTCGGCATCTATGAGATGAAATCTCATCAAAATTCATCTTCGGTTAGACCAGTTCGTTCTTCGATCGAACCCCAAGAGTTCGGTGAGTCAGTTTCAGGGGTTCGGCAGACCTTCGGGGATGTTGCTCTAAATTCATTGCTGATAACGAACTTTTCTTTCTTGTCATGTTTAAGCAATCGTCGCAAATTGTCAATTTTGACTCCATTTTCGGAGAGATTTTTCCCCTTTATTGAAAAATAAAAAAATTTGTTCAGTTTCTCGTTATTTTAATATTAATTTCTGATGATTTTAAGAATGTTTTAGTTTTCTAAACACTTTTAATCTGTATTTTTGAAATAATCTGATATATTCCATGAAATTTATCACCATAAAATATTAAATAAGACATTGGAAAGTTTTTTTTTTATTTTGTAAGCCTCTTACAACAAAAACTAAGGCGGCTAACGTGAAGAAACTTGTGGGTAACTTCTTCAGTGAAAATGATCTTTCGTGGGATATGGTTTCTGCAATTTATTCGGGCAGGGCTCCAGCTATACTGGGATAAAACTCTGATTTTGGTGCTGAAGTCGCTGCATCACACACCATTGTTATGCACTGTGTTCTGCACATATATGCGTTAGCAACAAAAACCTTGCCTCCAAAACTAAGCAGAAAGAAAGCCCTTGAGATACTTATACCTTTTGTTACAACATACCTTTACGAGCAATCCTTTCCGAGGATATTAGGTATAAAAACGAAGAAAATTAACAGGCTTTGTAGCTAAAATTATATGAGAGTGGCACTTGCCAAAGTGGAGCAGTGCATTTCTAAACTTGTCACTAAAGGACAACAGCAAAAGTCACATTGATTTGCGGTAAATACTCATTAAGTTATGTTTTTACTTTCTTCTATCTTTAAAAGAAGAAAGTATTGGATTCGTGAAAATTTTCGACTTCCGGTTTTCGACGGATTTATACGTTTTAGAATGCCCAGAACACGATTTGATGGTTTTTAGAAAATGTCTGTCTGTGAGTCTGTCTGTCACTCTGTCACTCTGTCTGTGAGTCTGTATGTGACAAAAATTTTGTGGCGGTTCTATCTCAAGAACTAATGCACGAAATTTCACAAAACTTCATATTTAGTTAAACCTTCATATAAACTAGACCTGATTAGCTTTTGGCGAAAATCGCCCAACAGGTGGCGCTGCTATGCGGCATTTTTCACGATTTCTGCAATAGCTATATCTCAAGAACTACTGCACGGATTTTCACAAAACTTCAGATTTAGTTAGTCCAGAACATAGTTTGGTGCTGATTACTTTTTTGTGAAAATCGCCCAACAGGTGGCGCTGCTATACTGCATTATTCATGATTATCGCAATAGCTCTAACTCAAGAAAAAATGTACAAATTTTCATCAAACATCAGATTCAGTTAGTCCCTGATATAAATTAGTGCTGTTTGATTTTTGGTGTAAATTACCCAACAGGTGGCGCTGCTGTGCTGCATTTTTCACGATTCCCGCAAGAGCTGTATCTCAAGAACTATTGCACGGATTTTCATCAAACTTCAGATTTAGTTAGTCCTTGACATGAATTGACGTATAAATTAGTGCTGCTTAATTTTTGGTGTAAATCGCTCAACAGGTGACTCTGCTATGCTGTATTTTTGCGGTTTCCGCAATAGCTTTATCTCAAGAACTAATGATTGGATTTTCAACAAACTTCAGATTCAGGTATACCTTGATATCATTTAGTGCTGCTTATTTTTGGTGTAAATCGCTCAACAGGTGGCGCTGCTATGCTACATTTTTTCAGAATTTCCGCTGTAGCCCTATCTTAAGAACTAATGCACGAATTTTCATCCAACTTCAAATTCAGATATACTTTGATATGAATTGGCGCTAAATCGTTGTTATTTCTTGTACTATTTAAATGATTTAATTGACGTGATTTATATAGAAGAAAGTTTTGTGATGGCCACAACATACTAGTTTTGTATGACATTCATGTTTTGTTGTTTTTGTTCTTCGAACACTGATTATATGTGCAACTGATGTATCGTTCATTTTGTGCAATAATAAAATATATATAAATACCTCTATGCTTTGAATTAAAAAAAAAAAAGAATATTTTTTCAATTATGAAGGGTTCGGTGAATGCATGTATGAAACTTGCGAAGTTCAGTACCTCCAACAAGGTTAAGAACCATTGCTTTAGACATTCACAGAAACTGGTGCTTATTTGCCCAACAAGTGGCGCTGCTTTGGCGTGTTTCACAATTTCTGTGATAGCTATATCTCGTCATCTATGACATGCAATTTCATCATAATTAATATTTAAAATTGTTATGAAAACTATGTTGATTCAATTTTGGATTTTATCACTTAACAAGGAGTGCTGTTTTGATGCGCTTGTTACAATTCGCCGATCATTGTAACTCCATGTTAAATTAAAAAAAAAAAAATCTTTTTCACTTCATAATTGTTGCTGTGCAACTTATTTATTTAAATTAATGTATTAGATTTGTATTAGTAATTTTAATTGAACCGGTTATTGCATGATTGTTTTTTTAGATGAACATTAAAGCTGGTATACTCTTTAGAAATGCACCTTATTTTAAATTTTAAGTTAATAATTGAAAATATTACGTTGATCTAATTTTAAATTTGATTACTCACAAGTTTTCGCTGTTGTGATATGCTTTCTTTTAGTCTCTTATCTGTGTAACTCCGTGTTAAACGCAAAGAAATGCACTACACTTCCTAATTTTTAGGCTATTGAAAAACAAGATAGTCTATTCTGATTTCAATCTCTTCAACTCAAAATTGCTAAATCTATCTAAGGGGCTATGCATATATAACGTTATCATTTTAGGGGGAGGGGGGGGTGTCTTGCAGATGATATCGTAAGATATCTCTAAGGGGAGGGGGGGGGGGTTGTCTTTTGATATCGTTATCATTTTTGATCCAACCAAAATTTTCTCTTCTTATTTGTAACTTGTTCTTTACATCAAAATAGTCTGTTATCTTTCTCAGTATGTTATTTATTTTTATGAAAATACAAAGTTATTAAAATCATTAAATGATTATAAAATTATTCAATTCCAAAATATGGTATGCCCCAATGTTTGACTTTCCTATTCTTCTGTCATATGTGTATGCATATATAATCCGCCCGAAGTATGTTTGAACCGATACTTGTGTTTAAGAAGTAAATAAAAGAGGATGTAGTTCACCTATTTTGTTGATAAGAACTTCTGTCTGCCCCACCCGTGCGGGGCAAAAGGTCATTATTACTGTTGAATGCATTATGCTACAAAAAGCTATTATTAAATACTTTTAAACAATAAGTGTTTCTTTCAAGTGTTATTTGAGATACAGTTATTTCATATATAAGCTGATATTTTATTGACTTCTCTTCATTGGGGGGGGGGGGGGGGGTTCTAGGGATGATAACGTATGATATCGTAAGGAGGGAGGGGGTCCAAAATTACCAAAAAGTTGATGACGTTATATATGCACAGCCCCTAAGTAAAATTCCTCTGAAAAATTAATATTCATTAGAACATAAGAAGAAAAAACAAACACAATTTTTTTAAACTTAAAATTATACTAACTGCAAAATACTTAAACGATGACAAAAAATATTTTAAAAGATGTTAAATTACTTTAATACTTCTTAGTATTTTCAGATATAAGCACAGCTTTCTTCAGAGAATACAAAAATACTGTTATTAACATCTTATTTTCAAATTTCACATAGTTGGCGCCGAAAGGAGGGAAAGTGAAAGTCAGTTTTTAGATCTGGAAAACATTGGGAAAATAAAAATATGGACATCGAGGGAAGTGGAGTATTACGTGTTTTATGATTCTTTAAATAAACTGAGCCAAATTCTGGGTATGTTGTAAGATAAAACGTCATTACAAACAGTATTTTCTTTAATAATAATTTCTATTGATTCAAGGATAATTAAATCCTGATAATTTTTAAGGACATATAATTTTTGTATCTTCGAAATTAACTTGTATATTCTGCTTCTGGTTACGTCTTGACAAGGCTGTTGTTGACCGGTTGTGCTACAAATCTCCCTTAAAGAATAGATAAGCCTCTTAAAGAATTATCATGATTTAATTGTCCGTGAATCAATAGAAATATTACTAAAGAAAATACCGTTTGTAATGACGTTTTATTCTACAACATACCCAGAATTTGGCTCAGTTTGCTTAAAGAATCATAAAACACGTAATACGTCACTTCCCTCTATATCCATATTTTTATTTTCCCAGTGTTTTCGGATCTAAAAATTAACTTTCTCTTTCACTCCTTTCGGCACCAATTATGTAAAATTTGAAAATAAGTCGTTAATAACAGAATTTTTGTATTCTCTGACGATGGCTATGTTTATAGCTGAAAGTACTATAGATGGTTCGTACGCCTCCTTGAATTTTGTAGACCAGAAAATTTTTCGGCGCCAGTATTATCTTATTGAAAATCTCTTCTTAAAAGAAGGCGAAATTTTGCGCTTTTAACCTATATTTATTTTCTTATAAAAAGGTACTGGTAGTTTTCCTGGAGAAGTAACGGTGTCCGTACGAACCATGGTGTAATTTTAAGTTTAACTTTTTAAAGATGAATTTAACATTCTATTTATTTATTTGCTCACAATTTTTTTATTTATTGTTTGTTTCTTAATTTTTTCGTAAAAAAAAAAAAAAAAAAAAAAAAAAAAAAAAAAAAGAAAAGAAAAGAATATCTTTGTTAGAGCATAAGAGGAAAAAATACATAATTCTTTTTATTTATTGTATGTTTGTTAATTTCCTTATTTAAAAACCTTTACAAATTATCATATGGGACTCTTATTTAAAAGTAGTTTTACTTTTAAATATTTTTGTGAAACTGTCATTATTTTACGACTTTCCGATTGTTAACAAAACATTTTGGCTAACCCAGTTTTAAAATTTGACATCTTTTCTGAAGCATGACGATGAAAAGCGAAATATTCTATGATCTCTTTGGTTAAGAGGAACTGCATCAACATGCAAATACACTTTTTCATCCAGATGATTCTTTTTCTCTTTTAAGAGGCCTTAAAAATCTTCAGATATGTAGGTTTCAAGGCCAATTCAAACTGAAAAGCAACAACAAAAAAAATATATTCCATTTTCCTTCAAAAGATACCTTCGCATGTTATAAAAATGTTTATACCACGAGTTGTTGCTTCTCCCGCGCTTTTGGACTGCTCCCAAGCGCGATTCGTGTTTACACTTTAGCAGCTATCCTTTTAAACGTGAGTGCATTTAACAAGAGAAGTTACCTAACAAAGACAAAGCGGAAAGGATGATATAAGTCCTTGAAAGGGCAGGTTACAAGACAGGTGAAAGTATCCGTAAGCAAATCCAGAAAGCGAAAGAAGAAGCAAAAGAAAAAAAAAGAGAGAGAGAGAGAGAAAGCTACATGTTAGTAAGATGCTCGGCATATAAAACGACTGTTTTGATATTTGACCACTAGCGAAAAAGGGAATTTGAGGAATTCAAAAGATGTTTTCGTATTTTCAAAAACATGGTAGTCTTTACGCTTGTCAGTGGCGTATCCAAGAGGTGGGCTGCAGCCCCCTCCAAAATTTATAGTAAACTAGGCGGCTCTGCCCCCTGCAAGCTACGCTCGCCAACCACCCGTTCAGACACCGCAGAATCTAAAAACACGCTGATCTGATGGGTTTTAAAAATATTAGAGAAGATTGAATTATACTGAAAAAAGGTGTGCAGATCTCCCTGTAAACGGGTTTCCATTCAATTCCCCTTGATTGCAAAAATTTAAGGGCGAATCAGTTGCTGTTAAGACATCCAATGGTTGTTTTCGTTTTTGATTAAAGAGGATCAGTTAAACATTTGAAAAGAAGCTAAAATAAAATAAATTAAGTATAAGAGTCTTTGTCTCCCGGTATTTTAAAACTCTCTATAACTATAGCCTAAGTCATGTGACTATCATCAACAGTTCTAGGCGGACCACTTCGCTTTTTATACTCTAGGTGCCATTTTGGTACTTTAATGTTAGCCAGGCACAGGTGATAAGTCATCAAATATTATTCTATCGCCATCATTTCATCTATATTATAATAGTTCATGTCGTCAACTGCCATAAACAAATACGGTCTGATCCCTTCGCCGTTCATATGAAAGTTTGGCAAAGATGTCATATACGTCCCATATTGGCGTGATTTTTTAACGACGCCAATTTGGGGAACGCATCAACAGCATAAACAGCAACATCCGGTTTACCATATCAAGCAAATTAACGATACTTTGGCGCCAGTTATGTGCCCGTTCCGTATATAACATTGGCGTCAGAAGAAAATCGCACTAATATGGGACCGTAAGTTTTCTATTTTGATTAAAAAATCAATTTTTTTTTCGAATAAAACTACATAAAAGTTGCCATTGTCGCAAAGAATTCTAGGTACTGTTACGCTAGCAGGATGCAAATCTCGCCAATAGCTTTTTTTTCAACTCGGCAGTTAGCTTTTTTTTTTTCTTTTTCGAGTGTTAATATTTGGCCAGATACGCACCGCAGGTTTGGCGTGATTTTTATTTTTTTACGAAAATTTGGCGAAAACCTCGTTTTCAAATACCAGGTACATATGCATTTTTGGTATTCCTTAGATATCCCGACGACCAAAAATCTATCGCCAAACTATAAGATTAAATGCCAATAATGGTTGATCGTAAATGTCACATTCACTTGACTTTAAGCAAGTTACACGTGTTTACGTAATCAAGTGATTTTTATTTCGACGTTTTATTCGTATATTTATTAATGTTATACTAATTTATTTGTTCTTTCGTTATTTAAATAAAAATTATGTCAATTTGTAAAATTTGGTGAGTGTTTTGGCGATTTATATAATTTGGCGAAATTGGTCGACGGAATAACTAAGTAGTACTGTATTTCTTAATTATTTTCTATTACTTTCTAAAGGAAATATCAAAAAAATAATTAATAATCATAGAACAAAATAATTTATATAATTTGTAAAAAGAAATAAAAGTAAATAAACATTTATTATCAAATAAACAACAATAGCCGGGTTACCATGTCAACCTTTTCTGAAATATAAAAAAAATATATCTGTTTGATTAAAATTTGAGTTGTCATCATTAGAAAAATTTATATAAAATTAGAAAAAAAAAATTAATATTTCGAAAACTAATTCGAATTTTAAAATTCTAACACCAGTTTTGAAATCTGCGGATCAATATTGATTTTTGGTGTTAATTTCATCGCAAAGTATTCCATATTTTAGGAGAAATTGCCGTGAAACATAATCAGTTGTTTAATCAGTCGATTCATACTTCCGTTTCATAAATTCGTTTCATTAGGATTTTATATATATAGGGTAGATATTGAGTTTAATTATGAAAGTTTAGCAAAATGTAATGAAACCTGCTAAGGTGAAATTAACAGGAACCAGAAAAATATAGACAGGTTTTAATCTTAGAAAGTGTGTTATTTAGCAAGAGACCATGAAATTTTCCATTTCAGCCAAGTTTCCGTTTTACACAGTCTATCTTTACACATGTTGTATTGTATAAAACACGATATGTGGTCATTAAAAGCGAATTTTTAATTTTTATTAGTTTAAAAAACGTTAATAAAAGGCTTACACTTCAAACTCAGTGATCTCAAACTCAGAAAGTCAGTCTTATCAGTTTGAAAGTCTGTGTTTTAAGGTAATGCATAGATTCAGATATCTTCTCTGTATGAAATGCAAAGCTTAGAAACTTTTTAAAATTTATTGAATAGCATGGTACGTTATAGACTTGTTATTCAGCTCGTTACAGCTCTGTGATGCGTTATTTTATTTCCATAACATTACAAAATATTAACGGAAAAGGTTGACTTATGGCATGCAAAGTTTTGACTCGAAATAAGCTTTATTACATTTAAAAACATCATAAATCTAATTGAGTGATTCTGAATCTCGAACGCACTAAGTGTCTTATCGACCACAATTTATGATTAAAAAGACTTCTGAAAATGCTGTCAAATTTGGCAGTTTAAACCGATTTTCCGGCACATGGCAGTCTCGGAAAAGTCATGATTAGTGAGCTATTCACTGCAATTCCAAATTTGTCTCATTCATGAGAAAATGAAAAACGCTATTCAAGTCTTAGGTACTGCAAATGTCTGCTTCAAAATCAGTCCAAGAATATGGAATTAATTTAGGGGTTAGGAGAGTAGATAGGGTTTGAACACTCTTAAATAATTTGAAATTTGCTGTTTACATCTGTTTTATTTACTGTTTATTGATATACATTTAGCAGATAATTTTCTTTATTTCGGTTTTAAAAAATGTGGTATAACCATGGAATTATACTTGTTAAAACAAAAACCTTCTTTAAACGAAATTTTGTCCAGTCCCATGCGATTCCATTTTAACAGGTTTGATTGTATAATAGATGCGTTACCTACTATGAAAAAAAACTGTTTAAAGCGGAAGTTTCCTGTTTCTTTCGTTCCATCTTAGAAACTTTCACTGTATCTCAGCCCCCTCCAAAATAATAAGTTTAGTTACGCCACTGACGCTTGTTATAAATAGTGGCGGCAATATATATAGGCCCATGGCGAGCGAGCCTACCCAATAATTTGATCTCTCCACCCATTCAATTTCAATTGATTTAGTTCGTAATTTATATTTTTTCAATTCCTACTATTAGTTCACACTCTCATATTTATATATCTTGTTCAAATTTTCAATCGTTAATAAAATACTTATTATTCATCCTATCAAGTTGAAATAAATTTTTTTAAACTTGTACTAGATGACAATTGATGTTAATACAGATTTTTCAAATATTAATTCATTAATTAAATTTTAATTAATTAATTTTAGTTTTATATGGGAGACAAAATGGCGGCCATTGATTATTGAACAGCATTTAATAAATCTTCATATCTATAAGGGGGGGTTACCATAGGGCGGACCCTGTTCTGTCGCCAAATACCGCCAAGTTTGTCGTCAACTTGGCAATATATCGCCAAATTCGGCGACCAAAATGAGTCGCCAAAAGTGACGCCAACTTCGCGATATCTCTAATATTTCGCCAATTTATTATATATATATATATATATTAAACAAAAACATAATTTGAAGAACAAATTAAAAAAACAGAATTTATTTCCTACATTGTTTAAGCCCGAGAAGGGACAGATATTAAGTTATTTCATTCAATTAGTTCTACATTTAATGTTAAATTTTTGTAACAAATTATTTAAGGCAATTGAAGTTTAAAAAATAAAAATAAAATGCATACAACATTATACTTAACACCCTAAAAAATTAGATTCCGTTCAAATGAAATCGAAATAAATCTTAGACTTCTTCCATTTTAAATTGAAAATATTTGTATAGCAGATTTTGTATTATGTTTATGACAATTGTGCATAAAATGA
The DNA here is from genome assembly GCA_963932465.1 of Maratus speciosus. Taxonomy (NCBI): domain Eukaryota; kingdom Metazoa; phylum Arthropoda; class Arachnida; order Araneae; family Salticidae; genus Maratus; species Maratus speciosus. Next base: position 444,651,297 of record OZ010790.1, on the reverse strand, counting down.
TATATGCATGCAAAATACAAAACTTAAAAAAAAGTCTAAGATTTATTTCGATTTCATTTGAACGGAATCTAATTTTTAGGGTGTTTTAAGTATCATATTGTATGAATTTTATTTTTATTTTTTAATCTTCAATTGGCTTAACTAATTTGTTACAAAAATTTAACATTAAATGTAGAACTAATTGAATGAAATAACTTAATATCTGTCCCTTCTCGGGCTTAAACAATGTAGGAAATAAATTCTGTTTTTTTAATTTGTTCTTCAAATTATGTTTTTCTTTAATATGTAAAGTTTTTTAATAACTACAGCACTCAAACGAACGCATTTCAAAATTAATAGGGAGTATCATCATCAGGCTTTGATGTATGCGGTATTGCATCACAATGTGGGATGCAGTTTACCAATGTGTAATTCAAAATGTTTCACCACTGTAGTAATGCAGGTTGCGGTAGTTTGGACAAAAACTTCCAATCTGTACGTAAGAAATCTATAATCGAAACATAAAAAATTAACTTCACTTAAATTTAGATACCCTATTTCCCACTCAGGAACGCTTTGAATGGAAAAATAAATTGTTTTGAATCCTTACTGCTAATATTTAAAAATATTAGCTGTGATACAGTAAAAAATTAAAAATAAAAGTTTTACTTAAATGTTTAAACCTTATTCTCTCCCAAGGGGTGATGTAAACACATCAGAAAATTACTACCTAAGTTTAACTTGGGACATAAATAGTTTTCATCTCGAAAAAAAAATACATTTTAAAATTTAAGTTATGTAATTCCCCACTAAGTTCGCTACCTGCGTAAAAATAGCTATCCATTGGAAACTTTTTACTAAAATATAAACTTGACCAAAGCAAAAACTTATTCTGAAAATACCCTTTTTATTTCCACTATGACGCCATATTCACCTTTTTAATTTTTGAAAAAAAAAAAAAAAAAAACTAGCTCAATTTAATATTTCACGTGAAAATCTTTCAACTAAAATGAAATAAATCATTATTACGGCTTTTGAAATTTTTGCAACAATGAAGTAAAAATGTTACATTTTCTATGAAAAATGTCCGTTGATTTTCAATGAAAAAAGCGAAAATTGGAATTATTAAGAAAAATATTTGAATAATGCAAAAAACAATTGGCCCATGTTTTTCTCTGGTTTATAATTCACCCGTATGCAAAGGCATTTTACCATTCGTTTTGAACCTGACGTCAGGCAAACGCTTTTATACTTTAAATTTATAATATCATTAGAATTAGTAAAGAATAAAAAATGAGTGGCATCAGGGACAAAAAGGTGGGGGAAAAAATGAAAAAGTTACGATCTCCATAGGCTTTTCCATGTTAAATTAACATTGAGAAGTGATACTGGAAATAAATAAGTATTGCGCTGCCGCGCAATACTTAAATATATATATATATATATATATAACCATTACACAATTACAATTCATCATCTATTTCCAATAGACGTCCATTGTAAACCTACTTGCTTATAGAAAATCAACAAATTGAGATATTTTAACGCAACAAAAACTAATATTAGCTTAAGGGATTATATTAAATTTTTCTTTGATGACCTAAGTTGAAATTGACTTTAAAAACAAAATTTTTATATTACTTGTTATTGATTTAATCACTGAAAGGAAATTTAGTTTTATTAACGTTCTCAAAATAATTTTGTTTAAAAAATAGTAATGGCATCAACTAGACTTACAGGAGCACTGCAAACCCCTTCAACGGATGTATAGTTAAATTTCTCACTAAAATAAATTTCCTGTATATTTTGATATCTTGGATTGATAAAGCACTTATGTGACTAAAATGCACGCTTTTCTTGACATTTAGTTTTTTGCGCTTTCAATAGTTAACAATTCCAATGTTATTTAAAATAAATATTAATGTATTTATAAGGAAGAACTTATAAGAACATAATTTAACAAAATTATTTATAAAATTATAATTAAATTATAATAATTTAAAAATTTGCTTAGGAAATTATCATCTTTAGTCATTCGCTCCTTCCCCCCTCTCTCTACACAGATAAACAGAAAATTAATACACAGGAAACATTATATGCGTTACTTTCAAACATTTTGAGCCCACTCAGTATATTCGAAAAGTTGGCGCTACTGGTTATAAATGATTTTATGTAAATATACTTAGAGCAGCAGCTCCCAAATTATGGGTAGCGATAGCGACTATTGTTCCCAGGTGTCCGGATTTCCAAGGGTTCCAAGGCAAGAACTGTCCCGCGGAACCACTGCGCGAAACGCCAAAAGTCCTGATTTTTCGTGGTGCGTAAATTCTTTTAAATTGCTTTTAGTACGGTACTATTCGTTAGTTTGCATCAAATGGAACATTATGCAATAAATTCTGAAAAAAAGAAACCCTGTTTATAGAGGAAAAATTTATGATTTCGCAGAAAGGAATACCGTATAAATCTACCTGCTCAGATGCAAAATTGTCTAAAATAAATACAGTCGACTCTCTGTTTAACGTCGCTCTACTTAACGAAGATCTCTATTTAAGGACTATATTTTGCGGTGCTGGCTCCTTTAAGTTAAAAGTTTAATTTTAGTTTAATTTTAGTAATTGGAAATAGATGATGAATTGTAATTGTGTAATGGTTATATGTATATATATAATAAATTGGAAATCACAAATATATGAAGAAATGTGTAATGTTCTAAAGATGATTTAGAAATGAACATAGGAAACCAGTATGTAAAATAAGAAACTATGAATGACCCACAGAATCGTCAGAGGAGCTTGTGAGTTCATTCATAGAAGATGCGTTATTTCATCCAATTTTGTCGGCATTAAGCCTAAAATTACAAAATTTTGCTCCTTATAACGCAAACATTACAGAAAATACATAATAAAAATATACAAATAAATTAATACAAAAAAAAAAGAAAAGAAAAAAAGAAAGAATTATATAAAAATAAATAAAAGAACAGTTGATTAAATTAACTATTTTAAAGACAAAATATTGTAATATAAAAAATAAGAATATAAATAACATTATATATATATATAATTTTCTACACAATAATACCATTGAAAGATAATGAAAATGACCAATAATATGAAAACACAAACACCACATTAACCAGATGTTATGTAAAAAGTATTGTCCATGTGCTATCTTATGAGGATTAAAATGGAAGAAATAAGAAAGATATGGACACAGATAAAAATAAAAATAAATAAATGAAATGCTTATATAGTGAATTACTTTGTCAAGGGTACAGAATTCACATATATAAGCAAGGAAGTCGTTTTCTGTAGAGAATAAAGCTAAAATCTGAATAATTTATTCTCTCTGCACCCGAACGACCATATGACCAAAATAATAGAAGAAAAATGAACACTGAATTATATGAAAGACCTTGAAATGGAAAAAATAAAAATAAATATTTAAATAATTTATATTATTATGTATAAATGAAATGATGTGTTATTAATCAGCTAACCCTATATAATTTTACAAGATTTAATGCTAATATCCTGCTTCATATGTTATATTTTGCCACTATAAGGATAAGGTTAATTATTACAGTTAAGTTAAAACAAATATTATATCCAAGGATTGCAGTTAATCTAAATAAACTACCTTGATAAATGCATTTAATTAATAAAAATAGAAAATCATTACAATATTAAAATTTAAATTACCAATTAACACTTTTAAATTTATATAACTAAACTAAAAAAATTCCCAAATGACGTAATTTACAATATTATAGCTAAATATATATATATAACCATTAAATAAACATTACCGACCACCAACAAAAACTGTGATATATATATATATATATATATATATATATATATTTACCATTCATTTTTTTACCATATATTTACTGATATTTTGAAAATATACAAAAAAGTTTGAAAAACAAAAACAAAATAAGTTATAAGCTGGTGAAGTTGGGAGTAAAAAAGGTATTGCAACCCTTCTGGTCATATGAAACAAAATTTTTAAAAAGATTCTTAATTAGTAAGAATGCCGCTATAGTCCCTACCTCAGAGAAAACGGAAATAAAATTTTTCGCAAAATAACGGCTGAAAAAAAGGCATTTTTCGACTCTTTGTAATTTTTTACCTTTTTTTTTTAAATAGAAAAAAAAAATGATAGAAAAATGATAGGGACGATAGAAAGTTACACATTGAAGGTTAGTAAAAAATTTTAAGTAAGTTGCCAGAATAAAAATTGAGTCAACCATGTTGAAAAAAATAGTTTTGAGAAAAACGCGTTTAAAGTTTTGAGCAAAACTTTCAGGCAGTTTAAGTCATAGAATGGTACGTTATACTTACATTTTCTCTATAGGATATATTTCTAAAGATCTAAACTTTAAGAATGTGAAAAAAAATCGAAATTCTACACCAGAATACTCCCTTAAGACGAAATCTGAAGTGACTTCAGAAAGGTTCCTTTTTATAAAAGTATTCTTCTTATCAAGTACCGGGTGTCCCAAAAAGGACTGACTGATTTTTAAATTCAATAACTCCCAAACGGTGACAGATATTTAAAAAATTCTTGCAGGGTTATGTATGATGTCAGGAGTTTTGTTACCGTGATTCTCGAATTTAGTTCGAACTACAAGCAATAGATGGCGCTGCAAGCAATAGGCGCTTAATTCAAGCTCGATTTTTTTTTGCCTTTCTGTTCTCCCATGCCAAAAAAGGAGATTAAAATGTATTGAGTGGGTCCCGAAGTACAAAAAATCGGGCCTGCATTTAGCACATATTGCTCGCAGCGCCATCTATTGTTTGTAATTCGAACTAAATTCGAGAATCACAGTAAAAAAAAACTCCTGACGTCATACATAACCCTCCTGCAAGAATTTTTTAAATATCTGTCACTGTTTGCGAGTTATTGAATTTTAAAATCAGTCAATCCTTTTAGAACACCCGGTATAACTGTGTAACATTTCTTCTGTACGAACCATAAACTTTTTATGCTTAAGAGAGAATTCCGTTATAGACAGGTCCCGTTTTCATAGGATTTACTTCATTTTTATGTCTTGATTTAGAAACCGCTATTCCGATTTTTATGTATTTCTGTTCCGCTTCTTTGTGCAGGGACCTGGCAACATATATGAATATCATTTTGGCATCACATGTCATAAAAATAGCGCATCAAGAAAATTTATCTATATAATTCATCATTTGATACACCATACAGGTAACTTACCATTTGATGTCTATAAAAACTAATGGGTAGGGTACTAAATATAGACTTCCATCTAAATTTAACGTAAAATCTATTATAAAACAGTTTAGATATGATATAGATATTTTTATTTATAAAATTTCAATCTCATACAATAAAGCTATTGAATATTTTAATCAATGGAAAATACTAGTTATTTAAAAATTAACTAAGGATTTAAAATATAATATTTCCGATTTGGTTACTATTAACACAAAGCATTTTTTCCAGCAAATTACTAAATTACAAAAAAAAAAAAAAAAAAAAAAAAAAAAAAAAAAAAAAAAAACTACGTTATTACATATGTAGACAAATCTGCTAATAATTATGCAATCACATATAGATCTTATTATTACCAACTTCTTACATCCTGTATTTCTTCAAATAAATCTTTTCAAAAAACTAATGAAAATGTAATAGTAAACAATCATAAAATTCAAAGTTATTATAATCTATTAAATATTTTCTCTACTAACTTTAATTATCCTTATTTAGTTCTTATACCCAAATTTCATAAAAAACCAATTAAATTTAGGACTGTAACTATTGGATCCAATACATATAATAATATAGCCAATAAACTTCTATTAAAAATTCTCAATCAAATATATATACTGACAACAAACACTGATAATGCACATTGTATAAAAATAGCTATCAATTGGTCAATATTATGAAAAACACTAAATGTGTAAACAATATAACGACATATGATTTCAAAGGTCTCTTTAATAATATAGATTTACTAGATCTACAAAATATTATAAATGCATTATTTAAAAAGTATCTTCATAAACTGGATTTACCATTTAATATAGATATAGCTCATTTTAAATCTGTAACAAATTTCATTATCTATAATAATTATATTTTGCAAGATAACACATTATATTTACAGAACGTCGCTATATCACAAGGTGAATGTACATCCAATTTATTATCAGACTTATATCACTATGAACGTACTTTTACTAATAGTAATTTACATTTATATCGCTATATTGATGACGTGATTTTAATTGCCTCTGATCAAACTATTATTTCTCAATTTCCAGTAGATTATCCTACTAATTTAGAATTAACGGAAAACCTCCTATCGAAAAATACAATTAACTTTTTAGATCTTAAAATTACAATAAAAGAAAAAAAACAATAACTGATCTATATGATAAACGTAAAGAATTTAAATTCAAAGTTAATACATTTACTAATTTTAAATCTTGTCTTCATAATTCTGAATATCGTAATATAATCCTCAATCATTTATATAGAATAAAGTGTTTATGTTCTTCTCATCTAATTAACAATAATATTAAAAAACTAATTTATGATGCATTAAATCATGGTTTTCCATAAAAATTTATATATTCTTTAATATATAATTAGTACATAAATGATCTTAAAAAACAAATTAACACATGCGTAAATAAAATTACAAATATATATATATATAATAAGAAAATAATTATAAAAAATTAAAAATTGTAAAATAATAATAAAAAAATTATTATAAGACAGTTGGGTAGGTAGATGTTAGAGTACGGAGGAGGGTGGCGTTGTCTGGATAATACGCAATGGTTAAATAAAAAAAATGGGGCATTTGATTTATAACTACGTTGCTAATACACATTTTATAATGGATGTTGATTCGATACTTTTATATGTATAATGGTGCAGTTATATTTATCTATTTATCAATTCATATTAAATTTATTCATATTCATTAATATTTAATAAAGTTAACGATTAACATGTATTTAATTTTTAGCCTACTCAGGACAATATCATATCAATTTCTAATAGTATACTATCTGAAATGAGAATAAAATGCATAATGAATGGATTTGTTATACCTAATGCTATGACAGTATGGTTTTTAATTTGGTAATTTTTTTTCCTCTATCCTTTTTTATCTTGTTTCATTTTTAACTTAATTGGTGTTCAATGATTTATTTCCCTGTTTTCTGTATGTGGTAGTCCCAAATTCATATTCTTTAGCTTTTTTATGGCTAATATGAAGATGAAACGACACATTTTATTTGTGAAACTTTAGGCATTTGGGACCTGGAGATTTTGTCTAAGTTCTTCAAATATCCATTTTTCTTTTTCTGCTCATTTTATTTATTTTTTATGTTTGATGGTAATTTGTTTTGATTTTTAATGGTCATATACGTATATAGGAATTGTAGCTAAATTTATTAATTTAATTTTAGTAATTGGAAATCGATGATGATTTGTAATTATATAATGGTTACACACACACACACACACACACACACACACACACATATATATATATACAGTGTGTCCACGTATAACCTGACCGACCTTTATTTTCGCAACCGTTGGTCCTAGATGTATACTTCCAAAAGTGGTCAAAATTAGGTGCAGAGTTAACATTAAAAAAGTTTGAAGCGAAAAAACAATTTAGTGACGAATTACAGAATCTAAATTTTTATACGGTCCCCCGGTCCTATAAGTTATATTTAGTAAAATTTTCCTGTTACATTGACAAGTAAGGCAAAAAAAGTCCCATTATTCTACGATTAAAATTGACCGAGTAATAGCTGTTTAAAGTTGGAATATATTTTTTGCTGCAAATTAGGGGTCATTCACAAATTTAGTAGAAATATAATTTCGTCAGCTATATTAAAGAAGTGGTTCAGAGTAAAATTAGCATTGTAATATAAATTTGAAATCTTTAATCATTCTGATATATTACAGCAAAATATACAATTTGTACTGAACATATAAGAGAATAACAATAACAGAATTTTTGTTAAATAAAAGGATGAAAAACAACAGCCTCAATTCTTTACAAAATGATACATATTTTAAAATGCTGTTAGACTTTCAAATTTTGGGTTGTGCAATGTTTTTTAGCTTTTAAAAATTGATTCTTATGTATTTTTTAGCGCTGAATCCAAAAATGACCTTTATTTTAAACCATCACGTCTGGATTTTTATCAAATCGCTGTATCAAATCTTTCTAAAATAGCTGTATTGCAAATATCAAAGTTAAATTGATCCCCTCCCCTCCCAACCTCATCGGACCCCTGAGCTGTTTAGCTGTAAGAAACCCTGTATAAGCCAAAAATTTGAATATTATTGAATTAAATGAAAAATTATTGAATTAAATAAAATTAAACTAAATAAAAAAGCCTTACATCTATTTTATAGTATCAGATTTTTCGCTATTTTTTTACTTTGAAATTTACGATTTGCGAAAAATCCTGACATGATGGTTAATAGTGAAGGTAGTTTTTTTATTCAGCGTTAAAAAATACATAAAACATAATTATAAAAGTTAAAAAACTCAACCATCGCAGGTTTATGTTAACTAATCTAAAACTCTTTCTTAAACTTGTTGACGGTAATCTTTGGCCAGTGGCGTAGCCAAGGGGGGGGGGGGGGGGAGGGGGTCCAGGGGTTCCGGACCCCCCCGAAAGTAGACCTGGTTTACTGAATCATGGATACAAATACAACAGTAAAAACTGCTAAGACAGAATCACAAAGGATCTATAAAAAATTCCGCTTTAGAGAGGTGTTCGTCTTAGAAGGTATAATTCAAAGGTATGTCTTTTTTCGGGACTATGAACTTTTCCGTTTTAGACAGGTTTCCGTGATAAACACTTTCCGTTTTCACAGTATCCCTTAAAACTGCTAAAACGATCTCACATCCCAAACTTTTTCTTTCACGTACTCCTTTCTTAGGTTTTTCATTTCGGAGTACCCCCATTTCTCATAAACACGTCCCCCCCCCCTCCACTCAAGGAGATAACGTAAACATGCTTTTTTCCATTAGTAATCTTCTTATCACAACCATATAATAAATCGATGCAAATTACATTGATATTCCTAACATTTTTGTGACTTCCATTACCGATATTATTTTCACATACCCCAGCAGACCCGCCACGTACCCCCAGGGGTACGCTACCGCAGGTTGGAAACCACTGCTATAACACCACCTCTGAAGAGCATATATCTATTACAGGAAAATGTGTGAAGATGACCTATCTCAAATGAAAACAATTCAAGATTCGACGAAAACAACACTATATATTTGTGCTTGGTAACGTTTGAAACCTATCTGAAATGAAATTTGTTCCAATTGTGAATCCTTCTTTGCAGGTTTTCTGAAAACACGGAATCCTCTCATAAAAAAACATTTTAATGTCCCGAGACGGAAGGATAACTAAACAAGTATACCTGCTATTCCGCTTACACAAATTTACTGTAACTAGATTAAACGTAAAACTTCTTTATCTTGGACTTCGATGGGGTTCTGTTGCCGACCCTTATGGGAAAGAACGAGTTTATACGAACGCAATAACAGTACATTGGTTGAGTTTCGTGACCCTTATCTTTGTTCACATTATAAATGACAATATTAACAATTACTTTAAATCTACTGCCTGCAATTAATAAAAGTAACTATATTTTTGGACCGGTTTTTTGTTACCACTTTCAAAATACACTGGCGAGTAAAAATAAAGGAACAACCATAAAAAGGTGCTTTATGTTAATTCTATTAAGGGAACTTCCAGAAAGGTAACTCAATGTCAACGTTATCACGTAGTCCAATGGGATTAACATTCGCTACAGAAATATATGCAAATTTTTCAGCCTCAGCCCGTTCTTTCGGTTCACGTGTGAAAAGGAGCGCACGTGGGTAATTTGAAGTCTAATTTTAAGGAATGTACGTGAAATTAGGTAAAACTTTGCTTCTAATAGGTAGAATATGTCGTCCAGAAGACATCTGACCGATTTTGAGAAATTGCGTGCGATAGGGAGAATGGAAGCAGGACAGACACTCTTAGGGGTCTGTAAAGACTTATAAATAGCCAAAAGCGTCATGTCAAGAATCTGTAACCGGTTTAAAGACACTGGTATAATGTCCACAGACAACCAGGTCAAGGCAGAAAACGCACCACAATAGGCTCACAGGACTGTAATTTGCCAACGATTGCTAAAAGAAATAGGCAACTGACGTCAGTTCAGATTGCAGGGAGTTTGCTGCAGCAACAAGAACTCGACTATCCTGGTTTACTGTGAGTGACAAGCTGCATGCAAGGAAACCTATAATTTGTGTTCCGCTAACTCCAGTAGCGAAATGCGCCCGGTTAAAGTGGTGCAGAGATCATCGTCATTGGAGTACCACGGACTGGAGCCGAGTTCTCTTTACCGATGAATCCCGACTTTGTTGAGAGAGTTACCACAGATGTATTACCATATGGAGGGAGAAAATCACATGCAATAAGGCTGCAAACATCCGTGAAAGGCATCGATACAAGGTCGTGGAATTGTGGTATAGACGGACATCATTTTGAATGGCCGCAGTGACCGACACATTTTTACCAGTGCAACTGTGAATGCTGAAATATACAGAGTTGAGATTCTTGACTCTCCTGTCAAGTTGTTTAAGGGTGCAATCGGGAGATTCGGAATTTTATGATTATTAATGGTCTAGAAGGGCGCTACCCCTTTCCACGGAACTCCTAAGTATCCCTTCCAGAGCTGCATAAATCCGACCCGTCCGAAGCTTACTGCTGAACTTGGAGAATGTTCTAAAACTGTTTTGAACCATCTAAAATAAATTGGCTGAGAAGTACAAAAACAGAAACCACCATGAACCATTTTTTACACATTCTAATACTTCCAAAATAGTGCTAATCCATCACAAATAAACTTCTTACAAAAATTTAACTTCCTTAAGGACGACCAGATATCGGAAGCAACTATTAGATCGAATATGGTATCAAAAGTGGCGAGACATGAAGCATGGAAACCCAAAGAATTATGGCTGAATAAGACAATTGTAACAAAACTGCTTTTTCCAGCATGAACTATATTTGATGTGTGTGCTTCTTACATTACTAGTTTCTGTAGCTGAAAATACAAGATATTTTTCTTAAAGTTAAAACCTTCCCACATAGCATTTTTAGTCTGCAGAAAATTTGCAACAGTTTTGCTTTGAAAACCTGCAAAGTTGCAGTAAGCGTAGCATGACAAGACTGAAAGGTCATAACAAGATAACCCAAACTCCGAAGTCACCACAATTTGAACTTGCAGCTAACTTGTCGTGCAAGTTAAATTCATACTGTATCAAATTCATTGCAAACTAACGGCAAACAAGTAATCAAAAATGCTGCAGACTTACTGCAAAGTAGTAATCTTTCCATGTCACACTATAAGTTTAACCCCTTCGAAGGGGTCCATAGACCCGATCAAGTCTAGTGATGCGAAAGCGCCGTCAGAAGGTGCATGCATCGGTTTTATCACCACAAACAAGTTTAGGTAATATTTGTACTTTTCATTTCGAGCATTTTTTGGTATTTAATAAGTATAGCGCTTAGAAAAAGCCGTGCCTACCGAATAAAATTTCTGCAATTTCTGTGTATGTGCTGATTGTCTATTCTCTGAACAGAGGGATCTTTTGCTTTCGTCACTTTCGTGAATTAAAAACAGTCTTGCATCAGTTTCACAATAAACTACTCATGCAAGTGGGTTATGGTATACCTTGCGGGAGATTTGCTGCGAATTTCTCAATTCGAATTTGTCACGGCAAGATAATATCAGAAAAAATAAACTTGCTGCTAATGTTCATGCTATCTGGGTTATCTCAAAAGCTCGCATGGGGAGCGCGGCGGATCACATGAATGTATCATGCGATTGACACTTATGTGAAATCATTATCCAATATCTATTACAGCACAAGTTCTTAATTCAATGGCAAGAAATTAAACATGGAAATTGCTGTTTTAAACTTAACCACTTGATCCTAACTTTATTGTAAGCAAATGTTATGTAATATGAAACTTGATTTAACCCATTCGTTGCCAAAACTATAAAATAATAATTTTCAATTTTTTTGTTAAAAGTCGTTTGCTACCACAAATTCAGAAAGGTAAATTTCGCTTTACTAATACAGCGAAGTTTCTGCCAATAAATGAGGCATTTTTTTAAATTCTAAAATAGTGGTGACAAAGTAATTAATAAATTAAAGCCACGAGTATACTCGTGGATGACAGCGAATGGGTTAATTAAGTTTAACTCTTCAGTATGCTCTCATCTTTTTTCATCATAGTGAATCTTTTTCATTGGTAAATATTAATGTAACTTCAATGTATTATTAGTTGCAGTTATAGAGACTGACCTTACATTTTTTATCCATGCTTTTTTTTTTAATTAAGAAATTAAATAAGGTTATACCTAAATTCTTAAAGTTACTCGAAATACTTCTATTATACATACACAGTCAAGACAAGATTCAAAGGGACTGGTAAAAAGCTCCATTTTAGACAGGTTTCCATAGAAAGAAGTGTACTTAATTATGCTTCTAAGATACACAACCTCAATAAGATCTATTGTTCGTTTCGCAGGGATTCTGAAACTCTTCCGTTTGAGACAGGATTGCGTTATAGAAAGATTCCACTTTCACAGGTTTCACTATGTTTCACTAAAGAACAATGAAAATCCCCTTTCAGACAGGTTTTCAGCAACTTTAATTGTATCGCAATTCATATTAATACCATGTAACGCTTCCGTTAAAGACAGGATCCTGTTATAGACAATTACTATTTTAACAAGTTTTATTCTATTCATATGACATAAATAAGTATATTTATATAAATACACAAAACTTGTAAAAATGAACCTGCCTATAACGGAATTCTGCCTTAAACAGAAATCTTCCGTGCTACGGAAAAGAATACTATACAAATACACCTAATAATACGAAAACCTGTGTAAAACGGAATTTTTCCAGCAATATTTACGATTTCATCTTGACAGGTTTTACTATATATATATATATAACCTAAAGAAAAATTTTGGACCCCCCCCCCTCCCCCCGAAACGAAATCCTGGCGGTAATTTTTTTGTGCTATCCTCTAATATAAGTATGTATAAGATGGTAAGCCTCGAAAATCATAATGATATTACATTGTCATCGGATTTAAGTCAGTATGTAAAATTTAACTTCGATCGGATATTTGGAAGTCAGTTAAAGTTTGAGTACAAATTTTAAACTGGAAAGATCATCGTTGCAAGTTAAATAAAACTTTATGAAAATAACATAATTTTTGTTAAAAGAAATCATAGCCTCAAATCCTTACAAAATAAAAACATATATTAAAATACAATTATTTTAACTAATCTGAAACCTAACTAATAAAATTTAACTCAATCGTAATTAGTTGTACGATTCCTTTCAAAGCGCAGATACCTTGAAATAAGTTTAAGTACTTTATATACCACCCCTGAAAGCATTGCCGAAATCATCTGTTTTGAGATGCAAAAAAGTGGTATAAGTCGTGCATTTCAAAGTTTGATAACTCGGTCAATTTTAATGTTAGATGAATGGGGCTTTTTTTGTCTTAATTGTTACTGTCACAGTAAATTTTTACTAAATATAACTTATAGGACCAGGGGACCGTATAGAAATTTAAACTTCGTAATTTTTTAATAAATGTTTTTCTTGACCCAAATCGCTTTAAAAATAATCCTTTATCTTATTTAAACCATTTTTATAATTGGAAGTATGTATCTAGGACCAACGGTTGCGAAAATAAAGGTCGGTCAGGTTATACGTGGACACACTGTATATATATATATATGACGAAATCCGTATATGCTTATTAATTAAAATAAACAATTTATATTTTAAAAATAACAAGTAACTATGCCTAATAGTGCATTTAAATAGCGAAAAAAATTCATGCATAAACTATACCTGCTCCTGAAAATATGTAAACCTTGCTCGTGAAAATATGTAAAACTCGATATAAACATAAACTATAAGTGTAATTAAAAAAAAAAAAAAAAAAAAAAAAAAAAAAAAAAAAAAAACAGTCCTTCACAGTGCCGCGATTATGAAAGTTATTCCCAAGCAAACGAATCTTTGTAAACCCGAACCCCAATGAAGAGTCCATAGCGTCGTTATAAAAGTCAAAGAGTCACCGACCTTTTTAGCATAACCATTTTATACAGGCATATTTTCAAATGTGTAATTGATCGTACTTATAAATCTTAAAAACACTCGTCTCGCCAAAGCGGTGAAAGATGCCATGATAACCGAAAAATGCCCCATTCAAACAGAAAAGCATGGCAACCCGATTACAGAAGATCATGGCATTTCGGAATAATATCACTGAATCTTCCGTTACAGGATAATCTTTTAAAAACTGGGCCTATTATCATGTTTTCCGAAGCTGTGAAGTCTGAACGGAGGTTACGAGCATAGCTTGCAGTTATATAAAATTTAATAAGATCAATAATGTTTCCAACTACATTTAGCTTTTTTCATAAGCTGTATGAAAATCTGTATTAAATTATCTTCTGAAATATTCGCTGCGATGAATTTCATCGGGCGCACCTAGTATATATTAAAAAAAATATGATTTTTTTATCTTTCTGCAACCCCCCCCCCACACACACACACACACACTCTTTTTTTTTTTTTTTTTTTTTTGCTGTAAGACTTGGTCTTATCAAAAACTTGTCAATATAAAGATTGTAGATAATATTAAGAAGATTTATAATAAATTTAAGTGGATTTGATAGCTTAAGAATGACGAAGTTATGGATTTTTCTTCTTCTTGAAACCCTATTTTTTTCGCTCCTTGAGGCCATTTTTAATGACCTCAAAAATCTGTTATACGTAAACTTTTGGTCCTTTTCCTAGAAGTAATAATAACTTTAAACTAATTTGATATATATATTATAATTAAGAAGTTAAGTGGATTTATCTGTTTTCGCAAAACCCTCCCCATTTCCAACACCTTCCCCGATTTTGCTCATTAACGATCATGACCGAGATTTTCTGAACCTTTCTTTTATCTATCAGTTTGGAAGAGAATTGTGCAGAATTATGGAAGTTATCGTGTCTATAAAAAAGGGACACATATAGATAGATAGATAAAGTTTTCAATTAGGAGTGGTTTTGGGTTCTAGGGGATTATGATCGGCGTAGATCTGCATTTTTTTTTTTTTTTTTTTTTTTTTTTTTTTCAGAAATTCCAATATGTTGATGAATGAAGAATGGTAAATGGTAGTGTCTCTTACGAAATCTATTTAACAAGCAAGCGATTTTGGGTGTTCGAATGATCTCGAAAACACCTGGAATGATTTTCATGAAACTTACTTCTTATACTAAATCGAGTTCGAGAAAAGGATCTAACAAGTAAAAATTAAATTTAAAAAATCAAAAAAACCCGACTACGTAAAAAGCGAACTAATTAATTATTCGCATAAAGGTGAAACTATTTTTTGTATTACTTACCTATTTTTTTATTTACTTATTGATGACTTTTAAGTTGTGTTTAATTGTGTTAGTTCCTATCTATAAACACTGTTCTGATGAGGCTTATAGATGTCTATGAAGGTTAGAGCTGCAGTAAAGCTAGAGATCCTGCCTACACACTACAACTTCCAGGTTGTGTAATATTTAAATGGAACTTCTGACTGTAAAATAGTCAACGAAACATCGTCTTCATTTTGAAAGACCTATCCAAAGATAGGCCACTCAATATGGTGCATAAAGAATTTTTTTCGTCTCTACCGCCATTTTGTATTTTACGAGCACCATTTTGAATTTATAAAAACAAAACTAACCTGTAACTATCGGATGGTTAAGACGAATCGATAGAGACCTCATTCATTAAAATCCATTGAGCCGTTGGGACGTTTCGAGGGTATAAAGAAATCCACATACCCAGATACGCGTGAAACACATAACCCTTCTTGGCAATCGGGCAAAAAGATCTAGGATCTAGATCTAGGAAACTTGACCGAGATTTTCTTCCCATTGATTTTAAGTATCAGTTTGGAAGATATTTGTGCAGAATTGTGGAAGTTATCGTGTCCATAAAAAAGGGACACATATAGATAGATAGATAGATAAAGTTTTCAGTTGGGAGTGGTTTTTGGATTCTAGGGTATTATCGTCGTAGATCTGCAAATTTTTTTTTCAACAATTCCAACATAGATAAGTATGTTAATAGGTAATGTTTCTTACGAAATCTACTTAACAAGCAAGCGATTTTGGTTGTTCGAATGATCTCGAAAACGTCTGAAACGATTTTCGTGAAACTTACTTCTAATACTAAATCGAGTTCGAGAAAAGGATCTAAAAAGATCTAGGATCTAGATCTGGGACCTTTGTAGCTGTGTCCCAAAGTAAAAGAAAAAAAAAATGACAGGTTCACAGAAGATTAGCATTTAAAAGGAAACTTGCTATAAATGGAAAAATTCTTAAGTAATTTTCATGGCACGTGTCTTGTATAGTAAATCAAGCACGAGAAAATAATGTAACTATGTAGCCCAGTAGTAGGGGAGCCAAAAAAGGCCCAATTCGGAAATAATTAGGGGAAAGCTGGAAATTGTTCTAATCCCTTCAGTATATGTCTATAATGAATATGCTACGTTTCTCCCCTCGTACTAGGTGAGTGTTAGGAATTATACATAGATTTATAATCAAAAAACAAGTTTTTTTTTTTTTTTTTTTTTTTTTTTTTTAAATACTATAACACTATCTCGAAATCACTAACTTTTTCAAAAACATCGTCAATACAAATGTTGTAGAGCTTAAAATTCTGAATAAAAGGAGTACCTACACTTAATACTTTTGTTGAACATTAAGGTCACAATTCTACTTTTAAGTTTTAGCACCGTGGTCAGAGGTTTGAACTCAGAATTAATTAGGGGAAAACTGGAAATCGTTTTAATCAGTTTAGATTAGGTCTAAAATGAATATTCTATGTTTTCCCCCTTCGTACTAAGTGAGCGTTAGGAAATATGTACACATTTGCATTCGAAAAACACGCTTTTTTTTATATTTTTAATAATAGCTGAAATTACGACTTTAATTTTGAACAAAAATGTTAATGTGGGTATTCATTTTATTCATAATTTTAAGCTTTAGAACATCTGTATTGGCAATTTTTTGATACAGTTAGCTGTTTTGAGATATTGTTAAGGAAATCTGATCTCTCCTAGCTTGAAGCTCTTGATTAGTGATTAAGGCAAAATTTTGAAAGCTGTTTTGAGATATTCTTAGGTAACATGGTCTCTCCGGACTTCAAGCTCTTGATTAGCGATTAAAGCAAAATTTTGAAATTAAAATTGCGACCTTAATTTTGCACAAAAAAACTAATGTGGGTGCTCATTTTATTCAGAATTTTAAGCTCTACAATATTTGTATTGGCAATGTTTTTGATAGAATTAGCTATTTTGAGATATTGTTAAAAATATTAAAGAAAAACAAGTTTTTCGAATGCAAATATGTACATATTTCCTAACGCTCACTTAGTACGGGAGGGAAAACATAGAATATTCATTTTAGACCTAATCTGAAGGGATTAAAATGATTTCCAGTTTTCCCCTAATTAATTCTGAGTTCAACCCTCTGACCACGGGGCTAAAACTTTAAAGTAGAATTGTGACCTTAATATTCAACAAAAGTATTAAGTGTAGGTACTCTTTTTATTCAGAATTTTAAGCTCTACAACATTTGTATTGACGATGTTTTTGAAAAAGTTAGTGATTTCGAGATAGTGTTATGGTATTAAAAAAAAAAAAAAAAAAAAAAAAAAAAAAAAAAAAAAAAAAAAAAAACTTGTTTTTTGACTATAAATCTATGTATAATTCCTAACGCTCACCTAGTACGAGGAGGAAAACGTAGCATATTCATTCTAGACATAAACTGAAGGGATTAAAACAATTTCCAGCTTTCCCCTAATTATTTCCGAATTGGGCCTTTTTTGGCTCCCCTACTCATTTTTTACTCATTTGTTACTCATTTTTTTTTTCAGAATTTTAAGCTCTACAACATTTGTATTGACAATGTTTTTGAAAGAGTTAACTATTTCAAGATAGTGTTATAGTATTTAAAAAAAAAAAAAAAAAAAAAAAAAAAAAAAAACCGTGTTTTTTTACTATAAATTTATGCATAATTCTTAACGCTCATGTTGTACGAGGGGAAAATGTAGCATATTCATTCTAGACCTAAAGTGAAGGGATTAAAACAATTTCCAGCTCTCCCCTAATTATTTCCGAATTCAACTCCCTAACCACTGGGCTAATGTGCCAAATTCTGGAAAAATGTTTTGATAAGATAGATTGAAAATGCTGATATACATGCGAAAGGCGGTTCCAACGATTTTCACAAAACTTGACTCCTATGCTAATTCAAGCACAGGAAAATGCCTAATTGGCTCACTAATTTGATATAATTCGTTATGACATGGCAGGAAAAAACCAGTAATGAAAATGATGCTACAAATTGAAAATCATCTAACTGGTTCTCGACTTCGAAAAATTTTGTTCAGACAGGTTTAAACAATTTTTGTATTATTAATCTTCCGTAATCGAAGTTCTTACCAATTCAATTAGTCCGAAGAAGATGCTACCGATCTGCTAGAAATTTGACTTCTACTCTAAATCCTGCTCGAGAAAGCGATCTAAATTTAGTAAAATTCGTTTTAACAGGTTAGAACAAATTCTATAGTGATATTGCCACTATAAATAGAAAACTATTTGGACGATTTTCACGACATAAGCCTAAAATACTATTCGAGCACGATAAAACTATCAAAGTCTTGACAAAAAGTCTCAAAAATAGACACTTTGATAGGTTTGAATATTTTTTTCATTAATTTTTAGTAATAGAATTTCTCTCAAATGCTATTTGTCGTTAATCAGCGCCAAGATTTTAGAAAATTTGTATTCTATGAGATATTTATGCGATGTAATTTAACTTCGGATGGGTCTACCGTACTTTTTATGCGTTTAGGTAGACAGCCTGTGCCTTACCATTTACCCCATTACCCTTACCACCTGTCCATGCCTTGTTTTTTTTTCGTGATGTCATAACGACTGTCACAATAACCTAAGAAAACAATTATCGCATTTTTTCAATTCGAAGCGTCGCGTGTTTTAAATTTTTACACTGAGGAATAGAGAAAAAAATATACTTTCAAATGCAATTTCTTTAAACACTGTATCTCGTATTACTGATTTTTACAAGAATTTAAAAGTAATTTTTTCAATCGCAAATCTATCTAAAATTGAACGTTTAATCCGATTACTGAAGATCTGTAGAATGTGGTTAAAATAGTGTAAATAAATGAAAAATTGTCATCGTGTAATATTCCGTAACTAATTTTCCAAACTAATTTAAACATTCACAAATAAACCAATGAAACACCTATTTAATAGACATGTAGGGTAGCTCTAGGAGAGATGGCCATAGAGGAGAGATGGCCAGTCTAATTATTTCCAAAACTTGATCATAGATTGCAACATAAACTTTGTTCGTATGAAATAGCTCAATGTGTTTATTTATTGCGACTTGCAGTTGTGTTTTTCGATTATAAACTAGTATGTTGTGGTCATCACAAAACTTTCTTCTATATCATACTTGTCAATACTTCAAAATTCATTATCACAGTGAATCTATGCTCATCATGAGGATTCTTAAAAGATGAAATTCCGTGCATTAGTTCTTGAGATATTAGTGTCCCTAAAATCGTATAAATCCATCAAAATGCAGCATAGCAGCGCCACCTGTTGGGTGATTTACACCAGAAGCTAATTATCATCAACTTATGTCAATGTCTAACTGAATATGAAGTTTGGGGAAAATCCGTGCATTAGTTCTTGAGATAGAGTTATTGCGCAAATGATGACAAATGCAGCATAACAGCGCCACCTGTTGAGCGATTTACACAACCACATAATCAGCATCAACATTTATCAAGGTGTACTTGAATCTGAAGTTTGATGAAAATTCGTGCATTAGTTCTTGAGATAGAGCTATTGAAGAGATAGTGCAAAATGCAGCACAGCAGCGCCACCTATTGGACGATATTCACCAACACGTAGTCAGCATCATTTCATATCAAAGAGTAACTGAATCTGAAGTTTCATGAAAATGTGTCCATTAGTTCTTGAGTTAGAGCTATTGCAGAAATCGGGAAAAATGCTGTATAGCAGCGCCACCTCTTGAGCGATTTACACCAAAATGTACAAAATGTCAATTCATATCAAGGATTAACTGATTCTGAAGTTTGGTGAAAATTGTTGCATTAGTTCTTGAGATACAGCTATAATGGAAATTCTGAAAAGTGCAGTATAGCAGCGCCACCTGTTGAGCGATTTGCACCAAAACACAAACAGCACTAATTTATATCAAAGTATACTTGAATCTGAAGTTTGTTGATTTTCCAAGCATTAGTTGTTGAGATAGAGCTATTGCGGAAATTTTAAAAAATGCAGTATAGCAGCGCCACCTGTTGAGCGATTTACACCAAAACGTAATCAGCATCAATTCATATAAAGGACTAACCAAATCTGAAGTTTGATCAAAATCCGTGCATTAGTTCGTGAGATAGATCTATTGCGAAAATCGTGAAAAATGCAGCATAGCAGCGCCACCTGTTGAGCGATTTACACCAAAAACTAATCAGCATCAATTTGTATTAGGGACTCACTGAATATGAATTTTTATTAAATTCCGTGCATTAGTTCTTGAGATAGAGCGCCCACAAAATTTGTGTCACATACACACAGACAGACAGACAGACAGACAGACAGACTCACAGAGTCACAGACAGACATTTTGTAAAAACATGTTTTTTGGAATCTCTGACCCCTAAAACGTCTAAATCCGTCGAAAACCGGAATTCGAAAATTTTCATGAATCCAATACTTTCTTCTTGTAAAGGTAGAAGAAAGTAAAAATTAGTGTAATTTTAATATTTATTTAATTTAGTGATTGAATTTTTTTTCTGACTTAGGTATCTGAATGTTTTGCAGTGCGTACGTTATATATATTTTTTTACTATATGGACTTTTAAGGCAAATATATAATCTAGTCTTTACTTCTAAGCCCAAAACAAAGACGTATAATGGCTATTGATGCTTTAAATTGGACGATTATCAGTCCTTCAATTTCAGGAGAGATGGCCATATGAAATCGAGGAGAGGTGGCCACCTTTAATCAATATTATACGAAGTGATGATTTTAACTAAATATAATTAAATTTAAAATAAATATATAACATTTATGTTTATAAATATATTAATTTATATGATTGTTTAAATTTTAACTAATATAAATATTTTAATAATAATAATATAACAATAAGATATAACGATTTATTTGTTTCAGAAAATACCGAGAAACGTCGGAAACTTCCATAACAGAAACTAATAACGTTGATAAATAAATTAAATTAAATTAATAAACCTAAAATTAACACAAAAAAAAAAAACCCCGACACTTCCAGTAGCGAAGAAAACGGCATGCATTTGAAATTATCAGATTCTACAGATTCCGAGTAAATTATGAAGTGCGAGTGAATTGGATTAGGATAACTGTGTTGGTTGTGCAAAACAATATAATAACACATCCAAAAAGGATATCTGGATACAATGCATAAGGTACCTGAAGTGGTTCCATGAAACGTGTACAAATTAGCAAGAAGTTTGCCAAACATGTGGTAAGATTTTACGAAATGTGAAGTATTGAAATTATACTTCAAATTTTGTTTATTCGAGTTTTATTCAATCATTTTCCACAATATAACTGCATCTTTACAAATTGCTATATGTTTTTCATGATTAAATATATGAAATGTGTGGTTTTTTTTTTTTTTTTTTTTTTTTTGGTTTTTTTTTTTTTTTTTTTTTTTTTTTGTATTACATGACTCCTCGGCCTTAAGGAGAGATGACCATCTGCCATTTTACTTTAAATTTTGTTTAACACATTTTGTTTTCAATATTTAATTATTTTTTGCATAAAATATTATGAGTATATGTACAAGAAATTTAAATATGCATAAATATTTCTTGTATTTGCATTCTAAGAATTTTTATTTCAATCTTTAAAAATTATGGCCATCTATCCTAGAGTTATCCTAATTATAGAATTTTGCAAGACTACACGACTAATACTCGCCATCACACGGTATATTGCCACCGACTCCGGAGGCTGCACCGTGGAACAAAATCCCGAAAAAGCTGGCCAAATGTCAAAAAATAAAGTTACTATTTAGGGAATTTTGATTATAGAATTGGCCAGAATTTATATTTAGAAAGAGGTTTTCGCATTATTCTAATTACTTGCATCATATCAAAAGCGACGCTCGGGTGAGGGGAATCCGAGTCCAACAAAATAACGGTTCCTTTAAACATATACAACATTTTTTCATATTATCCTATTGTTAAAATATAAAATGGATTTACACGAATGATGGTAAGTAGATTATTTGCAAGTCTTACAAAAATTATATTAAACACATATAACTTAATAACTTAGTAATTTTTTTTAACCATTTGGAAAAATGGTTATTGTCCTCGTCAGGGTAAGAAATCAAAAGCATATCTGAAGCTTTTTATTGGATGAATCCGCATTTTATTCGTTTTCTGATTGGTCTATACAGTAATCTGTTTTCTCTTTACTTTCAACAGAGATGGATACTTTCGTTGCCACTATGACAAAAAAGTAATAAAAAATACAAAAAAAAATTAATAACTCAGAAGCAAATTGAGATACAGCTTTCAAACAAATTGCATTTAAAAGTACATTTTTTTTTCAATACGACGGTGTAAAAAGTAATATTGTGGAATGTTTAGAAGTTTAAGAATGAAATTTCATTTAAAATGGGTCGTCAGATTTCTTGGACGATGGAAAAGCCTTTTCCCGAACAGCCAATGAAATGCTTGGATAATACGTAAGTTTCAGGTGTTTAATACGTAAGTTTCAGGAAATCTGACGAGTCGCAGGCGATTTTTGTTGCTTGCAATTTTTACGTGTAATAACACTGTTAATGTTTAATTCATGGCGTACGTAATGTATGATCAAGTCCGTGCGATTTTTTATGTCTTAAATTTTAGTCTTTGAAAAAATAATTTTCCAAATGGTCGTTGTAATTTGTTACATTGCTTTTTTTTTTTTTTTTCTTTTCTTTTAAACATCGAAAAGTTGAAAGGCGCAGAGTTCCGCAACGAAATTTAAGAAGATAGTAGCCTGAAGCATTATCTAATGAATAATTTAAAAAAGCATTTGCTAAAAACTGCTAATCTATATTTTGTGCAGGTTTTTGCAATAACAAGTAGAAATGTCAATTTTTTAGTCGCTTAGAAAACTCTGAAATTTATTACTTTTCACATTAATTTAACTGGCAAAAATTTTGAAATTTTTAGATTATTCAGTTTCGTAATAGTTTTGACGACGAGTTTGTGTACATTCTGAATATATAAAAGCTCTCGAAGCTTTAACTAAAAAATATATTGATTTTATTGGGGGACAAAATCTAGTGCTTATCTATCCACCCGCTTTACATTCGTCGTTGAAGCGAGAGCCGGTTTGATGGGGGAATGGGCTGTAGTATGGTGGAACCAAATGTATATACAATAAAACCCGTTTAAGAAGTTCTCGCTTAAGAAGTTTTCCCGTTTAAAAAGTTTATATTTTCGATTCCCATTTTTCTCTTAATCTTTCAACGCTAAAATAACTCGTTTAAGAAGTTTAGTTCGAAACTCTTTCCCGCT
Organism: Maratus speciosus; assembly: GCA_963932465.1. NCBI lineage: Eukaryota > Metazoa > Arthropoda > Arachnida > Araneae > Salticidae > Maratus > Maratus speciosus. Next base: position 444,627,516 of record OZ010790.1, on the reverse strand, counting down.
CAAAAAGTTTTATTTTTCCTTCCACTTTTACTTTCAAAGCGCGTTTATTTTGTCTTTTTGATTATTATTTTATTTTCTGTGCTGGAAATCTCTTTCATTATATTCTTCGCTATTCAAAAAGGTCAATGTTTAGGACTGATAGCAGTTGTGGTCACCTCTATTTCACCTTAAAATCTGTTTAACGTGTTTGATAGAAATGGAATGTGGGTAGAGGATGGGTCCCTCGTCACTGTAACGATAGCGACTGATAAAGAGAAAAGGGAATTGCTCCGCCGTACCGATGGGTGGTTCTTTCAGTTCAATATTTACTTTCTGTTACAATAGATTCTCTCCCACCCTCTTACCATGAGTGTAATGTACTAAAGCTGCGTTTGGTTTATTCATTTCACAGTTTTTAAGTCAGTGTAAAGTGTATAACATTAAAGCTTTCTCGTTAGAAATTACGCAAACAAAAAATTCTGGATTTTTTTTCCTAAAAATGTCGGGCAAGGCAATTAAAAGGAAAGCCTTGTCAATTGAAGACAAAATCAAAATTTTGAAAGAAGTTGATAGTAACGCGAAAACAACAAGAGTTGAAATTGCAAAGAAGTTGAACATACCAGTGACTACTCTGAATGGGATTGTAGCAAAACGAGATCTCATTTTAAACTGTTCTGAAAAATCTCGTAAAATTAAAAAGGTGAAAAGAGGAAAATATGAAGTTATGGAAGAAAAGTTATTGATTTGGTTCAAACAAGCCAGATCCGCCAATATTCCTATAAGCGGACCTATTCTTAGAGAGAAGGTTGAGGAAATTGCCAAAGAAAATGGAGATTGAATTTAATCCTTGAAATGGATGGACTGATAGGATGAAGAAAAGAGCTGGATTGACTTATAATTCTATATAAGGCGAGAGTAAAAGTGTCGATCCACAAAAAAGCGAAGAGTGGAAGAAAATCTTATCAGATTTGATAACCGGCTATCATCCTAACGACATTTTCAATATGGATGAGTATGGACTTTTCTAAAATCTTTTACCTGATAAAACATATACATATAAAGGCGAAAAATGTCACGGAGGTAAAAGAAATAAGGAACGACTTAGAATTTCATTGGGTGCCAACATGGATGGTTCTGAGAAGTTGCCAGTTTTAGTTGATGGAAAATCGAAGAAATTCAGATGTTTTCAGAATGTGAAATCGCTGCCTTGTGATTATGAAAGCAACAAGACTGCGTGGATGACAATTAAAATTTATGAAGCTTACTTGAAAAGATTGAATGAGAAAATGAGAAAAGCTAAGAGGAACATCATCATTTTCGTAGACAACTGTGCCGCCCATTCCAATGACACGAAAAACTTGAGCAACATAAAAGTCCATTTTCTACCACCGAACTCAACTTCCGTTTTACAACCTATGAATCAGGGAGTAATTAAAGTGTTTAAGCAGCATTATAGAAAACGGCTAGTGAGATGGATGATTGAAAAACTTGACAATACTGGAGAGTTTAAAAAAAAGTGAGCGTTTTGGAATTAATTCATTTTATTTTATCTGCATGGGAGTTAATAACACCATCTGTCATTGCCAATTGTTTTCAAAAAGCGGGATTCTTGGATGGAGAATCAACAAAACAATATGAATTTGATATTGAGGATGATTGGAAGACTCTTCAAAGAAAGATGGATTTCACTGCATCGTTTAAGGAGTATGTGTCGGTAGATGATGAAGTAGTACCATGTGAAATGCTTACGGTGGATGATATTTGTGAAATGACAGTGGATGAAGAAATGAGTGAAACTGAGGAAGAAGATGTGGAAATTCCTAGTTTTTTGGAAGCTGCAAAAGGACTAGAAACCTTTCGAAACCTTATCGAAAGTGTCGAAAATGTGCCTGAAGAAGTTTTCAAAAGGTTAAGACAATTAGACTGTTATAAATTAAAGGTTGCCGAAAAAAAACAGAAACAAAAAACTATAACCGATTATTTTTTTGCAAAACATATCAAATGAGTCTTAAAGAGAAATTTCTTGTCTTGGATTAAATAAAGAGTTTCTAAGGCAATTATGTATTTTTACTTTATTAGCTAATTTTTTAAGTGTGCAAACTAATTTAAATTTCTTAAGAAAACTCAATTTCATAGAAAGTACTCTTTGTATTATTGTACTAAGATAAAATAAACCCTCTTCTGAATATCAATATTTAAACTATTGATTTTTTCAAAAAATGCTAATTTTCCCGTTTAAGAAGTTTTTCCCTTCCATTCCCTTGGGAAACTTCTTAAGCGGGTTTCACTGTATATGTATATATAGGGTTATTTGTAAATTGGAAATAAACTTCTATATCTGTACATTTTCCTCTGAATGAAAAATAATGGTTTAGTTTTCAAATTAAGATGCGGGCTTTGACAGATGAATACATTGTAAGAAAGAATTCATGTAATGAAATTTTCCTTCAAAAAATAATTTCTAGAGCAAATTTTCTAGACACAACAGTATTTATAGAAAATGTTCACATAATTATACTATAGAGAGTTAAAATTTGTCACCAAGATATTTAAATTGTGGTTAATTTGCCACATTCATGATACACACACCTACAATAATTTTTATAGCATTTCGAAAGAGATATTCCTATGTAGTGATCAATGTTGTGAACTATATTTTGATCAATGCGAACGTTTCTATTGCTAATAATTGATCGTTATAGATAAATACTGTAGCGTATATAGACAGTTTGCAGAAAAAATAAAAATGGAAATGTTCAGTTTCTTTGTTTAATTATTTTCATTGTAGAAGTAACTTCAGTATAATATAAAATACTAAAGAAATATTTTATTTTAAAATGAGAATAAAATAAAAAAAAAAATAAAAATAAAAATAACTTTTTTTTTTTTTTTTAACCTAAAAAGGCGTGTTTGGATGGAATCAGACCGGCTTCAAAATATAATCAAAAGTTTAAATTACTTGTGCTTATGTTTTGAAAGTAGGAAGCCAATGCCGCGAGATATAATCAAATGCACAAACTTTTGGGATTACTTTGAGAGATGAAAACTTTTTTACAATTTCATCACTGTAGAAAATGTGCCGTAAACTGTCCAGGAATTTAAACATTTTCGGAAATTAATGTTACTTGGCAGATACATGAGTTTTTTTCATTCTTTGGGATTGTCAGAACATGAAGGTTAAGTAATCATTATTAAAGAAGCTGTTGAGGTATTGGACATTTTGCTGCATTTTTTTTTTTTTTTTTTTTTTTTTTTTTTTTTTTTTTTTTTACAGTGTCTATGACAAAGCAATATGGGTGAGGTAGATATGCATTGATTTTTGTGTCCTGGATGTGATAAAAGAAATAATCGGACGAAAAAATAAATCGAATAACATAATTAATTGGATATAAACAAATTATATTTTACATATTAAATTTTAAAATAAAAATGAAACTAATTAACATAAATAAATTACAATGGTAATTTAAAAAGTAAACTCAAAACTATTTTTAATAACAGAAATAAAATAATTGAATAAAAAATAAAATAGTAAGATTATAAGATTATAAGATAAAATCAATTGAATAGGTACATTAAAATTAAATTCTTCGGTTATATAAATTAAATATTAAATGTGATACAAAAAAAAATTAATCGCTCAAATTAATGCTAAAAAATTAAAGGTATAGGCAAAAGGTGTACATTCTGAATATGTAAAAGCTCTCGAAGCATTTCACTAAGAAAAATATTGATCTTATTGGGGGACAAAATCTAGTGCCTATCTATCCACCCGCTTTACATTCGTCGTTCGAAGCAAGAGCCGGTTTGATGTGAGAATGGTCTGTTGTATGGTGCAAATGTATATATTCTATAAATATAGGATTATTTGTAAATTGGAGATAAATTTGTATATCTATATATTTTCCTCAGAATGAAAAATAATGGTTTAGTTTTCAAATTAAGATGCGAGTTTTGACAGATGAGTACATTGCAAGAAAGAATGCATGTAATGAAATTCTCCTTCAAAAAATAATTTCTACAGCAAATTTTCTAGACACAACCGTATTTATAGAAAATGTTCTCATAATTATACAGGGTGATTCATAGTGAATGGGACAAAAAGAAAATATGATTGTGAACATTGTAATTAATATATTTAGAAAATTCAAATTTACCTCAAAACTACATTTATTCAAGTCTCTACAGGTGTTCAATATGTGCCCCTCCGGTGACACGACAAATGTCTACACGGTAATCAAGCTCCTGCCACTCTCGTGATAGCATATCCCCCGTGATGGAGTTCAACACTGCGGTTATCCGCTGCTTCAGTTCCTCTAAGTCCTGAGGAAGTGGAGGCACAAACACCTTGTCTTTAACGAAACCTCAGAGAAAAAAATCATCACAGGGCGTTCACGAATTCTTTCAACCACTTCGGGTTTTGTTTCTTTTCGCCCTGGGCTTTTGTTCTTGCATAAGCAGCTGGTATCCTGGAACTGCTTCACCCACCTGCTTATGTTATGTCGATGCGGAGGTTGTTTACAAAATTTCGTGCGAAAATGTCTTTGCACAATAGTTACCGAGGAGGTTTTAGCATATTCGAAAACGCAGTACGCTTTTTCCTGCATGGACGACATTTTGTTTAACAGCGCCTCTAGCGGCGAGTTCGTCATTCGATGATTTTTCCCTGTTTCCAAATAAAACTTGTATAATTGTAGTTGCAGAATAAATTTGTTTCGGCTGAATAAATCTATTACGGCAGTCACACTGCGCTATTCGTTTTGGCCTATTCATTATGAATCACACTGTACTATAGAAAGTTAAACATTGTCACCAAAATATTTCAATTGCGGTTACTTTACAACATTCATGATACACACACCTACAATAATTTTTATAGCATTTTGAAAGAGATATCTATGTTCTGACCTGTATTCTGATCAATGCGAACGTTTTCTATTGCTAATAATTGATTGTTATATAATGTCGTAGGCTAATTGAGATATCCGGCTCTTTGCAAAGAACCTAGGCTATTTGCAAAGAGCCAGGCTGATTGGAAAATCATCTCCGTTTTTCCAAACAGCCTGATATTTTTCAGGCTTATTGAAAAGAGCCGAAGAACGTTAGCTAATTGGAATAGGGCAATTCATTTGTCATACAGCCTAAAATTTTTAGGCTCATTGCAAAGAGCCTAGATTGCGTTAGGCTAATTGAAAAATGACCACTTGCTTCAATTCCAATGAGCCATAACCCGATCCGAGCAAGACAAAATAATTTGACGAAACGAAACCCAGCTAGAACCTGAAAATTCCATCTGAATTCAAACCGAAACTCCATCTGAACCCGAAAAAAAATCCATCAAACTGTAACCCTATCCGAGAAAGACAAAATAATTTCAGTTTATCCGTACTGACCAGAACTTGAAAATTCCATTTGAGTCTACCCTAAGCCCGATCCGAGTCAGACAAAAAGAAAATTCTTTCCAACCGTAACCTGATCTTTACAAGATAAAATATTTTTCGCCGAAACGCTATCCGACCAAGAACCTGAAAATCCTATTTGAATTCAACCTGGGAACCGATCTGAACCCGAAAAAAATTCCTCCAAACCGTAACCCAATCCAAAAATGACAAAATAATTTCCTTCGACAAGCACCGACTAGAACCTGAAAGTCAACCCGAAACCCGATCCGAACTCGAAAAAAAAAATTCATCGAACCGTAATTTGGTCCGAGAAAGACAAAATAATTTCCGTCGACACGCACCAACCAGAACATTAAAATTCCAATTGAAATCTACCCTAAAACCGATCTGAACACGAAAAAAAAAAGAAAATTCCATCCAATCGTCAGAAATTGTTCTTCATTGGCTTAAAGGGCCAAAAGAAAAATGGAAACCATTTGTTACTAATCGAATTGCTGAAATTCATAATTTGTCTGATCCTAGTTTATGGAGACATTGTGACGGCAAATTTAATCCCGCAGATTTAATAACTAGAGGTTGTTCTGTGAAGCATTTAATAAATTCTCAAAAATGGTGGTATGGTCCTGAATTTCTTTCCCTTCCCGAAAATCAGTGGCCTAGGAGTAAAATTGCTGCGTCACGATTACCTGATGTTTCTGAAGAGAAGCCTCGAACAGCAGCAACCATTTTTGCATTGTTCAAACAAATGAAGCTGATGAAATTCCCATTTTTAATCTTGAAAAGTATAGCTCCCTAAATAAATTGCATCTGAACAGGTACTGAACAGGTAATCAGCATTGAGGGGTTTCCTAGCTGATGACAGCTTAACACCCAGTCGAGTAACTCCATGGGTATTTAGATTTATTTTTTATATAAAATTAAAGGTAGAGAAAAGGAGATTTTTCAGAATTATCAGCTGGGGAAATGTTACATCCTGAAAATTTTTTGTTAAAGATAGTGCAGGAAGAAAGTTTTCCTGAAGTTATAAAATGCTTGAAATGTAACAAGAGTATCCCTAAAGAATCGAATCTTCTACAGTTAAATTCTATGTTGTCAGATGAAGGTTTGCTGTTGGTACGAGGACAGTTACAAAAGTCTGATTCCTCATTTTATGAAAAACATCCTGTTGTGATTCCTGCAAAACACAAATTAACTGACTTAATCGTAAAAGATGCACATAAAAAAGTTTTTTATTCAGGAGTGTCCAGTACATTAGTACAAACTCGTGAAAAGTTTTGGATTTTAAGATTCAAACAGTGCATAAAATCAGTCCTGAACAAATGTACAATTTGTAAGAAATTTAACGTACGCCCTGGTCAACAAGTTATAGCCCCTCTTCCAGGTGACCGTATTAACGAAGCTCCACCGTTTTCAGTAACAGGTCTTGATTATGTGGGACCTCTATATGTGAAGGGGAATGAAAATAAATTTTATATTTTGTTATTTACATGTGCTATCACAAGAGCACTTCATTTAGAATTGCTAAAAGACATGTCAACAACAGAATTCCTGTTAGCATTTCGCAGGTTTATCTCACGAAGAGGACTGTGTGCCGTGATTTATTCAGACAATGCCAAAACTTTCAAAAGAGTTGATCTTGAACTAAAAGAAATGTGGAAAGTATTTCACCATCCTGATGTTAAAAAATTTTACGCTAATCACGTTCCTGGAAGTATATTGTAGAGCGTGTAGCCTGGTGGGGTGGCTTCTATGAGCGAATGGTTCGCTCAATGAAAACTAGCTTACGCAAAGTTATCTGAAAATCTTCTTTAACATTGAGTGAATTAAAAACGCTTCTAATTGAAGTAGAAGCTATAATAAACTCTCGTCCGTTGACTTATATGTATTCCGAGTTAGAAGAACAATCTCCTCTTACTCCTGCACATTTTTTAATCGAAAAACGTATCTTGTGTTTACTTACCATAAAAGTGAAAGATTTGATTTTACCAGTAACCAAAGAATCTGTGAAACGCTTTCGTTTACGCGAGACTCTTCCAAATCATTTTTGGAAGCGATGAAAAAATGAGTATCTTCTCAATTTAAAATCTGCTTACTACAAAGACCAGAAGAAAACTTCTGACTTTGAAGTAGATGATGTGGTTCTTATGCATATGAACATGTATGAAGAACTTTCTGGAAGTTGGGTACTTGTGGGCAGAGATTAAAAAAAATAAGGTCTTGTGAACTGAAGACAAATAATTCCATCATTAAAAGACCTGTTAATTTTTTGCATAATTTAGAACTCAGAAACTGAGAAATTGAAAAAAACTTTGAACTGATTTTATTAATAGATTCAAAAAACTCTCATTTGACTTTTTAAAAAAATGCTTTTTGCTTGTTAACATTTCTAATTTTTTAGTTTAATTTTTGTCTTGAATTATTTTACAATAACAATTGAATAGATTTAAACTGTTTTTTCTATTTTTAGTAGCAGAAACCTATCAACATTTTTTTAAATTGTTTTAATTTAGTTTTATTGAAGTCCAGTATGTAAGTATATATTTTGATTTGTATTTATGTATAGTGTAATTCATGATCTCTTAGAATAACTTTTTTCTACTTTAATTATTTTTGAATCCTCATTTTGATGAGCCCTTGTTCATCGGGGAGGGGGAGTTTGTGGAGTATTTCGCAAACCTCCTGAGCGGGCCTCCTTCAGTCAGACGGAAGGCGCCAGGTCACGTGACCTACTAGGGAATTGATATTAAAAACATTTTTCTTGTTCTTTTAGTTTTATAGTAGTAATGTAAAATTTGAACGCAGTAAGTAGACTGCATTTTTTCTCTTGGTCTTCTAAAACTGGAAGGAAATAAAATGTTCTTGATTTTATAAATTAATTATCTTGGATTCCCAGTGAGGAATATATGTATATTTAAACAAGTGATTTTCAAGTATTAACCAAGTGTTTCGCTGTAAATAATCTGTAAATATTTAAATGTGTAAAAATACAATTAGCAAAGTTTTTAATTCTTGTGCTCATTTACATTGAACAACACCAGCGTAAAACTTTCAGTGATGACTTTAATATGATTTAAAACGAATCGTGAATTCTTCAAAATATGCTCTGCCACTATTTTTTTTATCAATTGTGATATAACATGAAAATTCGTGGGCTACCTGAATATCTCCATTAGAGTCAACTGCCCAGTACCAGTGCAAATCCTTATTCAAGTCCTCAAACATGCGGAAAAGCAGTGAAAAAAATTAAAATGTTTTTACCATCTAGTCCAAGAAACAAACAAGCAGTTGTTGAGAATCTAGCTTCTGATTTGGGACTTATAATTTCATCCACTATCATACATAAATTTCGTACCAGGTACTATTCACATCTGTATACATATACAAGGTATCCCAAAAACGTGAATAGTCACAACTTTAGAAGTTAATGAAATACAGAAATACACTTTTTTCTTTTTTTTTTTTTTTTTTTTTTTTTTGCATAGGAATGGAAGAGCTGATATGAGTCTTTGAAATATAACTACAGGTCTTTCCGTTACTCTTAGGTACAGGAAGCAGAGAGGAAAAGGGGAAGGCCGTATTTCCTTCCTGAATCATTGATATATAAGAATTTTGGCCAATTTTAACTATTTGGAACATTTTTAATAAAAATCCTGATCACGGCCATGGGGGACCCCTTCAAATGGAAGGCTTGGGGCAGCTGCCCCATAAGCTCCTGTATTAGTCAGGCATTGGATGTTTCCACGTAATAGTTGTAATGATGTGCTAATATTTTTAACACTTTCCAACAAAGTTGAAAAGTGTTTATGACTTCGGTTTGTCTGTCCGTCTGTCCGCGCTCTAACTCTCGTAAATATACTCGGATTGTCCTGAAAATTTTGGATGTTACTGACGTTTACCATAGCACGATCCCTATTTCAAATGAAGTTTGTAGCATGTTTCGTTTATTTAGAGGGACAGACAAAAGTATTCCGTTACATTACGGCCAGTGGGAAATAATCGTTTCAAATGATTTTTAATGATGTTACACGCATCCAAACATAAGAAAATTGATATGCATTTATGAAGTCCACTAAAATATGCATTCTGTAGAATATGCGATGCAAAGAATAGTTATTATTCATTTACAGGGCCACACAAAAGAATTCCATTACATAATGATATGGGGGGGGGGGGGATTGTTTGCGGAGTATTTTAATTATGTTAAACTATTTCATATATAATGAAATTGTTACGTCGATGAGGTTTACTATAAGTTATTTCATGTATAATATGAAGTGCAGAGCATTTACAGGGGCACACAAAAAATTTCAGATAATATATTGTATCCGAAGTATTGTACGTTAGCGGTGATTGCTGGAAATGCATTTTCAATTATGATACGTGCTTTTATATTTCACTATATTTATGCATACTATATGGTATGTATAAATACTATAATTTATATACAGGGCTACACAAAAGTATTCGCAAAGGTTACTGGATATGAGCGCAAATTGCTTAAAGGTGGTTTTTAAATGAGTTATGCATTTTTACGCTGAACTGCATTTAGTTTATTAAGAAATATTTGTAGAATATATATAAAATGATATACAGGGTCACGCAAAGAATTGGATACATTCCGTCTATATTACATCTACTATACATCTACTATACATCCGTCTATCCGATAATTTCTGGAAATATGATTTCAGTAGTTTTAAGAGTGTTTTAGTTTGAATTAAATTTTAGCTAAATAGTGACGTGTAATAAAGGTACTAGGTAAACTACAGGGTTTTACGGAATTATTCAAGTATGTTTCCATCTGTTAGTAAAAATTGATGAAAGAGAAATTTCAAACTGTTATGCGTTTTCATGCTAAACTAAATTTTCCCATTATATAGTATATATATCAAACTACAGATCAAATACAGGGCTGTTCAAAAGCATTGGGATATATATTTGGCTATGGACGGTAACTGCTGAAATCAATTTTTTAAACTTTTACTTGGTTATCTTATTTACCTCATTTCCCTAAATAACGAAGTTTTGTTCAAGCTTTTATGGGGTGTTTGAAAGTGTTTCATAATCTATGCCGTACGCATGATTTTCTTTTCTTTTTTTATTTGTTTCTGGTCATCGTAAAGGGGGATTTACTTGCAATAATCTTATATATTTCTAGAATGAAATCAAGCAATATAATGTTTTTGAAAGTACAGTAGAACCTCGATTATCCGAAGTAATTTGGGCCGACCCTCTTTCGGAAAATCGAAATTTTCAGATATTCGAGAATGCTTCAATTTTAAGATTAAGGAGAAATATATGGAATATTTTGTATTATGGTAACAAGTTTTTTATAAAAATAAAGCAATAGCAAAATAGAAACAAGAATAAATTACACGAATTTTAATTTTGAAATTAAGTACCTTTTACATATATCACAAGGGTTTGAAAAAATGTTTTGTTTATCGCAGTTTCGATTGCCTTTGCTTTGAAGCTCTATCACGGAGTTTTTTAATATTAATAGTTCAACAGTATCACAGTCTTTTCTGCTGCCCCAGCCATGCCAAACTTTTTTCAAAACATTCAAAAGCTTCAGAATTGCTAATTTGTTCGTTTCCTTCGTATTACCACTCCGCAGCTTACCGGAGCTCAAGTTAAATTCAAGGGAACTCTAAGTAAAGGAATCGAAAATATTTATAAGAACTCGTAGTTCGGAAAGGATCGCTTGCACACAAGGAATATGATAGTTTTAAAAAAAGAAGCTTTCAAAATGGATTTTGCACACTAGGAATGTGATAGTAAAAAAAAAAGCTTTCAAAATGGATTTCGGCTAATCGACAGTTTCTGTTAAGATTCGTATAAAAGAGGTTCTACTGTAGTTAAAAAAATGTATTTCGGTTAATCGAGAGTTTCGGTTAAAAGAGTTTCGGATAAAAGAGGTTTTACTGTATTTGATTGAATATTTACTTAAAATAGTTCAAAAGAATCTTAAAGCAAGTCAAATATAAGGGTTTCGCAACAATAGTAGACCAAAAAAAAAATGCAATTTAACAAATTACAACGACCATTTGGAAAATGATTTTTTCGTAAGCCATTACGTACGCCATGAATTAAACATTAATAGTGTTACTACACTTAAAAATTGCAAGCGACAGAAATCGCCTGCAACTCGTACGTATTATCCAAGCATTCCATTGGCTGTTCGTGAAAAGGCTTTTCCATCGTCAGATTTCCAAGAAATCTGACGACCCATTTTAAATGAAATTTCATTCATAAACTTCTAAACTTCTCACAATATTACTTTTTATATCGTCGTATAGAGAAAAAAAAAATGTACTTTTAAATGCAATTTGTTTGAAAGCCGTATCTCAATTTGTTTCTGAGTTATTAATTTTTTTTGTAGTTTTTATTACTTTTATGTCATAGTGGCAACACTCTGTTGTCCATCTCTGTTGAAAGTAAAGGGAAATACAGATTACTGTATAGACCCTATCAGAAAACGAATAAAATGATGATTAAACCAATAAAAACCTTCAGATATGCTTTTGATTTCCTACCCTGACGAGGACAATAACCATTTTTCCAAATGGTTAAAAAGAAAAGAAAAAAAGAAAGAAAGAAATATTATATTTAGAAGGTGCATAAGCAGTGTTCTCACTGCCGCTCGCCATTGCGCTAAATTACGACAAAATGCTTCATTTGGCGAGTAAACGAACAATAAGATTCGCCAAATTGCGAGTGCTCAAGTTCTGCTCTTTTTATGAGTGTCAGTACAGTCCTGATTCTGATCCGCGTTACTGAATGATTGATGTCGCTTTTCATCTTCAATCGCCCCGTGCCATTTACATTACTCTTATTTACAGAGATTCTGAGTCATCACCAATTCAGTTTAGCAACAGCCAAAGACACAGAAAGGATCATGCAATAGAAATTTCTCTGTTGTCAGTTGATCACTTCCTATGCGCCGGCATCGTGCCGTTAAAAACACAAACAAAATTACTCGCATCAAGCGCCAAATATGAGTAAAGTTTTGCTGGAATGTGGCGTTGAAATAAGCCATTTACCATACTATTTATTAGTTGTATGCAAAGTATCATTGCCGGTCAATGTTTTCTATCTGTTAGAGTCGAAATCTCATAGCAATATTTAGTGTATATTTTCACAATGGTAAATCAAAGATCGCTGTTTTGAATTTTTATTTAGACTGCTAAAAGAATGTCTGAAACATTTACACATTTGGAGACATTTAGAATGTACTTATTTTCAATATTTTCTGTAGCAGATAGTCGAATTTCAATTTTATAAGCAATTGCAAAAAAAAAAAAAAAAATAGGTTATTTTAGAATATACTGAAAACTAGTCGGATGTACCAATCCCAAAACTTTCTTCTATCTCATACATGTTAATACTAGAAAATTCGCTCTCACACTGCCAAAATTAAACGGCAATCTATGCCAATCATGAGGATTCTAAAGATATGAAATTCCGTGCATTGGGTCTTGAGATATGGCTGTCTCTGATATCGTGTAAATTCAGCAAAATTAAGCATAGCAGCGCCACCTATTGGGTGCTTTACACCAAAAATCACCAAGCAACCACTTATGTCAAAGTCTAACTGAATCTGAAGTCTGGGGAAAATCCGAATATGAGTTTTGGAGATAGAGTTATTGTGAAAATTATGAAAATTCCAGCATAGCAGCGCCACCTATTGGACGATTGACACTGAAACCTAATCAGCAACAACTTGTGTTAACATCTAACTAAATCTGAAGTTAGATGAAAATTCGTGCATTAGTTTTTGAGATAGAGCTATTGTGGGAATCGTTCAAAATGCTGCACAGTAACGCCACCTGTTGAGCGATTTACACCAACACGTAATCAGCATCAAGTCATATCAATGTCTAACTGAATCTGAAGTTTCATGAAAATCCGTGCATTAGTTCTTGAGATAGAGTCATTGCGGAAATCGTAAAAAATGCAGCATAGCAGCGCCACCTGTTGAGCGATTTACACCAACACGTAATCAGCATCAAGTCATATCAGGGACTAACTGAATCTGAAGTTTCGTGAAAATCCGTCCATTAGTTCTTGAGATAGAGCCATAGCGTAAATCTTAAAAAATGCCGCACAGCAGCGCCACCTGTTGAGTGATTTGCACCAAAAACTAATCAGCATCAATTTGTATCAGGGACTAACTGGTTATGAATTTTTATTAAATTCCGTGCATTAGTTCTTGAGATAGAGCGCCCACAAAATTTGTGTCACACACAGACAGACAGACTCACAGACAGACATTTTGTAAAAACATGTTTTTCGGGTTCTCTGACCCCTAAAACGTGTAAATCCGTCGAAACCGGAATTCGAAAATTTTCATGAATCCAATACTTTCTTCTTGTAAAGATAGAAGAAAGTAAAAAGGGATAAAATAAGGGGTTAAAGATAAATTTTTCAGTGTTTCACGCCGAATCTATTTTGCTAACATTTTCTTCAATTGGCTACTGTTTTTTATTTCTTATTCGCCAAAGCGCTAATATTCGCCAAAAGCCAGCGAGAACTCTGTGCATAAGATCTGTTTTATCGACTCTCACAGTGAACCAAGCCTGTTTTCACATACTTTCTCATATATGGCACCTGTTTCCACACTTGGGTCACTATGCGAGTGAATAACAAGTTGGAAATTGCTCGTCAAACGTAGCAAATGAGGTGCGTTCGTACTATAGCTGGTTTTATAATTATTTTTTGCACACCATATTGTACTGAATGTATATTTTTTTGCACTTCATAAATGCATAGTCTGTAACATCATTAAAATGCACTGCAATATTTTTTTTCCCATTCCCCGTAATGAAACGGAAAAATTTTGACTGTCCCTGTAATTAAACTATACATCCGATTTTCATAAAATTTGAAATGGCTCGACGAAATTTTGCAACAGTTATATATTTAAAATTTCAGACCTTTCGGAAGGCTGTAACATCATTAAAATGCACTTGCAATAATTTTTCCCATTGACAGTAATGTAAAGAAAAACTTTTGATTGTCGCTGTAATTAAACTACACATCCGATTTTCATAAAATTTGAAATGACTCGACAAAATTTTGCAACAATGATATATTTAAAATTTCAGACCATTCGGAAGGCTGTAACATCATTAAAATGCACTTTCAATAATTTTCCCCATTGGCCGTAATGTAAAGAAAAACTTTTGACAGTCCCTGTAATTAAACTATACATCCGAATTTCATAAAATTTGAAATGGCTCGACAAAATTTTGCAACAGTTATATATTTAAAATTTCAGACCTTTCGGAAGGCTGTAACATCATTAAAATGCACTTGCAATAATTTTTCCCATTGACAGTAATGTAAAGAAAAACTTTTGATTGTCGCTGTAATTAAACTACACATCCGATTTTCATAAAATTTGAAATGACTCGACAAAATTTTGCAACAATGATATATTTAAAATTTCAGACCATTCGGAAGGCTGTAACATCATTAAAATGCACTTTCAATAATTTTCCCCATTGGCCGTAGTGTAAAGAAAAACTTTTGACAGTCCCTGTAATTAAACTATACATCCGAATTTCATAAAATTTGAAATGGCTCGACAAAATTTTGCAACAGTTATATATTTAAAATTTCAGACCTTTCGGAAGGCTGTAACATCATTAAAATGCACTTGCAATAATTTTTCCCATTGACAGCAATGTAAAGAAAAACTTTTGATTGTCGCTGTGATTAAACTACACATCCGATTTTCATAAAATTTGAAATGACTCGACAAAATTTTGCAACAATGATATATTTAAAATTTCAGACCATTCGGAAGGCTGTAACATCATTAAAATGCACTTTCAATAATTTTCCCCATTGGCCGTAATGTAAAGAAAAACTTTTGACAGTCCCTGTAATTAAACTATACATCCGAATTTCATAAAATTTGAAATGGCTCGACAAAATTTTGCAACAGTTATATATTTAAAATTTCAGACCTTTCGGAAGGCTGTAACATCATTAAAATGCACTTGCAATAATTTTTCCCATTGACAGTAATGTAAAGAAAAACTTTTGATTGTCGCTGCAATTAAACTACACATCCGATTTTCATAAAATTTGAAATGACTCGACAAAATTTTGCAACAATGATATATTTAAAATTTCAGACCATTCGGAAGGCTGTAACATCATTAAAATGCACTTTCAATAATTTTCCCCATTGGCCGTAATGTAAAGAAAAACTTTTGACAGTCCCTGTAATTAAACTATACATCCGAATTTCATAAAATTTGAAATGGCTCGACAAAATTTTGCAACAATCATATATTTAAAATTTCAGACCCTTCGGTTGGGTAGTTTTTGCTCTGTTATATGCGGACGGATGGACGGACAGACGGACTGAACGACGACTATAGGTGCTACGTATTTATATAATTACGAACGCACCTAAAAATGGACTACAGTATAACTTCAAAAATCCGGCATCATCGGGACCGAGACTATGCCGGATTTTTGAAAATTCCGGTTTTTTGAAGGAATGTCGAAAGTAGTACTATATTCTTAACGGTGCCTTTAGCCATAATTTATTATTTCACTATTAAGTGATAAATAGATATGAAAAAGAGAAAACTAAATATCAAAATAAACTTATATTAGTTGATATTTTCTATGTTACAGAAAAAAAAAATCTAATAAAGAGTGAAATTATTTCTTCTCGTGTAATATCGGAAACATCGATGTCAATTTTGTTTACTTCAATTCTTTTAGCCTTTCTTTAACAAGTTTTTCTTGTATTTTATACAAATGAAGAATTTCTATTACGGATCTATTTCGAAAATACAGTCTTGTTCTCTAAAGCAGATATTAATTCTCCAGTCAAATTTATGCATTTTTCTAGTGACATCTTTTCTTCTGCCTGTTGTTCATCCTCGTCTTCGGAGATTTTACTAGCGTTATCGGCAGATCTATTTAGCACAGCGTCAGAAGAGAGATTCCAAAGAACTTGCGTACTAGTCTCCACGCCGTTGCTGAACAACAGTGCAGCTCCCAGAAAATTTGTTCAGAAAATAATCGCTTCTGGCAAATAAAAAAAAATGTCAAGTATTTTTTTTTTTTTTTTTTTCATTTTTGCTTTCTATTTTCAAGTTTTTAATTCATAAAAAATTCCTATTTTTCTTCTACCATAACTTGAAAGTGTAAAAGAAAAAAGAAGGGAAGAAGATTGTTTTGATGCCGGATTTTTGAAGTCACACTGTATATATATATTTTTTTTCAAAATGAACTTGGTCTACTGTCATTGTGAGCCCCTCATATAATAAAGAGAAAAATAGCAGTCAGTGATTTTCAGCCAAAAAAAAAAAAAAAAAAAAAAAAAAATCCGTAACTCAAAAATACTCAAACGTTCAAATCTGACAACGGTCTCATTCGATTCAAAATGAAAAAAAACATTCAAAAGTTCACTTCGTCTAACATTATTTAACGATTTCAGCCTCAAAAAAGTAGTTTTTTCCGCCAAACTATCCTTTTCGCACCACTGTGCGCCGGAGTTCAACAGCCTGCCCCCCGGAGCTCTCCGGGGAAGTATGTCGGAAATCAGCATTGTTTTTACCCATAAATAACCTTCGTCTTCGTTGCAACAAAATTAAGGCCGAGAAACATGAAAACATTTCTTTTCTAAAAAATATGAATGAAAAGTTTAGTTTCTTATAATATATCTTTGATGAAAAGACTAAAGCGATTTTAAATTATTTTAACAAGAAGTCAAATGAAATAATGTTGTTAAGTAAAGTTCTTTGCAAAAGAAAAAAAAAAAATCTGAAACTTCTAAAAATAACTTAATCTAATCTAGCACACCTATTTATTGTGATATTTAAACTATCGTGCGAAACCTTTTTCCAAGAACTTATTGATTACAAATTCGCGAAATACATCACTAGATGGCGCAATATGCAGCAAATTGTCGTCAACAGTTCTTCGAGTAAGAAATGAGAATGTTTTTCTGCCTAACACAACAAAAGTATTGCCTCATGAGAAAGCATGAGTCGAATTTGTGGAGAAAAAATCTAGGAACATTGACTTGTGCACCAATGCAGCAAGCTTCATCTTCCTGGTAAGTCAAAAACTAATAATTATTTTTAATGTTTTGAAAAGGTAGAGAACTGCTTTGGTAATGACACTGTGAAATGGGTGATATCAGTATCGTTTGCATAATTTGGATTAAAAATTTCGTGAGAGAATAATATGGAACTTACAATGTTTTGATACATGCTGCTTTGTTTACCTATAAAAAAAGCAAAGAAAGAATTTTGAATATAATGCAATATTTTATTCCGTATGTTTAAAGTTGTTTTACTATAAAGTAAACGCTCTGGATTATATGTATATTTTATTTTATTTCATTTTTTTTTTCATGCTGAAGTTTTAAAAATTTCTATAAACTAATAAAATTTAAAAGGTAAGATAAATTTTATTAATTTATAAGAATGTAACTCATTGCTTTTCGGAATTCATTTGTAAAACAAAAATAATGCTTTTGGTAATTTAATATATATATATATATATACATAGAAAAAAATTAATGTTTTTAGATGTCGACATAGTTTTTTTTCTCTCCGTTAAAAAGAAAAAAAAGGTGGTAGAATGTAAATTTTTTTTTAATTTGTCGTTTTAAAGCTTAAAATTTCGCACAAAAATAAATGGTTTTTCATAAATTTTCATCATTTTGAATTTTTATCGTTTATTTCTTTTAAATTACTCATTTAATATTTTCTAATTTTTTAAGCACTAACTTTTCTCTACTTTAAATAGAATAAACACCAAACCTCGAAATATAAATAAGAAAACGCATATAAAAAAATCATATCATTAAAATCTTATAATATGTTTTATATATATTCATTAAAGTAATTAGGCGACCCGATGTACACATTTCTTTTCTTTTTTTTTCTAATAGTTTGCAAATAATTTATCAGCAAATGAATAAACCAAATAAATTCCTGATTACATATACATTTTTTAATTGAAAATTTGAAGAAAAAAATTATTTTGATTTCAAAAGATAAAAGCAAAATATTCTTATTTTAATTAATTTAAATATATCTATTCTAAATTTTTCTGCAGGAAGAAAAGTTTGAGAAAATGCTTTAACATTGTTTTGAAAATTAATATATTTAAAACTAATAATTAAGATATTTCTTCTTCTACTTCCCACATTTTTCCAGAGTACTTTTTAATTTTTAAAATAGTTTGAAAGTTCTAGATGTTTTCTGAATTAGGATAATACTTGTGGTTGAGATAATGTTAATCTTACTTGATTTCGTTCATTATATGTTTGAAACGGCATGAAATTATATCAAAAGATATACCACTTTTTATGTTGTAGTGTCTGTGATATTGCGACGCTTTCTTCAGGGTTTAAGTCTATTTATCTCGTATGTACATTTTCGTTATGTTTACAAAAGCATCTAAAGTCTATGTTATAAAAGCATGTCTGTCAGTGACGCTGACGTCATATTGACAGTAGCAACACCTGACCCATAAATTTCACTTTCACATTTTTTTTTTTTTTTTAAACTTCTAAACATCGCACGTTTTCAGTTTTTACACCGTCAAATAGAGAAAATAAATTTACTTTCAAAGGCAATTCGTTTTAAAACTGTATCGCCATTTACTGATTTTCTTATGGTTTAAAAAAAAATTTCAACCATGATTTTTTTTCCCTTTTTCGCGTGCAGCCCGATTACGAAGGATTAACCCATTGCACTTAGATGAACACAAATAGTTCAGCATTTGTTTCCGGCTAATATTCCATAACGAAATGAAAACTTCATTAATAAATATAAATAAACCATAAATTTATTATAATCGAACTACGCGCCTAAAGCAGTGAAATTACCAGAATCAAAAAGGCTGCTGTAAGTAGGCGAGATTTTTGGCGATTCCTTCGGCTATTAACCCTTTAAGCACCAGATTCATTTTAGTGATGGTATGCTGAATACCAGATATATTATATATCGTCAAAAAGTAGTTTATGTCATTATTTTTAATTGCATCTGAATTATTTACTTACATGTGATATGAGGAGATGAAATAAAGGTTTATTTATACTATACAAACAGAAATAAGGTTCAAAATAAACAACTATTAAATATGTAATGTTCGTAAGTTTTTCTGTTACATTACAATAAAGCGCAGGAATGTAGAAAATAAAACAACTGGTATTATAATTGTTTTCTCCTGGTATTGTAATAGAAGATTTCATGAAGTACGCAGGTACGTCGGTGTACTTAAGGCTCCTGTCCCTGCCAGCGAAGACACTCATGAGCTAATACTAATCCTATGGGGAGGGATTTATCTAACATCTCGTTTGCATTTTGGCATTTTTTAATATTTTTTTTTGCATTGGATAGCCGAGGTCCGTTTCTACATCGCACCTTTTTTACTTTTTCAATTTTGGTCGCAGATATTTTTTATAAAGTTACTTTCACTTTCAAAATCAATTCCGAAAATGAAAGTGTCATTCTGAAAAATATCTGCAACCAAAATCGAAAAAGTAAAAAAGGTGCGCTGTAGAGACGGATCTCGGCTATCCAATGCAGAAAAATTATATAAAAATGTCGAAATGCAAACGAGATAATCAGAAAAATCCCTCCCCATAGGATTAGCATTAGCTTATGAGTGCCTTCACCGGCAGGGACAGGAGCCTTAAGGGGTTAACTCCTGGCATACGGATAATTTTAAAGTATCGCTTTTAATAAATTCCAAAACTTTACTTGAATACATTATTGATATTTTTCATATAAAAATGCTTTTTGGTGTTGTTCGTGGACAAGCTAAAAAAATATATTAAATGTAAAAAATCTGTTACAGTTTTCAATTAAAAAAAATAATAATTGTTTCCACCTATCTTCTGTTATACAGGAAGTCCTGGTTCCTAGTTTCTATAACAGATAAAGCTATATAACTGTGTACAGTATTTTTCAGTAATATATTTTTACAATTATTTGCTAAATTTTCGAAAATATGATTATCGTTGTAAAAAGTACTGTTTAAAAAATCCTTTCTTGCTTTCAAAAATTAATTTTTTTAAATAAATATTTTGATAAATCCTGAAGATAATTTAATATTTATTCTATTATGGCTCGAAAATGAAGAAAAAAAGGATATTCTTTCAGAAAACTTATCAAATTTTAAACATGACTAAAATTTAATTTTTTTAACTAAATTTTAGTTTTCTTTTCTTTTTTTTTTCTTTCTTTTTTTTTTTTTTTTTTAGATTTTATATATAAAAAGGAATGCATCCATAAACACACATTTCAAGAAGGAAAAAAAAAAGAATAAAACTGTTTATAAATATCAAAAATGCACAATCTTTAGGGAAGGCATTTTGTTGTTTGAGACTTCGAGCAAGAAAGTTGTTAAAAAAAAAGCTTTTAAGATTCAGCGTATATTCATTCTTTCCAGCAGAAAAAATCTGATAATTTTGAGCCAAGTAAATTTTTCTAAACGAATAAATGTATTTAAAATTCTATTAAAATGTGTATAACAAATGCTACAATTAAAATAAAAAAAAAAATAAAGTAGTATTTTAGTTGTTGTTTTTTTTTTTTTTTTTTTCAAAAGTAATTTATGCGCCATGATTTAAAAAAAAATCAAAAAAGAAAAATAACCGAGTTTACTTATCATTTTATTCTGCATTTTCTTTTTCGTGCAAAATATATATTTAATTTTATATTAAACTATTATTAAAAAAAAATACTTTGAAGTTTCATCTAAAACTTTCAGGAGAAAAAATATTAGTATTTATTGTATTCTAATGGCTTTATTATACTCTTTTTATTTCTAAAATATTGTGGCTTACAGTCATTATTTATTACGAGTTCCAGTCATCAGTATTATAAAAATGTAAATATCATTAATTTATTTATTTAATACATTTTTGTTTTAAAAGTACTAACCATACTTTTATGCTTTTTTTGGTACTTGTTCGAAGCGTTATAAACTTTTCTAATTTTTAATTCTAGGATATTTTATAATATGAATTTCATGAAAATACTTCAAATTATACAAAATTTTTACAATAATCTATAAATAGTTTTAAACTTTTGTACCAGTAATCAAAACATATCAGCATGTTTTATAACAAGAATATATAAAATTACAATTAAACAGTTTTCGTTCTCGAATGTCAAAGAATCATAAAACATTTATTTAGTTATTTATTGAAAGCAAAAAATATCAAGTTCACTCTATCTCTTCAAATTATCTATATTCATAAATTTAAGAGGTTAGCGTATTATCTGTACTTCGAACCTAACAACTAAAACATTCACCTGCTCTCCAATGGCAACTCAGGTAAATCGCTTCATTGGTTTCTATGCAACCAAAAATTGTTTTGTTGCCATTTTCCATCATTAAATTCGGAAGAAACGGTTTTCTTTTCGTTACTACGAAAAAAAAAAAACCAAAAAGAAAGAAAGAAAAGAAAATGTATTTTTCCTACAATGAAAAGCGGAAAAGATTGACTAATGTTTTAAATGAAGTTTGTTCTCTTAAAAGTAAAATTAAATTCGCTATAGTTGTCTTTAAAAAGTAAATAAGTTCATTAAAAAGCAAAGTATTAAAGTAAAAAATAAATAAATGCTTAGTTAAAATAAACTGAATACTTTAAATTTTTTAAAGTTAAAATTGTAGAAGGAAAAACAATTTTTTTAATCAAACTTAACCAATAATTTATTTTTTTTTTTTTTTTTTAAGGTTGTTATCATTATTTGTTGTTGAATTTTACCATAAAAAATGTTTGGTTTATATTTTGAAAATACTTTTAATTCTGATAATTTTTTCCATATCCATTTAATTAATTTTAAAGATCAGTCATTTATATTGTTAACAAAAGAGAAGCATGCGAATAAGATTGACTAATGTTTTAAATGAAGTTATTCTGTAAAAGTAAAATTAAATTTCCTATATATTTTTCTTTAAAAAATAAATAAGCTCATTGGCAAGCAGAATATTAAAGTATGTATTAAATAGATAAATAAAGGCTTAGTTAAAATAAACTGAATGTTCTAAGTTTTTAAAAGTTAAAATTGTAGAAGAAAAAAAAATATTTTTTTAATCAAATTTAGAAAATAATTTAATGTTACTTTCTGTAAAGGTCGTTATTATTATTTTTTGTTGATTTTTTACCATAAAAATGTTTGATTTATATGTTAAAAATACTTTTAATTCGTACTGATATTTTTTTCATTATTCATTTAATTAATTTTAAAGATGATTTACTTATTATTGTTAATGCAAGCATACGGGGCGAATATCAACGGACAATTTTTTTATCAACTGGAGAAACCTTCTATTCTATCTAATACAATTTATTATTTAATTTTTTTTTTATTATTATCTGAAATAATAGTAATATTTTTAAGGAAAAATATATTTTTTATACAAATATTGCTTTTAAAACAAAAAAGTGTAATAGTTAATATCATACCTTTCAAAATATAGTCTCAATAAAATTTAACTTTCGTTTTTTCTCTGTAAAACCTTAAAATAACTGCCAACATTGTGGTTTTATTCCCCCTCCCCCCAAATCAAATGAAACCAAAAATTTTATTAAATAAAGTAAGTTAATTAAGAGCCATATAAAAATAAAATACATTTCATTAAATAATTTTTGTGGTCCAAATTATAATTAATTGACTTGAAAAAACCGAAAGATTTACAGCTATGCGTTACTATTACAAGTTATAATTTTGTGACCTAATTTAAGTTGTAATCATAATAATGTAATAATGATTATGGTGGTGACGTTTTTCATAGTAGAATTTTCTATGTTTAAAAATCCGCATCGATTGAAATCTTTTGTGATTTTTTCAATTATTATTATTAACATTTAACCATTCAAAATGTTATGAATGATTTCAACTTTATTTAATTCATAAATTGTCAAAACAGGTTATAATTTCATGCATAATAAATATGAATAGCCTTTCTTTACTTTATGCACGTCTAATCCATCCCAGACACTTTTTAGTAGTTTTCACATTAACCCTTTAAGACCGGACTGCTTATTTTTTTTTTTTTTTTTTTTTTTTTTTTTTTTTAACAATAATATAACTGAAATTTGTAACTGATAATTCACTGTGTGTTGACAAAATTCATATAATATAGTTTCTGTTAATCAGCACAATCACTCGATTCCGGCATTTACGGAATAGATAACCCAGGAAGATAGAATTTTAGTTAATGCCTACCCCACACGATCGTGCGGGTCCGGTCACACCGCTAGTTTATGCACATCTTGGGGAAGAGATAAACAATGCCTTTTACATATTCCCACAGAGCATTTGTGAGCTAACTTAACGGTGGCCTTTTTCACTTAAACTTGAACAGATTCATTACATGTTACATGTCTGTAAAACTATATCTTATTTTGACGATTTATGAATAAAATACAATGAGCAGAAATCGTTCGCATCATTTTCAGACACGGTGTATTTATAAATGCCTTTTTCAGTTCTTCGTTTAATATTACTAATTAATGCCATTTACTCTTTACCTAAAATATTAGATTTTGTATAACTGAGGTATTTCCTTCCACAACACTTCAGAATGCAAGATGCTTAGTAATGCCTCCAATGCAATGCTATCCCAATGCCAGAGGAAACAAAAAAATTTTAAGAGATAGTTTATCTTCATAATTTTTTGCCTTCCTCATTCTTGTACAAACACTACAATGTTCATAATTTAAATTCTTAATCTGTCTCTGTTCTCTGTAAATAATACTGTTTTTCTTCCCGAATCCTATTTCGTTTTGTAAATCGGAAAGAAAATCCGAAGTAATCTAAGTAATTTTGAGTTTAAAGATAAAATAAAATGTTTTTATGCCTCTCTCCCCCTCCCCACTTCAACTCTACGAGATTAGCATGAATGAAGTCTTGAGGTGCAGTGCAGATCTTTTTTTTTTTTTTTTA
Organism: Maratus speciosus; assembly: GCA_963932465.1. NCBI lineage: Eukaryota > Metazoa > Arthropoda > Arachnida > Araneae > Salticidae > Maratus > Maratus speciosus. Next base: position 444,603,185 of record OZ010790.1, on the reverse strand, counting down.
ACAATAATTATCCATGTTTTATTAGGTTGAGCAAAAAGTTCTGGGAAATTTGTAAGCTAATAGTTACCAGAATTTTTTATCGTATAGGAGTACTAGGGGTATATCTATGGGAGTTCAGAAATTTCGGCTCCAAAATGCCTATTGAACAGTATGATTTGCGTGTGTTATTGGAAATTCCGGCATTATTAGTCAGTCAACTTCCGAATTCCCATCACTAATGTTAAATGTATGGCTGTTAAGTGCATTCGTACATTTAAAATATCTCCACGGGAAATTAATAATTCTGTGTACTATTCTTAAAAGATGTTTCCTTTCTTTTCATAGTTTTCAAAATGTTTCTAAAATCTATACTCAATTTAATATTTTATGAGTTAAAAGTTGACGAACTGTGAGTAAGATTTTAACACTTCAAATAAAATTAAGTATTATATTTTAGAAATATTTTTAGAACTAAGAAAAAAAAAAAAAAAAAAAAAAGGCATCCTTTAAGAAGCGCACAAAGAAAAGAAGTTAAAAATATTAATTTACCGAAGAGATATTTTTAATATATGAATGCATTCTACGGCCATAGGTTTAACATTATATGAATTTGGAAATTGACAGACTAGCAACTTTAAGGCTGTTCTCAAATCGAAAGCAGGTACTTTTTGATATACATTTTTCAATTTATTTTCGTTTGGAAATGCATGAAATTGGCAGGTGTTTTCTCATTCAGAAACTGTGTAATCGAATGGTATTTTTCATTTTTTGGTAAAAGTAGAAGATTCTTCACAAAATGCTGTCAAAGTGGGCGTTTTAAACCGAATTTCCGACGTGGCAGCTCAAGAAAGGGGGAGGGGGGCTTGTCGTGACGTGACAAGCTATAAGTAATTTATGTATCAAAAATGGAAAACGCTATTCGATTTCAAATTGCTGCAATAATCAGTCACGCCTTTACGTTCAACAATGAGTCGGAAAACGTGTCAGAAAGTTTCGCGTTGTTGAGCAGGAAATAGGTGAACCACCTTATAGATCGCCAGTTTCAGCAATGTTAATGTAAGACAGATGCCTTCGGGGAGAACTCTTTGAACAGAAAGTTACCCGAATTGTAATTTTTAAACAACGAAAACCCTCAAAACCTTGCCCAGAACCGCTCTGGTTTCAAACCCGCAAAAATCGATACAGATTTCCGCAGGCTCTTCATTTTGTGACCGCTCTTGTGACAGGCTCTTCATTTTGTGACCAGTATGCTAACCACTACGCTGGTTCGACGCTAGTTTCTATCTTAGCAGATATAATTAATTGCATGGTATTTCTTCCGTATGGTATTTTACCATTGAAGACAGGATTCCGTAATAGGCAGGTTCCGTTTTGGAAAGTTTTACTGTATTTCTACATGGTTTATTTTGTCATAAAATGTCATCTTCAAAATGAAACTAACTCGAACTTTTAAAAATTCAAGAGCTACACCATGCTTTTGTTATTTCCTATCTAATGAAACATAAAAATACAAATTTTCATTATTTTTTATTTAGATATTAAAGGCATATAAATTATTGAATCAAATAATAATGCGTCGACTATTTTGGCATATGCACCAGAACAATTTTATGTGTTTTGCTACTTATTAGTATGCATGGTACTGTTTAAAATCCCACACTTAATGCATATTTTGTTTTGAATTAAAATGTTTTTAAATTATTAGCAAATAACTAATAAAAAAAAAATATATCAAAAATTCATAAACAGGAACATGTTCTTTCTGGTGTCCATTAAAATCAGCCTCACTGAAAAAAAAAAAAAAAAAAAAAAAAAAAAAAAAAAAAAAAAATGCAATTTAACAAATTACAACGGCCATTTGGAAAATGATTTTTTCAAAGACTAAAATTTAAGACATAAAAAACCGCACGGAGTTGATCATACATTACGTACGCCATGAATTAAACATTAATAGTGTTATTACACGTAAAAATCCAAGCGACAGAAATCGCCTGCAATTCGTACTTATTATCCACCTGAAGCTTATGTATTATCCAAGCATTTCATTGGCTGTTCGGGAAAAGGCTTTTCCATCGTCAGATTTCCAAGAAATCTGACGGCCAATTTTAAATAAAATTTATTTCTTAAACTTCTAAACATCCCACAATATTACTTTTTATACCGTCGTATAGAGAAAAAAATGTACTTTTAAATGCAATTTATTTTAAAGCTGTATCTCAATTTGTTTCTGAGTTATTATCATTATTTTTTATTACTTTTTTGTCATAGTGGCAACACTCTGTTGTCCATCTCTGTTGAAAGTAAAGGGAAATACATATTACTGTATAGACCAATCACAAAACGAGTAAAATTATGATTAAACCAATAAAACCTTCAGATATGCTTTTGATTTCCTACCCTGACGAGGATAATAACCATTTTTCCAAATGGTTAATAATAATAATAAATCTTCCATTCTGACCTTTAGGTTTCATTGTTTAAGTAAATGTGTGAAAACAGTTATATTAAATGTTCATTTACTACATTAAAAAAAAAAAAAAAAAAAAAAAAAAAAAAAAAAAAAAAAAAAACTAATTTCCTGCGATTTTAGGTGTGATAAATATCTGCAAGCAAGGCTATTTATAAACTTACCAGGTTAGGATCTTTATACTAGACAAAAGTTAAAAAAAAAAAGAGTAATATCCTGGGCTTTAGTAACTGGTTATTAATGGTTATTATTTGATGATGACATCAACAGACGATTAAATTTCTCTTTTACTGGAATTTTTTTAACTTCTAAACATCGCACATTTTCAATTTTTACACCGTTGAATAGAGCAAAACGTGTAACAAATGTAATTTGTTTCAAAACTGTACTTCAATTTATTTCAAAACTGCATCGCAATTTACTCATTTTTTATGGTTTTTAAAATGAATTTCAATCTCTATCGCGTGCTGACGATTATGAAAGGTAATCCACCATCACTTAAGTTAATATAAATAGTTCAGCATTTGTTTCCGGCTGATATTTCATAATGAAGTTAAAACAGAAATTTAAGCTTGTCTGTTAAGGGACTCAGCACCCTTTGAATATTTTTTTTTTTTAATTGAAGCATTTTAAAGTACATTTTTGGCATAATAATAAAGCACTCAATGAAGGAAAATGATTCTATCAAGAATTTGTTCAATTCCCCCTGCAAAATTTGAAAAAAAAAAATGAAAAATTTAAGTAAATTTTAAAATGTATCTTCTCGTTCAATTTTGAACATTTTGAGCTAATTTTTTTTTTAAATCTATTCTTTAAAGTGTGCTGTATAATTTTAAGTATCGGATTTACCATAAGTTAATTTGTTTGAGAAAAAAATAAAATGTGCAAATAAAATTATAGTAAAAACTGAATTTATTTTACATTTTTATGTGTAAAAAAAAAAAAAAAAAACTTTATTGTAAATCCGATACTTGGTTTTGTCAAATAGAGCATAAAGAACACACAAAAAAAAATTCAAGTCAAATCAATTGAAAAATATACATAAGAGTTTTATCAGTTTGAACATGCTAATTCGTCGAAAAAACACAAACTGGGAAAAAAACTCTTTTAAAGGGAAGCGGGTGTGGCATTTGAAGGGACAGCGATGTAATAAAATCGCTTTTAACTGTATTTATAATACTCGGATCTTTACGAAACTTCATGAGAATGAATATACTAGGGATAATAAAATATAATTTATGCAAAAAATTAGAAAATCGATATTTTCGTCATTTTTCGCCGAATGACGGGTACCGAGCCCCCCGTAAATTTCTACGCTCTTAAACCACTGAAATAATCAGAATTAAAAAAGACTGCTGTAATTAAGGAAATCGTTGACGATTTTTTTGGCTATTAAATCATAAGAAAATATCTTTTTTAATAAATTTCAGAACTTTATTTGAATGGAAAATTGATACTTTTCAATTAAAAATGTTTTTTTTTTTTTTTTTTTTTTTTTTTTGTGTGTGTGTGTGTGTGTGTGTGTGTGTGTTATTAGTGGGCAATCTAAAAAATATACAGTCGTCCCCATTTAAAGAAATATTGACGGTTCCAGAAATAATATTCGATTAAGCGGGTATTTTGATTAAACGGGGAATCATAACTGTAATATTTAATGCATAATAAAAAGGCAAAAAAAATTAGGGTATATTTAATTAACAGCATAATAAATCGTTAATAGAATAATATAAACTAAAATAAATACAAATGCTAATATAAAGTTAATATAAAGTTAATACGTATTTATTTAATGTCAGTACATACATTTATATAGTTTACATCACACTTAATGCAGCTCATTTGAATTTGGCCAAAACTTTGCTACTTCTAATTTAAGTTACTTATACTGCCTTAAAAAAATCTTTCAAAGTGGTTTGTTTAAGTGGAATTTTAAAGGAGTAAATATAGAGTTATTTTTCGAATGAGTGCAAAATATCACAATTACCATCTAACAGCAAGAAGTGACGGTGGGGAGATCAAGGTAGGGAAATTATTTGACCTGTCCATTATACACCTACCGGCCGAAATCATTACAGGAAGAACTGAAAAAAATTTTCAGCGTAAAGAAACCGAAAATGACAAAAGATGGTAGAAGACGTGCTTTCCGCGCCTATTTTCAAACATCAAAACACGCAGTTGTTATTCGATTAAGCGCGGACGTTCAGAAGAGGTATTTGGTTTAAGCGGGGGAAAATAACATAGAACCAATAGGAATAAATTCGGTTCCATAGGATTCTATTCTAATAAGCGGGGTATTCGATTAGCCGTGACCCGATTAAGTGGGGAGGACTGTATATATTAATACAGAAAAAATAGTCTTTCCTTATATTCTGTAACCTGGGAGGTTCCGATTGGATCTCCTAGGGAATTTTAATATCAAAGAGTCTGAGCACCCAAATCTAAATAAAATAAAATATATATGAAACAAAAAATGTCACATACAATTTAACTGAAGGTTTAGTCTAAACAAATCAGCTGTTTCAGTGGAAAGCAACCGCAATAGTTTTATTTGTAATTTTCTTTCTAAAACTTAAATCATGAATATCCCGAAACTTGCATTTCGTTCGTTACCTTGTTTTATATCGGAGCTTTTCAATTAGTGGCACCCTAGATCAGGTTGAAATCCTGATAAAATGCATCTCAGGATCTGGTTACTTATAAATAAATTGACATCACGTACATATGTTAATTTATTTTAGTTATTATCAATTTGTAAGTGGGTAAGTTTATACGCTTAAATTTTGATAAAGGTGTGTTTCTTAATTTTACATTGAGGGGTTTTTTTTTATTCAGTTCAATTTATTGACATTTATTTATTTATTTTTTTTTTATAGATTTCACTTGTCTTTGTAAATCAGTTTAGAATATTTTTAAAAATTTCAGCACTAATAAAAATTATTTATTCAGAAAATCTTCCTTACAGATATATCTGAAGGACAGCCATAAACTATTGAATTACAACAAGAATTCTTTTTAAATAACACTAAAGTATACAAACAGCTGCACATGTACAAAAAAATGCTCTATCTATATGATCATATATTTTTACACATACATACGTGCTTTAGTACTTTGAAAATTTTAATACATTTCAAAAATATCGTGAATTTTCTCTCTTGCTTTTAATGAATTTAAAGGGACGTTTTCTTTGAACTGTTTTCTATTTGAATATTTTATAATGTATTTTGGCCTATCAAACGGTTTTATGAAAGAAAACGATTTAATCAAGAAAAAATGCAATTTTCTGGTAAAGTTAGATTTTTTTTTTTTTTTTTTTTTTTTTAAGAAAATTTTAAAACTACACTTATTTTACTTATTTTAATTTTTTGCAATTTTTTTTTCATACATTTCTTACAAGTGTGCTCTATAAGAGTAAGAAACCTATTTCCAAAAAGTTAATTAAGTTAATTTAAAAATATATAATGTTCGGATATATGTAAAAGTACAGTAAAAATGATTATTTACTTAACAATTTTTAGTTATAGGAAATAAAGTATCCATATTACTGAAAATATTACCCCTTAATTTTACGAAATACACCTTAAAAGATCGTAGCATGAAAAAAATAGTCAGCAAGCCAATTAAAAAAAATATATATGTTGAAGTTTAAATGTTTTGATCATATGGATGTATTAAACACACACACACACAACCTAAAAAAAATGGGGGAGGAGAAAAATTATGCGCCAAGCATAGATTATGAATCATTTTCCAACACATTCAGAATACTGCAACAAAACTTCACATTTTAATAAGGTAAAGGATTATGTAGAAGAAAAAAATTTTAAAAATGCATAATACATTCGAAAACACAATTTCAGCGATTACCATCTATGGTCGAAAAAAATATCCGAATTCTTTTTTGCAGTACTGTATATGATCTATAGACTTGCATACATAATTTATAGTATGAAAAAGTTTAGTTTAGGAAACGCATTACAGAGTTGAAAATTTCTCTTCAACAATTTCCACCAAAGTGGAAATGTACTCGCATTCTTTTGTGCAACCCTGTATATGAGCTATATAATTTATATATACCAAGTAATACGCAACAAATTAGTTAAATTTAAAAACTCATACCACAATTAAAAACACATTCCAGTAATTATTGCTCATATAGACAGTACTGTCACCAAATTTTTTTGTGTGTCGCTATAAAGGAGCGATAAATGCTTATGCACACCCTATTCTATAGTAAGCATCTTGTAGTACATCTCAGTGATGCATATTAATTTCAATATACTTTAATAGTGCAACATTATGCAAATACATTGTAAATGATTTTTCCCCATAAATTGTAATGGAATGGATGTAAACGAACTATAAATGCTATACACTTTATTTTTTATATCGAACATGCCATGGTAAACGTCAATAACATATATCAATTAGATGGTAATCCAAGTATTTTTGAGCGAGTTTCAGAGAACAAACAGACGGCTAGACAAACGAATTCATAAACACTTTCAACTATGAATTATCTGAGCGAAATATGCTGGCTGGTTGTCGGCCCAGTTAGCTTAAACGGTAAAGCATTGGCTTTGTAAGCCAAGGATCTGGGTTCAATTCCCGGCCTGGGCATTTTTTCGCTCAGTTGGAAGTGTTCAATTCGTGTGATAACTTTCAACTATGTTAAAAAGTGTTGTCACTCTGAATGATTTAAAGGGAAATGGATGCAGTTAACCCGGGAGAACTCGCTAGTGAGAATGCCCAGTTGCTTTTCTTTTACTTTACATTCATATAATATCAACTTTTTTTGGTTGGCTTAGTACTTTTATTCACAAAATAGATAAAATAATTGTAAAACATTTTGAAATTTTAATTAAAATGAAAAATGATTTAAATAAGAGTCTTTAAAAAGTACGACTGTGAGAGAAAATCTCATGCAGCGAGTTCTCCCGGGTTAAAAGCCTTTTTCGCATATTTTTAATTATCGGATCTTTACTATGCTTTATCAGAATATACATACTACGTATGTCTAAATTCATTTCAAGCAAAAAAATTTGAAAATTGATGTTTTTCGCAGAATGAAGGGGACTGAGTTAAGCAATTGTAAGATTGTTACTTTTTTTTTTTTTTTTTTTTTTTTTTTTTTTTGTTATTGTTACCGACTTATTTAAAAAATATGCATTTTATATTTTTTGCAAGATTATATTTATAAATCATTATAGTGATATCTCAATTATTACATTCTACATGCAAACGGTTAAAGAAGAAGCGTCAAATGTGAATTTATTTTTATTTTATTTATTTATTTTAGTTTTTCTCTTATCATAAATGTGTGGTCTCTCATATCATAAATCATTTAAAAGACACATTTAGTCTACATCCCATTTGAAGACTGAATAAGTTCCACAAAGGTTATCCAACAATTGAACACATAACAAGATAATTGCAGACATATGAAAGTTCAAGTGAATGCTAATAGAGACAACCGGACTAATGAGAGGGTAGAACAAAGCCTCTAAACTTCAACAGACGCGGAAGCATTGCAATGTACTTAAAGGTTTAAAAAAATAGCCTGAAATTATGAACATATTGTTTTAACGAGCTCTTTACTAATTTTTACATCTTTATGTAACTTAACATGAATGCAATATAATGCCAGAGGCCATTTAAGGCATTTTCTTTAATGATATTTTGGTGATCTTTTCTTTCCCTCTAACCGGATAATGGGGAATGGGATTTAATAAAGAAAGTATAGTAACTTGTAAAAATAGTGTATTTAAGTATATATATTTTTTAAAGTAATGAAAGTTGAACAATTCAAATCAGCTAATGATGCGAAACACGTTTGCCTTTTGCGTTTTCTTTCTTGCCCAGTTGCTTCTTTAAACGGAAGTATCTAGAACAATCATTTTATTTCTTATCAAGCACGATCAAATATTTTTTAAGACTCACTGTCAAAATGATTAAACCTTTTGTTTCTGATCGACTCGACACGACAACGTCGATCGCTAATAGTTCAATCTATATTAACTATTCATTGATATTCTATGCTTTTTCATGTTCTTTAGTTTCCCGTAAATATCTCTTTTAAACTAGAAAAGAGTTTTTTATAAATAAGTTGTGTCTCCAATCATCTGCACCACAGCACATCTTGTTATGTGCACTAGACAGTGCTGTAGTCGTGCGGGAACGCGTGGGAACGCCGTTCCCAGAAATATTTGGTTTGTTACTATAAAAAATAAAATATCGCGCACGTTCACAAACTTTTCTTTTTTTTCAGGCGAAATGATAATTATTGTTATTTATTATTATCAAGTTTATTGATACTGGAGATGAGCCTAGAGAGTTAAATCCTCTTCTCCAGGCTATGAAAACTATACCCATTTCAACATCTGAATGCGAAAGTGTATTCAGCTGTACGAATAACATCACGATCTATGCGAGAAATTCACTCGTTATTGAAAGATCCAGTTCGTTTATATTCATAAGCCGTTTAGGACCCCCCTCCCCTTTAAAAGAATTTTGTCCTGAACCATATCTGAAATCTTGGTTGCAATCAGGAAGAAGATTAGCAGGCGAGACAGCTTGTTGCAAATAAAAAATCACAGAAAACATTTCTCATTATCGTTCTTTATGGAAACTTCCGGGATAATTATAACTGTTAATTAAATAAAATCCGCTTTTGGCTAAATTTTTTAAATTGGCTTTTTGCTTAGAAAAAATCCGGTAGCATCAACATCTACTCTGTGAAAAGGTGCGTTCCCACAAATATTTTTTTTCCAACTACAGCACTGGCACTAGATCATGCATATCTTGTAAAAGAGATGGTTTGTCTTGTACAGTCGTGGAAAAAAAAAAAGTAAACACCCCCCCCCCCACACACACACACACACACTAACTCCTCAACACAATATCGTAGAAGAAAGTTACTGGTACAGAACGATTGGAAATAAAGTCTACTTTTAAATGATATAGATAAAATTTGCTTAGGGAGCCATCTACATATTAAAACGAACCATAACTTTGTTTTTTTCAATAGCAGTACACAATTCTGACATCATAAATGAACTCTACATCCTCCAATTAGCCTAAAAACAAATTTTTATACAATTCGTGCCATAAGTTTCCGAGAAATTAATTATTTTAAAGCGAGCGTATTTTAAGGGCTGTATCCAAAGTGAAGTTTGGAAATCGATTATTAACCGAGAGAGCCCCCATCTTGATCAAGGCACCTTAAGAATGAAATGAAGCCTGCTAGATTACAATACAGCAGAAGAAATTTCAAAATATGTAGTCACTTCTTTTATAGACGGCCCCTTAAACCATCATTTTGCCGTTTTTTAAGCATAATTTGAAAACTACTTGGAAGAAAAATGTGAAATTTTGGATTTCCATAAAGCAGGACTTAATAAATCTAAATCCATCCAAAAAATTGTAGGTTGCAATTCATAATTTTTTCGAATATTAATTTCATAATTCATATCATAAAATTATAAAAATTGCAAATTCAGCGTATTTATGTTTGGGTATATTAGTATTATTGCTACAAAAAAAATTAGCACATTAGGAGCAGAATTTCTGGAGATGTTAATAAAAATATGAAAATGTAATTTAACATTTGAAGCACTAAACTTTGAATATTTATAATTCAAAAACTTATCATTCTAATGACTTGAAATTCGGTGTCTGGGCATAATTTGAACCGAAGATTTGAAATATCTCGTTAAAATTGGGTATTGTCATTTAAAAAAAATGAAGTTATGACTCGTTTTAATATGTAGATGGCCCCCTAAGCAAATTTTATATACATCATTTAAAAGTAGACTTTATTTCCAATCGTTCGGTACCAGTAACTTTCTTCTACGATAATTTGTTGAGGAGTTATTAGAGAGTGTTTACTTTTTTTTCCACGACTGTACAAAGCATGTCAAGTATAGAGTCCTGCATCTGATCTGGTAACCTATTTTAACCGAACACGGCCCGGCCGGGGGACAATTCCGGTTGATGTTATTTTGTGTGTGAGGTAGGATTGATCCAATTTTTCAAAATAAGGTCCAAAATACTTCTCCTTGTGAAAAAACACATATTTGAATATGAATGGATATCTGTCTATCTATCTGTATATTCGTAATTGTGTTAAAAAACGATTTTCTTTCCTTTTGATTTTCGAATCAACCAAATATTTCTTATCGGGTTCGGTTTCTTGCAGAATTCCATGGACTCTAATCCTAACAGAAAAAAAAAAATAAGCATGCTGAAATGAATCTGTATATACAGTTGACAAGTGCAGAATAAGGAAGGGTGTTTACATTGGTCATTTTTGAGTTAATTTTTCACTAATCCTTACCACTTTGCTTGGATTGCTTGGATTGTTAAATAACCTATATGTGAAATTATATCTTACTTTGATTTAAGAAAAAAAAAAAAAAAAAAAAAAAAAAAAAAAGCAATTTATCAAATTACAACGACCATTTGGAAAACGATTTTTTCAAAGACTAAAATTTAAGACATAAAAAATAGCACGGAGTTGACCATACATTACGTTCGCCATGAATTAAATATTAATAGTGTTATTACACGTAAAAATTGCAAGCCAAATCTGAGACCTGTCAGATTTCATGAAACTGAAGTATTATCCACCTGAGACTTACGTAAATATCCAAGCATTTCATTGGCTGTTCGGGAAAAGGCTTTTCCATCGTCAGATTTCCAAGAAATCTGAAGGCCAATTTTAAATGAAATTTCATTCTTAAACTTCTAAACATCCGACAATATTACTTTTTACACCGTCGGAAGAGAAAAAAATGTACTTTTAAATGCAATTTGTTGGAAAGCTGTATCTCAATTTGTTTCTGAGTTATTAATTTTTTTTTTGTAGTTTTTATTACTTTTTTGTCATAGTGGCATCAGAAGGTATCCATCGTTGTTGAAATTAAAGGGAAATACAGATTACTGTATAGACCAATAATGAAAAAACGAATAAAATGCAGATTAAACCAATGAAAACCTTCAGATATGCTTTCGATTTTCCATCCTGACGAGAACAATAACCATTTTTCCAAATGGTTAAAAAAATCAATATATAATAATAATGTGTTGAAAAAATTTATATCAATTTGAAACACGCTGCATGTCATCATAAGGAAGCGTTATTGTATATCTTATATATTCTAGCTAACTGAATTTTTAATCCCTTCGCTCACAGATGAAATACGGAAGCATATTTCTACTAATGGATAGGGTACACTGACAGCGAAGGGATCAGTAGCCCTGTATATGATATATAGATTTCAATCTATTAACTACATGCATGCAAAAATTTAGTTCTCTTAAGAGATACATATACTTCAGTTGAAAATTTACCTTCAGCAATTTCCTCTAATAAGGAGAACGGTACGTGAATACTTTTGTGCAGCCCTGTATTTGAGGTATAGAATTTATATATAACGAGTAAGATGCAAAAAATTAATTAAATTTAAAAGCACATAGCAAATTTTAAACCGTACACCCCAGCAATTATTACTCAAAGACAGTACTGTACTGTAACCGATATATTTTGTGTGTCCCTGTAAATGAATAAAAAACGATATAAATGCCCTCTTCTAATGTGATCGTAGTGAAATTCAGCGATTTATATCAGTTTCAATACATTTGAAATAGCATAATGTCATTAAAATACTCTGCAAACGATTTTTCCCCATATACCATAATGTAATGGAATACTTTTGAGTGCCCCTGTAAATGAACGATTAATCCTACATACTTCATATACAATACCAAACATGCTTTGGTGACCCTTAATAACTTTTATGAATTTCATGAAAATCTGAGTATATTTACGGGAGTTAGAGCGTGGACAGACGGGCAGACAAACCGAATGCCTAAACACTTTTCAACTTTGTTGGAAAGTGTCAAAAAGAGATATCCTTTAAGAATAGTATAGTCAGGAGGGGCAATTATGACCACTTTTTACATTTTCAACATTGTTATTATTATTATTATTATTTTTTTTTTTTTTTTTTTTTTTTTTTTTTTTGCTTGTTTCAATGTAAAAAAGTGGTGTTTTTAGTACATAGGAAGTAACTTTGATACTTTAAGAACACCTTTTAAAATAGTAGGAGAGCTGTTGAACATTTTTGAGTAGGTATTTGAGGCACCCTGAAAATTTGTGCAACACTTCTTTTGTAATGCCTGAATACAAAATCGAATGTCTGGCTGAAGGATCGGGGCCCAAAAACTGTGCCAGACACGTGTCAAGTGCCATTTGGCACTTGACACGTGTCTGGCACAGTTTTTGTGCCGACTAAAGTGCCTGTCATTTTCAAAATATTTTTTTCTAAGCATAAATATTATTCTGCCTCAATCTCAGCGTGCCTCAAATACCTTTTTTGGGTAGTCAAAAAATGGCACTTGACACGTGTCTGGCACAGTTTATGGGCCGACTAAAGTGTCTGTCGTTTTTTAAATATTTTTTTCTAAGTATCAATATTATTATGTCTCAATCTCAGCGTGCCTCAAATACCTTTTTTTTTAGGGGGGGTAGTCAAAAAATGGCACTTGACACGTGTCTGGCACAGTTTTTGGGCCACGATCCTTCAGCCAGACATTCGATTTTGTATTCAGCCATTACAAAAGAAGTGTTGCACAAATTTTCAGGGTGCCTCAAATACCTTCCCTAAAATGTTTAACAGCTCTTGGACTAAATAAAAGTTTTAATTCTCATAGCTGTTTTTTTTTTTTTAAGTCAAAAGGATGGTTATAATTACCCCACCAAAAACTCACAATCACGTAAGTTTGGGGTAATTAAGACCACTCGTGGGCAAATTATACCACTATATCTTCTCTTTATACTTGCCAATACACATTTGTTTGGGGTAATTGTGACCACTTTGAACTCCAAAGTGACAAATCCATTTATCAACAATTTTATAGACTTAGTTTCAAATTGCTATTCGGATCTCAAAGAGGCTTCAGACTAGTAATAAAGAATATATAAGATGAAATATACGTTATGATGTTAATATCTACGCTTGAAACAAAATTTTACCATACACAGTTTTCTCCAATATGACGGCGTTCATAATAGCCCCCTGGTCATAATTACTCCATCTGACCCTAACACACACACAAAAAAAAAGGTTAAAATATTAATTTACTCGTGAGATATTTCAAATATACGAATGCATTTCACGCCCACAGATTTAACATTAGCGTAGAGAATTAGGGGTTTACTCACTAACAGCCTTAAGTGAACAGTGAACTTGAAACTTTTTTTAGCCCCCGGGACGATATGCTATTTCTTTCTCCCAGCTTATTTTGTCTCCAAAAAAAAAAAACGTTACCTTACAGACGCTAGCAATAAACAAAGCAGATGTATTATTGTGCGATTAAATGCTCTACAGTATTTTTAAAAACTTCTAAGCATCGTACATGTTCAATGTTTATACCGTCGTATTGGAAGAAAAGTACTTTTTAATGCAATTTGTTTGAAAACTGCATCTCCATTTCTTTTTTAAATATAAATTTTTTTGTAGTTTTTAGCGACATTTGTTTCATTTTGGCAACTCAAGTACGCCATTTCTGTAGAAAGTAAAGAAAAAATTGTTGAAAAATAGCAATTATGTGTTGTTGCCATTTTCTCATAAAAATTGAAAAAAAAAAATTAATTAAAATACGTGCTATTTTGAGAAAAATATAAATGAATGATTTATGATAAAACATGGAGCTATTATAAACTATATTTAATTTTAGGAATCTATATTAATGCAAATGGCGTCATTTTACATAAAATAAAAGCGTGTGCTTTAAGTCATAAAATTGAAATATGTTTTGCAGTAGAGTCCCGATTATCCGAGTCCCGCTTAACCGAGTTATTTTCTTCTGGTGGACTGGTGTCTTCTATTATTATGAAACAGCCATTATAAATAAAGCGTTAAGTGAAGATGAAAGAGCAGCCGTAAAAAGTTAGAACTCTGATTTTCTGGTCAGAATGGGAAAAAAAATGGCCATATTTTTTTTTTTTTTTTTGAAAAAAAAAAAAAAAAAGAAAAAAAATTATGGACATTTCTTTTTCCCATTCTGACCAGAAAATCAGAGTTCTAACTTTTTACGACTGCTCTATCATCTTCACCTAACGCTTCATTTATAACGGCTGTTTCATAATAATAGAAACCACCAGTCCACCAGAAGAAAATAAAGTAATGGAAATGCCGGGGGCGACACTAAATTCTGAAAAAGCAGAATTCCTGTTCTCTAGTTTTTGATTTTTAGTGGATTCATTTGAAATTTGACTGAGTTTTTAAGAATAGGCTAAAATACTTATGCACAAAATTTGAAATTAAAATATTAAAAATATATGTAGTTATTGCATTTTAAATATTGCAATGCGACAAAAATTGACATATTTCAAAATGTTTCATGCGCATTTCTTTTGGGTAAAATATAACAATATTTATTTATGAGATGCTTTTCATATATTACAATGGAAGTTAGCATGAATTGTAAAAGTTCATTGAACGTATAAGAAGAAAACAAATATTTTTATAACTATGCTTTGTTTTTTTGTTTTTTTTTTCTAAATAAACAATTAAATTAAAAAATATCAAAAAACCCGACTGCGTAAAAAGCGAACTAATTAATTATTTCTCATCAATGTAAAACAATTTTTTTTTTCAATTCCTACTATTAGCTCACACTCTCGCTATATATATCTTGTTCAAATTTTCAATCGTTAATAAAATACTTATTATTCATCCAATCAAGCTCAAATAAAAAATTTTTTTAACTTGTAGTCGATGACACTTGATGTTAATCCAGTTTTTTTCAATTATTAATTCATTAATTAAATTAAATTAATTAATTAATTTTCAATAATCGAGAGCGCCCTCTTCTTGATCAAGGCATTTTAAGCGCCACTCAAGAGGAAAGAAGAATGGGAGAAAAAAAATCATCTTATTGACCTAAGTAGGAATTGACTTAAAGTATTTTTTTATATTACTTACCTATTTCTTTTATTTACTTGTATTGACGACTTTTAAGTTGTGTTTAATTGTTAGTTCCTATCTATAAACACTGTTTTGATGAGGTCTATAGGTGTCTATGATGGTTAGAGTTGCAGTAAAGCTAGAGATCCTACCTACACAACTTCCAGGTTGTATAATATTTTAACGGAGCTTCTGACTGTAAAATAGTCAATGAAACATCGTCTTCATTTTGAAAGACCTATCCAATGATATGCCACTCAGTGTGCGTACATTTTTTTTTCGTCTCTACCTCCATTTTGTATTTTACGGCCGCCATTTTGAATTTATGAAAACAAAATCTAGCCTATAACCACCGGGCCGTCAAGACGAATCGATAGAGACCTCATTCATAAAAATCCATCCAGCCGTTTGGATGTTTCGAGGGTATAAAGAAATCCACATACACAGATACGCGTGAAACACATAACCCTTCTTTTCAGTCGGATAAAAATTAGGTATATGTTTCCATATGCACATAAATTGGAACACCAAAACACCCTTGAAATGCAATTTCTTATGCCAAGATTTATTTATAAATGTCTAGAGGATATACAATATAAATTTCAAAAGAATCTGATTATTAGGAATGCGCATGAAATGTTTCAAAATTAAGAAATATGCGAATTTTTCGAATTTGAGAAAACACCATTTTAAGTGTAAACAACTGTTTAAATGTATAGTTTGTTTGCAAATATAAAAACTTGTATCTCTGCAAAAAAAAAAAAAAAAAAAAAAAGTAAAAAAAGAAAAAAAAATCAGAAATGAAAAACTCTTTTTGCATCAGATGAATGCATGAGATGAATTTAGTTTCATAAGTCACCAAATGAAAAATAATAATAATAATAATAATTTTTAGTTGAATTTCGTGACTTTACTCTCCCCTTAAGATCATCTTCCCGAATTTCGATCTATATAGTTTTAATATGATATGTAACCAAATTTCTTAACCCTTTATGCCCCGACGGTACTTTAAAATACCATTAAAATAACTTGTTATAAAATTAATTTAATATATCGATTAGTAGTAATGCTGTTTAGAATGAGTTATAGATACGTTATTTAATCTTTTTCCAAAAAATTATTGGTTGCACAAAACTAAAAGATTTGTAAAAGGATGGTTTCTTTTTCATTTGCATCTTTTCAGCTTTCTTGACATTGAAAGATTGTGGAAGAAAAATTTCAATTAGGAAATATTTCTATGTTTCTATTGTAAGATCATTATATTCGTACATTTTCTAATTCTATAAAATACTAAAAAGAAAAGATTTGAGTGGAGTTATAAATATTGCACATAATCCTTATAACATTTTATCTACTGACGGTACTTATAAGTAACATTGAAATAACTTGTTATAAAATTCATTTAATGCATCGATTAGTTGTAACACAATTTAGAATGAGTTATAGATACATTACTTTACTTTTTCCAAAAGTATTATTGGTTACACACCAAAAAAAAAAAAAAAAATTCTTTAAAAGGGTGATTCCTTTTGCTTTTGTATCTTTTCAGCTTTCTTGGAGTTGGGGGGGGGGTAATTTTTTAATTCGGAAATATTTCTATATTTCTATTGTAAGAACATTATATTTGCACATTTCCTAATTCTACAAAATACTAAGAAAAAATTTTAAAATGAAAGATTTGAGCCGGGTTATAAATATTGCACAAAATCCCTATGAATTCAAATTTGATTAATCCTTCTAAATTCCTTCTAAAAATTATTAAATGATTATGTATATCTAATGTAGTTTAAACAATTCACGAAAAATGCTTTAGAAGATAAAATTTTCATGAATTCATGTTTCAGTACATAAAGGGTTAAATTCCAATTTAATTAATTAATTCTAATTGGCAAAATCCTTCTAAAATTTATTAAATGATTGTGTAAATCGTCTAACGTATTTTCAAAAGTTCAGGAAAAATGCTTTAGAAGATGAACTTTTCATCAATTCATAATTTGAGATATGAAGGGTTAAACATTAGAATTTTCTCAGAAAGATTTTTCCGTGCAATAACGACTACGACAAACAATAGGCATACAACATCTGCCCACTCAACGTCCTTGTGTAGGCCACCTTACTCTCACTTCCTCATCAATAATACATCTGGAAGCTGCGGCATAACTATTCAATGCAATAACGCTGTCGGCGCAGTCTGCAGCCAAAAAACTGTCTTTTCGAAAAGAAAGAATTTTTTTTTTTTTTAATGTCAAGCTATATGTCATATAAAAAGCTTTTTTTCATTTAAAGACACATAAAATGTACGTGGGTGGTTCAATAATTATTGTCCCTAATGTATATTAAATATTTGTACTGCGATGGTTGATGTGGAATATCGAAGCCTAATCTCTTGAGCCTATATGCACAATTTCAGAACCGTAGCTGCTATATTGACATAGTTTTGGAGGGAGGGGTGAAGTTTTAAAGACCTATTTTGGGGGGTGTTTTTAAGAAGGGGGGTGAGGGTGAAATGCCGGTTCGGAGCTTATAAGACTACATTTGTGACAGTGGATGAGATGTAGCTACATCACTATGATCCCGAGTCCAAGTGACAGTAGTTACGTCTCGTCCACTCTCACAAATCTAGCCCCATAAGCTAAAAATCAGCCTTTCACCCCCATTCCCCCCCCTTTCACTCCTCCCTCCAAAACTATGTGAATATAGCAGCTACGGTTCTGAAATTGAGCATATAGGCATCTAAGACATTAAGCTTTGATATTCCACAACAATCATCGCAGTACAAATATTTTATATACTCTAAGGACAATCATTATTGAACCACCCTCATACAGCAAGATTTATGAGATACATTTCATTAAAACACCATTGCTGAATTGATTTGTATTTTTTATAGTATGTATAGTAATCATGCCATTTAGACTGTTTTTGAAACAAGTGATCTCTGATTTACATTTTTCTCTATACACAGAAATAAACAAACAATGGTGCGATATATACATAGCTTGGAGAAAAATTATTACTTTGGTTTCAAGGGTGTGAAAGGCGCAGTCTGCATCCAAAAAACTGTCTTTTCGAAAAAAAAAAAAAAAAGATTTTAAAAAAAATATCACGCTATATGTCATATTGAAAAATTTTTTCCATTTAAAGACACATGAAATGTACTGCAAGATTTATGAGATACATTTCATTAAAACATCATTGCTGAATCGATTTGTATTTTTTATAGTATCCATGCCATTTAGTCTGTTTTTGAAACAAGTGACCTCTGATTTGCATTTTTCTCTATACGCAGAAATAAACAAACAATGGTGCGGTAGATACATAGATTGGAGAAAAATTAATATTTTGGTTTCAAGGATGTGAAAGGCGCAGTCTGCATCCAAAAAACTGTCTTTTCGAAAAAAAAGATTTTTAAAAAAATGTCACGCTATATGTCATATTGAAAACTTTTTTCCATTTAAAGACGCATGAAATGTACTGCAAGATTTATGAGATACATTTCATTAAAACATCATTGCTGAATCGATTTATTTATTTTTTATTTTTTATAGTATCCATGCCATTTAGTCTGTTTTTGAAACAAGTGATCTCTGATTTACATTTTTCTCTATACACAGAAATAAACAAAAAATGGTGCGATAGATACATAGCTTGGAGAAAAATTATTATTTTGGTTTCAAGGGTGTGAAAGGCGCAGTCTGCATCCAAAAAACTGTCTTTTCGAAAAAAAAAAAGATTAAAAAAAAAATGTCACGCTATATGTCATATTGAAATTTTTTTCCATTTAAAGACACATGAAATGCACTGCAAGATTTACGAGATACATTTCATTAAAATATCATTGCTGAATCGATTTGTATCGTTTATAGTATCCATGCCATTTAGTCTGTTTTTGAAACAAGTTATCTCTGATTTACATTTTTCTCTATACACAGAAATAAACAAACAATGGTGCGATAGATACATAGCTTGGAGAAAAATTATTATTTTGGTTTCAAGGGTGTGAAAGGCGCAGTCTGCATCCAAAAAAACTATCTTTTCGAAAAAAAAAAGATTTAAAAAAAAATGTCACGCTATATGTCATATTGAAAACTTTTTTCCATTTAAAGACACATGAAATGTACTGCAAGATTTATGAGATACATTTCATTAAAACATCATTGCTGAATCGATTTGTATTTTTTGTAGTATCCATGCCATTTAGTCTGTTTTTGAAACAAGTGATCTCTGATTTACATTTTTCTCTATACACAGAAACAAACAATGGTGCGATAGATACATAGCTTGGTGAAAAATTTTTATTTTTGTTTCAAGGGTGTGAAAGGCGCAGTCTGCATCCAAAAAACTGTCTTTTCGAAAAAAAAAAAAAGATTTAAAAAAAAAAAATGTCACGCTATATGTCATATTGAAAACTTTTTTCAATTTAAAGTCACATGAAATGTACTGCAAGATTTATGAGATACATTTCCATAAAACATCATTGCTGAATCGATTTGGTTTTTTTTTTGTTGTTTTTTTTGTTCAGTATCCATGCCATTTAGTCTGTTTTTGAAACAAGTGATCTCTGATTTACATTTTTCTCTATACACAGAAATAAACAAACAATGGTGCGATAGATACATAGCTTGGAGAAAAATTATTATTTTGGTTTCAAGGGTGTGAAAGGCGCAGTCTGCATCCAAAAAACTGTCTTTTCGAAAAAAAAAAGATTTAAAAAAAATGTCACGCTATATGTCATATTGAAAACTTTTTTCCATTTAAAGACACATGAAATGTACTGCAAGATTTATGAGATACATTTCATTAAAACATCATTGCTGAATCGATTTGTATTTTTTATAGTACCCATGCCTTTTAGTCTGTTTTTAAAACAAGTGGTCTCTGATTTACATTTTTCTCTATACACAGAAATAAACAAACAATGGTGCGATAGATACATAGCTTGGAGAAAAATTATTATTTTGGTTTCAAGGGTGTGAAAGGCGCAGTCTGCATCCAAAAAACTGTCTTTTCGAAAAAAAAAAAGATTTTTAAAAAAATGCACGCTATATGTCATATTGAAAACTTTTTCCCATTTAAAGACGCATGAAATGTACTACAAGATTTATGAGATACATTTCATTAAAATATCATTGCTGAATCGATTTGTATTTTTTATAGTATCCATGCCATTTAGTCTGTTTTTTAAACAAGTGACCTCTGATTTGCATTTTTCTCTATACGCAGAAATAAACAAACAATAGTGCGATAGATACATAGGTTGGAGAAAATTATTGTTCTGGTTTCAAGGGTGTGAAAGGCGCAGTCTGCATCCAAAAAACTGTCTTTTGAAAAAAAAAGGATTTTTTTTTTAAATGTCCCGTTATATGTTATATTGAAAACTTTTTCCATTTAAAGTCACATAAAATGTAGAGTAGAACCTCGATTATCCGAAGTAAATGGGACCGACCCTCTTTCGGAAAATCGAAATTTTCGGATAATCGAGAATGTGCAAAAATGTGCGCTATTTCTTATGATGGTAACAAGTGCTTAATAAAAACAAATCAATAGCAAGCTGGAAATAAGAATCAACTTCCTGAATTTCAGTTTTCAAATTGAGTACCTTTGACATATTTCACAAGGGTGTGAAACAAAGTTTTGTTTGTTGCAGTTTCGACTGCCTTTGCTTTGCAGCTCTATCATGAAGTTTTTAAAAAAAAATATTATTTGTTCACCAGTATCACAGTCATTCTGCTGCTTTGTCATTTTTCATTTTTGCAGCATCTCTCTTCATAACGCTGCAATACCAATACCGTATTCTTGAGCTTATTTTGTCATACTCTCACCCGATTCTAGATGATTTATGATTTGAACTTTTCCTATACTTAAAGTAATGCGTTTTTTTATTTTATTTTTTATTTATTTATTTATTTATATATTTTTTTTTTTTGTACGCATGATAAAAATGAAAAAATTTACGCTAGTAAAAATCTCGTATGGGCGCTCAAGTTAAATTTAAAGAAATTCTAAGGAAAGGGTACTTATTTCCATTCGTGGTTCGGAAAGGACTGCTTGCACACGAGGAATGTGATAGTAAAAAAGAAAAAAAAAGAAAAAAAAAAAAGCTTCAAAAATGGATTTCGGTTAATCGAGATTTTTGGTTAAAAGAGTTTCGGATAAAAGAGGTTCCACTGTACTGCAAGATTTATTAGATACATTTCATTCAAACATCATTACTGAATTGATTTGTATTTTTTATAGTAATCATGTATTTTGACTGTGTTTGAAACAAGTGACCTCTGATTTACATTTTTCTCTGTACACAGAAATAAACAAACAATGGTGCGATAGATACATAGGTTGGAGAAAATTATTGTTCTGGTTTCAAAGGTGTGAAAGGCGCAGTCTGCATCCAAAAAACTGTCTTTTCAAAAAAAAAATAGATTTTTTTTTAAATGTTCCGTTATATGTTATATTGAAAACTTTTTTCCATTTGAAGTCACATAAAATGTACTGCAAGATTTATGAGATACATTTCATTAAAACATCATTGATGAATTGATTTGTGTTTTTTTATAGTAGTCATGCCATTTAGCTGTTTTCGAACAATTGACCTCTAATTTACATTTTCTTCTATACACAGAAATAAACAAACAATGAGCGATAGATAACCGGTTGGAGAAAAATAATTATTCTGGTTTCAAGGTTGTGAAAAACGTTTATAAAATCATAATTATTTTTAAAAATTAAATTTAACTCTTCGCGCGTTTTGCACCAAAAAAAGGTATTTACCTATTTTACAGAAAAAACTCTCAATAGAAATCAAAAAGCTTGTAAAAAAAATATTTTATGGAGGAAATGTGTTTTTTAAAAACCTACTAAAAAGATTTTTTTCTGTTAGCTAGGCCGCCAGTATTTTACTGTAAAATCTTTTTTTTTTTTTTTTTTCACATAGTATTCTATTTTTGTAATAAAGCTATTTTAAAATATTAACTTAAGATTTTTCTAACACAATTACCATGTAATTTTTATTCGTAAATGTGTTTCAGTTTTCATAGAGTTAAATGCTTTTCTGTTTTCATTTTATTTACAAAAATAAGGCATTTTTAAAAAAAAATCGCCAAAATTGGTGCTTCAAACAGATTATCGAGACACGAGAGCCACGAAAAAGCAGTCGATTATAATCTATATAATAAAAGCATAAGCCATGTGACTGTCATCAACAGTTCCGAGGTGACCACTCTAATTTTATATGCCAGACGGGCATTTTGGTACTTGTCTCAGGTGATTAATCGCCAAATACTGTTCCATTGCCATCATTTCATCTATCTTATACTAGTTCAAGTCATGTGACTGTCATAAGCAATTACGCTTTTCATATGCGCAGCCATTTTCAATCAAAATTATTTTTTCGAATAAAACTAACATAAAAGTAGCCATGATTGCAAAGAATTCTTGGTACTTTTATGTTAGCCTGGTAAAAATCTCGCCAATAGCATTTTTTAACTCGCCAGTTAGCATTTTTTATGCTCGTATGGTAAATTAAAACAATGTTTCGATGTTTAAATTGCATGTCATAGTTTATGGTATCATTTATTATTTTTCTTTTCTTTCTTAAAAAAAAAAAAAAAAAAAAAAAAAAAAAAAGTAAAAGCCATGAATTTTAAATGTTTCAGTTTTAAATTAAAGTTGTGTATTTTAAATAAAATGAGTGATAGGATTATATTTTAAATGAAATTAATAAAATACGAAAAAAGGCGACAGGAACAATATTTTGCGTTTATCCCCTGCGTCCAGCTAACATAAATGTACCGAGTTCTTACTTTCTCTATCAGAATCTTCCGATTTGGCGAAAGATTGAACAAGTAAATTAAATGATAAATAAAAGTAACATGATACAATGCTTAGCATATATTTAAGGGAGACCAAACTGGTCGCCAAGGCCGACTAGTTAAATTAATTCAATTTTGCCACCTGAAATTTTCTCCCATATAGGAATGAAAACGGCTGTATAATTGCGTTAGAAGGAAATGCATTGGTGGGTTGGGAATAGTGTTGCCAGGTATCCTGATTTACAAGGGATGTCCCGATTTTCAAGCGCTAGAAAACAAGTTCCGCGGAAAAATGTCCCGATTTTCCATGATTCATAAATTCTTCTAAATTTCTTTTATTACCATGCTATTTGTTATAACCAATGGAACTTAATACCCGGAAACCTGTAAAAACAAAACTTGTCTAACATTTTTACGTTTCCGCCGGATAGGATACCGTACAAAACTACCTGCTAAAATGAAATATTTTTCCGGTTCCTAGCTATTTTGTGTTTACAGGTTTAACTGGACTTTGTTTAACAAAACTTATGAGAACGGTATCTATTTGTAACGGAATACTGTGTGAAACGTAAAAATTCCCACAATCCCTGCGGAAGAAATACCGTACAATTATAAATGCGAATCCGAAACCTCTTCAAAACGGAATTTTGTTTCGGTCCCCAGGATTCCACATTCACAGATTTTACTGTATTAGATAATTGTGTTTATTTAATACAGTAAAACGTTCTAAGACGAAATCTCAAGTTACCAGAGCAATATTTCATTTTAGACAATTTCCGTCTCATCAGAAAGCCCGACTTTGGCTATATTGGGCCCCGGGGCAAGCATTATTATGGGTCCCCCTTCTATCCATCCATAGAAATGGTTTTCGGATAGTGTGGAAGTCGCTAGTACTAAACTTCATACATATTGTATGTATGCATGAATTTTGTACCAGGTACTATTCACATCTGTATACAGGGTATCACAAAAAGATGGTCACACTCACAACTTTAAGAAAAAAAATACTAGTAGGATGATGGTAGAAAAAATGACGGATTGGTTGACAGGAGTATTTGTTTGAAAACTTTTATTTTTCTTATCTATGCATGTTATAAGGTGTCTAAAAGAAAATACCCCCAGTTGGTCATAATTAATGGGTTTAACTTGCCTTGTTACGAAAAAAACGTAAACAAATATTTCTTTGGAAAACAATAAAATACTAAGTTCTTATAATAGAATTTTAATCGTTTTCTAATGATATAGTTCGTTTACTTACGTGGGTGGAGAAGGATAAGGGAAGCATAGACTGGAGAAGGGGGACCGCACTTCTTTCCTAAATGTTTGAAATTATATGAATTTTGATCACTTTGGGCCAATTTTAATCATTTGGCACCTTTTAATGAAAATCCTGATTATTCCCATGGGGGCCCCATAAAAGGGAGATGGCGGGGCAGCTGCCCCGCATGCCCCTGCATTAGCCAAGCCCTGTTCATCAGGTATATATGAATGATATTTTTTCCGTAAGGACAAAGAATATTTTCCTTTGTAGACAGGGACCGTTTTCATAGGATTTACTTTATTTTTATGCCCCGTTCTAGAAGCCGCTGTCCCGCTTATTTTGTCTCTCTGTTCCCCTTTTTGCGACAGTAGAACTGGCAACCCTAGTAGGGAATGTAAAAATTTCAAGAACACCTTTATATGATGTATATTATTAACTACTATTATGTAATTTATCTGCAAGCCATAGCAGAGAATTATTCAATAGCGCTGTCAGCTCAGTCTGCAGCCAAAAAACTGTCTTCGAGAAAAAAAAAAAAAAGATTGAAAAAAAAATCCTGTCACGCTATCTCACATTAAAAGCTTTTTTTTCCCCCGTTTAAAAACACATAAAATGTACTAGAAGATGTATAATGTACATTTCATTAAAACGTTGCTCTTGAATTGATTCGTATTTTTCACAGCGACTATGCTATTTAGACTGTTTTCGAAACAGTGACCTGTGATTTACGTTTTTGACCACAACCACGCGTGCAATAACTAGACAGACACGCGCACGAAATAAAAAAAACAGCATGCAACCCAATATATTGAAGAAAATGTGTTTTTTCTTTGTTTCATGTTTTTGAAAAATGTGTATAAAATTAGGTGTATCTTTGATGAAAACTTTGAATGTACTTTATCTTTTTTAATCTTTTTTGTCGTAATAAAACTGTTCTTAAATATTAACTAATCACCTACAGTGCAGTATTGAATTCAGGAGGTGGCCCGGGTGGAGGGAACACCCCCCCCGGAACATTGAAATGCCCCTCCAGAAGGTTTGAGAGTTTTATGCTTTTTAATGGACAAAAATGCAATTTTCCCACCGGATCTCTAAAATATTTCCCTCTCCCGGAAATGCAGAAATCCCTTCCGGAGAAAAACGTCCGAATTCAACACTGCTTCAGCGACAATTACAGAATCATTTTCATCGATTGTATGTAGTATAAAATTCCAAATATCCCCATGGAATTCATGTTCCAAAGAATCGAACATTTTTTTCTCTTTCTTTATATTTTTACTAAACAATTAAACATCTTTGTGAAAATAGTGTCAAAGTAGATGTTTCAAAGAGTTTTTTGTAGGTGAAATCGACAAAAAAATTTCACAAAAATGCAATCTAATAATAATTATATGTGTATTTCATTTAAAAGGGGAATGAGGGAAAGGAAATGTGTTCGATTCTTTGGCATCTGACTATTTGAAATTTTGGCAATAAAATCTTCTACATTTTTTTCTTTCCATTAAGGTTCCAGTCAACCCTCCAATTCCCCTCGCTAAAGTTAAGCCTATAGGCGTATAAATATTTCTATTTTCAAAATATCTCTTCGGGAAATGAATAGTTTTAATTCCTTTTTTTTCTTGTGTGTGTGTGTACACTTCCTAAAGATTTTTCTTTCTTTTTTAGTTGACAAAACACGTATAAAATATATGCTTAATTTAATATTTTGTATTTTAAATTTAAAATCTTAGCGAAGCTGACCAGCTGTGGATAAGATTTTAACGCTCCAACTAAAATGAAGTACATATTTTAGACATATTTTGATAGCTTAAAAAGAAAAAAAAATCTTTTAAGAAGAGTATACAGGAGAAAAAAGTTAAATATATATATACCGCAAGATTTGTAGTATAGATTTCATTAAATCTAAGGTCGACCGAAACAGGTTTTTAAAACCGAAACTGAAACCGGTAATCTTCGTATTTTCGGTCGAAAACAAAAGCGAATATGTCCAAAAAAATTTTTAAGTAATTAATACATACATAAATATACATAATTATTAATTAATTATACGTGTTTATAAAATATGCATAATAATTAATTAATTGTACGTGTGGTCCCAAGTTGGCTCTCTGTGCCTCTGACCAAAACTTTTTATTTTCATTTAAAGT
Organism: Maratus speciosus; assembly: GCA_963932465.1. NCBI lineage: Eukaryota > Metazoa > Arthropoda > Arachnida > Araneae > Salticidae > Maratus > Maratus speciosus. The sequence continues at coordinate 444,576,552 of OZ010790.1, read as the reverse complement.
AAAATTCAGTTAATTCATCAACGACACAGAATGATTTTCTAATTATACACATTTCATCTAATTGGTTGGTTGTTGGTTGTGTTTATGACGGCCAATTATCAGCACGAGGGATATAGGCCCTAAGGGGGGGGGGGGCTCCGTTGGGGGTCTTTCTAAGGGAACCTAACCCATATTTACGCTTGTAAAACCAAGGTCCGAAGAAAACCATGAAAATTCCGAACGATTAGGCCGAACAATTGGGATCGAACCTAGCACCTCCCGTCTACCAGCTTCGAGAGCAGAACCTCTCGGCCACTGGTGGTGGTGGGGCTATTTCATCTAATTAAAAAATGCTTTAGGCATGCCTCGATTTAACTTTTATAATGATTTTTGTAAATGCTCATCTGTTATACTAGAACTGAGTGGGGCTAGTGGAGTCTATGCCTTCGGGTAGGCCTCCCCACCCGGCTGACCCTGTTATACTAGAACTTTCTCAAGGAGTATTCGAAACACTTCTGCGGTGCCAAACTGAAAAATTTCTATTATTGTTAAGTCTGCAGCTTTTAATAAGAACGTGAAAAGCGTCTTTAAAATTTAGTCATACAGGATATGCATTACTTGCTTTATAATTTGCACTCACGTCTTGAGTCAGTCATGATTGATAATTATAAACAGTGAAGTTCATAGCAATAAATAGTGTCTTATTTGAGCCAATACAGCTCAAATCAATGAGTCATGTTGAAATTTTACGAAAGAAGAAACGAGATTTTTGGAATATAGATAGATGGTACGGTCAAATTTTCGGCAGCATTTTCGCAAAAACGAATTTTCGGCGAAACTCTGATTTTGGACCGAAAGCAAAAACGTAACCGAATTTTCGGTCGATCTCTAATTAAATCATTTACTCTTAAATTGATTCGTATTTTGTCAAAGTAGGCCATGCCAAAAAGATCGCTTTCAAACAGTGACTTATGGTTTACTTTTTTTTTCTTTTTTTCAACAGAGAAAAACAATCAGAGAAGGGTGTGATAGATACATCATAGGCTGAAGGGAAAGTTTTTATTCCGATTTTAATGTTTTGTAAAATGGTTTTTCTTTTTCTTTTTTTTTTTTCGAAAAATTTAAATATAAATTTTGTGTACTTTTACTTTTTTTTTTATATATCATAAAGCTGTTCTTAAACACCAACGAGTCACTTTCTGATGCAACTGAGAAATCTGTTTCATTCGTACACGCATAATTTTTTCAAATACTTTCATTTAAGTTTCAAACAATCGAGGGGTTTTTCCTCTTTGATTTTTTACAAAAGTAACAGAAAACATTCAGAAAAGTTTAGAAAACTCTGCCAAAAGTGGTGTTTTAAACAGATTTTAGGGCAGTGAAGGTCATGAAAAGGTATTCAAGATCCAACTGTCTTGAAGTGTATTCAATTTATAGAAAGAAAAAACTATGCTTTTCTATATTTTGGTACCTGCGTATTTCAAATCTTTATGCATGTAGGGATCGAAGAAACTTTATACAGTAGAGCGCCGATTATCCGAACTCCAATTAACCGAACTTCCAATTATCCGAACAGCCTATTTCTCCCCAAAAAAAATTTTTAACCGGACTTCCATTTATCCGAACAGCCTATTTCTCTCAAAAACATTTTTTTAATGATGATGAGATTGTGGATGAGATTTAAGATGAAAAAGAAATTGAAGACATGAAAACGAATGGGGCTGTGCATATATAACGTTATCACTTTTTTGGCAATTTTGAACCCCCCCCCCCTTACGATATCATACGTTATCATCCCTCGAAACCTCCCCCCCCCCCCCCCCGTAATGATATCGTTATCAATGTCTACAAATTCTTTTCATTTTTGATTTTTTTTTCTTTTGCTTGGAGTGATATACAAATATGGTTACATTTATTTTTCGCATACTTCATTGATTCGTATGAAGAGAACTCAATACAATATCACTTTATATATGAAATTTTTTTTAATCAAATAACAAATAAAAGAAATAGTTACTGTTTAAAAGTATTTTATAATAGCTTTTTGTTACATAATACATTCAACAGTAATAATGTTTTCTTGCACTTGACCCCGCACGGGGGGGGGGGGGGGGGAGACAGAGCTTCTTACCAGAAATAGGTGGACAACATTCTTTCTCTTTTATTTATTAGTAAACACAGGTATCATTTGAAACATACTTCGCATATGGTTTCTCGAACAGCGAATTATATATGCATACACATATGACAGAAGAAATAGGAAATTTGGAATTAAATAATTTTATAATCATTTAATGATTTTAATAATAACTTTGTACTTTCACATAAAAATAGATAGCAGACTAAAAAAAGATAACATTCTATTTTGATGTAAAGACTAAGTTATAAATAAAAAGAGAAAATTTTGGTTGGATCAAAAATGATAACGATATCAATTAACGAACTCCCCCTCCCCCTAGAGATATCTAACGATATCATTCGCCAGATTCCCCCTCCCCCCTAAAATGATAACGTTATATATGCACAGCCCCAATGCTCTGAAAATGACCCAGGTCCATCACATAATGAAACCTTTTAATGTTTGGAAACAGCTATTTAATGGCTCGAATGGCAGAAGAACTCTGATCCTATTCAACTAACGTATTTAAAAAGAATTCGAGATATGGCAGCATTGGAAAGAACGTCTTCTTTGAAGCAAGCAACAATCGAATGCTTTTTTGCTTAAATTATGATATCTGGAGTTCAGAAAATGATAAAAAGAGAAAAAGAAAATTTTAAATGCTAAAGAAACAAAAAAAACAGTTTTTAAACACGCTAGCATTAATTCATGCTGCCAGTCCCAGCCTGGATAAAGTGTGAAAGTTTTAGTATAGTCAGGAACATCCCTTAAATTGTCTGTCCATTTATCCGAACTTTTGCTTATCCGAACAAGGGTCGGTCCCGACATGTTCGGATAATCGGCGCTCTACTGTAATTCTATCAGAAAGAAATGCATAGTCATCCAAGGGAATGTGGAAATATTAAGTATATGCCTAGAATATCATTTTAATTAAAATTATAAAATAATGATTTTTTTTCATGAAAGTTAACTGAATTCTACAGAAACCATTTCACTGTTATGTGAAAATAATTAAAAGAAAAAAAATATATAATAATTATATATTTTTCCGTTTCTGTTTACATATTTACATTATTTTTTTAATGGACAAATTCGTTTATCGTTTTATGTGCACATTTCTAAATCCAGTGTATACCATAAACTTTCCTATATATCTATGACTTGAAGATAAAAATAATTTGCAGTACTCTATAGCGAAAAAAAAAATCTGGAATATTGTTTGAATACTTAGAATAAAATAAACAATACACATTTAAAAAGGATGTTTTCAGTTGGGGATTATTAAAATTTTGACTTTTTGGCAGCGAGCCCATCTTCTTGTGGCTGCTGATAATGAATATTCGTCTAGTTTCAAATTATTATTTCGATATTTTGAAATTATTTTGAACTAAAAACAAGCTAAAATGCTGTTCATGTGTATCAGCTTATGCCTTTCTTTTTTTAGGGTTTCGTTCATCTGAGACGAAACCCTATTCGTCTCACTCCTTTATCTATCTGTCTGTCACAGAGCCCGTTCTCAGAAACTATATATATGTTGGAGACTTGAAATTTTGGATACTTATAGCTGAACACCTCACATCAAACGACAAATCATAAAATTTTGAAAAAGTCTTATATTTACACCTCTGGGCTCTAACTTGTGTATTTTAAGCTTTTTTTTCTAACTGAGCCCCTAATTAAATTGATGACTTGAAATTTTGAACACTAGCGATCACACGACAAATCATAAAAATTTCAAAAAGTCTTATATTTACTCCTCCGGTCTCTAACTTGTGTATTTGAAGCAATTTTTCTAAATTCCACCCTTTTCATCCGGGGAGGGGCACTTATCTAACTTTTGCCGACACCCCTTTGACACACCTTCATATTATGCACCATAGCCTTACATATTTTAGTTCCACTTTTTACCGCCAGAGAGCGCCTACCTATCTCGGGTGCTGTGGTCCCGATCCGCTCGACTACTATATCTACGGATAGGTTGTAAAACGGAGTTTCGTTCGGATAGAGGTTTGTTTCGAATAGAGTGCGCCCCCTGGTTGCGAAATGTGGAACTAACAGATTTTGCTAAACGATAAAGTGTTTTGAAAGGAATATTAAACGAAACCCTCTGTGCGATCTGTGATCACACTTATCCTCTTGTTTTCGTTTTTCATTCGATATTTTCGTAAATAGGTTCAAGTGAGTATAATAAGATTAGTATTTGTGACTCAAAGCTGAATGTATTGCGATGCCTTGAATATTTCTAGTATGAAAAATAAATAAAATATCCTTGAACAATAATAAAAATCGATATCCAACAGCTCTATTATTATCAAGTGGCAGAGTTACGTATTGCTTTCAACTGTCGGAGAACCGTCGCGTTATTTGTGATAAAAGCAATTTGAGCATGCAAAGGAACCGTTCTTGCAACAATTGTTAAATCCTATAGCGTTATGGTAATTAAGATTATGGTAGATTCCTTACTACTTACTGCCTGTAATTGTCATTTATTGTAAAAAGAGTTGCTGCATCTATCCTAATATGGAAACCCTTTCATGGGAAGAAGACATAAGTTATAATTTAACTTTTCAAAAGTAATTTCTCTATTAGTTAGGCAATTTGTGAGAAGAGTTTTAGTACATTGACAACTTTATAAAGGATTTGATTATAGAATTATGGTGCTTTTTTTTTTTTTTTTTTTTTTAATCACAACTAACAAATTGTGGGTCGTGACGCTGCACTTAAATCCGAACGTGTAAACGTGTAGACGGCGGCGGGTGCAAAAGCCGCATTGCCATGAGACGAAACCTTCCGTCGAGACCAACATATTAACTAGCATCAATCACTGGTTCTAAAATCATGAAATTTGGAGGGCAGGTACCGTTTTTCTAACGAAGGTATCCAGAAAGGAATTTGGAAGAATATTTAAAATAAAATTAACATAAACATTATAAAAATATTTATTTATTTATTTTAACCATTCTAACGCCTAAGTAAAACTTCTCAGTGAGGTAGTTTTTTTTTTTTTTTTTTTTTTTTTTGTTATTTGTACCATATTAATCTGTACTAGCAAACACTCTTGCGCTATTTACAAAATAAAATGTATAAGGTGTAAAAGTAGGATTACATTTCAGAAACCAGCCCTTTTTTTCGTTGTTATCTCAGTCAAAACACTATCTAGCCAGGTTGATGCTTAGGAAATACAGTAAATTGTCAGCCAAGATTCAGCTTTGAATTTAAATTACAAGAAATTGAAAAGAAGATAATGAAACAAACATTTCTTGCTGAAGATGCCTTACATTCAAATTGTCCATTAAAATTCTCTGCATGCGTGAAAAGAGTTTCACAAGGCTGGAATTCATTTCCTGCTAGACATTCTCTTTTCCACATTTTGCAGTGAACCCTATTTCCCCATTATTCCAAATTATCCCTCTTTTGCACGGCTGTATGCAAAAGAAAACTTTTGATAAATATGTGTTTTTAAATGTAGGCGGGCTATAAATTGTGGCTGCCAGGAACTAAGCAACGATCCACTGATAAAGCACTCATCAGGCCAATTCTATTTATAGAACCTTTTACATTGAAGGATATAAACCATAACAAAATGGTAACCGAATTTATCATGCTTTTGATTTTCAGTGTGTAAATGAAACAATCGCAATGATCGCATGTTAAATCGTATTTTGGGAGGTCATTCTTGTTATCATGACCTTTTAACGCAGTGTGATTAAAAGATTAACTTTTCCAAACTTAATGTCCATTTCTTTAAAATTTTAAAGGATTCGGTAAAAAAAAAAAAAATAGGAACACCAAAATTGAAATGCTTAAAAAAAATAAAGCATACTTTTCAGCATAAGAGTAGCGTTTTTTCTCTCGCTTTCTCTCTTTTTAAGGTCAAACGAGAACGAAAAATCATACGTCCAGCACAGATTATACAACCTTTTCCAACACATCCAGAGTACTCTAACAAATTTCGTAAAAGTTTATGCCTAAATAAACAATTTGGAAAACGCATAAAGCATTTGCAAAACCAATTTCTGCAATGGCCATCAACATTCGGGAATATATCCGATTTCTTTGTGCAGTCCTGTATATGATCTACATATTTTGTATTTCTATACATAGTACGCTAAAAGTTTGTTCAGTTAAACAAATAGCACACTTGGAAATCTCCATTCAGCAATTTCCGCCAAAAAGCGGAAACTTACTTTAGAAATTTTATGCAGCACTCTTATATGATCTATGGAATTTATTAACATCAATTAATATGGACGTCAGGTTCCAGATGAAAATTGCGATATCCCCCTGGAGGACTACAATTTTCTCGATTTTTCGTAGTTCTGTTGTACATCAGCAGCTCGTGCAGCGACAGACACTTGGCATCCAGCTAACCCTCAATTCGCAAGCAGCTGACGTACAACAGAATAATGAAAAATATTAATTTTATTAAATATCATGATCGAGGTTAACTCGTTTTTACTCCGATTAATAAAATGAAGCAGAAGTTTCAGATGAAAATCAAAGTTGGTGTAGTATTGAACTAATAACATTGAAGTTATTAACACGTGTAACAACATTTTGAAATATTAATATGTATGAGAAGAATAAAGTTTTGGAACTGGCACATCCGACTTAGTTTCTCTTGGAAATGCTCAACGGGCTGCAACAGAACTCTCATCATACATAAATACATTAAATATCTTTATCTTTAATAGTGATTTATTGAAAAACAATCTCGCAGTATCTTTATCAGTTGATGAATACTAAGTAAATTAAAACGAATAAACAGCGTTCTACTTCTATATTCAGTTTATTTAAAGGTACTAAATATTTATTATTTACAGTGAATGGATGATAAACAGATTAGAATGTCTGAATATTTTCCATGGTTAAGTACATAATACTTTTCAATTATTTGTTGTTGTTATTTGTGTTTTGTTTTTTTTATTTAACAATACATCTAATCTTTTTAAGAGCGGTCGCAAAGGAAAAATGACTTTTGGTTTATAGTTTTATTTCCCAGCTATATAAGTTTCTCCAACTATTAAATTAATGCGGTGAATTTTTTCCACATTTGTCGAATTTTTCTTGATTTTTGTTCCGAAATATATATATATTTTTCTTTTAGTCTACATATAGATTCAAATTAATATTGCTAATCTTGCAATGTATAAAAACTGCATAGGGCGATTGTATCAGTAACTGACCAGTGAAATATAAAAATTGCGAAAAACTAGAATAAATGGTTGTATATTCTAACTTTGGTTGTTAGAAAATATAGCTAACATCCAAAGAAACGCTTTTATAAGCTTTAAACTTGCCTTGTGCGTCCTTTCGGCTCAAATCTTGCAATTTTAACACACTTCATGTGCTACAATTGACCTAATTTTGGGTAATGTGACGTATTTTCGGTGACACTACAAATACTCTGTAAAGAAGATAAAAATATTTGAAATTTGCCTTTAAAAACATTTGTCCAATAAGGGTACGTAAATGCGATGACGCATGTAATCACGTCATTGATTGCTGCAGAAAAAATCTGATGTTCTTCGAATGATCCATGGAATGGTTGGTAAATGAGCTATCTTTCACTTGTGCGTAGGGTGTGAATGGATGCGGGTTCGATCCTCAGGAGGGCATTGTTCGATTTTTTCCCCCTTGCCGTGAAGCTGGATTTGTATCTAGATTTTATTTTTTTTTAACAAACTTATGAAAATATCACTCGTAATTTAGTTTATTTCTTTTATAAAAGGTATTTATTTCAAGCAATTGTCCTTCAACATCTTTTCTCTTTTTTGTACATAACAATGAAACTTGTCTTTAAAATATTTTTTTACACGCAATTTATTTACAAGTTATAGTTGCAACTAAAGGTGTGTTTCAAGACTAGCGTGGAAATTTTTGAAATATTCGACGTTTCTATCGTTATTAGTTGTGTTTTAAAATGTTTTCTGACTATTTAATCACCCGGTTTTCATGTCTTTTAGCAGCAGTTTTTATACGAACATTCATATTTTAATTTTTACACAGAAAAAGAAATGGTCAGTTACGAGTGCAATCTCATTTTCTGACTGATACTCTAAATGTAAATAATTTAAATTTTAGAAAAAAAAATGGGGAAATATTTCCAGATTATCAATCCTCATAACTTTAGTATTTAGGAAAGTCTGCAGAAAAATACGTCAATAAGTTCATCTGAAAATAAATAAATAAACGTGCAGAAATCTGCACTAAATTGTCAATTACTACTGCACCCATGCTATCTCAGTTATTTTAGACGTTTCGCTAGGAAATTTTAAAGAGAGAGAGAAAAAAATATTTTAAATTTTATTTTGTATCATTTATTTACTTGTTTGGATAATGGAGGATAGACACTAAAATGAATAAAAAAATATGTAATTACATTTTTTTTCAAATGTAACTTTTTAAAAAGCTAGTAAATCCTTTGAAATAATGTGATTTATTTCAGTGGCTGTTTTGCATTAATTTGTTATTGCCGTCGTTACAAAATTTTATTTTATATCATTTATTTATTTATTTTTATTTTTTGAAAGGTGCTGTGCAAACACTAAAATTAATTAATAAATACCAAGGTTACATTTTCTTCAATATTGTAAAACTACAATTCCAAAAATATTTGGTATATGGGGCATTCTCACAATCTTTTGACTTTTTGGGGGAAAAAATCTGACAAAATCAAACTCGCTAAAATAACATTTTAATCTGATAGACGAATGCCTTAATGATTCAAAATAAAGAAAAAATGGTCAGCAGCGAAAATTTTTTTTTATTTAACTGAGATTTAAGTTAAACTTGCAAGTTTAATTTTCCTTACCATTTTACCCTATAAATTTTAATTTTCTTCTAAATTTTTACTTATAATGAATTTACATAGTACCCACAGGACATTCAAATAAGAAATAATAACAATGTAGTACTTTTACTATAGAATTTTTGTATAACATTGTCTTAAAGGGGTGTTAAAGAAGGGACGGTAAGGTAAAAAAGGGGGATGGTATTGGAAAAAAGGGACAAAATGGTAAAAAAAAGGGACGGTAAGGATGGAACGGTAAGGAAAATTACCAACTATTTTTAGGAAAATCATGTTAAGACTGAGTGATAGCCACAAATTTAATTGATTTTTAGAAACAGTTGTTAACATTGGATTAAATTAATTTTTTTTTTTTTAAATTTACCTCGAAAACTGCAGGAATAAACGTTGGGGACGGTGAGACTACCAATAAAGCCACGATGCTTGAAATTGATATTTAAATGCTGATTTAAATTCTACAGTAAATTTCCTGCCAAAGAATTTTAGACATTATTTCTCTAGCATACTTCTGCATGAGAAAAAACTTAAAAATTCTGTGGCTGCATCTGAAATGATTTTCTGTATAATTTTAGAAGAGGGATGGTAAGGAATCTAAAACCCAGGGACAGAGTCTAAAAAATAATAACAACCCTAAAAATGTGTCCAGGTTAAATTTTAGCTACATATTTATATAAAACAATAGTTCCAGTTTCAGAAAAGAATTACATCGAATTATTTTTATTGAAACAATTTTATCCAGACAGCTCCAAACTTAAAAATCAGCATCAGGGGCACGGGGCGGTATAGGAGTTTTCCAGGTGTTTGGACCCCCAACATCGTCCAAAACTTATTTATCTCGTTAATATTGTTATGCAATCATGCAATGGGATGTTCCCCAGTATATGAAATAAAAAAAAAACACAAAAAAGTGTATTAAAATAAAAATTATTATTCAGGGACATGAAAGTCAAAAGATTGTGAGAATGCCCCATATTTGTTAGAAGATTTAGAATATTTTCTCTATTTCGATGGTATTTTTTATCTGTCGTTGCTCGTTGTCGTGGTTAAAAAATAATGTAATTTACTTTCAAAATTTCATTTTATATCATTTTTTAATAATGCAAGGCAAACTTAATATTAATAGTAAAAATATAAAGATTATAATTTATTGATTTTTTCGATATTATAAAATTATACCTTTAAAAATAAAAAAAAGGTCTAATTCATCTAATTTTTCTCCAATTCAATCGTTGTTTTTCCTTAATCTCTCGTTGCCGTGGTAAATTAGCTTCGTTCGTACACTGTAAAAAAAAAATCTGTGAAGTTACTAAAGTTTTTCTAGGAAACTGGGATTCCTAGAACTTTTCATGTAACGGCAACAACAAAATTTCATGTAACAGACACACTTTTGCGCCGAAAATCTAAATCTGTAAGGTTACTAAGAATTTTTTTGGAAACTGGGATTCCGAGAACTTTTCATGTAACTGCAGCCAGGGTTACAAATAAAAGTTTAGTAAGATTACTGAAATTTTAGCAGATTCATTTGTAAAGTTACAGATTTTTGTAGCTTTACAAAAACTAGTTTTGTAGATTTGCAGCTTTTTTCGTACAGTTACAGTTGAAAGTTTAGTAAGCATGTAACTTTACATCTGTAGAACTACAGATTTTTTTTTACAGTGTATAAAAATCGAAGTAAAAGAAATAATAAGTAGTGGCTAAAAATAATTAAATTCATTTTAATTTTTTTATTTTATATCATTTATTTATTTATTTATTGATAGGCGCTGTACAGACATTAAAATTAATTGAAAAATACTAAGGTTATAATTTCTTCAATATTGTAAAACTGCAGTTCCAAAAATATTTAGCACAGTTTTTTTTTTTTTTTTTTCTTTGAAGAATTAGATTATTTTCTCTATTTCGATGATATTTTTTCATTAATCTGTCGTTGTTCGTTGCCATGATTAAAAAATAATGTCATTTGCTTTCAAATTTCATTTTATATAATTTTTTTTAATAATGTAGGACAAACTTAATATTAATTGAAAAAACCTAACGATTATAATTTATTGATTTCTTTAATATTATAAAATTACCTTTTTTAAAAAATCTGATCGATTCTTTAAGGAACTAGAACTTTCTTCTCTAATTCATCGTTCTTTTTCCTTAATCTCTCGTTGCCATGGTAAATTAGCCTCGTTCGCATAAAAGTCGAAGTAAAAGAAATAATAATAAGTAGATTAAATACGTAAGAGAAAACAATTCACTATAATTAGAAAAAAATTAATACCTGTTTTCATACCATTAAATGACATCGTATGAGTGACTCATTTCTGAAGTTGAAGTCGTTCACATTAAATTTATTATTAGTGTTCTAGTTTTTACAGGGGTTAATGAAATAAAAAAACATAGTAAAATTAGATCGATTTTTTTTTATTTTATGTAAATCACTTACTAGGACATAAATTTATTCCTTTAGTTTACTTTGTGTCTGCAAAACGAAAAATTGAAAAAAAATGCTTATTTTGAACAAAGATGCGTTCTTACTTTTTTCCACAGATATAATCGAATTCATTAAAATAATGAAGTAAACAACAAATATAAAGCCATTTTTTAAAAGTGCCATTGGTTTATTGCTTTTAGTTTATATTCAGTGATGCTTTATTGTTCCACTACTTTAAAGAGCTGTAATAAAAAAGATATTTTTATGAAGCAAACACTTTTGTTGTCTCTTAAAATATCATTTTAGTCTAACAAAAGAGGCAGATAAAAAATGTCAAAAACTCAGAACTGCTTTGATATTTAAAAGTCCTTTTCAACATAGTTGAAAAGTGTTTATAATTTCGGTTTGTCTGTCCGTCTGTCCACGCTCTAACTCGCGTAAATAGATTCGGATTTTCATGTAATTGATATATGTTAATGATGTTTACCATGGCATGTTCGGTAACGAATATGAAGCGTGTAGCATTAACAGTTCATTTACAGACGCACTCAAAAGAATTCTGTTGCATTATCGTCAACGGAAGGGGGGGGGGGGGATCTTTTTGCAGTGTATTTTAATGACAGTACGTAATTTCAAATGTATTGAAATTGATATAAATCACCGAATTTCACCACAAGGTGGTTACTATAGAATAGAGCATCCATAGCATTTCTCGTACGTTTATAGGGACACACAAAAGAAATCGGATACAATACTTACCTTTATGAGCAATAATTGCTGGAAGTGCATTTTCAATTTTGGTATGCGCTTTTAAATTGAACTATTTTTTTTTTTTTTTTGCATGTTTCTCGTTCTGTGTAAATCCTGTACTTCGTATAGAGACCTGCACAAAAGAATTCACGCGCCATTTTCTTTATTAGCCGAAATTGCTGAAAGAGAATTTTCAACTGTGGCATGTATTTCCTAACTGAACTAAAGTTTCCCATGCATGTAGGTTACAGATACAAATCTGTATATCCTATATAGGGCTATTCAAATAATTTACATCATTTTCCGACTATAGATGGGAATTACTGAAATTGGGTTTTCAAATCTGTTATGCTTTCCAAATGGTTCAATTAGACATCCTGTTTCAGCTTATGAAACGGCGAAGTTTTATTAGACTATTTTGAATGTTTTTGAAAGCGTTTCATAATCTATGGTTGACTCATGATTTTTCTTCCTTATTTATTTATTTAGTGTGACAAACAAGACTAATGTCATGAGTTTCAATTAATTATTATTATTTTTTTAGGTATACAACTTACTTTACATGTGTTGAATTGGTAGTTTTTCGTAAACTTAAAAAATTTTGTAACAAAAAATGTCAACTATTCTCTCTTGATCAAAGAGCAAATTAATTAAATTGCATGGAATTATAAAAATTAAATTTATTATATAAAAATTCTTTTTTTAATAATACCACAAACAGGAAATTAAAGTTTTAAATTGTTATTTGCCTGCTGTTATTGACATTTTCAGTTATATATTTAAAATGGCAGCACTCTAAATTGTTTAAAATATTTTTTTCCCACAATATATATTGCTGCCATTGTTCTACAAATTTTAAAATTTAATATTTTTACACTTAGGTTAATAGTCTTAAAATTAAATATACATAATTATGTTAAGTTTTTCTTTTTGCATTTTCTTTTGTTTTAAGCAGTAATATTTTATTGATGATTAATTTTAAATTTATAAATATCAACTGCATATCTATTTACTCTTAACTGTAACCGTAGTAATTAAACATCTTACCTTTCGTTTCGTCTCTTATCTATAACTGTGGTATAGCTGTTCGATTCATATATTAGTTCTTTTCAAATACTCTGAGAAAAATAATCCTGTCAATGCTATTATTATTAGTGGATTTTCTTTTAATTCTCTTCGTGTTTTTACAGGATTTTCTTCATTCTTTGCTAAAATCCAATGAATTAGATCGGCAGTCATAGACTTCTTTACTGTTTACCAATCTATACCGAAAAATGCATTTTCCCCCCTCAACATGTGAATGTTCTTGCCGACCGACTGTTGATTAAACACTCACGTGTCGTTTTGTTTTTCATTTTGCATCATCATATTTTTATATTCTATTTCTGTTCTAATTTATGACTAAATCTTTTTGTTTCCTCTTTCGTTTGATATCCTCTATCTCTAAAATGTTTGATTCTATTGAGATTTTGTGGTAGGTTTTATTTAGTAAGATATTTTCTATCTATATATTTTTTACTATAACATTTAATGTAATATTTCATGGCATCTTTAAATAAAAGATTAAGTCGAATAAGAGATTATATCGAAAAATGCATTTTTTTTTTCGCAACACGTGAATGTTCTTGCCGACCGACTGTTGATTAAATACTCACGTGTCCGTTTTGTTTTTCATTTTCCATCATCATATTTTTATATTCCATTTCTGTTGCAATTTATGACAAAATCCTTTTTATTTCATTTTTTGTTTGGCATCCTCTATCTTAATATACTGAGATTTCGTGGTAGGTTTTATTTATTAAGATGTTTTCAATCTGTGTATTTTTTAATATAACATTTATTGTCATATATTTCATGGCATCCTTAAATAAGAGATTGGGTCATTTTTTATTACACGATGTTGTAAGCTATTTTTCTTCTAAGACTAGGGGGCTCTGCCCCCTACGAGCTACGCTCGTCAACACCCCCCCCCCCCCGTTCAGACACCGCAAACTGTAAAAGCACGTTAATTTGATCGGCTTTAAAAAATTTTCGGAAGATTGAATTATATTTAAAAAAAAAAAAAAAAACAGTTGCGATCTCCCTATAAACGGGTTTCTATTCCTTTTTATTTGAGTGGGGAATTTTAAGGCCAAATCAGCTGCTGTTAAAAGATACAATGACTGTTTTCGTCTCGGTTAAATAAAATCAGTTAAACATTTCAAAATAAGCTAATATAAAATGTATTAAGTAAACAGAGTCTTTGTCTCCCGGTACTTTTTAACAAAGCGAAAAGAAAGTTCTTTTAAATAAGACATTTTAAATGTATAGTTTTTAATCTGACGTAATTTTCACCAAACTTTTCTTTCTCTTTTTAATATTCACGTGAAAATATTTTTGTTAGAAATGAAATATTATTTGCGCTGTCCTAACAAAAATAGTTGAAACGATTAGCTCAAAATATCAAATAAATGCCTCGCGCAATTTTTAAATTTAAACTGTTTTGCAATATTATTTTTTGTTCATTTTACGAAATAACTGTAATGTGGCGTAATTTCTCCTATTTAAGACTTCTAACGCATGTTAATGAATTTATTATTTTACAATATCCTTTCTCTTTTAAAATTCACATGTAAATATAGTTTTATGACGTAATTTTCAATAAGTTCCTGCTTTTTATACGTAATTATTTAATTCTAATTTGAAGGTTTTTTTCTTTTTATAATAGTTACGTGTAAATAAATTTTTTATTTGAAGCAAACATTATTGTTTGCGCTGTTTATATAGTTGGCAAAAGTTTAAATTAATACCATTTTCTAAAATATGTAAAAAATATCTCTCAAAATGCTGAAAATTTGAATTTAAAATAAAATTAAAACATCAAAAAATGAGTCAAATTAAAAAAATAAATGCAGTCTGCAAACCGGGAACTTCAAACGTATAAAATGATCTAAAAATGGTTAAATTCCCATGTATAGTTTTTGCTCCTATAAAACTTTTTTAATGGAACGATTTTGTCCAACTTTAGCATTAAATATATCTTAAAATAATTCTTCGATTTGAAAACTGTCTGCATAAGCGTGTTTATCAAACATTTCTCTATAATACCACCGATTTTCATATTTTTGTATGCAATATTTTTCTTAATATTAAAGAAGAAAGACCTCCGGTCACAAAAAATTCAAAACCGACGGTGGCGGCGGCAGTGACAGCGGTAGTTACTTTTTTTAGAATAGAGAGATATTAATATAATACCTATATACAAAGCAACAATGTAAAATAGACGTTTCCGTCAATGTATTTATTTACAAAATTAAACTTACCTACCCGACATATTTATTTTCAGATAGTACATAACAGACCACAAAATGAAATATGACCTAACTGCGTAACATCACGATGTGTTTCTTTTGAATTGCGTGCGATCTTTTGATTCCTTAGAGGAAGAAGAAATTTAACTGTTAATTGTTAAGTTTATCATACATCTAGAAAATATTTGTTATATTAATTTTATTAAATACTAAGTATCAAGTATGAAATCCTAATTATAATGAAGGTTATTTTTTTTTAAATAAAAGTACGCGTTTTCAAATCTTGATTTGTCAAATAATTTCGTACCTTAAAGATTTGGCTGTTGGGTTATAATTTTCGAGTTGGTGTCAAAGCGCTATAAGTAAGCGTACAAAGTTAATGCTGGAATCTGCCGTAAATTGATACAGCTGCGCAGGCCCGTAGCTAGGTGGGGGCCAGGTCGGGCAAAGCCCGACCTGGAAAATGTTTTGCCCGACCTAGCGCATTCCGATAAAAACATTAAATTTCCAGTTTTCCCCCACTTCTTGTCCAACCTAGAATGGAGCTCGACATTCTGATCATTTTTTCACTCAGTATTTCCCTTTAAAAAAATTTATGTAATAAAAGATCAATTTTTTATTTTCCCATGCCAGACCTTGCTCTCTACCCCTAAATTTCCTTTCTAGACTGGAAACAAAAGTAACAAAATTTCATCTATAAAGCTTTTTTTCTCTCCCTCTTTAACAGACCTGTCGAAAATTGCTCCATTGTGCATGCCTCGCTTTTTCACTTTGTAGAAATTATCCCATACTGCTTCAACAACAAATCGGGTTTACCTTAAATCCCTAAAGCTTGCTTTCTTTATACAATTGTCACCATATGTAATTTATCGTTAGGAGGCGGGGTTGAAACCAAAGGCTTCTGAAACTAATCTTGAATGTACATGACAGTTAAAAGCTTCTTTCGTGGAAACTTGGTCCGATTACAACAAACTCCAAAGGACACTCTCCCCCCCCCCCCCCATGTGAAAATACAAAATAGATAATGGAAGGTCTGTCCCTTCATCTCTTCGACTGTCTCCCATTCCACTGAAATTCTAAAAAAAATGTCGCTTCTAAAATAAACCAAGCATTATTTCAAATTTAAACAATGCAATATGTCAGGTTACTTACGATTTTACAAATCCAAATTTATTACTTACTGACACATTTATAAAGCCATTTTTATTCTTAAATTAAAAAATGTTACAGATGCTTTTATTAATGAACGAAGAAACTGAATGCATTGTTTAATGAAACTATTCTGCACTTTTTCTTAAAAGCAAATCAGTTTCCAAAGTGGTCGTCAAAGTTGCCAATATAAGCCAATTTTTGCAAGGCGGCAGCCTGATACAGACCATTATAAGATAGAAATCAATTACAACTCAAAGTGTAATGAATTTATTGAAAAGTGAAAAACGGTATTTGATTCCAATTCCTAATTAAATGAAATACATTTTATTTACGTTATGCCCAGGGCCGTAGGAAGGTCTTTTGAGGCCACCCACAAACTTTTTTTTCATGTCTCCCCCCCTCTAAGATTTTGGAGAAATATCTATATTTAATTTTGCTATCAGAGTTCTATTTTATAAAAACACTAGCGGAGCTTCACTAGTTGATTTTTTCAAAACGAAACTCAAATTAAACGAATTTAGAGTTGCGTTGAACTGCTTTCGGCAATGTGCGTACACCCATTGGGGCTATGCCGGCTCAGATCTCGAATCAAACAAACCTTGAATTATTGTAAATTTTTATTTCGACCCGGATTAAATTAAAATGTTCAACATTTTGTTCATGGTGTTACAGTAACAGATTTGATATTCTTACAACATGAATTTAATCAAAGCACTAGCAAAATTTAACTGAGAATTCCCCCATTTAGAAAAACAATGTAAAAAAATCACTGCAAAATGCGAAAGGATGCCAAAAATTGATAAAGATGTTTCGAAGTTCATAGCGAGCAAAATTTACTATATTGTGCTAAAAGATTGAAAGCGTATTTTTTATTTACGAATGTTAAAAAAATTACCAGAAACACAGCTAAAAATTCTCGAAAAATTCAAAAATAGCAGAGAACAAAATTTGGCAAAAAAAAAAAAAAAAAAAAAAAACTTTCAAACTGAATTTTCTTTGTAAATGAACCTTCACAACAAACCCCCAAATACTGCACATAAATAAAAAAATATGGAGGTCTTTTCGTATTCTATGCAGGCCTTAATTTCTAACAAAAAAAGTACCGGAGCTCTAATATTCTGCAGTCTGTCGGTACTAACAACTGTCACTCCAATTTGCATATTATACTGCATATATTATTTACAAAATTTAAAGTTTTTATTTTTCCTTTAGTAAAATAGAAATTTTAAATCGATCTATTATTAGCATACCCTTAGCTGTCATGTATTCCACCCTTTAGTTGTTACTACTTCCGAACAGTAACCTACACGTAATTTTAATGTTAATTAAATGCAGAATTCTGCGATTAAATATGGTAAGGATTATGATTAGGAAATAGAGTTAACACAAAAAAGGGATAGTTCGCAGCTATGCATTATTAAGAAAAAATGAAGGAAATTTACAGAATTTAATATTTATATGCTGAAGAGTAGAACAATGTTTTACAATTTCTTATAAAAGTTGCATATCTTAAACTATAATCGATTCCTTCGGCATAACAATCTTTTGAGGTGAGTCACGGAAAATCAGATTAAATTAAAAATTTGACACCGTTATCGGAAAGAATCTTTGCTTTTATAGGAAAAGGAGAAGCACTGCTCGATTGCTTTCTATCAGAATAACAATACACAACAATTATATCTACTTAGAAATGAAAGTAACTTCGTAAATGTGCAGAACAGAACCTTAGCATGGATACCGTTCATGATACAAAATAAATAGAAAAATCACTAATGTGATTTCGTACTTAATAGAAGACAAAAAAATCTCAAACAAACAAAAACTCAAGCTGATGCTCGTTGGATAAAAACAGAAAATATTCTTTTCAGGTTAGACATCTAAATAAAAAATAAAATAAGCCAGCCAATTAAAAATTATCCTACTGTCACAAAAGAAACTCGAACTGAAAGCAAATTCATAGTTCAGTCTCTTGAGTGGCGCCGTTTTCAACGCATCGCCGTTTATCAATGCCATAAATTTGCAAAAATTACTAGAATAGAAAAACGCGATTTCTGTTTTCCCTTCATTCTGTTCAAAATAGCATTAAAATGATTTGAAATCGTAATTTTTAAGGAGGAAAAGTTTTTTTTCCCCCTATACATGAATAAAAAATTTTTTGAATGTAAGACAGATTGAGCTTGAGCCAGTCCAATCCCAAAAAACGATATAAAAATTGAGACCGTTTCATCTCCATTTCGGAAGCGTTATTGCACTGGGCTCCAGAGCCCTGTATTTATGGGCTCCGGTGAATTACGCCCAATATTTAAATATTTACTAAAAACAGAGAAGTACCGGAGCTGGGCTCCGGTGGGCTCCGCCGCAAATTAAGCCCTGATTCTCTGGTTTTTTTTTTTTTTTTTTTTTTTTTTTTTTTTTCAGTTTGACAATGCCATTTGCATGGCCCAGACAGATTTTTTTAAGCAGAAAATACTCACTTAACTTTTTTTTCTGCTTTGAACGGTGCCTTTTATTAAATATATATATTTAGAGATTTACTAAAAAAAAAAAAAAAAATCACCTTTTTGGGATGTCGTTTTTATATTTTTCAGTTTTCTCCAATTTAAAATTGTCACCCAAGTGTTCCGGATAGAAATTGAAAAATAAAGGCTTCGGATAGACAGTACCTTTCTGTGGGCAACGAAGATGGGTTTATTACTAGATAATAATAAAGACATGCAGAGTCTTTCTGTCCATTTTTTTTCTTTTTCTCATTTAGTCTGACCAGATGTGTTTCTGTTCACGACGAGATTTGACAGGAAGGATACCTGTATGCCTTAAATTATACACATCGAAATAGGTTTTTTTTTTTTTTTTTATTAAATTTCTAAATTTAATTTTTTATGCTATTTTTAGTGTTTTTTCGAGTTTCGTACTTTTTCCCCACATTCATAAAAGGAATCCATTTTCAATCTATCTTCCCATTTTAGCCGAATATAGTAAAGTAGTCTTCTGCGATTTTTGAATATTTCACGAAGTCTTTTATGTAATTTTTTAACTTTCTTTCGCGTTCCGACGGGATTTTTTTACATTAGTAAAAGGAGTCAGGTTTCGATCTTTTAGCCACAAGTACAAAATTTTGCCCTCTGCAATTTTTGAATTTTTTTCAAACTTTTTATGCAATTTTAAACGTTTTTCTCGTTTTTAAGCTCCTGTGATTAGAAGAGATTTTTCTCATATTTGAAGAAATTTTCGTCTTTTGAAAATTTCTAGAAATTTTGATCTTTGATTCGCGATTTTTTCGTGTTATGAAGGAAAAAATATTAATGCGTAAGTTAGTTTCTAATTATGAAAAGTACAATGCAACACAGTTGACGGAACACTATTGGGATTTGATTTGATGAAACTGCATCTTTATATTGAAGGATGTTGGGTAATTTTTTCGTTAGATTGGTGACTTTCTATATTTTTGCGAAAAATGGGCAAATCAAAGCATTTTTTTTTCTTTTGCGTGTGCGTGTGTGTGTTTGAACGGAAAAAAATACCTCCAGTCCACTGATTAATTATTTTATTTTATTTATGTAAAAGGAATCCGGTTTCAATCTTTTATCCCAATATAGTAAATTTTGCCCTGTGCGGCGTTTTATTCGTTTTCCGCGGAGGTTTTTTTTTTTTTTTTTCTTTTGTACATTCCTAAAAGGAATCAAGTTTAAGTCCTTTAGTTCAATATAGAAAGTTTATCGTTTGCAATTTCTGATTTTTTTTTACAAACCTTTTATGTGATTTTTAGAGTATTTTTTAAAATTCCACATCCAATCTTTTGGCTCGATATAGACAAATTTTGCTCTCTGCGATTTTTGAATTTTTGTCCAATTTTTTATGCGACGACCCTTATTTTAGCGTTTTGCGAAGACCTTTTGGCAAGTTTTTCTGAACCGAAGAATTATCCAGTAAATTTTGCTGCTGTCATGATTAAGATGAAGGTGGGAAAATAACAAATTGGCTCCTGTAGCAAGATGAACGACGATGCTGGAAAATTTAACTTTTACCTGGAGACTATCATTTTTATGGAAATAAAAATTACAATAATTCAAGAATCAGATTGGTATATTCCGAACGCATATTTTTTTAAACATTTGAATAAAAAATATGGGGCCTAAAAGTTTTAAATCTTGACTTCCAACATTTCTTTATTTTTATAGGGCTCCCCCAAAAACACAATGGAGGATATTCCATCTACGTTGTCAAGGTAAAAACTTCTAGCGTAAAGAAGCGAAGACTCCGTAGATGTGTAATATAAATCCCCGCTAGCCAATGAAACAGTTCATGAGGCAAAGTAATAGTATCTTCCCTTCTTATCAGTTAGAAATTCCTTGGGTAAATTACCGGTATCACGTGACTTTTTTCAGCCTCGAACCCAGATTTGGAATATTCTCCATTCAAACAAAATTTAGAACTTGCAAAATTTTTTTCATCGACTTTAAAAAGAACAGTGACTATAGAAAGAAGGCACACATTTTTTGAAGGAAGGAATGGCATTAAGAAAGTTTTGAAACTTATTGAGGGGTCCCAATGAGATTAAAAAGAATATTTTTTAAACATTTGAATAAAAATTTTGGCCTAAATGTTTTGAATCTTGGGTTCCAACTTTTTCTCACTTTTATAGAAGGCCCTAAAAAAGACAATTCAAAAATAATTTAGAGCCTACAGAATTTCTTTCATCTGGGCACCTTTAAAAAGAACGGTGGCTGTAGAAAGAAAGTGCATATCTGTTTTGGTTGAAGGAAGTAATAGTATTAATGAAGTTTTGTACTTTTGGTTTCATCTTTTTCTCCCCTTTATAGGACCCCCCCCCCCACCAAAAAAAAAGAAAGACTAAAATACCATTATATTTTAAAAATAGAATTTAAGCTTTCAAAAGCTCTTCCATCTGGGCATCTTTATAAAGAATAGTGGATATAGAAGGAAAGCGCACATCTGTTTTCTAAATCTGACCAAGATCTTTGACAAAAAATGAATTTGGTTAAAACAAATTAAAATGTTATTAAAAATAATTATAAAAGTTAAAAGACATTATTCGACTCAAAGGTACAATAACTTACTACTGGGCCCCTGGCTTTGCTCATCCCCCCCCCCCAAGTGTGTGTGGGGGGGGGGGGGGGTATGGGAGACGAATCCTACGGCCCTGGTTATGCCAAATATCTTATTTAACTTTAATACATTTTTATTATGTCTCTGAAGAAACTTTAAAAATTTCGTACTGACTTTAGAAATATCTTATATTTTAAATGGAAAAAAAAATATCCCTAAAATTGCAATGCATATTTTTGAAGAACTACGAATAAGAGATAGAAAAAAAATGAAGAAATAATCTGCCACCCCTGGAAAAATCTTTGCCCTACCTGGAAGTATGGTCTAGCTACGGGCCTGCAGCTGCGCCATCGTATGGATGGAGTGAATAACGCAAATACGCGGGGTTTTTTTTATGACGTCATATATGACAGAATTTCTACCATCTGCGCATCTCGTGCTCAGGTCTATTTGAGGATATTTACAATTTAAGAGTTATAGGCGGAAAAGCAGACAAAGGTATTTTAGAGAATATCTGTTAAAATTTTAATCATGAATTTCAAATATTTACTCACTCATGGAAGATGAACCTTGTTTACCAGATTTATTGCAAAATATTTTTGTTACAGTTTGTTTTGCTGAAAATATGTGTATTTAAAAAAAAAAATCGCAATGTCATTTTAATTTCGGGAGAAAAAGCACTAATGCTACGTAAACAGTATTGCCTTTTGCCCCGAAACTAAACTGACATTGCAACTATTTTTTAAATACATATATTTTTATCAAAACAAGCTGTAACAAAAATATTTTGCAATAAATCTGGTAAACAAGGTTAATCTTCCATGAGTGAGTAAATATTTGAAATTCACGATTAAAATTTTAACAGGTATTCTCTATTATGGCTTTGTCTGCTTTTCCGCCTATAACTCTTAAATTGTAAATATCTTCAAATAGGCCTGAATTTTATGCAAGCTATTCAGGCTAAAAGAAAACCATTTTTGTTAATAAAAGTTATGGGCGTAACTTTTAATTCCATGGTTTTTTCCAGGTTTTTTTCCACATTGGAAGAAACTTGCCCACCTTGGGTTTATGTTATTATTTATTAGAAAAAAATGTATTTTAAATATAATGAGCGAAAAGCATGTGTTTAAATTGATGTAATATACCAGTATGTATGTATTTTAAATAAAGTTGTTTTTCAAATGACGAGTATATTTTTAAAATGAGGATTTTATATTTTGAATGAAATGAATGCAACATAAACGCTGGTGATGGGGGAAAATATCTGACGGTTTATGAACTGCGGCCGGCTAACATAAAAGTACTTTTTTACACTGTTTATTTAATCTAACCCTGTTCATATATATGAAAAGATAAAAAATTTTAATCGATTTTTCCCTCCCAGATATGCTAGAAAAATAAAAATTATGTACATGGATGTGTTTCTAGTAACAATACAACATTTTAGTATTTTTACAACTTGATTATAAATTAGCAAATTAATTTTACGTTATCTAAACGTAGCTGACAAATCCTTAAACATTCTTTATGGTTGTTACAACTGTATATACAAGTACAACAATTGAGTAAGTTATGTAACAAACTACGATTTCTAAAATATACCAGCTGGTTGGGAAATTGCAAAAGAGAAATATTTAAAATCTTTAAGCATCTTAAACGTGATTTTCAGCCCTATAATTTTTTTTTATAAAAAAGTTAAAATATTATTTAATATATATTATTAAATGTCAGTGATTTTTATACGTTCAATTGGCCCATCTCCGTCCGCAGCCCTTTTTTCTACTACTTATTCCGACTCTTTTGCAGAAGCCAGATTGAAAAAAAAAAAAAAAAAAAGTTGAACCGGACAAAATTAAAAGGGAAATTAGAAATTATTGGCTACCGAGCAACAACTGCTACGTCGAGTTTATTATTAGTCTATAGTTTTCCGTTGTTGGCAATTGTTGTGTGTTTCATAAGACTTTTTCAAATTTGGAGAATGTTCCGCAATTGGGTTATTTCGATAAAAGTTACTTTCATTTTCTAACCATTATTTAACTTTTATACAGTTACAATTGCATACTGTTTCCTCATTTGACGCCAATCATGGCTATCGGCCCGATTATGGAAAGTTATTCATTTTACCCCTACGAAGAACCGGTGTAAGATAATAAATGTTTAATTGAGCATACCACGTACCATTTATAAATATTTTATATTTTATTCCAATTTTTGAAGTTTCTTCTATACTTTGTATGATTTCTGCAATGTTATTCACCTGTGCGAAGTGCAGGTATCCCATGAAAACTATTTTTCCCGGATATGGCACAATGAGCGACATATTTCTAGATTAAAAAAAAAAAAAAAAGTAATTTGTCGATTTTAGGATTTCTATTAAAGCTGTTGTCTAAAATTCTCAAAATATTTAAAACTATAAGTAATCAATTATTGCTGGTTTAATAGTACAAGAATTAATGCTTGCATTTTAAATTAAAGTGGATCCTAATGTAAAATTAAATGAGTTTTAAATGGAATGAATGAAATGCTTCTATTTTAAATATTATAAATACAATTCGATCAAGAGAATATTTGGCAATTTATCGCTTGCGCCCGGTAAATAAAAAATATGCCTTAAAATTAATTAAACAATTTATACTTAAACTCTAAGCGTAATAAAACGTTTAATTCTCATTGGAAATACATATGTTTACGTAATTTTTATAACTTTATCTTATCAGGAATTGAATTAAAAACGCTGCTGTAAATTTTATCTTAACATACATTAACTAATTTTTATAAGTCCTTGTTCATTGCATTACAAAAACATAATTCAAATAGAACGTATTAAAATCACTGACATTTAATAATATATATTAAATAATATTTTAACTTTTTTATAAATTATAATAAAACACAAAACTAACCTGTTTTTCTCTTTTGGGAATCGAAAAAAATGAGTTCTCTCAGATAGAGAGTTACTTTTGCAGTTTTGAAAGCTGCAATAATTAGAACGCCAACGCGGTATTTTCCCAAATAATATAAGTTCTTAAAAGAACTGATTTTGTTTAAATAACTAACTTCAATTAATAAATTAAATAATGGTGAATAAATAAATCGAATTATATCTAGACTTCCAACAATTAAGTACTGCAGACAACAAACGAATAAAATCACATCTGCGCGTGCGCATAGTTATTTCATAGATATCGAACTTATAGATCATCCACAAAGGGGAAAGAAGTTAATAATCCTCTTGTAGTTCACTCCATCCGCTGGGTGGCGTATGACCTTGGTTGACGTGACCTCGCCTTTAATCTTGCGGTTACCTCTCCCATTTAAGATAGGACGCTTACTTATATCGCTTTGGTTGGTGTAATACAAATGATGCCAACTTGGCAATCTTATACAAAAATATTTTAAATTTATGATTAAAAATAAATTTTTAAAATATGTCGTTATTTTCGCTTAATCATTCCACTTTTTTCGCCTTTGTATCAAATTTTAACTATTATCTTTAGGAAATAATTAGTTATACAGCTATGTTTCTTCTTTAAATTCGCTATTTTTAAATAGGTGCAATAATTGCCCAGTGAAACGCAAGGAGATTAAATTTGTTTAAACTCCTTGGTTGAATGTAAATGAATTGATTTTCTAGATGTCAATTGTTCGACAGACGATTTTTTGTTTTGTAGAAAAAAAATTGATGAACGAAGCTTGAATATGTGAATTAGTGTTTTTATTTCATTAAATTTTATTGAGAAATATAATTTAACACTTTGTATTACCGCGTTGCATATTTACAACATTCCCAAAAGTCAATATTACTTATACAGTGGACTTTAAAAGACGATTTCATTTATTGCAGCTGTCTCCCAACAAAACAGTTAATATAAATTGTTCATCGAATTTTCAATAGACGGCGATACTGAATTAATTTTTCATGCCAACTTTTATTTATCATTTGGGCAGTTTCACGTCCTGATTGCTAAAGTGAATTTCGCAAATTTTGTAAAAATAAAAAGGCTGGAGGCGTCAACAAATTTTTACAGAGGTAAGTTCGAATATTTTACAATTTGTATTGGAAAATTGAATATATTTGTGAGAAGTATATTTAGTTCCTGTTTATTGTTGATGTGAAAAAAGTAGCCGTTAGTCAATAACTTTTTATTTTTATGTTCTAATTTTTTGAAGTGAAAACTTCTTTAGGCGCGTTGAACTTTTTTTGAGATGGAGAAAAACCACTGATTTGGAGACACTGTTACGTAACCGACATGCTAACATTTTGGCACATAGACACTAGCGCATCAAGCGGTGAATGACAGGAACGTTTCCCTCTTCAGCTCAATCCGCAAAAGAAGAACGAAGTTAAAACTCACTTTTTCTCCCGGCGTTTAACTCAATCAGTACGATTGAGTTAGTATTGTAAGTAACATCACTTCAAAGTATATTAATATATTAATTTGCATTATCATCCAATTTAACGATGACCAATGATCGCAATCTTAGCACAACGATATATAAAACTACAACTGATGCAGTCTTTATAAGATATTTAAGTAGATTCGAATCACAATTGTTTGTATCCTATTTTAGTTACCATAAACCTATCGTATCAGTTCTGGAATATAATGATAATAATTATGATGATAATGATGATGAAGAGTTGTTGAAATTGTGGCTGAAAATTCATAAGTTTCATTGATATTCATTTCAAAGAATACCAATTAATTAACTTTCATATTTCATGTTTTTGTAAATTTACGTTTTTTAAGCAATAAATTGCAATTTTTGTATGTAAAATTATATGCATTATTTTTCATGTACAATGGCGCATTAAATGAAAATTGTAATATAATTTTGGTAGTAATAGTTTATAATAATGAATTAAAAAACACTACATTTAAAAGTATTTCCTGCACAATAAAACATTTCCTGACTATTAAAAAAACACACACGTAATTGTTGAAGTTTTCACTTCTATAAGGCACTCCCGGAGTGCCACTGTTTTTTTTTTTCTTTAATTTACATGCTTAAAATAAAATGATGTATTCTAACATCTGATAAAATATTTTTCAAATCGAATTTTTTGATCGAGTTAATTACAATATTGTTTTCACCATCTATTCAAATAAAAGATAATTCCACATATTCCTTCTAATGAGAAAATGCCGCAATTTTTTTCTTTTTTTTTTATCGTTTCTCCCCTTTTTACTTTATCCACAAAAATGGCATAATTTAGTTGATACCATTATAGAAATGTCATTAAAAATGACAAATAATAATAATAATAATAATATCTTTGAAACTAATTCATTTTAAAATTATGCCTTGTATGACATAACGTTTGATATTCCAGGAGGTGGAGTGGAGAAATACAAACAGACAGGTAGGCTTTAATAAAATATACGCCATGTTAACCATTCCAGTAAGCACACGAATACATTTATATTTTCCGGATTTAAGATCGATGTAAATTTATTTACAACTAAATACCCTTCCTGCATACATATCACGGTACAAATACAGTAATATCGCGTTTCAACGAATCACTGAATAGCACTGATTAATTTCGCTATACTGAAAAATTCGATAAAATGATTTCTTTTAGAATGAAATAGCATAATAGATTTTTTTTTTTTTTTTAACAATCCAAATAATATTCGTTAAAGTGACATTCGTTGTGACAAGATTCTACTGTAGTCAAAACATAGTTTTCTTCGTTTATCGGTTATAGTCCAAGAGCTGTTAAGCATTTTAGGGAAGGTATTTGAGGCACCCTGAAAATTTGTGCAACACTTCTTTTGTAATGGCTGATTACAAAATCGAATGTCTGGCTGAAGGATCGTGGCCCAAAAAGTGTGCCAGACACGTGTCAAGTGCCTTTTTTTTTTTTTTTTTTTTTTTTTTTTTTAACAATCCAAATAATATTCGTTAAAGTGACATTCGTTGTGACAAGATTCTACTGTAGTCAAAACATAGTTTTCTTCGTTTATCGGTTATAGTCCAAGAGCTGTTAAGCATTTTAGGGAAGGTATTTGAGGCACCCTGAAAATTTGTGCAACACTTCTTTTGTAATGGCTGATTACAAAATCGAATGTCTGGCTGAAGGATCGTGGCCCAAAAAGTGTGCCAGACACGTGTCAAGTGCCTTTTTTTTTTTTTTTTTTTTTTTTTTTTTTTTTTTTAACAATCCAAATAATATTCGTTAAAGTGACATTCGTTGTGACAAGATTCTACTGTAGTCAAAACATAGTTTTCTTCGTTTATCGGTTATAGTCCAAGAGCTGTTAAGCATTTTAGGGAAGGTATTTGAGGCACCCTGAAAATTTGTGCAACACTTCTTTTGTAATGGCTGATTACAAAATCGAATGTCTGGCTGAAGGATCGTGGCCCAAAAAGTGTGCCAGACACGTGTCAAGTGCCTTTTTTTTTTTTTTTTTTTTTTTTTTTAACAATCCAAATAATATTCGTTAAAGTGACATTCGTTGTGACAAGATTCTACTGTAGTCAAAACATAGTTTTCTTCGTTTATCGGTTATAGTCCAAGAGCTAAGCATTTTAGGGAAGGTATTTGAGGCACCCTGAAAATTTGTGCAACACTTCTTTTGTAATGGCTGATTACAAAATCGAATGTCTGGCTGAAGGATCGTGGCCCAAAAAGTGTGCCAGACACGTGTCAAGTGCCTTTTTTTTTTTTTTTTTTTTTTTTTTTTTTTTTTAACAATCCAAATAATATTCGTTAAAGTGACATTCGTTGTGACAAGATTCTACTGTAGTCAAAACATAGTTTTCTTCGTTTATCGGTTATAGTCCAAGAGCTGTTAAGCATTTTAGGGAAGGTATTTGAGGCACCCTGAAAATTTGTGCAACACTTCTTTTGTAATGGCTGATTACAAAATCGAATGTCTGGCTGAAGGATCGTGGCCCAAAAAGTGTGCCAGGCACGTGTCAAGTGCCTTTTTTTTTTTTTTTTTTTTTTTTTTTTTTTTTTTTTTTTTAACAATCCAAATAATATTCGTTAAAGTGACATTCGTTGTGACAAGATTCTACTGTAGTCAAAACATAGTTTTCTTCGTTTATCGGTTATAGTCCAAGAGCTGTTAAGCATTTTAGGGAAGGTATTTGAGGCACCCTGAAAATTTGTGCAACACTTCTTTTGTAATGGCTGATTACAAAATCGAATGTCTGGCTGAAGGATCGTGGCCCAAAAAGTGTGCCAGACACGTGTCAAGTGCCTTTTTTTTTTTTTTTTTTTTTTTTTTTTAACAATCCAAATAATATTCGTTAAAGTGACATTCGTTGTGACAAGATTCTACTGTAGTCAAAACATAGTTTTCTTCGTTTATCGGTTATAGTCCAAGAGCTGTTAAGCATTTTAGGGAAGGTATTTGAGGCACCCTGAAAATTTGTGCAACACTTCTTTTGTAATGGCTGATTACAAAATCGAATGTCTGGCTGAAGGATCGTGGCCCAAAAAGTGTGCCAGACACGTGTCAAGTGCCTTTTTTTTTTTTTTTTTTTTTTTTTTTTTTTTTAACAATCCAAATAATATTCGTTAAAGTGACATTCGTTGTGACAAGATTCTACTGTAGTCAAAACATAGTTTTCTTCGTTTATCGGTTATAGTCCAAGAGCTGTTAAGCATTTTAGGGAAGGTATTTGAGGCACCCTGAAAATTTGTGCAACACTTCTTTTGTAATGGCTGATTACAAAATCGAATGTCTGGCTGAAGGATCGTGGCCCAAAAAGTGTGCCAGACACGTGTCAAGTGCCCTTTTTTTTTTTTTTTTTGACTACCCAAAAAAGGTATTTGAGGCACGCTGAGATTGAGACAGAATAATATTTATGCTTAGAAAAAAATATTTTAAAAATGACAGACACTTTAGTCGGAACAAAAACTGTGCCAGACACGTGTCAAGTGCCATTATTTGTCTGGCACAGTTTTTGGGCCACGATCCTTCAGCCAGACATTCGATTTTGTATTCAGGCATTACAAAAGAAGTGTTGCACAAATTTTCAGGGTGCCTCAAATACCTACTCAAAAATGTTCAACAGCTCTCCTACTATTAACATTTTGTGCGTTTTGAAACTGAGCAGCATTCTCAAATTCTTATTTCATCTTCTGCGAAGCTTTTTCCACAAATCTTCTCTTCCAAGGGCGGATCTGGAGGGTCCTCAAGGGGGGGTCGATTTTAGAAATTTGGAGACTCCAATCTGATGCACGGGTCGGGGCTAATTTTTTTCACTGAGGGTCGGGTTTGGGTCCGGTTGACTTCCACTTTTTGCTGCGGGTCGGGTAAACTTCTACTTTTTTGCTGCGGGTCGGGTTTGGGCCCGGTTGACTTTTAGTTTTCTGCTGCAGGTCGGGTTGACTTCTACTTTTTCTGTGGGTCGCGTTTGGGTCCGGTTGACTTCTATTTTTTGCTGCGGGTCCGCTAAACTTCTACTTTTTTGCTGCGGGTCGGGTTTGGGCCCGGTTGACTTCTAGTTTTCTGCTGCAGGTCGGGTTGACTTCTCCTTTTTTCTGTGGGTCGCGCATGGGTCCGGTTGACTTCTACTTCTTGCTGCGGGTCGGGTTAACTTCAACTTTTTTGCTGTGTGTTGGGTTTGGGCCCAGTTGACTTATATTTTTCTGCTGCGGGTCGGGTTAACTTCTACTTTTTAGCTGCGCCTAGCGCTTTGGGTTTGGGTTAGATTGACATACATTATTTCGGGCTTGAGTCTGTTTCGGATTGGGTTTTCACTATTGCGAGAAGGGTTCGGGTTGACCCGATTTTTGAAAAGTAAGTCTAAATATTTTTGAAGATAAAAACAATATACAGTAAAAGCTCCATAACGAACACGTCCAAATAATTATTTAGGGATACTTTTTAATCTTCAGGATTATGTAAAAAGTACTAATTTGGTATAAAACTGCTTGTCTCTTTATATCTAAGATCAGTTGTAATTCAGTAAAGAATGCTTTGAAACTTATCAAAAAACATACCGGGTGACCCAAAATGGACTGACTGATTTTAAAATTCAATAACTTGCAAATGATGACAGCCATTTAAAAAAAATCTTGCAGGTTATGTAAGATGTCAGGAGATTTTTTGCTGCAATTCTCGATTTTACTTTACAATAGCAGCGATAGATGGCGCTGCAATCAATAGTCGTTAAATCGGGGCCCAATTTCTGGCCTTCCTCCTCCAGGCACAGATTTAGCGTCTATTGCTTGCAGCGCCCTCTATCGTTGCTATTTTAAACTAAAATATAGAATCGCAGTAAAAAAACTCCTGATTAGGGGTGATTCCCAATAAATAAATAAATAAAAATCTGAAATTCAAAGCAAATTTTCTGAAAGGTTACAGTAGAGGGAGGGGGGGATTCAACCCTGGCACTAATTATTTTTGTTGCAGGTCAGGTTAACTGTTTTAGATTCGGGTCGATTTCAGGTTGAGTCGCTGAGTGCAGATTCTTGCGCAAGCTGTGTTTGTGTTAACCCGTTTCTACAAAAGTTAGTTCAGTATATTATTTCAGATTAAAAACGATATCTATAATAATAAACATATAGATATATATATGTGTGCTGTTTTCTAAAGAGACCGCTGTATTTTTTCGACGACTCTTTGGTGAAATTTGCATTTCTTCCACGACTCTTTGACAAAATGCGCGTTTTCCACTACTCTTTGACAAAACTCGCGTTTTTCAGCAATCCTTTGACAAAATTCGAGTTTTATCCGCGATCCTTTGACAAAATTTGAGTTTTTTTTAGACTCTTTGACCAAATTCGCGTTTCTTTCGCGACCCTTTGATGAAATTCGCGTTTCTTTCGCGATCCTTTGATAAAAATTGCATTTTTTCGCAAACCTTTGATGAAATTCGTGGTTTTTCGTGGCCATTTGCCAAAATTCCCGTTTACTGCCGCGATCCTTTGACGAAATTTAAGTTTTTTCTGCCGCCCTTTGACGAAACTCACTTTTTTCTCGATCATTTGAAGAATTTCGCGTTCTTTCAGCGGCCCTTTGACCAAATTCGCGCTTTTCCGGCGTCTCTTTGAACAAATTCACTTTTTTTCGTCGTCCTTTTGACAAAATTTGCGCTTTTTCCGTGATCCTTTGGAGAAATTGAAGTTATTTTTAGATTGACGAAATAGATTTTTTATGACGACCATTTGTCAAAATTCGTGACTATTTTTATGTCCGATTTAAGCATTGATGGTTTTTTTTAAATTTTCTGAACCGAACGCCTTAACCCTATCGCCGCGTATTTTTAAGCAAAATAGATTCAAAAATTGGGCATTTATTTTATTACATATTTCAAATCTTCATATATTTTAGAGTTAAAATATGCCCGAAACCTTTGTGAAAGAGTTTTTTTAATAGAATTAGATCATAAAAAAAAAAAAAGATTTGCTGCGGAAATCGCGGGTTGTGCAAATTTTGCTACTTTTACGTTGGCCGTGGAAATCGCGGGATGCGCAGCGAGAGGGTAAAATTTTTGGAAAATTCGGAACATAATCGCCCCTGCTCCTTGACTTCTTACATAACTCTCCTGCAAGTGTTTGTTTTAATAGCTGCCACCATTTACAAGTTATTGAATTTTAAAATCAGCCAGTGCATTTTGGGACAGCCTGTATGTTCATTAGCTATGGGATGATGGATGAAAGAAGCATTTAAAAAAAAATAAAGCAGCCTTCGATATGTCAGTTAGAGGTTTCCCCGGGCTGAAATTTTCTGGCCCAAGTCCAGGTCCAACCCGCACAAAAAAATTATCGCCCGGCCCGGTATAAAAGCTAAAAAATCGACTCCAGCACAGCCTGCATTTTGCCTTTAAAACTATTCATAAAGCACACCACACTTACTTATGCTCATATTTTATTTTCAGATTATGTTCCAAATTCATGAATACATAAAATCGATATTATTAAGGACTATTTAGGCAATTATGTACATAAACACTACTTAAAAATATGAGACAATTAGATTCAAATGAAAATCCAGTTAAAAAATCAGTTTAGAATGAAAGAAACGGATGATAAAAGAAAATCACAATTTTAAAGATCTACAAGGAACTAGTATGTTGTGGCCATCACAAAACTTTCTTCTCATCACTTTTCTTCTCACTTTCTTCATCTCATACATGTCAATACTTCAAAGTTCACTATCTCAGTGTCAATCTGTGTTCATCATGAGAATTCTAAAAATATGAAATTCCGTGCATTAGTTCTCGAGGTATGACTGTCACTGAAATCGTGTAAATCCAGCAAAATGCAGCATGGCAGCGCCACCTATTGGGTTATTTACACCAGAACCTAATTATCACCAACTTATGTCAACGTCTAACTGAATATGAAGTGTGAGGAAAATTCGTGCATTAGTTCTTGAGATAGAGGTATTGCGCAAATCATGACAAATGCAGCATAGAAGCGCCACCTGTTGAGCGATTTGACACAACACATAATCAGCGGCAATATTAATCAAGTTATACTTAAATCTGAAGTTTGATGAAAATTCGTGCATTAGTTCTTGAGATAGAGCTATTGAGGAAATAGCTCAAAATGCAGCACAGCAGCGCCACCTATTGGGCGATTTACACAAACACGTAGTCAGCATCATTTCATATAAAGGACTAACTAAATCCGAAGTTTGATGAAAATGTGTGCATTGGTTCTTGAGATAAAGCTACTGCAAAAATAGTGTAAATCCTGCAAAATGCAATATAGCAGCGCCACCTGTTGGGCGATTTACACCAAAACGTAAACAGCATCCATTCATGTCAAGGACTAACGGAATCTGTAGTTTTATAAAATTCCGTGCATTAGTTCTTGAGATAGAGCTTTTGCGGAAATCCTGCAAAATGCTACATAGCAGCGCCACCTGCTGGGCGATTTACACCAAAAACTAATCAGCACCAATCTATATCAGGGACTACCTGAATATAAATTTTTATTAAATTCTGCGCATTAGTTCTTGAGATAGAGCGCCCACAAAATTTGTGTCACATACAGACAGACAGTCGGAATTTAGAGGAGTGCACAGGTCGCGATCGGGCCAGTAACGCTTATCATAAGGACTGACACGGACTGAACGTTTAGCTTTTATTCCGCACCGAGGCCCGACTTGGAAATTTCGGCCAGTGCAGACCTCTAGGAAGAATGAAGTCCAGGCCAGGCTCGACCTGGAAGAAAAAGAAGTCTGGCCAGACCCGAATCTGCAGAAAAATTTATGATCAGGACACGGCCCGGCTCTAAAAGAGGGAAGACCTGACACAGCACGAGTCTTGTGGATTAAAACTGGCGCGACCCGTCCCGGGTCGCGCCGCGCTCCAGCTTCGCCCCAAGTCATTTCTCGTGAGGATGCATAATGCCGTTTTTCAAACCCTTTATTTGCCCAAGGGCGATCGCCCCCCCCCCCCCCCTAGATCCGCCATTGTTCTCTTCGTTCCGAAAGTATGCAATTAAGATGAAGTGCGGATGAAATAATGCAGGGAAATTATTTTGTAGATAGAATGGTATTTTAAATTTTTACTTTAGTTTGTTAGTCTAAAATAAATAATAATAACAGGACTTTGGAGACTTTTAATCTGAATAATCGTATCGATTAACTCGATTAAAAATTTTTAATCACGATTATTAATCGATTAATAGGAACGATTAATCTTTAATCGGCATAGCCTCCTAGCTTAAAGCTCTTTTTTTAACACATTCCAACGTAGTTTAAAAATGTTTACGAATTCGGTTCGTCTGTCCACGTTCTAACTCGCATAAATATAGCCCGATTGCCATGAAATTGATATATGTTATTGGGGTTTATTATGGTATGTTCGATATTGAAAATGAAGTGTGTAGCATTTTAGGTTCATTTACAGGGACACTCAAAAGAATTCCGTTACATTGCGGTCTGCGGGGGAAAATCGTTTACCGTGTATTTTAATGATATCACAGTATTTTAAACACATTGAAATTGATATATATCACTGAGGTGAAATCAGTGTTCTCGCTGACTATTCACCAGCGTTAGCAATTTGGCTAATCCAGAGCTTAATTTCTAACAAAAAAAGCACCGGAGCCCTAATATTCTGCGGTACCGATACTAGCAACTGTATCTCTCCCCCCCCCCCCCCCCACCCCAGACCCGTCACTCCAATCTGCATATTTATATTTCATACACTATTTGCAAAATTTAAAACATTTTTTATTTTTTAGCAAAATAAAAACTTTAAATATATCTATCAGCATATATTTAGCTGTCAACTATTCCACTTTTTAGTTGTCACTTCTTCCGAATAGTAATTTTCTTAATTTTAATTTTAATTAATTTCAAAATTATGAGATTAAATATGGTAAGGATTATAATTCGGAAATAGTGTTAAAAGTGGATAGTTCGCAGATATTCACTTTTTATAAAAAAATTAATGAAATTTACAGAAATTAATATTTATATGCTGAAGAATGGAACACAACTCTGTAAATATCATTTAGAATAGAGAAACCTGATTCTTCTTTCCCCTTCATTCTGAACAAAATAAAATTAAAAAACAGGAAAAATTCGTTTTTCCCCTATACATGAATACATAAAATTTTGAATTTAAGACAGATTGAACTAGAACACGCCGAAAACCGAAGACACATAGATAAATTGACCCCGTTTCATATCCATCTCCTGCGTGTGACACAAATTACGTCACAAAGTGTTTTGGTAGAAAACAATGCCAAAGCTTGGAGATGGAAGGGAAAGGAAAGGATAATTTAAGCTTCGGTATTTCGGAAGCGCTAATGCACTGGGCTCCGGAGCCCTATATTTATGAGCTCCGGTGAATTTCGACCAATATTTAAATATTAATTAAAAATAGAGAAGTACCGGAGCCGGGCTCCGGCGCAAATTAAGCCCTGGCTAATCAGAAATAAAAAACACTCGCCAAATGAAACAAAATGATAGTAAAATAAATTCGTCGTAAAAATTGAAAATCCGATCTTTAACCTGCTTATAGATCAGTTATGCGTCTAAATTTAACTATCCGCTACAGAAACTAAAAAGAAAATAACTATATTCTAAATGTATTGCGTGATCAAGAAAAAAAATTCCAAACCCGATTTAACTCAATAAAATATTATGAAATAAAACTTCCAATCCCACTTAACTCAGAATTTAAAGATATTACATTCAATGAATTCTGAAAAATTGAAAATATGTCTGAAAACTTTATTTTTCTAGAATTCTAGAATTTCTTTTTCCAGACATAGTGATTAGCTGACAATAGATAATCACCAATTAGATTGATTGGCACATGGTGATTTTACATCGTCCGCATAACCCTTACTGTGGCTTTGGCTAATGCTAAATTGAACTGGTGTTGGGTTACTATCGCTAAAAATAATGTAAATGGTGCGGTACGATTGAACATGATAAGCGACATTAATCTTTTAATAATCCAAATACGAGTGTTGCCTGTACTGGCTGGCATACGCAGAAAAAAGATGAGCAAAAATGGAGCATTCGCAATTTGGCGAGTCTAATCGTCCGTTTACTCGCCAAATGAAACAGTTTGGCGCAATGGCGAACGGCAGCGAGAACTCTGGGTGAAATTGATATATGTCACTGAGGTGTATTACATGGTTCTTACTACAGAATATGATGGGCATGAGGACTTATCGTTCATTTCCAGGGACACACAAAAGAATTTGGCTACAGAAGAAAATGAGCAATAATTAAACTATTAAAGTTTGCTGGAAGTGCGTTCGTTTTCACTTGTGGTATGCATTTTTAAATTTAACTATGTTTTATATATTATTTTGTGTGTATAAATTCTATAGATCATATACAGGGTCGCACAAAATTTCTCAACTACATCCGTTTATAGGCGGAAATTGCTGAGTGGAAATTTCCAACTGTGCTATGCGTTTAACTGAACTAACTCTTAACATACTATGTAGTATACATGCATATCTGTAGATCCTATACAGGGCTGCACAAAAAAATCGTATATTTTAATCACTATTCAAGGTAATAGCAGAAATCGGGTTTTCAATTGCGGTATGCGTTTTTCAAATTGTTCATTCAGACATCATCTTTCACCTTAGTAAATTGGGAAATTTTGTTACAGTATTCTGAATGTGTTGAAAAGTATTTCATAATCTATGCTGCAAGCGTGATTTTTCGCTCTTTTTTTTTTTTTTTTTTTTTTTTTTTTTTGATATGCACTCTGATTGTATTAATAAATTTAACAAAACTTTTACACATAAACTTTCATAATTAATTTTCGATCACTAAACTTAAATGTAGTATCTCAAAGTATTTTGTTATAGTATTCTGAATGTGTTGAAAAGTATTTCATAATCTATGCTGATGATAAGATATTAATCTTTAAAAACACGGACGGTTTGGACATACATAATGACAGATGCGGCGTACGCTAGGTACCATAGGCTTTTAAAGCCCAAATAAAAACTTTTAATGATATATTTGTGTAATGCAAAGCTCGGTAGCAGCATAAAAGCATTAAACGTCAAATTGTTAAAAACAGACTAATTTAATTAGAATTAATCACATAAATACTATGGGATTCGAGGCTAGTTTGCATTGAGTGGATCTCTCAATGTGCCTCCCGTGTCTTTAAAAGTTATTTAAAAACCTATCTGGAAAAACGCCGCACGGACCAAGGCGGCGTTGCAACTTTGCGACCTCCTTTGGAAGCGCGCTTAAGCACAATGCCAAGTTTAAACTTTGAACAAGGGTTTTGTTTTAGCTACACTGTAAAAAGAAAAGATCATTATTACGCTGAATTTAGTTTTATGAAATGCCAAATTAAGTTTAACCTCTTGCGCTCTATGACGTACACAGCGGGCGTCATGCTATTTTGGCCATTTCCGACAATATGATGTATGGCTGATTCTTTTAATCAGACATTCCGAATTCTCACCAGAAAGTTTTAACTGTTATTTTTGCTTTACAAGGTGATTGATTTTCCATAAAAAAAGGTAAAAGAAAATTATTTTATTATTAATTATTATTATTAATTAATTATTATTATTATTAATTATTATTATTAATTAATTATTATTATTATTAATTATTATTATTATTATTATTAATTATTATTAATTATTAAAATTATTAATTATTAAAAAATTTCAGTATTTCGGACGCATTTCATAACTACAAAATTATATCTATATATAATTTCACCTATGCTGGGTTTAATTTCGTCTATGTTTGCCACAGGGTTGTGGCTCACGAAGATATTCCATCTTGTCCTGCAGATGCAGCCTTGCAAAAATATAAGAGTGAGGGGTGCCAGGCTGGGTATCGTCCGAGTAGCTCAGTTGGTAGAGCATTGATACGCTATGCCAATGACCCGGGTTCGAGTCCCTGGTTGAACACTTTTTCTCTCTTTTTATCTCAGTTTTACGCCTTGTTAGCGATGTAGAAATTCATGCAATTAAAAAAATTCACTATTTCGGGCGTATTTCAAAATTGTTCATTTTATTTGTTTATTTATTTGTTTATATTTTTATTTTTACTTTCCGAACCTATAGTATAAGAAAAGTATTGTTAACATG
The DNA here is from genome assembly GCA_963932465.1 of Maratus speciosus. NCBI lineage: Eukaryota > Metazoa > Arthropoda > Arachnida > Araneae > Salticidae > Maratus > Maratus speciosus. The sequence continues at coordinate 444,538,443 of OZ010790.1, read as the reverse complement.
ATTTGCATGTGTGTATATGAATGAACATGTTAACTCTCCAATGATACTGCTGATGCAGCTTCCATTTGGTGACTTTGCTATATATAGACCACTGTCACAACAACCGTATACGAGACTTTATGAAATTGTATTTCGTAAAACTTGACCAATGATTTAGACATACTCCATTTTCAAATCATTTGCGACCGATTCTGATGTACTGAAAATCACCAAGGAAATGTGACAAAGTGTAAGTGATTAAATACTGCGGCAATGTCATGAAGCATTAGTGGATTTGAGGCAACATCTCCTGTTTCAAAACGGAGTGTCCAGTGTTCGAATCTAGCCGATTCCATTGTGCCGGGGATTTATAAAAGTTTCCCTTTCCTTTGCTAGTGTTCGGAAATTCGAATAAAATCATTACAATTTGTTTGTTTGTTTTCCGCTTCTTTTTCTACAGAATACTACCATTTCAATTTCTGCAAAATATTTGTGGTCAATAAATATCTTACCGCATCTTTAAATTCAAGCATTTTTTTTCCAGGAAGAAGTTCTGAAACTAAGGTGGGAATTATGGGGTTCCGATGAGGGTAATTTATAAGACCATTAAAAATGATAAAACTTTAAATCTTCCGGAAGTTCGATGGGAAGCGGGGAGATGCCCCCGACGTGCGCATATTGCAAAATGTAAGTTTCTAGAATCAGCACTTTAAATATACGCATCTATCATTAAGAGGCTACTTCAGTCAAATGAAAAGACGCATTCGCCAATGCTAATCCTATGGAAGGAGTTTATAAAGATATCTCGGTCGCATTTCAATATTTTTTAATGATTTATTTTGCATTGACTAGTTGAGATCGATCTGTATGCAGGCCGTTTTTTACTTTTTCGATTTTGATTGCAGATATTTTTTATGAGGATGCTTTTACTTTCGAAACCGGTTCCGAAAATGAAAGTGTCCTCATAAGAAATACCTGTAAACAAAATCAAAAAAGTAAACAACGGCCTTTGTACAGATCGATCTCAACTATTCAATGCAAAAGAAATCATTTAAAAATATTGAAATGCGACCGAGATATCTTTATAAACTCCTTCCATAGGATTAGCATTGGCGAATGGGTCTTTTCGTTTGACTGAAGTAACCTCTTAACACCAGTCCGTCACTTGATTTTCCAAAACAAATTTCAGAGTATTAGAGACGAACTGGACCGTGCATGAGTTTGCATTAGTTACTAAAGTCTACCATGTTACGTTCAAAAAATAATCATAATAATCGAACTTTCTCGAATTTGTCATATACTAATACATGATATATAATTAACTTAAGATTTACAAAAAATAAAGAAATAAAATGGAAATTTCGAACAAGGAGAAAATAACTAAATGATTTATTTTTGTTTTGTTTTTTTTTGTTTTTAAAATTGACCTCTAAATTATATTTCGTTCAACTTGAATATTTCCAACTTTGCCGCTCCGTTTCACAATCACAAAGCAGTTTATTTTCTGTTTCAGACCACCACTTTTGTTAACTTCAACTCTTTAGCTGCTACTATCGGTTCTTTTGTAGTTTATCCTTACGCAACCCTGATTGTACTTATTATTAATTTGACGTGAACATTACTCCTGAGATTTCAAGAATAAAGTTTATAACTCGTTTTACAATAACTAACTTCATAATTTGCCATGATCTTTTAATAAGAGACTTTGCTGATACATAGTATATACTTTTTTACCTCTTCCAACCACGCAAATGTGCACCTCTATTCTTTTCCTCTTAAAAACAAAACTGTTCGATTTTTTTTACATTTTGACCTAACTTCTATAAAGTTGAATGTTTTTACTTTCTTCTATCTTTACAAGAAGAAAGTATTGGATTCGTGAAAATTTTTGACTTCCGGTTTTCGACAGATTTATACGTTTTAGAATGCCCAGAACACGATTTGATGGTTTTTAGAAAATGTCTGTCTGTGAATCTGTCTGTCACTCTGTCGCTCTGTCTGTGAGTCTGTATGTGACAAAAATTTTGTGAGCACTCTATCTCAAGAACTAATGCACGGAATTTCACAAAACTATATATTTAATTAGACCTTGATATAAACTGGACCTGATTAGTTTTTGGTGAAAATCGTCCAACAGGTGGCGCTGCTATGTGGCATTTTTCACGATTTCCGCAATGGCTATATCTCAAGAACTACTGCACGGATTTTCATAAAACTTCAGATTTAGTTAGTCCAGGATATAGTTTGGTGCTGATTACTTTTTTGTGAAAATCGCCTAACAGGTGGCGCTGCTGTGCTGCATTAACATAATTATCGCAATAGTTCTAACTCAAGAAAAAATATACGAATTTTCATCAAATTTCAAATTCAGTTAGTCCCTGATATAAATTAGTGCTGTTTAATTTTTGGTGTAAATCGCCCAACAGGTGGCGCTGCTGTGCTGCATTTTTCACGATTTCCGCAAGAGCTGTATCTCAAGAACTATTGCACGGATTTTCATCAAACTTCAGATTTAGTTAGTCCTTGACATGAATTGACGTATAAATTTGTGCTGTTTAATTTTTGGTGTAAATCGCTCAACAGGTGGCGCTGCTATGCTGTATTTTTTGCGATTTCCGCAATAGCTTTATCTCAAGAACTAATGCTTGGATTTTCAACAAACTTCAGATTCAGGTATACCTTGATATCATTTAGTGATGTTTATTTTCGGGGGAAATCGCTCAACAGGTGGCGCTGCTATGCTACATTTTTCAGAATTTCCGCTATAGCTCTATCTCAAGAACTAATGCACGAATTTTCATCCAACTTCAAATTCAGATATACTTTGATATGAATTGGTGCTAAATCGTTGTTATTTCTTGTACTATTTAAATAATTTAATTGACGTGATTTATATAGAAGAAAGTTTTGTGATGGCCACAACATACTAGTTTGCTTTGGAACAAAAGCAATAAATGGCAGAATTGATGCTTATTTTCTCATAAAATAAATGTTAGTTTCATCTGAGTTTGCGAAATGCCTTAAAGACACTGTGGACAAGAAAGTAAGAAATTTTCATAATCATTTTACTTAAACCCTTTACTATAAAAAATTTTGAGGATTTGTAGATCATTCACTTGTTTAAAGACCTTTAATTTTTTATTGCATGATTTAGGTTATTGATAATTAAATTTATATCTTAAGAGTGCTAGTAAGTTTATATCCATATTTGTGAACTTAAGGGGTTCAGGGACACAAAAATCTTCAAATTTTCTAAAAGAATTTTATTACATTGAAATTTTTTCTGTTTAAAATGACATTTAAATCATGTTTCTATCTCAATTGGTACAGGAGATATTAATTTTTTAGTTGTGGCTTGTTTTCAAAATCTAGCTTTCAGCAAAGATTGTCATGGAAACGACTTCTTGTGAAAATGTGTTTTTCTTCCCGGTGGGTTTTTTCACCATTTCTCGTATTTAAAATGTTATAAGTCAAGAACCTTTATATAGATAAATGGTTCAAACTGGGAACATGTCTTTTTCAATTGTTTTACTTTAATTTTGATTCCGTAAACTTAAAAAATATATTATTTTTGAAAATATGATTTTTTTTTAAAGTTGCATCATTTTTTAAAACTTTTTACTTTAAATATTTTTTATTTTTATTTAAATTAATATTTTCAAAAACGCTGAATCAAAATTAAACCTTATATATTTTTGTTCATTTAAATGAAAAAAAATTTAAATTCTGCAAATAATATTTCGAGTTATCAAGATTTTAAATTACCAAACTTTTTTAATAAATTTTAAAATTTTTTTTTAAGTTATGAGAAGTTTTATCATGTGATTTTGTTTACAAATAATAATACAAATAATGTTACAAATAATGTTTAACCATCACAAAAAATCTCAAAATTTTTGATGAAAAAAAATTATTTTAAATTTGCCCCGGCCCCCTTTAAACGACCAGCCCCCTAAAATGTCAATTTCAGAAAAAAAAGGGGCTCTTTCTGTCATCTACTGGTGTCATATTGTTTGCGCAAAAGCAATATATAGTATTGTATGAATGCAATAAATGTAATGTATAGTATAGTATTTGTAGCGTTATTTTAACTTCAGATCTTAAGAGGTTAATTTTGATGTGAAAATGATAACAAACTCATTTTAGATAGTTTTTAAAAGGCAATCCTAAGCCATTTTTATTTTTTCATGACAAAATGTAAAATGCTTTTGAATAATAATAAAAAAAGGATTACTCGTTAATTTCTGATTTGTACTTTGTCATATATGGCTAGAACTACAACAGGGCGATGCACCCTTATTTGCGTAGCACGAAGTTTTTAATAGTAGAAGGGAATTGAAATGTGGTAACGATAGGCTCGAGCGTAAAGAATTTTTAGGTTTATGCTTTTCTGGTAGAATTTCTACCTCAAAACAACACGCGAATTTTTAACACCAAACCTTTCAGATTGTAGTATCCTAATAATAGATGTGTTTAACATGCACATGTGTAGCACATGTGTTTAAATTTATTATTATTTTGTCTTTGCAATTGCTTTTGTTATTACCTGCAGGAAGTAATAATATTATATATATATCTTGAAATTTACTATTATCACTTCATTTGTTTTTCAGCATTTAATGAAAAAACAAGGAAAATTTTTTTTTCGTTTATATCTCTACTATATACACCGTTGCTTATAGACTTTTAAAAAACATGTGTCTCATTCTTTTAATTTAAAAATAGGGGCTTTGTCAAAAAAATATGATTTAAACAAAAGAAAAATACTGGAAAGTTGTTATGTCTATTTAATCCTGCTATAATATAACATTTTCCAAATGTCTTCAAAAATTCTTATTTAGCCTATTGCCACGTCAATAGTACGCAGACAAATGACATATTTGTTAGACTTGCCTTCATTTTTACACTTGGATAACTATTTTTTGCATAAATGGCTATAAATATAATTAATATAAAGTTGTTATGTCTATTTAATTCTGTTATAGTAAAACATTTTCCAAATGTCTTCAAAATTTCTTAATTAACCTATCATCATATTAACAGTTCAAAATATAGCTACAGTCGAACCTCATTATCCCGAAACTCTAATGACCAGAAAAAAGTGTCGTCATAAGCGGAGTGTCGCGGTAACCGGATTTGGAGAAAAATAGGTTTATATAAAGCTGTATTTTTAATTAATTTAAGACAATTTAAATTCATAATTGTTCTTGAAGTTTTAAGCAATAAAAAATTATTAAACAAAATGAACACAAAAACAAAATTGAAAATAATAAAAATCAGATTTATGATGACTTTTTTTTTTTTTTGTAGTTACATGAAATATTGATGAATTAAGGTTTGCTTATCCCTAGATGTGCTGCCTAAAATTCTTTTTTCCATATTACACAGTGGATTGTAATCAATATTCGTTGTTTCAGAAACAGATGTTAGATAATTTCTGATCGTTTCAATGCAATGCAATACTTTGGTTTTAGTCGAATGAAAAACGCCGTGTAACACTTAAGAAAGCGCCGCCTGACCAGAACAAAAAGACCGCGAGTAGACTGATGTGTCTATCTGTAGCTTAAGTGGGTCATTCATAGTGTGTGGGTTTATTTATTCAGATAAAGGATTGAAGTAAAATTTCTCATTTATCTCAATTGCTAATTTAGACACTTTTGTAAGAAGTTTTGCTAAGATAATTCTTACTGCTTAATTTCCGTGCTTATAAGATGGATTGTAAAATATGGGCAATTTTCCTAAACCGTCGGGATATCTGGAATTGAAAATTATTCAACGACGTAAAATCCGGAGTTTATTTACATTAAAATCATATACAGAAAATCGGGACTTTGTAAAACTGACGCGATAAGCGGAGTGACGTGAAAACCGTGTGTCGGGATAACGAGGTCCAACTGTATATTCATTAAATTTCAGTAAATGAAATATTTGTTAGATTTACCTTCATTTTTGCATTTGGATAGCTATTTGTTGTATAATGGCTGTAAATGTAGGGAAGGTGGTGGGCAAAAACACGCACTTTCCATAAATTTTGATTTTTAATGAACACTTTAGTCTAAAATTTTTTTATGGCTATTAAAATGGTATATTAGAACCTTACTCGGTATCACCATCAGCTTAGATTCTGCCAAATCATAATTTCGCAAGAAATTACAATGTTTTAAAAACATTTCTCTGCATGCCTTTGTCCTACTGATTGGGGTAAACACCCGCAATGAAGAGGCGAATCCCCGTTTTGTTTAACCGCCAACAGAAAGTTTACAGAAATGCAATCAAGGTAAATCTAATTTTCTCAATAATAATTCAACTTATCTTTACATGTTATCAACACACAACTGGCACGATTGAAGCCTAACCATCGATTACTGTGTTTTACATTGTAGAAACGTTGAGGTTCATATTAAATCAGCCGGTGCGTGCTTTTACGCCACCTACACTAATTATTATAAAGTTGTTATGTCTATTTAATCCTGTTATAATACAGTATTATCCAAATGTCTTCAAAAATTCTTCTTTAGCCTATTGTCACATTATTAGTATGAAACATAGCTATTACATACGTTAAATTTCAGTAAATGTGACATATTTGTTAGATTTGCTTTAATTTTTGCATTTAGGTAGCTATTTGTTATATAAATGGCTGTAAATGCAATACAAATCTGTTATGGCTATTTAATCCGGTTATAATACAACATTTTCCGAATGTCTTAAAAATTCTTACTTAGCCTATTGTCACATTAATAGTATGAAACACAGCTACGTTCGTCAAATTTCAGTAAATTACATATTTGCTAGATTTGTCTTCATTTTTTCATTTGGATAAGCTATTTTTGTTTTTGTTTTTTATCTTAAAAATAATTTTTCCACAACTCAAATGAAAAATAAAAAATCGAACTCGAAAGGAATCGTATCTCATTTGAAACACTTTTCAGATTTTGCTCACAGTCAAGGATTAGATGTTAAGAAACATGACTGGAAACCCAACCAACAAAATAAGCCTTTAGGTATTTCTTAACAATCAATTTCAAAACATGTAATTTCACGCTTCTGCAATTTTGTGCAAGTAAACGAACTATATTTATCGGGTGTTTTTTCCAGTTACAAAAAAAAAAATGTTTTCACGTTAATTATAACAATCAATGCAAACTTCCTGCGATGATTTAATTTGGCGTTTTGATAATCGTACTACTTGCGGATTTATTAAGTCTGATGTTTTAAAACCGATCATCCTGGTGATCGTCAAATATTAATGGTTTATCACTTCTGGCTTATCTGTTACTATTAATACCTGGCTATGTGTACTCGTATGTCATACGTGTATTACACATCTATACACTGTAAAAAAAAATCCATTAAAAAACGGAAATTGTACTGGTAATCGAAACACCAGTACTATTTCCGTATTTTTTACCGTAATTTTTTTCCATTAATTCCAGAAAAAATTCCGTTTTTTCCCAAAATTTACAGGAAAAAATTCCGCTGAAATACGGATATAGTACTGACGTCTCGATTGCCAGTACAATTTCCGTATTTTAACGGATATATATATATATATATTTTTTTTTTTTTTTACAGTGTACTTGCATGAATATGATAAACTATGAGATGAAACAAATAGTAATTATTTATAAGGATCCAAAAATATTATAATAGCTTTCGAATATAAATGTTTAATAAAATTTTCGTATTAAATTGGTTTTTTCATTGGTTTATTATATTGTTATGATTTTTTTTTAAATAAGAAAATGGGAAATAATATGGATTATTATATCTCAGTTTGTGCAATTTTTTCAGTATAAATTTTAAAATATTTTTTTTAATTTGAATTTATAGTGTTTATAGGGAACCTATATAGGGAAAGTGGGATGAGTTATTATTTTTTTTAACTATGCATTTTAACACATGAAATTGAAATATTTTTTCTCTATTTTTCTATAATATTTTTCTATACTTCTGTCAAAATGGTTGCATCATTTTGTAACTTTTCATTCTACCAGCGAAATTATTCGAGGTGGAATTATTCGAGGCGAAATTATTCCAGCATTCGAAATTGTAGATTAATTTTTCAAAAGACGAACAGATTTCACCTGCAAAAATGATATCACAGAGAGCGTGAATTTTCATTTAAAAAACAACAACGTTTTAGTGAATTGCATCAAAATCAGTTTTTAACAAGAAAAAAAAAAAAAAAAAATACATTCTGTGTATTGGTACACTTAAAATGCTATATTCTAAGTAATTGTGTAAAAAAAGAATAATTTGTCTAGCAAGATCCTGTTAACCCATAATACCCCGACTATACTTTCAAGAACATAAAGGACAACTTGTGATCAAATTCATTTGACATATTGATTGAAAGTAATGCAACTTGGGACCAGTTGTAGATGCTTTACCATGGTTCGAAGGTCTGGGAATAGTTCTCCGCAACTTTCCAAGCTCGTGAGCGGCATCTCTACTTTCCTGCCATTGCAGAAAGGCCTATGACTGTAACTATCTCTGTAGATTTTCACTTCCGGAAGCTCTTGGTAAAGCAATAGCGCATCTGGAAACTCGGGGTTACGGCCGAGGGCCCCGCACTCCTATGAGCGTCCGGTACACCCGAAGATCCTGGATAATTCGGAGGTGTGATCCCCGGACTACGTTGCTTAATTCTTGAGTGCACGGGTTTTGCTGTCGCAACGACCATGACTTCGAATGATGTGTAAGGCGCATGGAGCGTGACGCGCGCTGACCGGTGCTCTTCCTTGGCCGGTAGCACGTTTCATGACGGCACTACAATGGCTCAGGCCAGCCCCGTCTGATGCGGTGCGTGTATGGGTTCCTCAGAGCTCAGACTGGTGAGGTGACTTGAAACAAGGCATGTTCGTTTTACCATGCTCCACAACATTTTCAGTATTTCACGTCCGGAAATGTTGGTAAAGCAATAGTGCATCTAAAAAACCTAGGAATACGACCTAGGGCCCGATGCTCCTATGAGTGCTTGGTACAACTGAAGCTCCTGGGGAACTCGGAGGTGTGAACCCCGAAACAAGCGGTTTAATAATTTAGTCTTTGGGTTTTGCTGTCGTAGCGACCATATCGTCTTTTTTGTTTGGCGATCAGGAAGAGTGACGCACGCTGGACGGCGCTCTTCTTTGGCTGATAGCTCGTGTGATAGCAGCACCACACTTTTCCCATGCCAGTCCCGTGTGACACTTTGCTCATAAGAACTCCTCAAAGCTTAGACTGGCGAGGTGACTTACCATAAGGTATGTTCGTTTTATCATGTTCCAAAAGCATTAATCGTTGTGCAAAGTAAAAGTATTTTAAATGGATAATTTCTTTCCAACTATAACTAAATGAGAAAGTATTACTATATAGAGGTTCTATACTATGCAATATATATTACTATACAGGGTGATTCAGCTCGTCGGTGACAAACTTTAAGGATCGATAGAGCACACCTAGACGAACATTTTTGAATAGGGAATGTAGGGTCCCTGACGCGATGGTAAGGCGCTAGGCGCTTTCGAAAATTTGGGTGCCGAAATTCGAAACGTCATAAAAACTAGGGAAATGGTTAGATTTTCTTGCTTGTTGCGTCGAAATGATTCTGTTTGTTTAGACTTTCTTCAGTACCAATTTGATAAGCGTATCTCTTAAAACATGGATAGGGGGCGCTGCAGACTTTGGAGAGCTAGACAACAACTTTAAGCCCGTTATTTTGATAATTTAACACATGCTCGCCAAAGTTTATACTCTAACTTAAAGTTTGAACCCAAAAGTAGAGCCCTGCAAAAAACGTAAGAGCCGGAATAAAATGTCAAAGTACAGGGTGGTCGAAACTCGAAGGCTCCTAGGAGATAAACAAACAGATTTCTTGACTTATGGCATGCATTTTCATGATTCTGTTTGCTGGGGCTCTCTGAAACTCAGTTGAACGGTACAAAAAGAAACATCGATAGGGGGCGCTTTGGGCAAAAAACATAATTCGTTGACATTTCGGACGCTAACTGGAAACGGGGCGCTACGATCAGTTAGAAACAAAACAAGAGAGTAATTTACTTATCATAAGAAGCTATTAAAACTGCAGTTTGTTTGTTTTTTTTAACAAACATAGCTGGTTTCAATCATGCACAATGCGCGCAATAAAATTTACATAAGGTGCTTTTTGCTGATTTATGCAAAAGATATCGTACCATATCGATATGCAAAAGATACGTAATGCGTAGACGACAACGCGAGATGACGTAGTTGTATGCGCAGACACGTCTTTTGAACGTGCGGTACCTACTTAAGCTTCGGGTTACTTGTCTGCAGATCGGTAGTAGGATGGAACGGTACACAAACTCTGAATTGGCTGACATGCATTTGGCGTATGGCGCTGCTGGTTGTAATGGACGAGCCGCTCAGCGGTTGTACGCCGAGCGTTACCCCAACAGGCAAATCCCCTGCCATGCCTTCTTCGCTCGAGTACACCAGAGGTTGTCCACAACGGGATCTTTCGACGGAGGCAGGCCTGAACGGGAGCGATCAGTGAGCACCCCCGACAACGAAGAGGCTGTGCTTAACCTGGTTGAGGACAACCCAGGTCTTAGCACGAGAGATATCGCCAGATATGTTGGCTTTTCGCAAGCAACTGCGTGGCGCATCTTACGTTCCCGGAATCTGCACCCCTACCACATCCAGCGGGTGCAGTTGCTCAGAGAGCAGGATTTTGGCCCTCGAGTGGAATTCTCAAGATGGTACTTGGCGATGAGATCCAGGGATCCCCGTTTTGTAAACAGCATTTTGTTTACGGACGAGTCCACCTTCAGCCGGGAGGGAATGTGGAACGCCCACAACAGTCATGTGTGGTGTGATGAAAATCCACATGAAACCAGAAGCCGAGCAGCCCAGGAGCGTTTCTCAGTAAATGTGTGGGCCGGCATTCTGGGGGATTGCCTCATTGGCCCTTATTTGTTACCTGAACGGCTGACAGGTGGAAATTACCTGATTTTCCTGGATCAAGTGCTGCCACAGCTTCTGGATGAGGCGCACGTACCCGAAGGTTCGCGTCGCCAGATGTGGTTCCAGCACGATGGAGCTCCGGCCCATTACACGAACGACGTGCGTCTCCATCTAAACGCAAGGTATGGCCAGCGGTGGATCGGGCGTGGGGGTCCAGTTCACTGGCCTGCCCGATCACCAGACCTCACCTGCTTGGATTTCTTCCTTTGGGGTTACCTGAAGGCCGAGGTATACCATACACCTGTCAGCAGTGCTGAAGAACTTGTGGCGCGCATTGTGGCAGCTGCAGGGCAGATCAGAGATACTCCTGGCATTGTTGGAAACACACACTCCTCAATGCGACGGAGGTGCGAAGCCTGCATCATGGCCCAAGGTCGAAATTTCGAGCATCTTCTGTAGTGTTATTTTTTGTAAATAAATTTCCAGTATCATTGATGTTTTTGGTCTAAATTTATTCAGAAGTGTTGAGCAGAGGTAGAAAATGTGTTTTCATTATTACTAACTGATCGTAGCGCCCCGTTTCCAGTTAGCGTCCGAAATGTCAACGAATTATGTTTTTTGCCCAAAGCGCCCCCTATCGATGTTTCTTTTTGTACCGTTCAACTGAGTTTCAGAGAGCCCCAGCAAACAGAATCATGAAAATGCATGCCATAAGTCAAGAAATCTGTTTGTTTATCTCTTAGGAGCCTTCGAGTTTCGACCACCCTGTACTTAGACATTTTATTCCGGCTCTTACGCTTTTTGCAGGGCTCTACTTTTGGGTTCAAACTTTAAGTTAGAGTATAAACTTTGGCGAGCATGTGTTAAATTATCAAAATAACGGGCTTAAAGTTGTTGTCTAGCTCTCCAAAGTCTGCAGCGCCCCCTATCCATGTTTTAAGAGATACGCTTATCAAATTGGTACTGAAGAAAGTCTAAACAAACAGAATCATTTCGACGCAACAAGCAAGAAAATCTAACCATTTCCCTAGTTTTTATGACGTTTCGAATTTCGGCACCCAAATTTTCGAAAGCGCCTAGCGCCTTACCATCGCGTCAGGGACCCTACATTCCCTATTCAAAAATGTTCGTCTAGGTGTGCTCTATCGATCCTTAAAGTTTGTCACCGACGAGCTGAATCACCCTGTATATACCATATTATATATACTATACTAATGAACCTGTACTATATAAAGTAAATATACATATGATGTTTCGTGTCATCGAAAAACAGAACAGGACAAAATATGTCAAATATTCCATTATTTATAATTGGCTTTTGCCGTAGCCAGAACCTTCAGCTGGGAAAGTTTTTGAATCATTCATAAAAATTGTTTTAATAACCCTTTACGATATTTTGTATAAATTATTCACCTCTTAAGATTATCTATCTGCATAAAAGTGGTTTTGGATGAATATATGACGTGTAAAACACCCAACGTAAAGAAAAGCATAACGGCCAGAGTATTTAAAGCTGTTTTAATTCTTAATAAAAGGGGTCTCTTCTTCAGGTAAAAAAAAAAAAAAAAAAAAAAAAAAAAAACCAGTAACACTCCTGCAAATCATCACCTCGCGATGCCCTGAAAGAGGTCTTTTATATATTCTAGGGTGCTTTTCTTTGCGTTGCTTTTTGCACGCCAAGTATTCATTGTTGTAGAAATGTAATAGATATGTATTAATTGTTGTCAATGTTGAATTCAGACTTTTTCCCGGCAGGCGAATTTCTGTACTCCCAGAGAAGTACTGGAAAAACACTTCTCTAATACACTGTAAAGTTAAGGGAAGGAATTTTTCTTTCCAGGGCTTCGATCCCTTGGAGACAAGCGTCGCTTATACGATGCATGTCTTATAGGATAAGTAAAATCCTTAATTTTGACCACCAGTGTTTTCGAAGAGCATTTTGTAGAATTTCTGTCATTAAATAAAGCAAATATTACTATTATAAATAGTAGTGCTAAAACAAATAGAAATTGTGTAAGGAACGTTTGTCACGAAAGAGTTGACAGAACAGAAAATTTAAAATGTTCTAGGGAATGGAACAATGTTGAATTCAAGTTTTTTTCCTCGGGAGCGGGTCGGACGTTTCAGTGCTCCGGTTATGACCTATTGAATTCATCAGGGGCAATTCCCGATACCCTTCATATTCATCACTTGCCATGACAGAATGTTTTTGCTTTTATTTTTTTATGCTTTTTATCGCTGTGCGGAAGTTAAAATATCCAATTTCTGCTCAAATATCCCTGTAATAATATTAATAGAAAATTGATGTGGGCTGTAATCGGATAATAATAATAATAATAATAATAATAAAACAAGGAAAAACTAGAAATATATCAGCCGGATTGCATTTTCTTTTGGAATGATTTAGCAATTTGGACAATATTATTTTTCAGAAAAAATATCGAATCTGCATATCGTCGATTATTGTAATGCTATTCAAAATCTCGTAAAATAGAGACAGTAATAATATGTTTGCATTTTGTATGTTTTGAGTTCAAGGTCAAATCACTACTTTTTCTGGAATTTTCTCTCTCTCTCTCTGTTTCTGTTTCTTTCTTTCTTTCTTTTTTTTTTTCCCCTTGGTCACGTAATTTCAGTCTACACGATTTTCCAAAATTCTTTTTCCGTGTAATTTTCACGATAGTCATCTGCCACAAACATCCGTATCTGCAAATCAATGTTTTGTAAAACTAGATAGTTATTTTACCCATTTTCTATAATATCGACCAAACGCCCTTGAAATCCGTTCACCTTGAAAAAAAAAAAACACAGATTCCTTCCTGTTATAAGCAAGGACTGTCTAAGCACAACCTGCCTAGGAGCAGTATGTCAACAACTCACTTTTTAGAATATGCCTTCCAAGAAACACCGGCTTAGATCTTTCTACATTAGTATCAGTTCTAGAAAGATAAATTATGGGAGACTTTCCATCTTATTTCGCTCTGTGGAATAACAATTCAAATATTACGAGAGGAGCTCAAGTCAGTATTGAATTCGAACATTTTTTTTTTTTTTTTTCCAGGAGACATTTCCGCAGCACCAAGGCTAAGGCAGGAATTTGCACTTGGGGCATTCGAATTCTCCGAGGTGGGGGGGGGGGGGGACATGAACTCATGATCACTGGCTCAAGTAGTCATTTAGAAATAAATTGAACAATCAGGATTATTAAGATTAAGACGTAACGTTTGCCTGTATGTTTGTTTGCAGGGGATAATCTCTGGAACTACCGAGCTGATTTCAAATATAATGGGGGCAAAATGCTGGTGACCATCTCTGCTCCACCAGGCTTATATGTTATGGCGGTACAACAACCCACAAATAGATGCAGAAGCAAAAAACGTTCTAAAATTTCGATTCCTGTGATATTGTTGGGGTTAGAAACTTGAAATTTGGTGCAGTGGTTACTTTTAAGATGCAAGTGCTCGCTATGAAGAGTTTTTATAAAGTTCGAAATTTAAAAGGGTGAATTGGGTGGAAAATGTTCTAAATTACGATTTATTATTATTATTATTATTATTATTATTATTTGTTGTTGTTGTTAGGTTAGAAATTTGAAATTTGACGTAGCTAAGACTTAAATATCTGCAACAGAGCAATTTCGAAACAATTCGAAATGTAAAAGGGTGCAGGAGTAAAAAACGTTCTAAAATTGCGATTTCTGCGATACTGCTGTGGATAAAAACTTGTAATTCCTCATGGTGGTTACTTTTGAAATTAAATGCTTTCTAAGAATGTTTTCTAAAAAATTCGAAATCTAAAAAGATGGAATGACCGAAAAACTTCCTGAAAAAGCTTTAAATTACGATTTTTATTTTTATTTTTATTTATTTATTTATTTATTTATTTATTTTTTTGGTAGGGGATAGAAACTTGAAATTTGACATGGCTGCTATTTTAGAGATAAAAATTAAATGCTTACTAAGAATGGTTTGTAAAAAATGTCGAAATTTAAAAGGATCTAATGAGTAGAAAATATTCCAAATTACGATTTATTTAGAATTGTTAGAGCTATAAAGTTGAAATTTGGCATGACCGTTATATTTTATAGACATAAATGGTCGCCCAGAACAGTTTTTTTTTCATTATTAAGCTTTAAAAAGGGGCGGGGCGAAGAATATAATAAAACTAGAATTATTTTCCCCAAAACAATCGGAAGATCTCCTGCAATTTAAATGCAACACAGTGTGTTGCATGCTGCTAGCAATTAATAAAGTATTTGTGAGAATTATTAATTGTTCAATCTAATTGTTAATGTCATTATCATAAATTTAACATTAGGCCATTTAACGCACTGAAGATTGTACAAAAATTGCAAATATCAAATTATTAGACAGCGGGAGGTTCAGGGGATTTTGTAACCCCACACCCCCCACCCCCCCTCCTTCAATAAAAAAGCTTTCACAGAAAGTAAACAGTCATAGAGTATTGCTGCATGTTTTCGTATTTTGCGTTACAATTCGACACAATTGGATCTTTTGAAACTAAGTAATGCTGATATGAACTGAGGGTTGAACTTTTCATACATTAAACAAGAAAGAAAAATCATGCATTGTGAAACACTTTTCAACACTTCCTGAACGCTTTAACAAAACTTCGTTATTTAGGGAAATAAGATAACTAAGTAAACATTTTAGAAAACGCATAAAACATTTCAAAAATTGATTTCAGCAGTTACCGACCATAGCCAATAGTACCTTTATTACACGCCACTATTTAGCTAAAATTTAAACTAAAACACTCTTAAAATTACTGCAATCACATTTCAAGATATTATCATCCGTAGACGGTCATGTATCCAATTCTTTGCGTGACCCCCTGTGTATAATTTTATTTATATTCTACAAACATTTCTTAATAAACTAAATGCAGTTCAGCGTAAAAATGCATCACTCCATTTAAAACCACCTTTAAGCAATTTACGCTCATACTCAGTAACCCCTACGAATTCTTTTGTGTAGCCCTGTATATGAACTATAGCATTTATACACACCGTATAGTATGCATAAATATAGAGAAACATAAAAGGGCATATCATAATTAAAAACGCATTTCCAGTAATCATCGCTTATGTACAGTACGTCGGACATAATACAGTATCTGAAATATTTTGTGTGTCCCTTTTTATTATGCATGAAATAACTTATAGTAAACCTGAGCCACGTACAGTACAACCGCACTAATCCGAAATTCCGGTTAATCCGAACCGATTTTATTTTCGATAGTTACACTTGAACAGATTAAACAGATTAACTGAAAAGATTAACTAACGAAATTTTCTGGATTAAAAGATGAATGTAGGTAAAAATCTGTGGAAGTTAGAATTATACAAAAAATGGCAGTAAAGTATATTTTTCATTCCTTAAAAATCTTGAATAGAATTTTAAAAAACACTCAATAATCTAAAATTACAACATATGTACGCGAATATAAAATGAAAACGTGCACTGTAGGCCTATTCTTAGAAGCCATCTTGAAAAAATCTCGATTATCAGTTTGTTTACCAGTCACTATAAAATTCCTTTTTTAAATGCAAAAAGTATTTAAATTAAATGATAAAAATTAATTTTTGCTTTCAACAGTTTGATTTCACAAATTATCTATAGAAATATTTTTTTCTTCCCTTCTCGTCGACGTGGTGACTGAGATATTTAGATTTTGAACCGTTTGTAATGGGTTTTTACGTAATTCCTCATTCTGAAGTTCCATTGGATTATTAGAAACATCAGAATTGATTAAACAAGGAATACTATTTTTTTTTCCCAAAAATCGTGCTAGGTTGTCCAACATACCGGACCTTAGGATCCCGGATTAGAGAATGTTTGTTGTTCTACTGGGTACTTATAACTTGCTTTTTTTTAGCACTTATCTTTTTCTTTTCTATTTTAACCGGAATTTCGGATCATCCGAACAGGCACCGGTCCCAATTAGTTCTGATTAGCGAGGTTCTACCGTATATCAGTTTCATTATATATGAATTAGTTCAACATAATTAAAATACGCCATAAACAAACCCCTCCCCCATATCATTATGTAACGGAATTCTTTTGTGTGGCCCAGTAAAGGAATAAGAAATATTCTTTGCACCGCATATTCTTCGGAATGCTTATTTTAGTGCACTTCATAAATGTATATGAATTATTTTTTGCTTGAAAGCGTGTAATATCATTAAAAATCATTTCAAATGATTTTCTCCCACTGACCGTAACGTAACGGAATACTTTTGACTGTCCCTGTAAATGAACTAAACATGCTACAAACTTCATTTGAAATAGGGATCGTGCTATGGTTAACCTTAATAACATCCAAAAATTTCATGGCAATCCTACGATATTTACGAGAGTTACAATGCGGACAGACAAACCGAAATCATAAACACTTTTCAGCTTTGTTGGAAAGTGTTAAAAATGAGCTCAAAACAAAACTTCGACGCAGGTCTATCGTTGAGAGTCCTTGATCTGCAGATTACCTGTTAGAAAATAATTAATATTTATAGCGCTTCTTCAGAAATGAATTCTCAAACATTGACTCAAAAATTTGTCTTAATTTGAATGAGGGACGGATCTTGAGCCCCATGATGACAATGGCGGATCTAAGGGGAGGGGGGGGGCGAAGGGGAGATCCCCCTGGGCTAATAAAGGGTCTGTAAAACCACATTATGCATCTTCACGGGAAATGATTTGGGGTGGTGCTCGAGACCGGCGACGACCCGGGCCAGTTTAAATCCACGAGACTCGGGCTGAGTCAGGTCTTCTCTCTTTTAGAGTAGGGTCGTGTCCTGATCTTAAATTTTTTTGCAGATTCGGGTCGGGCCAGACTTCTTTTTCTTCCTGGTCGGTGTTCGGTCAGGAATAAAAGCTAAACGTAATAAAAAATCTATTTTGTCAATCTAAAAATAACTTCAGTTTCGCCAAAGAATCGCGGAAAAAAACACGAATTCGGTCAAAGGGCCGCGGAAAAAAAAGTGAAATTCTTCAAATGATCGCGGAAAACGTGAATTTGATCAAAGAGCAGCAGAAAAAACTCAAATTTCGTCAAAGAACGGCGAATTTCTTCAAAGAATCGCTTAGAAAACGCGAATTTCGTCAAACGATCGCGAAAAAAACGTGAATTTGGGCAAAGGGCCCTGGTAAAATCGCGAAATTCTTCAAATGATCGCGGGAAACGGGAATTTCGTCAAAGGGCAGCTGATCGCGGAGAAAACGGGAATTTTGTCAAATAGCCGTGAAAAAACGCGTCGTCAAAATTTCGTCAAAGGATCGTGGGAAAAAATGCAAATTTTATCAAAGCATCGCGAATTTCACCAAAAGGTTGCGAACGAAACGCGAATTTCATCAAAGGCTCGCAAAATAAACGCGAATTTCGTCAAAGGGTCGCGAAAAAAACTCAAATTTCCTCAAAGGATTGCGTAGAAAACATGAATTTCTTCAAAGAACCGCGAAAAAAGCGAATTTCGTAAAAGAATCGCTTAAAAAGCGCGAATTTCGCCAAAGGATCGTTAAAAAAAATGAATTTTGTCAAAGGGTCGTGGAAGAAATACGAATTTCATCAAGCGGCTGCGGAAAAAAGTAAATTTTATTAATAAGGGTTGCGAAAAGATACGAGTTTTGTCAAATAGTTGAGGAAAAACACGAATTTCGTGGAAGAGTCATGGAAGAAATGCGAATTTCATCAGAGTCGTGGAAAAAATAAAGTGGTCTCTTTAGAAAACAGCGCACATCTATGTTTATCATTATAGGTATAGTTTTTAATCTGAAATAACATACTGAACTAACTTTTGAAGAAGGCGGGTTAACTCAAGCCCAGCTTGCAGGAATCTACACTCTGTCTGAAATCGACCCGAATTGAAAACAGCTAACCCGACCTGCAACAAAAATAATTAGTGCCAGGAGAGAATCCCTCCTCTGCTGTAACCTTTCAGAAAATTTGCTTTGAATTTCATAATTTTTTTTACAAAGAATCATACCTGACCAGAAGTTTTTTTTTTTTACTGCGATTCTTGATTTTAGTTTAAAATAGCAACGATAGATGGTACTGCAAGCAGCGCTAAATCTGTGCCCGGAGCAGGAAGGCCAGAAATTGGGTCCCAATTCAACTACTATTGTTTGCAGCGCCATCTATCGCTGCTATTGTGAAGTAAAATCAAGAATTCCAGTAAAAAATCTCCTGACATCTTACATAACCCTCCTGCAAGATTTTTTTAATTGCTGTCACCATTTGCAAGTTACAGTCTTTTAAAATTAGTCAGTCCATTTTAGGTCACCCGGTATGTTTTTTAATAAGTTTCAAAGCATTCTTTATTGAATTACAACTGATCTTAGATATAAAAAAAGACCTTATACCAAATTGTATTTTTTACATAATCCTGAAGATTAAAAAGTATTCCTGAATAATTATTTGGGCGTGTCCGTTATGAAGCTTTTACTGTATATAGTTTTTATCTTCAAAAATATTTAGACTTTCTTTTCAAAAATCGGGTCCACCCAAACACTTCTCGCAAGAGTTAGTGTTTGTCTACCCAATCCGAAATTGACCCAAATCCGAAATAATGTATGTCAATCTGTGCCAAACTCAACGAGCTAGGCGCTGCTAAAAAGTAGAAGTCAACCCGACCCGCAGCAGAAAAATAGAAGTCAGCCGGACCCAAACCCGACCCGCAGCAAATAAGTAAAAGTTAACCCGACCCGTAGCAAAAAGTAGAAGTCAACCGGACCCAAACGCGACCCACAGCAAAAAGTAGAAGTTAACCCGACCAGCAGCAAAAAATAGAAGTCAACATGCACTATTTAACCTTGTCAACATTATACAGTCGAGTCTCTCTATAACGAAACTCCATACATCGAATTTCTCTATATAAAGAATTTTTAGTAGGAACGGCCCCCTTTTCCCATGATCTCATTAAAAACAGTCTCCATATAGCGAAATATCTATCTCCATATAACGAGTTTTTTCATAAAATGTTCTTTATTTATTCAGTTTTAAAAAAGCTTCCAAATCGCATGAAATCAGTTTTTCATCACTGGTTCCTCATTTATCGTTCAGTGCTGAGTTTTTTTTTATCTTACTTTTCTACCTTGACTCTCCTTGTTCTTTATGTGCAACGGAAGATGTTCCGGATACAATTTTTCATTCCTTGCTAAAGTACAAAATTTTTTTCGAGAGTGTAACAATTTTGAAATCAAAACAGCGAAAAATTACAGATTTCTTCGTCTAAAATTGATGTAAGTTTTCCTTATGTGATTTCCTTATGTGATTATGCTTTCAAATAAATGTCTTTTCTCTTTTTTGAAACTGTTTAAATAATTAGGAATACACTATTAGGTTAATATTTATAGTTAAACATTTGAAATTCTTAATTAAACACCTCAAAAATAATTTTTGTTCAAAATTTACACATTAAATAGGAATTTTTACTCATTCTCTATATAACGAATTTCTCTATATAACGGATTTTTTACTGGAACAATGGACTTCGTTATATAGAGACTCGACTGTATATACTAACCGAGCCGCCCGGCGTTGCCTGATCCCGTCAAAAATTAGCACAAAACGCGAAAAAAAGACTAAAAATCACAAATAAAATCGCAAAAAAATTAAAAATCTGGCCACTAATTCCAAATAAACTTAATTAAAAAGAGAAAACAAATTACTATATTTGGCTAGAAGACTGAACCGGATTCCTTTTACTGATGTGCAAAAATCGCATCGAATCGCAAAAAACACTAAAATATCAAAAATCGCAGAGGACAAAAATTACTATATTGGACTAAAAGATTAAGACAGGATTTCTTCTTCTCATTTCGAAAAATTATCTCCGCAAAACGCGAAAAATCTCTAAAAAGTACATAAAAATTCACAAAAAATTCAAAAGATGCTGTACGAAATCCGAATAAACTTTATTGAAAAGAGGGCAGAATTTATATCAAAAAATCGCCGCGGATCGCAAAGAAACGTAAAAAACGCAAAAATTTCAAACATCCCGATGGACAAAACTTATTATGTTAGAATAAAAGTTTGACATCCAACTGCTTTTACGAATCTCAAAAAATCGCCGTGAAACGAAAAAAAAAAAAAAAATAATAATAATAATAATAATAATAATAATAATAATAATAATAAAACCACTAAAAAGAACTAAAAAATCAAAAATCGCACAGGAAAACATTTACTATGTTAGGCCAAAAGTTTGAAACAGAATTCCTTTTCCGAATGTTGGAAAACTGCCGCAGAACTCGAAATAAACACTAAAAATTGCAATAAAAATCGCTAAAATTCCAAAATCACGGAGGAGAAAATGTACTATAATTGGCTAAAACTTTGAAAAAAAAATTCATATTAGGCTAAAAGTTTGAAATAGAATTCTTTTTACAAATATCGCCTTAAAACCCGAAAAATCGTATTGAAAATCGCATTAAAATCCCTAAAAATGCAAAAATATCGGATAAGAAAATTTACTATATTATGCTAAGAGTTTCAAACCGAATTCCATTTCCAAATGTTAAAATTCGCCGCGAACTCGAAAAATACCTAAAAATCACATTAAAAATTGCTAAATATTCAAAAATCTCTGGGGTAAAGAGTTACGATAATGGGGTAAAACATTGTAATCGGAAATCTTTCCTGAATGACAAAAAAATCGTCGCGAATCTCTACAAATCGCTAAAAATCACGTTGAACATCGCAATTAAAATTGCTAAAATTCAGAAATAGTAAAGGATAAAATTCACTACCTTAGCCTAAAAATTTGAAACCAAATTCCTTTTACCAATGTCAAAAAATTGCTGCGGAACTCGAAAAATCGCTAAAATTCAGAAACCGCGGATGGCAAAATTCACTATATTAGAATAAAAGTTTGAAATATAAAAAAATCGCCGTGGAACTTTAAAAAAAAACGCTAAAAATCGCTAAATATTCAAAAATCGTGTGGACCAAAGTTTACTATAATGGGTTGAAACATCGTAAACGGAAATCTTTCCTGAATGACAAAAAAATCGATGCTAAACGTCAGAAACCGCTAACAATCACATTGAATATCGCGTTAAAAATCGGTAAAATTCAAAAATCGTAGAGGATCAAATTTACAACCTTAGGCTAAAAGATTGAAATCAAATTCCTTTTACTTATGTCAAAAAATTGCCGCGGAACTCGAAAAATCGCATTGAAAATCGTTAAAATTCAAAAATCGCGGAGGGCAAAATTTACTATATTAGGATAAAAGTTTGAAATCAAAATACCTTTTCTGAATGTCAAAAAATCGCCGTGGGACTAAAACCGCTAAAAATCGCTAAATATTGGAAATTCGAATGGGCCAAAATTTACTATAGTTGGTAAAAACACTGTAATCGGAATTCTTTCGTAAATGTCAAATAATCGACGCGAAACGCAAAAAAAATTCTGAAAATCACTAAAAATCGCATGGAAAATCTCTAAAATTCAAAAATCGTAAAGGACAAAATTTACTATATTAGACTAAAAGTTTGAAACCGAAATCCTGTTACGAGTGTAAAAAATCGCCGAACGATTCAAAAAAGGTGCTAAAAATCTTATTGAAAACAGTATTAAAAATCACTAAATATTCAAAAATAGCTGGGGTAAAAATTTACTATAATAGGTAAACATTGTAATCGGAAATCTTCCATGAATGAGAAAAAATGGATGCGGAACGCTAAAAATCACATTGAATATCGCATTAAAAATCGTTAAAATTCAAAATGCGTAAAGGACAACATTTACTATATCAAGCTAAAAGTTTGAAACAGAATTTCTTTTACAGTGTCAAAAAATCGCCTTGAAACTCGAAAAATCACGCTAAGAATCGCTAAATATTCAAAAATCGCAGGGGACAAAGTTTACTATAATGGAGTAAAACATTGTAATCGAAATTATTTCATGAATGCCAAAAAATTTACACGAAACACAAAAATATTTCTGAAAATCACATTGAATATCGCATTAAAATCTCTGAAATTCAAAAATCGTATAGAAGAAAATATTTATTATATTAGATTAAGAGTTTGAAACCGAATTCCTTTTAACAATGTCAAAAAATCACTGCAAAATGCGAAAAAACACTAAAAATCGCGAAAAGTTCAAAAATCGCTGTACGAATTCCGAATAAACTTTGTTGAAAAGTGGACAAAATTTACTAAATTGGGGTAAAAGATTGATAACGGATTATTTTTATTTATGTAGAAAAATCGCCCCAAAACGTGAAAAAAATGCTAAAAACTGCATAAAAAATTCAATTAAAAAAAATCTAGTCAAATTATCCAAAATCGGGCTTCAACGTGGATAACTACATATCTTAGTTCCAAATTTTGTAGCTCTGTGTCTCCTTGCAGCGGACACAAACACAAACTTAGTTCCTTATTATTATTGAAAATACATTTAATATTTCAAAATATCTTCAAATCTAAATCAAAATATATTCAAATCTTTAATACTCTCGTAAACAAAACGATTATTTATTTAAAAGTATATCTTCATTGAAGCTTTTTACTTAATAATAATAATAATAACTTAATTCACCACACTGAATTAGAAAAGTAAAATATGAAGTTAAAAAAAAGAGAGAGAGAGAGAGAAGGGGGAATATCTCGGTCATTCACACCCTTTTAGAGGGAGGGATATAGGTGAAAAAAAAGAGTCATCTCCACCCGCCAGTCCCGTTTATTACTTTTATTATCCCACTTTCTCTTTTTCTTGAAAGCAGTGCCAGTGGTTTATTTTATAAAATGTGATTGTTTCCATCTGTATTTTGGGTGGTACATCTTAATTCGATAAACTATTTTTAGGTGCGTTCGTAATTATATAAATAAGTAGCACCTATAGTCGTCGTTCGGTTCGTCTGTCTGTCCGTCCACATATAACAGAGCAAAAACTACCCAACCGAATGGTCTTAAATTTTAAATATATAATTGTTGCAAAATTTTGTCGAGTCATTTCAAATTTTATGAAAATCGGATGTATAGTTTAATTACAGCGACTGTCAAAAGTTTTCCCTTACATTACGGGCAATGGGAAAAAATTATTTCAAATGCATTTTAATGTTGTTACAGCCTTTCGGACAGAATGAAATTGATATGCACTTAAGAAGTGCACTAAAATATACATTCAGTAAAATATGCGGTGCAAAAAATATTTATAAAACTAGTTATAGTACGAACGCGCCTCATTTGCCGCGTTTGACGTGCAATTTCCAACTTGTTTTCTTTTATCCAGCAGTTAAAAATGGATCTCTTAATAAAAATGTATATCATTTTGTTAAAATCAATTATTTTAATACATGTATGCGCTTGTCTGTGTCTGTGTGTATGTGTGTGTGTGTAATTTAAAAAATAATTGTTTAAAATATTTTTTAAACCTTTTTTTTTCAGGTTTTGTGAATGAACTATTTTCTCTTACTGTTAAATATAATCTTAAACAGTGATAGATTTATCTTCATTTATAAGGGGTCATAACTGTTCGAAGAAAGGGGTTGGAGCCCACATATCTTAAACAATTTTTCAGCACTTTAATATAACAAAATGCGCTGTTTTGTGAAAATTTTCTCGGTTCAGGGTAGGAGGGGAAGGGGGTCATGACCCCCATGACTTTCCCTGTCCTGACATTCAATAATATAGTTTACTTCTCTCCCTCCCCTTTACTCCCCATGCATTACTTCTAAGATGTTAAATTATTATTTTAATTAAATATTTCATTTATTATTTTAATTAAAATACTTAAAAGAAACTTTAATATTATTCAGTGAAGCAACTAGGGTGAGGTTTTGAATCATAAAATGAATAATTTATTTGTTTTAAATATTTTTATAGCAGTTTTCAGTAAATGCGTGATATGTAAAAACCAACGTAAGGGAAAGCACAGACAGCAAAATAAATTTAGCATTCAACTCTTTCATCGGTCCATAAAATGATTCTTTAATCTTCAAAGCAGAAATAAATAAAGAAAGCGAGAATTATCTGTAAGAATACTAGAAGAGTATCCAGAATTTTGTTTCAAAGGTGGTTTGAACATGGACTATCTTTTGTGAGGTACGAAAATGAGCCAAATTGTGCCCATGGTTAGATTAAAAAAAACAAAAAACAGTGATTTCGGGGAGTGGAGTATATAAGTTCCTTCATTCTTAAATCCTTTTCTGTATACGCCCCGACAGTAATACAGAATTTTGTTCTTATTGTTCCTCAATCTTTCACTCATTTTGCATTGAAGTGACTCCTTTTAAGAAGCCTTGGATCAGTTGTACGTTTTTTTTTTTTTATCCTTTTCTTTTACATTATGTATTCATCTTAACCAAAGGGTCCATCTTTATTTTGGGTGGTACATCTTAATTCGATGATTTTTTTTTCTTTTATCCAGCAATTAAAATTGGATCTCTTAATAAAAATGTATATATTTTTGTCAAAATCCATTATTTTAATATATATATATGTGTGTGTGTGCAATTTCAGAAATAATAGATTAAAATATTTTAAAAACCCTTTTTTGGCCTGTTTTTGTGTAGTATAAGCTATTTTCTCTTATTGTAAAATATAATCTTAAACAGTGACGGATTGACCTTCATTTGGAGGGGGGTCATAACTTTTGTAACGGGGGGAGGAGTCCACATATTTTAATCAAACAATTTTTCAATATTTTCATATGACCAAATGTGTTGTTTTGTGAAAATTTTCTCGGTTCATGTGGGCAGAGGAGGGGGTATGAATCCACCCCCCCCCCCATCCCGACCTTCAATAATATAGTTTACTTGTCTCCATCCCCTTTACTCCCCATATAATATTTCTAAGATGTTAAATTATTTTCGAACATTTCAATTAAAATTTTTCTTAAAATACTTTTAAAAAAAGTTTTAATGTTATTCAGTGAAGCAACTAAGGTGAAGTTTTGAATCATAAAATGAATAATTTGTTTTAAATATTTTTATAGCAATTTTCAGTAAATGCGTGATATGTAAAAACCAACGTAAGGGAAAGCACAAACAGCAAAATAAATTTAGCATTCCACCGTTTCAAGGATCCATAAAAGGAGCCCCTTCTTTAATCTTCAGAGCAGAATTAAATAAAAATGTTAGAATTAGCAGTTATAGTACTAGAAGTGTATCCAGAGTTTTGTTTCAAAGGACTTTTGTTTCAAAGAGCATGGACTATCTTTTGTGGGGTTATGAAAATGAGCCAAATTGTGCCCATGGTTAGATTTAAAAAACACTGATTTCGGGGGAGGGGAGGATATAAGCCCCTCAATCTTACCTTCCCTTCTGTATGCGTTGTTCCTCAATCTTTCATTCATTTTGCAATGAAGGGGCTCCTTTTAGGAAGCCTTTAAACAGTTGTATGCTATTTTTTTTTTTATCCTTTTCTTTTGCACTATGTATTCATCTTAACCAAAGGGGTTTATCTTATCCGTTTTTAAGTGATCTTGGAGGGGGGGGTTTACTTCTAAATCCACTCCCTCTTCGGTTTGCCATTGTTATTTATTTGTAAAAAATTAATTCATATTCATTATAGTGTACCTCGTGACGTAAGTTCATCTTTTCCCATATGGAAAAAAAAAAAAATTGTTGAACTTTACCTATTTGACCTTTCTCTGACCTCTTTTCTCAGTCCGAAACTGTCCATTCTATTTCACCGAGAAGTTACTCTGCGAAGCACGATATGATTCATTCGACGTTTATCCATTTCCGCTTACTTCTTCTCCCTGGTTTTTCGCTCGCCTTTCTTCCTTCATAAACGCTTTTTTCAAATTGCTTTGCTTGTGTGGCAACACCCGTTTACCATGTGTTGTTGTTGGGCTAGTCACATTGCTTGGATTATGGCGGTCGTTGGTGAGTGTGTATTTTTATATCCTAATTTCACTTATATGTCCTGCTTTTAATCTGTCCTTTTCTGTGTTTCATACGTATTTTTTGTTCTCTGATCTGTGTGACATCTTTCATCTGTGCAGAGGTGTTTGTTACATCGGAATTTGCGCTTGATGCATCTTCGGATTTGAAAGTCATTTTCAAGTAACTCGTTGACAGGAAACGATTGTACTTAAAGAGATTAAAACGTATTTCGGATATTTGATGCAATTATTAATGTTTTCCAGAAATTTCGGTGTGCTTAAAGTTCTATTTTGCTTATCCTAATTGGATTGCCGAAAATTTTAATCGTTACCTATGTTATGCTGTCGTGTAAATTTCGGTTAGTGGTTGTGGCTTAGTGACGCAAATGCAAATTTATGATTATTTAGCTTGATTACAAACACCTCTGTCTAATTTTGTCTTGCTGCTCACAATTCTGTTTATTTTATTCGCAATGTTTAGTGATTTAATGCCAGAAATTCCAGATTGAATTCGTTTTCCCCACAGTGCAAAAAATGCTTTTAAGGGAAAATTGTTTACACTAAACTTGTTATAAACTGTTGTTGCAATTAATTACGCTTATTTTTTATTGTATTGCACCCGAATGATTACTTTTTTTCCAGTATTTATTTATGTATTAAGCCCGAGCGAAAGTTTTAAATTGCCGCCATTTTTTTTTTCCGGTGATCAAAAATAAGCATTTCTTATTGTGTGTGTTTGTTAACTTTAATTAAACAAGATTGTTTACATGATAACATGCTTAAAAAAACAGCGGCAACTTTAAATTTTCGCTAGGGGGCTGTTAAACATGGGCGCCGGCAAACTGAAATCCAGAGGGGCGGGGGTGGGGGGAGGCGTGTTCTTCTGGAGTGAGTATTGCGACAGGTCGATTCCCTACTTTAATAAAAATAATAATGCTTTTATCTTCAATCGTATCTTTTCTCTTACTGTCTATATTAAGTTGGCTGGGACATATAAATTTTGCGCTTTTTTATTTTTTCAAAATTAATTATGCTTTAAATTTATAATTAAAAAAATAAAATTTCTGGAAGAGGCCAAATGGCCCTTTTCTGCCTGTTCCCTACATGCTGGCACCCATGCTGTCAATTCTTGTTATTAGCATGACATTCTGATCAAATATCTGTTAATTTAGAAATGAAAAAAATATAAAAGATGTTCAGGTTCTAATGAAATTTTGTTGTTGAAATAAATTGCAATACTTTTCTTTTACTAAGTGACATCAAGTGTTTGTGTGTATAGGCATTTAATAAAATTTTAAAATGCTATTTCATTTTGTAAGTTTTTTGAGTACTCGTTTTCTTTCTCATCAACCATAAAAACTTGATACTACAAAATTAATTTGTCACCAAATAGTGGGACATATCCCTGATAACAGATAAGTGTGTCATCTTAACATACTCATAAAATATTTTCTCATTTTTATGTTTTCCAGAAGCCAATTTTTAACGATTTTAGATGGATATGTGGCTATTAAACAAAATTAGTCACCAGCAGGGTTAAGTCATGGATATCATATGTATGATAGAGTATTTTAAAACATTTTTAATATTTTCATACATTTGATATTTATTTTCAAAATATTCTGTATATTTTTTATATTTACAGTTTAGAACCAAGTATAAACACTCTGTATTATATAATTCAGATTAGTTTTTGCTTTTACAGGCCATTTATTTTTAAAACATTTCAGATATTTACAGTTAAGAACCAAGTATAAACGTCCTCTGTTTTATGTAATCCAGATTAGCTTTTACAAGCCATTTATTTTCAAAACATTTTTGATATTTACAGTTAAGAACCAAGTGTAAAACGTCACCTTCAGTTTTATGTAATCCAGATTACCTTTTACAAGCCAATTTTTAAAGATTTTAGATGTTTGATATTGAACAAAATCTGTCACCAACAGCGTTCAGTGTTATATATCGATAGATATGTAGTGTTGACTCTAAGCCGCTTTAGCAGTGCGCAGCACCCGGTGGCTCTTTTTTCTTTTTTGCACCCGGCGGCTCTTTCAAACCCTTCCAATGCACCCTGTGGCCCTTTTTAACACTTCCTATGTGCCCTGTGGAAATTAAATTAATCCCGGGAAAATATCGCAAATTCTACGGACTCTTAAACAAACCAGTTCAAAATATTTATTTTGAACAAGGTACAAGTGTGCCCTTTTTTAGAATAATGTACCCTTTTTGAAAAAATGTACCCTTTTTTAGAATAGTGTTCCCTTTTTGAAAAATTCCCGCCCGTCCCTTTTTTTCTAGAGTCAACACTAGATATGTATCATGATATACAAACATCCAGTATTTATTTTCCAAATATTGTGTATATTTTTTATATTTACAGTTGAACCAAGTATAAACGTTTCTACAAAATTTTCAACTGTTATTAACTGACTTTTTACTGAAGATCAGCATAAACTGCCTATGTCAGATAATTAATTATTTACAGCGTCATTAGAAAGGATATTTTCTGGTTTTGTTTTAGGTTAGTTTAAACTGCAAAACTTGTTTGTAATGTTGATCGGTTAAAACTAATTTTAACCAGGACAGTGGTTAAAACAGATTTGAAAATGCACAAAATCTGCTGAATAGTGACTATTAGTTGAATACCGAATATTCGGCCTGTTATTGAATATTTAGCTGGCCAAATTCGAAGTTTAAAGTTATTTTTATAAAAAAGTTGAATTTTCAAACTATTTTACATAATATTTAACACAGATACTTCCATTCTGATCCTGGTAAACACAGGGTTGGCTTTTTACCGGTAAAAACTGGTTTTTACCAGGACATTGTAAAAAACTGGGAAAAAGTTGTAAAAACCTAAAGATACAATAAACTCTACTAGTTATTAAACTTTATTTTAATACTATTGATAAAAACTATTTCCATGTAATTGGTGTGTGTATATGATGTATTTATATATATAGAGTAGATGTGCCAGTAATGGACACCCCTTGATGTTTTTGGTTCATAAAAAAATAACTAATAAATATTTAGCTTTAATTATTTTTTTTATAATTCCCCCTTGTATGTTTTATAAAACTATGTTATTGCTGACACTTTTAATCAAACCAATCAGGAAGCAGAAAATACTGTTTCAAAGTTTTGCTGTTTTCTGTGAAAATCTTAATGAAGAGGTTAAGAGCTGGCTTCGTTTAATTAATTTATATATTTATTTTCTTGCAAAATTTGAATGTTTTTGTTTGAGTAGCAATAGAAAACTTTGAATTTTATATACTAATGGCTATTTACAAAATTTCATTTCTTTTTAAGGTTTTAAGAGGGGGGGTGTCCATTACTGGGATGGTTAAATAGTCATTTTTCAGTAATGGACACCCCATGTAGACATTGCTAAAAATGCAATTTTAGTAATGTTTATAGTGCATAAAATATTTTGGCTTAACTGCAAACCTAAATACTAATCAAATTTAATTTTTAAATTATACTTACCAAAATGTAATAACACCAAAACTTTTATAAATAGCTGCTTTTAAGTTACTTTATGTGATTAATAAAATTTCGATATTTTATTTTTTTTTTTTTTTTTTTTTATGTAGTACATATATATACCTCACATATTTTTTATAATCTGGCAATCAAACCAGTCGGGAAGCAGAAAATACTGTTTAAGAGCACAGTCAAAGAGGGGCTCATAGGGCTTAATCTCTCTCCGCTTAAATAAAAACAATGCTACAGAAGCTATTAAAAATCCTTTTCTGTCTTAAATGTTTCCTTATTTAAAAAAAAAAAAAAAAAAAGTAATACTACTATTAATGAAAGTTATAGGTAATATTCATGAAACTAGTAAATCTGCAGATCAGGGGCCTCAAACATCAGTTCTACAGTTTTATTTTGAAATTATTTTATTTAGTATTTAAAATATTCAACTCACAATATCATTTCTTTCATATTTGTAATATTAATTATTATAAATGATATATCAAGTAATCTCTGGAAGATTGTTAAAAGTAGTGACACAAAACTAAACATCAATATTCCAAAACTTTTTTTTTATTATTACCTTTTAAATCCACCACTGTTTCAATAATTTGATAGCTGTAATTGTCTGACATTTAGTATTTTAAACTATCCATCTAAAATAATTAAAACATCGATCTTCTGATAATTGGAATAATTGATGCAAACAGTAAATGATTATCACAAATATTTTATTAATTACTGGTATCCTAATTGTTAAATTTATTTAAAAATAACTATTTTGTTTCATTAGTATGTATTCATTAAATTCTGGTTCTAAATACAGTCATAAAAACAATTATATTTATTACTTTTTATGAGGTGTCCATTACTGGAACAGAGGATGTCCATTACTGGGCTTTTGGGTGTTTTGATATATTTCTGTTATTTAAAATTAAATTTCTATTCATATGGGGAAATGGGGCTATAAGAATGGTTAAATATTGTTGATAGATTAATATAATATTGAAAAAACTGGAATACAGTAGACTCCCTTAAATCTGCGACCCTAAAATCCGCGTATATTTTCAGATGTAAACAATGAAATTCACAGTTAAGTTACAGGAGCAAAATTCAAGATGGCGTCAAAATCAGCGACTACCACAATTTTTTTTTACTAATTTTTTTGTTAATCATTCTCTTTTAGCTATTAGTTGATTTATTACTAAATAAATTTACATTACTTTTGATTTTGATATAAATTAGCATATATATTAAAAAAATTCCAAGGTTCGAAATGGAAAAATCCACGAACCGAAACGCTATTTTAAAATTATTGTTCGCGGAATTTTTTTTTAAATTATAGACAAATTTATTTCTAAACATGCAAAGGAGTATAAGAAAAGCATTCAAGACTCTAAATAACAATGAAAAAAGTTACAGTGAGCGCAATAAGCTATATATACTGATAATACCATTAACACTGTTCTCCTTGCTGCCACTAGATGGCAACATAGGACTTTTGGAATCGAATTGAATCGATTTCATCCATAATAATGTAATATTTTTCTAAATTTTTATTTTACATAATTATTTTAATAATTACTTACTTTTAAACTAATAAATTATTTTAATATTTTACTTATTTTAATGTTTCACTTTATTGTAAGCATTCATTATAATTTCCCTTGCTTAACTACAAATCACATTGTTTCAAAATGTAAACAAATCTAATGACCAGAAATCCGCAAAATTCTAAAATCCGCACAACCTCTGGTCCCGAGCTGTGCGGATTTAAGGGAGTCTACTGTATAATAATTATAACTATTAATAAAAAAATAATTTTTAAAGAAATTCCTTAAGGGTGTCCATTACTGGCACATCTACCCTATATATAAAGAGATGGGAAGTAAAGAATTAGTTCTCCAAAGCTGCTGATACAGCACTTTAATCATAGAGATTTTATCATATTTTCTATTCCCCATCTATAAATAGGAAAACAGATGTTTACTAGCTGTTTCACAAAGCAGGTTTTCATCCCACTTATACTCTTACCATTTCCAAGGAGTTTCTTTAAAACAAAAGATGTTTAAGCCGAAATTTGGTGAAAAGCATTAAATAACAAAAAATAAATCCTGAATTCATATATTTAATGATGAATCTTCGCACCATACCTTGTACTTCTCCCATAGAGTCAATTTTTTCGAGCTTTTCACATATCCACAGTAAATTAAGAAATAGACTTGGTGTACAGTAAACTGTAAAGTTTCATTTTGTTATAGAATGCTAAGCAGCTCCAAAGACATAGATTGGTAAAATATACCTACTAACATTTGTACAAACTACGTTATGTGACAATTAATATTTGCAAGCATTTGGTTTTTATTAAAATGATGATTAAGGTTTTTAAGTGTGATAAAAGTGTAGAATTTTTCATTTCGTTTTGCTTTAAGTAAAAATTAGTAAATTAGTCTCCATTAAGATAAATATAATAAATGTTATAATGTGCATTCTCATACCAATAGTTATAATAATTTTTAGTTTAATAATGATATGTGTACAATATCTTTAAAATTTTGAATTTTTGTAGGAGGAAAAACTGATGTTTTCCGGATTATTTATATTCCTTAAAAACTACTATTTTTGTATAGTATTCTTTTACTTACCTAATCGGAAACTAAATTAGGTGAATATAGTTATATGGAGTCATGGTATTAAATGCCCGGAAAACTTTAAACCCTGGGTAAATGAAAAATTGGTAAATAAATTTTCATATTTAAGTGACGAAAACGTCATGCTAATAAGTTTTTTTCATAGGTGGTAAAAACATGTTTTTCCAAAGACGGTAAGAACCATGGTAAATACCGGTTAAAACCATCAGGCGGTAAATACCGTCCAACCTTGGGTAAACAAGACCTTTTTTACAAATACACACACACATGATTTCCGACATTTCTTGTCATGATATATTTCACAGAAGTCAAAGTAACTGTTAAAAAGAATAGTTACTATATATCTTCATTATTGTTAAAGTAACAAACGAAAATCTAAGTTTGACTTGAAATGGGATGAAATACTGTACTTTGGCTGAATAAGTGGATTGCGATACTGGTTTCTTGGACAGAAATTGTCTTGATGTCTATTATCACCTGTGAAAGCTTTTTCCATTTTCTTTAGAAACATTCTTTTTGCGAAAAAGCAAAAGACTGATTATTTACAAAACATTGTTCAGCAACTTGCATTTGTGCATAATTTATTCCTCTGAAGGTCATAATTAACCCCTTTGGGACGAATGTTTTTAATCTTTTATCACCGGTTTTTTAAAACAGAAATTTTTGCCTAATTGATTCGGGAAAATTTTCGGATTAAAGGCAAAATTTACTATAAAACTTTACTGGTGAGAATAATCAAGGATTCTGGGCACCTTATGTGACATGTATACCAGTCGCTCGTCCCCAAAGGGTTAATGTTTTTTTTTCCAGCATTCTCTTTTATTTAAATACAATTGTGTTTCTAATTATTCTGAATATCTTTATAAATTGACAGTTAAAAGTAGAAGTTGTGTAAGGTTTTTAAAAATATTTTTCAGGAGATATTTTGAAGCATTCGGTTTCGCCGAATAGTTTGATATTCGGCCTAACCGAATATTAAATTTGCCTAGAGTCAACACTTACAAACAGGGTGTCTACAGAATCTGGAAATCAGGGAAAAGTCAAGGAACTTGGTAAAAATACTTGAAAATCGGAGAAATTTTTCTGTATGTGAAAATATTTGCATTTTCACCTTGCCAGCGAGTCTGATTCGTCTATTTTATACCCTATTTTTCCACATGCTGATTAGTTTTTCCCAATATATTTTTTAAATGCACATATGAGTTTTTTATATTTAAACGCAAATTAAGGTGATCAGATGTCCTCATTTTCTGTAGGTAGCACTTATATTGAAGGCAATTTACCCATTTAAAAAAAAAATTTATATGATACATTAGCATAACCTGACCAGGTGGCCAGCTATACCGTCAGATGTAGATAGGTCTTAAAATTGAATATTTTTCAGAAAATGAGGCAATTTTCTGGTCATCCTATATCCTTTGGCCACTATATGAAGTTGTTGGACTAAATTTTGAGTTCGGATTTATAAAACTGTCAACCAATACTTAATTAATATTAGGCAATTTTTGTTTTTCACCCAAATGAGATATTAGCAAGCTGGATAGGGTAAGTGTATTACACGAGGAATCGGCATACATGAAAAAATACCGTATGTGCATTATTAATAATGGAAATCAGGGAAGTCTGATAAAGATAGTTAGGGAAATCATGAAAAAATCAGGCCGAACATTTTAATATATTTTTTTATTCCTAGCTATATTTTAACTCCAAATTACCGTAATAGAAATGCAAAATCGTGTACTAAACTTTCCTCTGTTGCATATATTTAATTTTATAGAAGAAAATTATGAAAACACGTTGTAGTAAATAGTATTGAACAATTTTTTCAGTTGAGCAAAATTTTTGTCATAACAATTTTCAATTATACATGGCATCTTACTAGCTCGTAAAATTTTCTGAAAATTCCCCATCCCTGGATATAATATCAAAGTATTGTATATATTTTATATTTTCAAAAATGTATTTACAAACCCTGGTCACCAAACAGTTTGATTCAACTTTAATGATTAATGTATGAGAAAATACAAGCGATACAACAATCTTTCTACCGATTTAATAAGTATGATTAAGAAAGTTCATTTAAGTAAACCTTATTGCAACTCCAATTATGGAACCCTCAAACAACATTCATCATTTTAATAGATTAGCTCATCATAGTATTTCAGTTTGTATTGTCATTGTTTATCTGTTTCTAGAAAGTCTCATGTCATGTCTGTAAAGTGTACTTTTTTTCCCCCTTGTTTAATGGCAGAATTGTGTAGTCTTGAAAATGTTTCACTGCATTCTATTTTGTAGATGGAATACAGTAGACTTCCTTAAATCTGCGTATTTTTTCAGATGTAAACAATGAAATTTACAGTTAAGTTGCAGCAACAAAATTCAAGATGGCGCCGAAATCAGTGACTACCGCGATGTTTTTTTTTTTTTTTTTTTTTTTACTAAATTTTTTGTTAAACATTATCTTTTGGCTATTGCAGCTGATTTATTACTAAATAAATTTACATTACTTTTGATTTTGATATAAATTAGGATAATAAAAAAAATCCAGGGTTCGAAATGGAAAATCCATGAACCGGAACACTATTTTTAAATTATTGTTTGCAGATTTTTTTTTTTTTTTTTTTAATAATTATAGACAAATTTATTTCTAAAGATACAAAGCAGTATAAGAAAAGCATTCAAGACTCTAAATAACAATGAAAAAAGTTACACCGTCCAGGTATTGCTAAGAACGAATAATGATGTATCGATCTTACGATTGCTTTACCACTAGAGGCAGCGTAGGACTTTTGGAATTGATTTTATCAGTAATAATTTAATATTTTTCTAAATTTTTATTTTATATAATTATTTTAATAATTACTACTTTTAAACTAATAAATTATTTTAATATTTTACTTATTTTAATGTTTTACTTTATTGTAAGCATTCATTATAATTTCCCTTGCTTAACTACCAATCAAATTAATGTTTCAAAAATGTAAACAAATCAACGATCAGCAATCCGCAAAATTCTAAAATCCACACAACCTCGTTTCCCAAGCTGTGCGGATTTGAGGGAGTCTACTGTATTATAAATCTCTATCATTTTTAAAATCCGAAAGATAAACAGGAATAGCAGTAAACTTATATTGGTATTTTTCCAGTATATGGGGCTTGCCGATATAGAGAAAAATTATTAAAAGGCAGAAGTTTAAAAATGCACAAATAATACATACAAAATTCAAATAGCTGTTTTCCACAAGCGAGATTCTTCATTGCGACAGAGCAAGGCATAGCATGCTAGAAAAAGCAAGACTAAGCATAACGATAGTATTGCTTTTTTTTTAGCACGCTGTGCCTTGCTCTTTGTCACACTGAAAAAGAATCTCGCTTGTGGATTCGAAACAGATGTTTGCTTTTCTATTTTATTTGTGCATTTTTAAATGTTGGTTGTCTGCCTTTTAATATTCTTGCACAAAGGCTTTATTTACTGTTTTTAAATTTTTATAGAGAAAATTGCTTTGGCGAGAGAAGGAAATTTGGCAATATATTTTCTGGCAACTATTCTATTCTCTGTTTTATATACAGAAGGAATTTTATTAATATTTATACATTGTGTTTAATATGAAGAAGCTATTTATCTATTTTTATATACAACAAAAGTAAATTGTATATAAAAACCAATATTATATATAAAGTATTTATATACAAATTCATATATAGACAAGCATAGAGTTCATTATGTTTGTTTTCATTTAAACTGTTAATATGATTTAGTAACATCTCACTTTCTGAAACCCAAATTGCATCAAGCTCTTATTTTTATTTTATTTTTTTCCTGATGTGTTTGTTGCAGGGTTGGGTTTTTTACATGACATGTCAAAAACCTGTCAAAAGCTCTCGAAAAGTGTCAGAAACCTTATACACATTGTTTTAGCAATCATGAGTCTAATTTTATATTAAATCAAGCTAAAAACTGATTAATAATTTATATGTTGTATAAATAATTTTTATTTAGTTATAATAAGTTGTAATAATTAAGTTATAATAAGTTGTATATAATTAAGTTGTAATAAAATTATAAATCATAATTCAAATTGTCAATTGTCATACTATGAAAAACGGCTCAAAATATTGAAACTACTATTAGTACAGGGGTGATTGCGAATTCATGAAAAAATACTTGAAATTTTATCATGAAAAAGATTTTGCATGGGGAGAGAACATGTAATTTATTGCAGAGAAGGCCCAAATCATTTCCTTATAAAAAATATTACCTTTAATTATGTTTAAAAATCATATGAAATTCATATTTTAGTCTTATTTTATTAATTTAACTATCAGAAAAACTAAATTCCTATATGGAAAATGAAATAAATACCTGAATTCAGGTATATTACCTGAACACAATCACCCCCTGTATTGGTATTAAATTCATTTTTCAAAGTATTATTTATATCTTTATTACTATTTAAAAGTGTTCAGTTTATTATAATAAAAATTAACAATCTAATTTATGCTTTATAAAAGAAAAAGCTTGTGTTTTGCTAAAGTGGCCACTATTCAATGACTGATCATAAGTTACCTAGATTTTTAATGATTCTAAATGTTTGTTTTTATACATAAACAAGATATAAACAATTGCAACGCAAATGTTTTCTGAGTAAATAATTTATAATATAAAATCGATATAATTAAACGTTCTTTAAATTAATAACTTATAAGAAGATGGTTTATTATTTTCAATATTTACTCATACATACCTAGTAATGTATCTCCGATTTATTTTGTTAGTTTGTTTAACTGGTATTTAGAACTATTTAATTTTATTTTTATACGTTATAAAATAGTCCCCCCCCCCTTTTTTTTTTTCCATTTGAGCATATTTCAAGTTTGTAAATGATTAGGAGGAAATGATCAGAGGAAAGCAGCTCAAACATAGCTGCTTGAAATAAAGGCAAATTTTCTAAGATTTGTCATTGCTTTTAACGCTGAATCTCTACCATTCCCTAGATGTTTCTTCTCAGCTCAGGATGTTGCAGCAACGGTATGGGGGGAAAGTTTGAAACAAAACAATATACTAAGTGAATTCCAATTCATACAAATTATAGTGCGTTAGCATTGCAGTTCAGCATCAACTGAGCGAATATTTTCATATTTTTGATTTATCCACTCCAAATTGCAAAACAAACTTGGAGTACAAAAGGCATCAAAAGTAGTGTTTTACTACTGTATGCTCCATGGGGAAAAAAGACTTTAGAATAAGACGAACATTAAAACAATATAAAAATATGTATATTTATATGTAATTTCATACCTTAAATTGTACAAGTATTTTCACAACGTATACTTTCATTTTTTAAAATTAAAGTATTTAATAGTTTGAATAGTTTGTATTTTTAATGTAATAATACTTTTATTTTTAATTCAGCAACTTGTTGAACCAATATCATATTTTGAGTTTTATACAGAATATGTGGTTTTTAATCTCTAAAATTGTCAAAATGTTTACTCAAATGTCTAAAACTAAAAATTATTAAATGTTGATGTAAAAATAATTTTAAACAGTTTTTGGACTCAATTTTAGGTTTTTGACAGAAGTTAAAAAATGGTTTTTGACATGACAGTTAAAAACCATTACACTGTCAAAAACTTGCCAACCCTGGTTTGTTGCGATCTTCACCATTTGGGGTTGCTTTT
Organism: Maratus speciosus; assembly: GCA_963932465.1. Classification (NCBI taxonomy): domain Eukaryota; kingdom Metazoa; phylum Arthropoda; class Arachnida; order Araneae; family Salticidae; genus Maratus; species Maratus speciosus. The sequence goes on along the minus strand of OZ010790.1, from coordinate 444,499,873 downwards.
ATTACTTCAGTGCTACTTGTAGATAAATAATAATTATGCATACATATTTTTTTTAATTTTATAAGTTTCTGGGACGGGAGGGCGTGGGTTAAACAATATTTTTGTGTAGATGTAATATTATGTAGATATATTTTTGTGTATTTTTATAATGTTTTAAGATGTATGTAACATTAACCTTTATAATATAACATTATGTTTTAATTCACATTGTATAATAAATATATAAAATTATAAAAAAATTTATTTATATATGTGTTACATGTTACAATCTTGAAAAATTTGGTAAAATGCTAAAAGAGCCTTTTGGATTCCTTCGCCAATCGCACCAACCAGAACAGGATACGGAACTCTTCCCTTAAAAACTGCAGACTATAAATAGTATAGCAATCTTTTTTATACTTTTATTTGTTGGTTTGGTCATACATATTTCATATTCCTCCCAATTGTGTCATTATAAATGTTATGCCGGTCTATCCTACAGTAACTTTCCCCTGGTGTGTATTTTTCAAAATTTTATAAATTAGTTTTGAACTGGCTTAAAGGAAATTTGGCTAGTAAGATTTTCTGAAATTTCCCTACCCATGTGAATGTGGTGTCCCAAGTATGCATTATGATCAAAAAGTCAATTTCGTAAATCGTTCGAGGAAAAAAAATCGCCAATTTCGTCGCAAAGGATTGCGAATAAAATGTAAATTTTGTCAAAGGATCGCGGAAAAACTTTAATTTCGTCAGATCACGAAAAAAACAAACTCGAAACTCATCAAAGGATCGCGAAAAAACACAAATTACATCAGAGGATAGAAAAAAAACTTGACAAAGGAACGAGGACAATTTTGACAAAGGAACGAGAGAAAAAAATGAGAGTTTTGGCAAAGGATCGCGAAAAAAAGCGAATTTCATCAAACGATCGGGAATAAACGCAAATTTAGTCGAAGGGCTGCTGAAAAAACGCGAATTTCATCAAAGGATCGTGAGAAAACGCGAATTTCGCCAAAATATCACAAAAAAGGTAATTTCGTCAAAAGATTGCGGATAAAATGCAAATTTTGTCAAAGGGCTGCAGAAAAAAAGTGAGAATTTCATCAAAAAAAGTGAGAACACTAGACGAAAGTATTGTAATTGAAATTTTTTTGATTTCCGGTTTTCGACGGATTTAGGCGTTTTAGGGGTCAGATATCCCAAAACATGTTTATACAAAATGTCTGCCTGTCCGTGTATCGCCATCTTACCATGAAAAAGTGTATGAAGTTATGCATAGAATTGAACCAAATTTTTTGTGAATGTTTTTGGCTATAGCCAGCTGGCCCTCCTTCAATATGGAAACATTCCACTGGAAGGGGGTGCTGTAATTGCGATTTTTGTGCCATTTTCATTATTGTACCATCGAAAAGTGTATGAAGCTAAGCATAGAATTGAACCAATTTTTTGTGTATATTTTTGGCTATGGGGCACCTTGAATTTGGAACTATTCCGTCATAAGGTGGCACTGTAACAGCGATTTTTGTAAAATTTTCTTGATTTTTCGCATTTTTAAGTAATGTATATTGGCGGCTTGTGAAGCGACAGGAACTTCGCATCCTACTAAGCTGGCTATTCACAAACAGCTGATGCAGAGTTTCCCCCAGAAAGTTTCAGGAGGGTGCTGCACCCTGCCTGCCCTTAGGTTTACAAAATAGCACCCCTCTTGCCCCTCATTTAAAAAATTAGCTCCCTTGTTGCCCCCACCTGAAGAAAGTGCCTTTACTCCTTTGTTTATTAAGAAAATTACTTGCATAGTAAAAATTGACTCATTGCTGTCTTTAAAATAGTGTTGTGTCTATTAAATATTAAAAAGTAGTTTAAAAAATCAAATGAATGCCTTTAAAAATTTCAAGAAAATGCCCTTAACCCTAGAACTACCGGAAATTTTACTCAAGTTTTATAAAAACATTCTACACCAGAATTTTTACTTAAAACTACCGTAATTTCCGGCCTATAATCCGCAGCGGCGTATAATCCGCAGCCGCAATTTTTAGCCCTTATAAAAATATTTCAGCAGATAATCCGCATCGGCGTATAATCCGCGGATTATACGCCGGACTATACAACAATTACTCATTGCTTTCAACATTCCAAAATACTACTAATAAACCACCTCCCTATTTATTTAGTTGCTCTATTTAAATGATAATTGTAATAAAATAATTGAAAATAATTATAATAAAATAATCATAAGTTATAAAATACAAATATTTTTTTTCATTGAATCTTATATCTAAAACGTTGAATGTCTTGTGAATAGAGATAATTCTGTTATAATTGCTGTTTTTAAATCATCTTCCGGATTTTAAATAACGTCCTGTTTAAATTCTGCAGTGTTAAATAACAGGTTTTCTCTTAGACATTATTATAACTTTCAACGTGATATATCATCAAATACGTTTTGGTTTTTAATATACATTACAAGGACATAATTGTATTTTATTATTCTATCCATAGAGGGCAGCAGTAAAACCGCGAAATTACGATACGATAATGATTCATTCGATTATTGTGTGGTGGATTCCCATTGGCTGCATCGTAATATCAATCATTGTAATTAGTAAAACTGCCGTAATTTTGGGCGGAGCTATTTCATAAATAATTGAGGTTGCAGTTTTTGAAAGGGATGAGTTGACAAATGCTTTGTTCTTCATAAAAACATGTTGCCAAAAGGCTAAAAAAAAATAAAATAATAATCGGAAGCCACTCCCACTAGCACGTTCACGTCAGATGTGAACCAATCACAAGCAACTCCACGAACGGTCGATAGCAGACAATCGTTTGATAACTGTTTACATTTTTATTTTATGACTGCCAGTAGAAACTGGATGTCTGCCCTGAGCTTCTGCTTAAAAAAGTTTTCAGCAGATAGTCCGCACCGGTAGATAATCCGCACTTAAAAATTTTGAGGTTTTTTCACAGATAATCCGCGGATTATAGGCCGGAAATTACGGTATTTAATTTGTTTATTTAACTTATTATTGTCTGATTTATACATTTAGTTTGTTTTGAAGAAATTTTCTGGTTTGAATAGATATTTTGAATATACATGTCGGGTCCATTGGACCCTTCTGGTAGACAGAGGGTTAAAAATCCAAAACATGCCCTTCGGAACCCAAAAGTGCTCTTTTCCCACAAGCAGCCCCCTGTCCTTTTTTAAACCTGGGGGAAACTCTGGCTGATGTACAGCAGAATAACAAAAAAAAAATATTGATTTTAATAAATATCAGATCGAGATTAACTTATTCTTATTAAAATTGACTGGAGCAGAAATTTTAGGTCAAAATCAAATATTGAACTAATAATATTGATGTATTAACATTTGGAACTACTTTTTGAAATATTAAGATTTATGAGATAGAAGAAAGTTTTGGGATTGGCACATCTAATTAATTATTTTTGTAACTACATTATAAATATTTAAAATTAAAAGTAATTTTCTTTTTACTTATAAATATCAAAGTGATTTAACTTAAAATGAAACTAAATGTGGCTTAAAGTAAAACAGTGTTAAATAATTAAAACAGAAAATCGGCATCAACTAAACCTATGTTTGGAGAAAATAACTCTTTAATCATGGGTATATTAGTAGATATTTTATGTTTAAATTATAAAACGAAAGTATGTGTATTTCTTTGTGAAAATACTCTAGAATTATATGCATATTAATTGGTTAAAATTTGTTATACAAATTATTAGCATTTCATTTTACAAATTATTAGCAATTATCAATATAGTCAATCCCATATCCAAATCCAATAGAAATGATCAGCATTTCATTATACAAATAAACAGAATATTTTAATGTTTAAACTATATTTTTTATACAACATTATTAATACGTATACATTACAGGTATTGAATTTCGAGACGGGTGGTTAGGATTCATGCCCTAAAGAATATTGGGGCGGGAGGCTCCTTGTTTCTAAAATAAGATTTTTCGAAAATGTTTCTTTGTTAAACGACGATCAAATCTCAGGACCGACTGACAAATTTCGTGATATTTTCCGCTATTGATTGGCAGATTTCACAGTTTATTTTTATAACAAATTGACAAAATTCATGTTTGTTTTTCTGCATCTGACCGAAAAATTTTGTGATTTTTCTCCACGACCGACTGACAAATTTCACGATTTTTTTCTCGAGACCGATCTGTGAATGTCATAATTTTTTTTTCTCGCGATCAATTGATAAATTTCGAAATGTTAATGTGTGACTGATTGGCAAATTTCCCTGTTTGTTCTTGCGACATGCTGATGAAAGTAACCAGGGGTCTGTCCAGACTTTTCTCACAAGGTCCTGTTTTTGTGAAATTGTCAAGTTTTTCTTATATTTGTGAAAATTCTAATCATAATTTTGTGAATTTGAAATTATCGATATATTCATGTTCTACTATATCAGGTTCTTCATATATAAAAAAGCTAAGCAATATGTTCTTTGATGAGTTCAGCTGTTTTTTTTCTCTGCGACTCCCTGAAGAATTTCACGATATTTGCTCGTGACGGACTGGCAAATTTCACGATATTTTTCCATGATCGATTGATGAATTCCGTGATATTTTCCCACAAACTTTTTTTTTTTTTCCGTGACCAGTCGACAAATTTTTTAATTTATTTTCACCATGATTGACGAAATCAGCGGTATTTTTTTTCTACAACTAATTTACATATTTTGCAATGTTTTTTCTGTATGCGCAAAATAGGAATTAACTAAAAGGGCAGTAATGGCCACTGGAGACTGTGCTCTACCAAATTGGCCAATAGTCCTAAACAAAATGAGATTACGCTTGTGGTGCACATGAAAAATAAACTTTGGTGAAAAAAAAAAAACATTTAGAAACAACAAACTAGTTGATTCTCGCAGTTCACAGAAATTAGGATATGGCTTTTTGAAATCAATTTTTTCTCGTGTAATAGAAGAAATCAGGGTTGGTAAAAAGCCCGGGGTTTTTTTTTTTTTTTGTTTAAACCGGGTTTTTTTTTTTTTTTTAATAAGTTTTCTTATTACATATACATTCATATTTATTGATAAAAATAAACATCGTTGAATATATAAGTAATATAACTTCATTTAAAAATATTTTAAATTAAATAATTACAATCAATTATATAGAAAATTGAAATCATTTAATATTTAAACATTTTTTTAATAAAAGCTGTTTTATGTTCCATGAATAAAATGCTCTACATAGAGAAATGCCTTGATAGAGATACCTTGAAAATCTTAATAAACAATCTTTTAACCCTTAAATGCCTGGTGTTGCTTTTCGGCAACATACCCAATTTAGGCTCTAAAATACCATTAGAATAATATTGAAGGTATAATGCCTAATGTTGCCAATAAAATACATTCTGAAGATATTATTAAATCGATTTTCAACATGTAGTTGGCAACACATGTACTGTTTAAGAATAAATATTAATTTAATTTTTCAATTGTTGCTACTTGTTGTTTTGTTTGGGAGCTTGCAAAATTGCTATTTTGACCTGCAGTGAGCAAGTAAAATGTATTTCTTATGATAGCTCCTAACATTCTTGTGTGTTTAATATTATAGAATTTTATCAAGGGAAATTATTTTTTCAATTAAACACCAGTATTGCCGATGAGTAACAAACTGTTTTTTAGCCGTAAACTATACTTAAAACAAAATATGATTTTTTAAAGTATTTTTCCCATGATTTATTTAAAAAATGAAAGCCAAAAAACATTATTACAATGATTTTCGAAAAATCAGGCATTTAAGGGTTAATTACTAGTAGTACTATAAATAAATATATGATGTAGTTTCATAAATTTAATATACTTTCCCTTGGCTATTCAAAATTTCTTTGAAATATTTGCAATCTGAGATATCTGATTTTTCTGTTCGATTCCTACAGGACAAATATTATGTTTTATTGAAAGTAAAGCTTTTTATAAAGAATTCCTGGAATGATTTGAATTTAGCAGGAGAGTCTTTACACGTTTCAAGAAGTTATTGTGTATTGTTGTCATTTGACACTTCTCCTCTGAAACTGCCAGGTTAAAAAAAAAAAAAAAAAAAAGGCGACCGTAAAATAAACAGAAATACCTATTTACCAGCATTTTAGACTACTGAAAATATTTATCTTAAAACGGAAAGTAGATTTATAAAAGTTTTCATCCACTAAAACATTTAAACAGCCATCAAACTGAATACACAGGCTATTTTTCTGAGCTATGTTATAATACATATTACTTTTAAATGTCTAAACTAAAAATTAATACAGTAGACTCCCTCAAATCCGCACAGGTTGTGCAGATTTTAGAATTTTGCGGATTTCTGGTCATTGCTTTGTTTACATTTTTTAAACAGTAATTTGAATGTCATCATGCAATTAGAATTATAATGAATGCTTGGAATATAGTAAAATAATAAAGTAATTAAGTAAAGTAATAAACTAAAAGGATAAAAAGTAAGATAATTTTTCAAATTATTAAATTATTAAAAGTAAATAATTAATAATGTATAATTAAATTTGAATTATTCAATGAAACTTTCCACATAAATATATGCTATTAATTCACATCAAAATTATAAAGTAAGGAAGTTTTATTTCAGGTTTAGCTAAAGGTCAAGATTAGCACTAGCCACCGGCCACAGGGCCAGTAAAAAAAAGAAGTGGCTAGTAAAAAATTGTCTATCAGCGGCCACCTTCCGGCCACTTTTTTACAAGGAGATAATACAATTTTCTTGCATTTCATCAAGAATTGTACTTTTTTTGGTTCCAATATATTTATATTAACATATTCATTTGGGCTACTCAGTTTTAGATTAATACTTATATAAATTTTACTGTTTAGCATTTTGAAATAAAAAAGGGGCCGTTAGTTTAAAGAAAGTGGCCACTTAAAAGATTAGTCCCACTGGCCAGTGGCCGCTAATGAAATTTCCTAATTGTCCCTCCCCCCCCCCTCTCTCTGCCAGCCTCATTTAATTGTTAAGACAATCAAATGTCTGTTCGGCATAAGTGTTCGAACTCAGTGTGTGTGATGATCTTTTTATATTTTTTAGAGGAAAACATTTTGCTTTTCATAAAAACTTACAAGATTAGACTTAAGGTCTTTTAGTAAAATTTCAAAGCTTTTATATAAAGAAGATAGAGATCTTTCAACAATGTAAATTGTTTTGACACATTCTCAATATCATTTTTCTATGTAAGAGCATAAAATTTGAAGCCATGTCTTTTGGAGCAATTTAGAATCAAATTATAGCACTTTTTGTTTTTCTATAAATATTCTTCAGTATGAATTGCTCTCTGACGATCTCTCCTTGATTGTTCTAATTTGAAAATTGGTTGAAAGCTGCAATTCTGAAAGATTCTTTAAACACTGTTCAATTTCTTTGTAATATTTGAATGCCTCCAAATTTAACGTTTACAAATAAAAAAGAAATTTTGTATTTGAGTACAAACTTGGAGCATAATATCCTTACTTTAGAAAATGCTACATATACACTAGTGTGCAAAACTTAAGCAACGAATACAAAATGTTAATTTCTAAACACATGAGTACTCAAAAGAAAATTCTATAAACAGCAAGTATAAAAAATAGGTATTATCCTAACAGCATAGCCAGCCTATAGGAAGTCTCCATGACCTCACAAAGTGTCAGTCGCATTAATGAACTGAAATGTGGTATCTTTCATTCGTCTCATTCTTAATCTCATTTGATCACTCCACCGAGAAGTCACCAGATGACTTTACAATGAAGTCACCTTGTAACCCCCATGTGAACATCATTTGGAGTAGAGATGCACCGGATATTGATTTTGCCGGATATCGGATACCGGATATCCGAAGCTCCTTTGCCTGCCGGATTCGGATATCCGATCGGATATCCGGCACTAGATATGTTTTTAGTTATATGGTGAATTATTTCTTTATATAACGCCATCTCAGAACAATAAATTACAAACATGTTTCATACATCATTAAAACATTTTAAATGCATTGAAATATAATTTACAAAAACTATATCTCTTTGAACATCAGGGCTTGAAATTCAAGTTTTCCCCAGAAGGGGAGTTTCCCAGCCAACATTTAAAAATACAGGGGAGTTGAACTGTTGGAAAGGAAAAAAAAAATATCTTTAAACCCCGTTATTTTTTATGTGCCACTTAAAGAATTACATTCATACAGACATGACAAAATACCTTTGAAATAATTTAAACTAACAACTCAAGATAATTTATTATCAAAAATGTTTATTTTTATTAAAACAAAGGAACAGAATCAAGTTTTATATATACCATGTCTATTTTTCAACTTTCACCTAATGTTACGGGCAATTAACAATTGGGTTGCTAAATAAATTTTAGAATTTATTCCATTTTGCATGTTTTAGCCTCTTTCACAAATTACACTTTTGACAAACAGCACAGACTAACTTTTATAACTTTAGAAATTATCGGAAACGCATGGTTATGCTCTGTTAAAAAAGTTTAGAAAAATTTGCAAAATTTGATGTGCATTATTTTTTAACTTACTTGCATGAATAATGCATATAGGTAATTCTATTGTCGATATCCTATGTATGTCACTTCTGAACAAACTTGTTTTATTATATCCTTAATGGAATTATAGTCAAAACTGTAATCCCTGGTAATTTTTTCAATTAGTAGTTCAATTTTCGTTAAAATTGAACTATGGAATTTTAAATGCATTCAACATGTCCGAAAACACTTCAGTGTATATATTGTCATCATTTCTGTCCACAATTCCAATGACATCAGTTTCTGCCAACTGCAACTGTGTTTCAAAGACTAGCAACTCAACGTTAGGCCATAACTTATGTAAAAATGTTACTAACGTTTTAATTTTAATTCACTTTCATTCACTCCCATCAAGAATCTAACCAGTAGTTAACTTTCTTCATATCCACAAGTTTTAAATTTTCAACAACTTCTGCTCCATCAGTCAGTCCTTCAATCAAAAACTGTATCAACCTTTTCCTGTAATGTCTCTTAATTTTCTCAAGGAGCCGTTCTCTGCTCCAGAAGCTAATGTGTAGCTTGGCAATATTTCATTATTCAAATCTGTTTCATTGCAATTATAGATTTGGGTTGGGGGGGGGGGAAGAGAAGGCTGAGTAGTGGCATCTGGTAGGGTAAATAAGAAAGCTTCCCATTTATCTGAAAATTCTTATGGAACCCCAGTCAACAAAAATGTTTTGGTTCCATGCTTTTCAGATAACCGGAGTTTTACTGTACTTGAAAGATTAATGAATAAATGTTATGCTTATATTGAAATTTTTTCAATCTATTGAGTGTGAATTAATAATATTAAATAAACTCCTTGTGAATCCTTCCTATTTATTTATTTATTTTTGTTAAGAAATACTTTATTTTTGTAAGATTTTAAGAAACATTTATTTCCTCAAAGTAATTTCTTTTGTTAAGGGGACATTCCAGTGAAACTGGTTGTCCCTTCTCAAATCATGAAATTCTATATTAACCAGTGGGAAATTTTAGCAAGAACAAAAAATCATACATTAGTCATACATTATAAAACACTTTCTAACACTATCATAATATTGTTACCAAATTTAATTTTTTTTTTTCATTCACATCACACAGTTGAATATTTATAAGGGGACCCTTCACTAACTTGAAAATGGCCATTCCGTAATGTTAAACCAATGGGCAGGGTTTTTTTTAAATTGTTTAAATTTGAAAAGTTTTAAAAGATTCTTTTTGCATAAGATAGCTGAGCTCGATCTTTCATACGGCTGTTTTTTACTTTTTCGATTTCGGTTGCAGATTTTTTTGCATGGAATTGCAATGCATTGGAATTTTAAATCCATATCCAAAGTTTGAAAAGAAAATAGTCAATTGATTTCTTCTATTACACGATAAAAGGTTGATTTTAAAAGTCATGTCCTAATTTCTGTGAATTGCAAAAATCAACTAGTTTGTTATTTCTAAACATGTTTTTTAAAGTTCAGCAATTTTTTCTTCATGTGTGCCACAAGTGTAATCTCATTTTGTTTAGTGCTGACTATTGGCCAATTTGGTAGGGCCCAGTCTCCAGTGGCCATTACTGCCCTTTTAGTTATTTACTATTTTGAGCACAGGGAAAAAACATTGCAAAGTACATAAATCGGTCATAAAAAAATATCGCCGATTTCGTCAATTATGGTGAAAATAAATAACAAAATTTGTCGACCGGTAGCAAGAAGAAAACTGAAGTTCGTGGGAAATCAGCAGTGGGAAAATATCACAAAATTCGTCAATCGATCATGAAAAAATATAGTGAAATTTGCCAGTCCGTCACGAGTAAATATCATGAAATTCCTCAGCCGGTCGCAGAGAAAAAACACGAAATTTTTCAATCGGATGCAAAAAACAATTGTTATTTTCATCAGTATTTCGCAAGAACAAACAGGGAAATTTGCCAATCGGTCACAGAATATTGCTCACAGAATTGCTATATTTGTCAATTGATCTCGAGAAAAAAAATTACGAAATTCACCGATCAGTCTCTAGAAAAAATCGTGGCATTCGTCAGTCGGTCATGGAGAAAAAGCACAAAATTTTTCAGTCAGATGCAGAAAAACAACTATGAATTTTGTCAATCTGTCGTAAGAATAACCTGTGAAATCTGCTAATCGATAGTAGAAAATATCACGAAATTTGTCGGTCGGTCCTGAGACTTGATCGTTGTTTTCAAAGAAACATTTTCGGAAAATGATTTTTTGGAAACAGGAGCCGTCTGCCCACAATAGGGCATAATAAATAGGACACAATAATAATCTTTAGGGCACGAATCCTGCCATACCGTCTCGAAATTCAAGCCCTGTATCTGCCATTCAAGCCCTGTAATGTATATTAATAATATTGCATAAAAAATGTAATTTAAACATTAAAATATTCTGTTTATTTGTACAATGAAATGCTGATAATTGCTACTGGATTTAGATATGGGATTGACTATATTGATAATTGCTAATAATTAATTAATTTGTACAATAAAATGCTGATAATTTGTATAGTAAATTTTGACCAATTAATATGCATATAATTGTAGAGTATTTTCACAAAGAAATACTATATACTTTCTTTTTATAATTTAAACATAAAATATCTACTAATATGCCCATGATTAAAGAGTTATTTTCTCCAAACATAGGTTTAATTGATGCCCTTTTTCTGTTTTAATTATTTAATATTGTTTTTGCTCTAAGTCACGTTTAGTTTTATTTTAAGTTAAATTATTTTGATATTTATAAGTAAAAAGAAAATTACTTTTAATTTTAAATATTTATAAGGAAGTTACAAAAATAACTAGTTGGATTTGCCAATCCCAGAACTTTCTTCTATCTCATACATCTTAATATTTCAAAAAGTACTTCCAAATGTTACCATACTTCAATATTATTAGTTCAATATTATACCAACTTTGATTTTGATCTAAAATTTCTGCTCCAGTCAATTAATCAGATAGCCAAAAATATACACACACAATTGGTTCAATTCTATGCTTAAATAGAATATGCTTAAATAAATGGTAAAATAATGAACATAACACAAAAATCCGTATTATAGCGCCCCCTTCCAGCAGAATATTTTCAAATTGAAAGAGGACCTGCTGGCCATGGCCAAAAATATACCCCCAAAAATTGGTTCAATTCTATGCATAACTTCATACACTTTTCGATGTACAAGAATGAAAGTGGCACAAAAATCTCTATTACAGAGCCCCATTTTGGCAGAATATTTCCAATTTAAAGGAGAACTTGCTGGACATAGCCAAAAAAAATTACAAAAAATTTTGTTCAATTATATGGATAACTTCATACACTTTCCGGTGGTACAATAATGAAAAAGGCACAAAACTCGCGATTAAGTGGCCCCCCTCCTTCCAGTGGAATGTTTCCATATTGAAGGAGGCTGACCTCTAAAACATCTAAATCCGTCGAAAACCGGAAATCGAAAAAATTTCTATTACAATACTTTCTTCTAAAAATTGGCCTGTTCAATTGTTAAACTTAAAAAAAGAAAGAAAATTAATAAAGTCATACTTTAATAAAAAACTTCAAATTTTATTTTGCATTCTGAAAGTAAAGCTACAATTTTCTGAAAGAAGTAAACATAAATTCTTAAATTTATTATAAAGAGTTCAAATACCAATGTTAGGAAAGCTGGCAATTCTTTAAACTTTTGAGAATTACCTTTTACTCATGTATAGTGAACTTACTTTCATATTTTGCATTATAAACAAAATTGTTCGGCATTGTTTGGGGTCAAAATATTTCTGTTATCCTTATATATTCACTTTGCTGTGCTCTGCCGGATATCCGGCAGAGAAGTCGGATATCCGGTGATTGTGATCCGGATATCCGACGGTATTTCGGATATTGAAAAATCAGCCGGATATGCCGGATATCGGATATTTGCCGGATATCCGTTGCATCCCTAATTTGGAAACTCCATTGTAAAGTCATCACAATAGCTGTTTTGTGACGAGTTCCTAAGTGATTGATCACAATCCCTCAATCCTGATTCAAAGTTGCAAAAAGCCGGCTTAAAAAAAAAAAAAAGCCACGCCGGTGGCTTTTATTGATTTTAACCGGCTTTTTTTTTTTTTTTTTTTTTTTTTTTTTTTTTTTGCCATAATTGGCTTTTATAAAGTGAAGCATTGTAATTATAAACTACACATTTTTAAGTGTTTTTAATTAGTTTTAATGACATTTAATTGATCTAGAGTTTAATAAGTAACTCAATTTCTGAATAATGAAGCCATCCCAGAAGCAGAATTTTCTGCGTCAGCCTGCAGCAAACTAAAATTTATCTGCGACCCAATAAGCCTACTATCATAAGAAATAACAGAAACACAAAGTAAGCAAAATTTCCATTTATAAAGAAAATATAATAAGGATATAACAAATACCATAAATCTAGAGATGTAATGCAAATTTCAGCTATTTTTTATGCCCAACATTTCTTTTTAAGTTGGTGGATTAATATGCAAGGTTTAAAATAATCTGCAGCGCCCACTGCCGTGCTGCACTGTTTCTGCTACTAAGGAAGACATTAATACTGGAATAAAACTTAGATGGTTTTGCTAGTGAAAGTGATTTGTAGTCAGAATTGCAAATATGTGAGCTAAATTTTAAAAGGGCCATACCCAACTGCTTTACCTGGTTTACACTGACCTTTAATTCCACCCCCTCCCCCCAATTTTTTTCATTTTCACTGCTTTATAAAATTGAAGAGGACAATGGTTACTTAGTTACATGTTTTATTACTTAATTTTAAGAGCTATTAATATACCTCTTATTTTATTTCTAGTAAACATTTAAAATTATACATAATCTTGTAATAAAAACACCATTTTTGACTATTAAAAACATTATGAATAGCATATGCATGAATCAGGGTTCGCAAAGCTGGGCCCAGTTCGAAAAAACCCAGTGGGTTTTTTCAGAATGGGCCCACTTGAAAAAGCCCACTGAAAAACCCATAAAGTGGGTTTTTTCAATTTTCAGATATAATTTAAAAATTTAAACAACATATAAATTTAATGAATTTAAGTCATTTCAGTTAATTTTGAAAAAAATATTAATATATAAAAGCCATTACATACAAATAAAAATGCATTTCAGCACATTGAAATACTTTACTAACATAGAACCTAGTAGGCAACATACATAGTACATAATTATAGGTATGTATGCCTTTATATAAAAAATTCAAATCAACTATATTCATGGAAATAAAAAATATGTATTTTTACTTTCTTCTATCTTTACAAGAAGAAAGTATTGGATTCGTGAAAAATTTCGACTTCCAGTTCATGATTGATTTATATGTTTTAAAAAGGTCCTGAAGACAATTTGACAGTTTTTAGAAAATGACTGTCTGTATGTGAAAAAAAAATTGTGGATGCTGTATCTCAATAACTAATGCACAGAATTTCACAAAACTTTTACTAACACAAAACTGAGTTAGACCTTGATGTAAACTGGTGCTGATTAGTTTTTGGTGTATACTGCCCAACAGGTGGTGCTGCTATGCTGCATTTATCTAAATTTTTGCAATAGCTTTATCTCAAGAACTAATGGACGGATTTTCATAAAACTTCAGATTCAGTTACAAGTTAAGTTGTTGCTTATTGAATTTTGGTGCATATCGCGCAACAGGTAGTGCTGCTATGCTGCATTTTTCGCGATTTCAGCAGTAACTCTAATCTCAAAAACTAATGTACGGATTTGAATAAAAATTTAGATTCAGTTAAATCTTGATATAAACTGGTGCTGATTAGTTTTTGGTGTATATTGCCCAAGCGGCGCTGTTGTGCTGCATTTATCTCACTTTTTGCAATAGCTTTATCTCAAGAACTAATAATGCATGGATTTTCATCAAACTTCAGATTCAGTTAGATGTTGATGTAAATTGTTACTGACCAGGTTTTGTTGTAAATTGAACAACAAGTGATACTTATATCTCCTTGTTAAATTCATCCAATTCAACAAATCTATATTTTACAATCCTCATGATGGGCCTAAATTACCATTTAATTTTGGCACTGTGATAGCGAATTTTGAACTATTAACATGTATGAGATAGAAGAAACTTTTGGGATTTGCACATCCGACTAGTTTACCTCTTTTTTTTCTTCCTACTTATATATTTAAATTTTAATATTCTATTCATTATTTGATTTAAAGAAAATTAACAATTTTATATCTTCTATTATATTTAAAATTAATTTGTGAGAAACACTGGCATTTAATTAATTTAAATTAATATAATTTATACAATTTATAACTTGTAAAATAGCATTACAATTATATTGTATGTAAGAGAACAATGTATTTTTTTATGTATAGTGTATATAATATATAGAAAATATAGTATACAATAATGTAATTACGCATTTATTATACTTTTGAAAAAACCCGATTTTCCCCTGGAAAAATTGGGTTTTTCATGAAAAAACCCATGTGGGTTGGGTTTTTTTCAGAAAAACTCGGGTTTTTGCGAACCCTGGCCATGAATATGCTTACCAACAAGATTTTCAAAATTTTTAATTTTTTTTTCCCTGTTTAAATGCTCTATTTTTTATGCACTTATGTACCAAACTCTCCTCAAATATTACGTCCTTTCTAATTTCTCTTTAAACATTTATAACTTAATCTCTCCAAATGGACTTAAGAAGGTTTCCATTTTGATGTGCTACATTTTGTTATTGTTTAATTAAATATAATCTTTAAAATGTGTAGTATATGTGGAGCTATGTAATATAGAATTTCAAAACTTATATCCTTTTCAATATTTATAATTTTTTTATCAGACATAATGCCTTCACAGTTGCCTTCTAGCAGTTATACAAGTCTTCAAATGACAGTCACATGATAATCGCAAGGTGACCTCATTGTAATGTCACCTTATGACGATCATTTTAGAGTAATAATGAGACAAATGAAAGATCCCAAATTTTGTGTCTCCATAGTGACTGTGACACTTGTGGCCATGTGTGACATCAAGGAGGTGTCTTGTAGACAGGGTTCGTAAATATCATGATATTTTCGAAAATATCAAAAATATCCGATATTTTGATATATATCCGATATTTTCGATATATATCCGATATTTTCGAAGCAGCCAACTTACTGCTGATAATAAATGTTTTCGAGCATAATATAGATTAGAAACTAAAATATATTGCACTTAACATGAAAACTTAAACAATATTCTAAAAATGCATTTTTTTTTTTTTACTTAAAACAAAATTGAAGATTGAACTAATTGAAAACAATAACAATTTGCTTTATATACTTATAAAAAAAACTAAGTATAGGATTCAGTATCAAGATTAAGTACAAAAAAATCAGATATTTTTAAAACAAATACAAAAAGTTTTTTTAATTGAAAAATTTTAACATAAATGTAAGTATAAAAAATGTCTTATTTCATATTTCTTAACATGGTGTATAGTTTAAACTCAACTGAACCAAAACTTGAGAAAAGATTATTTTCTAATGAAGCTGTATATAACTGCTTATTTAAATTAGTTTATCTTTGAATGATTGTTCTGAATTAATTATGTCCCACATAACTATTAGTTCAACAGTTAAAAATTAAAGCTTCAAATCCAAAGCTTGAAAAATATATTTGTTTTCTTTTTTGGCTAAAAAAGTCATATCCAAAAGAGACGAAAGTACTTTATCAGATTCACACAGTCAATAAAAGTTGAAAATTTATTTAATTTACACTGAAATATTACAAACTACAACTGAAAATATCAAAAATATCTTGCGTACATTCATATTTTGAAAATAAATATCAAATGCAGAAAATATGAAACATCTTGATATATTGAAAATAAATAAATATCAAGTATATGAAAATATCAAAAATCTTGATATTTAAAAGATAAATATCGGTTATATATCATAATATATATCCATTAATATATATCAACGAACCATGGCTGTATATAAACGATTATTTAAATTACATTTTATCTTTCAATGGCTGTTCTGAATTAACTGTCTCACATAATTATTAGTTTTACATTTAAAAATAAAAGTTTCAAACCTAAAGCTTGGAAAAGATTTCTTTTCCTAAAAAAGTCATTGCTAGAGGCAAAAGTTCATTATTTACAGAATGACACAGTCAATAACAGGTAGAAATTTCATGTGCACACTTGCTTTGAATGTAGAAAATATAAAAATTATCTTGCTCAGTGATATTTTGAAAATAAATATAAAACATACAAAATATCAAACATCTTGATATTTCGAAAATAAATATCAAGAATTTGAAAATATCGAAAGTATCAAAAATCTTGATATTTTAAAAATAAATATCGGATATATATCAAGATATATATCATGATATATATCCATCGATATATATCAACGAACCCTGCTTGTAGATATAATACCTATTTGCTACACCTGATGTTTATATCATTTAATTTTGAGTACTCACATGCTTAAAAATTTACATTTTATGCTTGTTCCTTAAGTTTTGCGCACCAGTGTATTTTCGTAAATCTGTATTTTACTAGTAATAACTTGGGAAATAATGGTAGAAGTCTTTTTTTTTTTATATATATATTTAAAGTTTTTGTTCTTTTAAATAATTTTTTTAATCTATTATTGAAATATTCGAACAGTGACACACATATCAGTTAAAATATCTAGGGATGCACCGAATATTTGGTATTCGGCCGAATCGAATACTTAAAAAAAAACCCTTTAAAACATATTTTTTAAAACTTTGCACTACTTCTGCTTTTAACTGTCAACTTATAAAGATATTCAGAATTAGAGACGGGAACGCTCGGGAAAAAAACCGGAGAAGTTGGGGGAAAAAACTGTTTTTTGTTTTCTGAAGGAGTATTTTTTAATTTTTCCAAATTGGAAAAATTGAAATTTCATTTATAAAGTAATGTAGTCAAAATTTTATAATTGTTACATTCTGAAACTTTTATTTATATTTTTTTCATGTTTAGTGTCCCTCATGAAAACCTTAACATTGAAAATGTTATCTATAACAGACCTGCCAACTGCTACGAAAAAATCGTAGTTGCTACGATTTGGACCTATAAACTACGGTGCTACGAAAATCGGTCTTAAACTGCGATTTTTTGCAAAAAACACAAACACATTTTTTTTTGTCTCTAGTTGCTATTTTTATCCCATGTAGCATATATTTCAGGAGTGATTCTGTTCCCAAATTTCCAAAATTTCAAAGTATTCATTTCCGAAAGTTTTAAAAAATTGGTCATTAGAGTCCGAAAATTAAGTATTAAAAAATGCTCATGGGGGAAAAAAAATCTGGGCTGCAAAACAAACTTCTTAAAATAAAACCCTCTTTATGTACATTAAACACGAGTGAATCATGTTTCTGTAAATATTTATCCAGGAATTCCCTTCCTTAGAAACAGGGCGTGCCATTTTAAGAATTTCTGGAGAGGGGGTTCTTTGAGACGCACGGTTTGAAATAGTGTGCAAAATCTCATGATTTTCACACGGAAAAGGAAAGTCCTGCTTAATGAAAAATGCTGTACATGCTGTACAGTATTTCCTTCTGCAAATTCTTCCACAGACCTATGATTGTTTTGCGAGTATATTTTGAAATTTCTTGGAAGCCTGCAAATTTTTTTTTCTTTTATGGAATTTCCCCCAAATTAATTCGCAAATCGATTGCGGTAAAAAATGAGAATTTCTTCAAATGGTCGGTAAAAATATCAAGTATCGTCAAAGATCTCGGAAACAAATAGTGATTTTCTTCAATTGGTCGCTGAATAAAATCAATAATTTCGTTAAGAGTTCAGAAAGAAATTGCGAATTTCGTCAAATGATTGCACAAAAACTCATGAATTTCAATAAACTATCGAGAGAAAAATATTGCAAATTTCCTCAAAAGGTCGCGGAAAACGATTAGTGAATTTTGTTAATTGTTTGCGAAAAGATATCGAAAATTTTGCCGGTCGGTTGCGTCGCGATAAACTATCGCGAATTTCAACAAATGACAGTGTAAAAAAATTAATTTCGTCAATTGGTCACAAAAGAAAATAAATTTCGTCAAAGGATCGTTGTAAAACCGTGAATTTTTCCAAAATATGGCAGAAAGAAAATGCTAATTTCGTCAAAAGATCAGTAAACACATGCAAATTTCATCGAAATATCAGTAAGAAAATGCAAATTTCACCAAAAGATCGCAGAAAGA
Organism: Maratus speciosus; assembly: GCA_963932465.1. Classification (NCBI taxonomy): domain Eukaryota; kingdom Metazoa; phylum Arthropoda; class Arachnida; order Araneae; family Salticidae; genus Maratus; species Maratus speciosus. Next base: position 444,481,149 of record OZ010790.1, on the reverse strand, counting down.
AAACACTAATTTCGTCAAAGGATCGTTGTAAAAAACGCAAAATGTGTCAAAGTATCGCGGTAAAAAATACAAATTTCATCAAAAGTTCGTGGTAAAAAGTGTAGATTTCGACAAAGAATCGTGATAGAATAATGTGAATTACGACTGGGGGGGGAGGGATTGTGAATATCCTGAAATGATTTCGGGAAAAAAATGCGAATTTCATCAAAATTACTGCACTGGGCTAAAAAACTGGAACGAGGCTCCTTTTACAAATTTCAAACACTTCGAAATGAGAAGAAACTCTAAAAATCTTATAAAAATTTTGAGAGAAAAAAAATTTACTGTGTTGAGTTTAAAGACTGAAACCTTATTTCTTTTACGAATGTCAAAAGATGGCTGCGAAACATGAAATACCAATCAACCAACCTCAGATTAATTTTTATTTTGTGTGCTACGATTTCTCATTTTCAAAGGTTGGCAGGTCTGCTACAAGCAGGGATCTCTTTAGAAAGAACTTGAGTTTCTAACACCTTAATTCTCACTCCCGTCAATATCACGGGCTGACGTGTCGTTCGTTATTTCTCACTCCTGTCATATTTCCGGGTTGGAGATTTATTGCTGGAAAAAACTTCTGAAACCAGAAAAATTAACTGGCATTTCGGTGTGAAGTCTGAATATTGCCGTTTGGCTTTTGTGCTGACTGTAATGTTGGGCTTTGTATTGCATGTTTCGAAATATGTAACACTCAAAAAATTATTATAATCAAAATTTAATTTATATATATTTCAAATATTATTTGTAAAAATGTGTGTGATGATGATAAATAAAGTTCTAAGATGTGAAAAATAAAGGTTTTATTCGCATTAATTTGTACGGTGTAAAAGAAACATTAAGACACAGAATTCTCGCATGATGACTTTTCTACAAATATGAATTTGTTCTATAACATCTTTTTTTCCGCCTTAAACAAAAAATTAATTGCATATTTTATTTAGAAACCTTATAATTATTCAATTTCTGTAATAAAATAAATAGGTACTTTTTTGATGGTTTTTCCAAATATTTAAGCGACTGTGAAAAGATTAAGGCTGTTCTTAACTGCTCCGCTCAACAAGAGCAAAACGTTTTGACACATTTACAAATTCATTTTTTAACAGATATAAAATTGGAAAACCTGACCATAGAAGCGATTTAGAATCGACCTGTTTTCCATTTTTTGATCAATAAATTACCTATTAAATTATAGGTGATTTTGATCATGTGACAAACACGTTTTTCATCCATTCTTGACCGGCTATTCTTCTTTCACATTGAAATTCTGTTCAAAATGACCACTTTGACACTATTTTCTGAAAGATCTATTGTGTTTGCAATAAAATGGAAAAAACAGCTTGATTACATAGTTTTTGAACAACACCTGCTAGTTTCATGCATTTCCGAACAAAAATAAATTAAAACTTGTCACAAAGTTGCCCTTTTGGATTTGAGAACAAACAGCTTTAAAGGATCCTTCACAGTTTTTCTCCTTAAAGCATAAGACCTTTAACGAAATTCTTTCTCTTAAAAATAGGTATTTCAGAATTTTTTTACAATCTCCATATTAAATTTTTCACAGACTTAATGATTTTAGAATTAAAAAAAAAAAAAAACCTGTTGTATAATAACTGCAATAACCAATGAATCTATTATCTAGCTGTTTATATGTACAAAAGACCATCTCAATAATGTCTAATTAAGAACTTAAATATGACAAATTTGCAAAATTCCAATTACATTTTTTTGCATTCCATTCACAAGTTTTTATAAAAGTTCACAATTTCGCAAAAACGTGATCGTGTGAAAAAACATCCAAGCAAATCCCTGGTAAGATAATTAAATGAACTTGTTAAAAATGAAAATTCATGTGCAAAAGTATTTCAATAATTATACCAACAAATGAAAATGGTAAGATGGAAAATTTAATGTAAAATTTGAAACATGCATTTATTTTTATTCGCATTGCTGTAATTTTTCACTATTGTTAAAAAAATTTCTTTTGATAATAACATGTAGTTGAAATTATGTATCATTTTTTTTCTTTTTTGAAATACGGATTCTTAGATTTGTCTAAATGTATTTTCAAAAAATATAAATCCATACAAACTTTGCAAAGAAAATGTAAGCAAATCTCTGTGAAAAATCTAGTTGAAAGCAATTTTTAAACATGGAAAAATCCACCTGTTTTAAAAGTTACATAAAAAAATACCACTTTCAATATTAAGGATCTAAATCTTACTAAAACATAGTTTGGGTTTAGTCTGGAAAGCTGTACCAAAACAACATATACAGGAAATGAAAATTATAACTGTAGGGGGGGGGGGGGAGGTAATATTCTAAAATAATACCAATTTTTAAACAACGGAAGATTTGAAAATGATAATAGTATTTATAATAATACCAGAACTACTATAATTTGTTTCTTTTACACTGGCATCCTTAATGTATTTGAAAACCAGTACTATGTAGATGAGATGTACAATACAGTTTAAAACTGCTTTAAAACTACAGTGATATTGGTAGAAACTCAAGTTTTTTAATTAGCTCTACTGATATAATTACAAATGTGCTACTGAAAAATCATTTTAACAGACACATGATACAGGGCTTGAATTTCAGGGCGGGATTCTCGCCTAAAATTTTAAAATCCCGCCCAGAAGAATATCGTGGGCTGGAGGCTCCCACACAAAAAAGTCTCCATTTTCCAAAAAACTGTGCATTTTGAAACTGCGATCGACTCCCGCGAACACCTTTTGAATTTCATGATGTTTTCGTGTGACCGATTGACATATTTTGCGTTTTTTTTATCGTGAAAGATCGTTGAAATTCACGAATTTTTTACGCGACCGATAGACAAATTTCATTATTTTTTTTTCCCGAGATCATTTGACAAGTTTTGCGTTATTTTCTGCGACCGAATGGCGAATTTAGAGTTGATTCTGTTCTGAATTTTCCAAAAATTATGAAAAACCAGTCATCAGTTAAGAAATTTGGACATAAAAAATGTTACAGAAAAGTATTGCAAATTCCGACAAATGATCACCAAAAAAATTGCGAATTTCGTCGCAAAGGATCTCAGAAAACTCAAATTTCGTCAAAGGATCGCGAATAAAACGCAATTTTGTTAAAGGATCGCAGAAAAAACGTGAATTTCATCAGATCGCGAAAGAAACGCAGAACTCATCAAACGATAGCGAAAAACACAAATTTCATCAAATGATCGCAAAAAACACAAATTTCGGCAACGGAACATGAAAGAAAAAAAAAAAAAAAAACGAATCTCGTCAAAGGATCGCGGAATAAACGCGAATTTAGTCAAAGGGCCGATGATAAAAGCACGATTTTCATCAAATGATCACGAGAAAACGTGAATTTTATAAACGGATCGTAAAAAAAGGCAAATTTCGGCAAAGTATCGCGGAAAAAACTGTAATTTCGTCTAAGGATTGCAAAAAATCCCTGGAAATTTCATCAGCAATTTGTTCACAAAACAATTTTGTTTAGAAATGGATATTGAAGATTCCATCATGGAATATACGTTGTTTATTCAAGTAGTAAACATTAAGGCATGTCAGATATTGCAAAGTTTTCTTTAAAAAATTTAAGAAGCATAACCATACGTTTCTGATAATTTCCAAAGTAATAAATGTTGCTGTCTGTCACAAGTTTACCTTGTGAAAGAGGATACAGGGCACAAAATCGAATAAAATTTAAATTCAGAAAATCATTTAACAACCCTATTATTAAGCACCCATGACATTTGGTTGAAAGGAGAAAAATAGACCTTATAAAAGATTAACTTTCTTCCTTTTTTAAATAAAAAAAACATTTAGCATAATTATTCTGAGTTATTGATTTAAATTACTTCAATGTTTTTTTTTTTGTTTTTTTTTTTTTGTTGTTGTCATGTCTGTATTAATGTAATTCTTTAAATAGCACATACAATAACAGTGGGTTTAAGATTTTGTCCTCCCTCCCAAATAGCTCAACTCCCCTCCATTTATAAATGTTGGTAGGGAGACTTCCCTCCTAGGAAAAACTGAATTTCAAGCCCTGTAATATATTACAAACACTGGTATTAAATTAAGCAAGAAAAGCTACTGTCAGAATTCTGAGACTCAAAGAATAAATTGTTAAAAACTGGCTTTTTTTTCTCTTTTTTTTAAGAACATATTCGCATATAAAGGGAAAATATTTTTTTTTAATGTGCATAAATAATGAAAAAGTTTATTATTGTATACTTTTTAAGAAAATATAACTTATTTTTGAGAAACATTTATAGGAAATCAATTTTTCCAGAAAAAGAACGGTTTTTTTCCACCACTTCAACTTTTCCGGAAAATTTACGTCTCTATTCAGAATAATTATAAACAGAATCATATTTGAATAAAAAAGAAAGCTTTACATCATATTTGCTGTTTAACCACTTCACTGGCAGCAAGTATAGGGAAACAGGGATTTTTACCCCCGACTTATCTCGGATCAAATGTTGAAGTGGCTAAGTATCCATGGTTCGTACGCTTTGGAAAAAATAGAAAAAGTGCTGGGGGAAAAGTATTCATTTTCAAGGAATGAAAAGTGCTGGAAAATATCGCGAACTTCAACAAATTGTTGCCGAAAAATATCAATTTCAACAATTATTCACATAATTTCGCCAAAGGATCGCTTTAAAAATGCGAATTTCGTCAAAATATCGCGTTAAAAACGTAAATTTCGTCGAAAGGTCACGGAAAAAAACGCGTAATTCGTCAGAGACTCTTCAATAACCCGAATTTCGACAAAGGATCTCGAATAAAGCGCAAATTTCGTCAGATTATCGCAGAAAACACTCGAATTGCATTAAAAGATCTCGAAAATATGCATATTTTCATCAAAGGATCGTGCAAAAAATGCAAATTTCGACAAAAGATCGCAAAAAATTGCGAATTTCTTCAAAGGATCGCGTAGGGGTGGTTCTGTTCCAAATTTTCCAAAAAAAAAAAAAAAAAGTCACCAATTCGAAAATTCGGCCATCAAAAATCACAAATTTGACAAATGGTCACAAAAAAATAAAAATTAATTTTGCCAATCGTTTTCGGAAAAAAAACACAAATTTTGCCAAAGGATCGTGGAAAAAACGTACATTTCGTCAAAGGATCACGGGGGGGAAAAAAACACAATATTCGTCCAATAAACGCGGGAAAAACTGCAAATTTCGTGGAAAGATTGCAAAAAAGCCCGAGGATTTCATCAAAAGATCGCGGACAACGAGATCAAATCGCGAGAAAAGTCGAAAGACGAAAAAGATCGCGAGAAAACAAATTTCGTCGAAAGATCGCGAGAAAACGACAAATTTCGTCGAAAGATCGCGAGAAAACGACAAATTTCGTCGAAAGATCGCGAGAAAACGACAAATTTCGTCAAAGTGCCGTAAAAAAAAAAAAAAAAGCATAGTTAGTGTCAGGAGTGGATTTGCCCCTCTCCCCTTCTGCTGTAACTTTTCAGAAAATTTGAGGTAAATTTGAGAATTTTTTTTTTATACTCAGAATAACCCCTAGGATCGTGGAAATAATGCAAATTTCTTGAAAGGATTGTGAAAAAAACACAAAATTTGTCAAAGGATTGCGGAAAAGCGCGAATTTTGTCAAAGGATCGCCGAAAAACCACGAACCGGAATGCTATTTTAAAATTATTGTTCGCAGAATTTTTTTTTTAAATTATTGACAAATTTATTTCTAAACATACAAAGCAGTATAAGAAAAGCATTCAGGACTCTAAATAACAATGAAAAAAGCTACAGTGAGCGCAATAAGCTATATATACTGATAATAGCATTAACACTGTTCTCCTTGCTATCACTAGATGGCAGCATAGGACTTTTGGAATCGAATTGAATCGATTTCATTCGTAATATTTTTATTTTACATAATTATTTTAATAATTACTTTTAAACTAATAAATTATTTTAATATTTTACTTATTTTAATGTTTCACTTTATTGTAAGCAGGGTTGGCAGGTTTTTGACACGTGTCAGTTTTTGACGGTTTAAACTGCTGTTTAAACCATCATGTCAAAAACCTCAAATACTACAGTGATCTGTAAAATTTCACATTAAATGTCACACATTAGATGTAATATTTAAAATTCACTATTAGTGTAATTGTATAATTAGTATATAGTATTAGTAATAATTACAGGGTTGGCAGGTTTTTGACATGTGTCAGTTTATGTTGGGTTTAAACCATATTTTAAACCGTCATGTCAAAAACCTCAAATACTAAATTGATCTGTAAAAATTCAAATTAAATGTCACACATGACAACATTACATGTAATATTTTAAATTCACTCTTACTGTATATCAGTAATTAGTACATAGTAAAGTATTGTTAAGTGCAACTTTTTAACAGGGTAAAATTTTTATTTAAATTTTTTTTGTAAAATTGTGTTTTTCTAAAAAGTAGACATTAAGCTCACCTGAGCTGTACATTTTTTCTCTTACTTAAAATCGTTTTAATTTCTCCTACTTTTGAGAGCTTAAAACATTAGCTAGCTTTTTTTATGGGGAAAAAAAAATTTAGAAAAGGGCAGATTTTTTTGTATATATAACAAGATAATATGCATCGATGTTATTCTAGTCTAGGCAATAGGGTTATTCTCTACAATAGTGCAAAAAGTGTTCCCCAGTCATATAAATGCTCTTAATTTCATTACATTTTTATTTTTATTAGAAGATCTAAGCATAGTTTATTAGGAACAGAAAGTAAAATTTAAAAATAAATAAATTTACTATTTAAAAATGTAATATATATCATGCAAACATCATTCCCTCACTTTTCCCCCACCTGTACTACCATATTTTATTGCCTATTTCTTTCCATCCAGAAATAAAAATAATTAAAAATACCCTAAGCAAAATAAAGTTCTTATTTGGTACATTACAAATAATAATAAAAATATTATTTTTTACTATTATTATATAGTCTACTCAATCAATTATGTTTCCCCATGTTAGACCATCATTTTCTCACACACAACTATTATCGCAAATATCTACCACTAAAGAGCAGTAGCAGCCTAGCATCCTTCACAGAGAAGTAGCCATTTTGAGCAATTGTCAGTCCAGCAACATAAATTGGTGGTGTAAGATTTTGTTATTTTTTCAAAAAAAAAAAAATTTCCGTCAGTATATCTGGAAGCGTTTTTATTAGCGCAGAATACTAATTTTTTTACAAATATCAAAAATTTTAATTTTATCATACATTATATATTAAGTATTGCTCTTAAAGGAAACAGTTTGGATTTCTTCATAATTTTGCATTTTTCCCTACAACTTAGTAAAAATGTCTTATTTCATCATTCCCTCACTTGTCATTCCCTCACATTTTTTATTTTATTTTTTTCCACAAATTTTTATTTTTTATTTATTTTATTTTTGTTAAGTCAAATTTTTAAAACTATTTCTGCTGCTATTAAAATCTTCAATAATTGGCTGATTTCTTACCATTTATCTAATTTTTATGAAAATTTACATATGCATCATTCAAGTCAGACTGCTTAGCCAAATTTGCAAGTATAGTAGAGAACAACCCAATAACCATTCCATTCAAAATTGAAATTGGATTATTAATTTTAAACATTTACAAAATAAGAGAAGTAATTAAAAAAAAAAAAAAAAAAAGCTTAAAGTCAAAATCAAACATGCTTTCTTTCAATATATAAAAATGTTTTCGATTTTAAAACTGAACAAAATTGGCCGGTCATCTAAAAGAAAATTCCCTTAAGCCCATATTGAAAAGTGCATAATAGAAGGGATCAAATCATGAAACCATACCATTGTTTGGCTTATACTTTGCATCTCAACCATCAGGAGCAAGGGTTGACTGCTGTATCAGTTGATTCAGCTCGCGCTTGAGCTACAGAGAGAATTTATGGATCCTTACCCATACTGATTGTGTATGAAGCTAAAAGAATCCCCTTTCCCGTCTTCTTATTTCAGTGCTATAGGGAAGACTCCATTGCTTGGTAGAAAGGTATAATTAAATGCAACAGCTTTTTGAGTCTGCTTCAAAACTTGCTCATCTAGCAATGCTTTTGCTATCAAGCCCTACTAGCTCAGCATCAATTAAGAGACAAACTATTTTCTAACACTTCATACACTCTAAACTGAAATATTTTGGGTGTAAATAAACGTGCTAAACACGCGGTGTGCTGCAGCATGCTGCAGGGTAAAATTGATCCGGATTATTTAATTGTACAAAATTATTTTCTTCTGTTTGAAAAATCCAAAAAAAAAAAAAATATTTTATTGCAAATAATATATTTTTTAAATTATTAAATTTCAATGAAAGATCACATAAATCATTGACTTATTTAATGTTTACCTATTGTTAAAATGTTTTAGTGTGTTACATGTATTTGGCAGTTTCCGACGGTTTAAACCAGTTTTTGATGCTTGTCATGTCAAAAACCCAACCCTGATTGTAAGCATTCATTATAATTTCCCTTGCTTAACTACCAATCAAATTAATGTTTCAAAAATGTAAACAAATCAATGACCAGAAATCTGCAAAATTCTCTAATCCGCACAACCTCTGGTCCCAAGCTGTGCTGATTTGAGGGAGTCTACTGTATATGACTCCTGGTGAGTGTTCAGAATTCCTAAAATTTAACTGGTTTACTCTCCTGTTTTCTGCTCTTGTAGTGATACCATACCTCTTATTTATTTATTTTTTGCACTTAAAGAAAAGAAAATCCAGTTCGGTTGTCTTAACTTTTTACTATATATGAAATTTCTTCCCATGGTACCTTAATAAGTTAAAACACATTATTCTTTAAAAATTCTCTAATAATGTCTTGAAAATGTGTTATAAAAATTAAAAGATTTGATAAGATTTCTTTGAAATAGATAATCAATGGGGTGGCTATTTTCCTTATGTGTTATTCTACGCCATTTTTATGCATGTGTCTAAACAGTCCTGGAATAGTGCTTGAATTTTATTTGTTCTCGAGTGTTATGAACCATGGTATCACTTAAGAAAATTAACCATTTGTGAGGATTTTCATAGGAATTAATGATGTACAAATGCAAGTTCCTGAACAACAATGTCTAATAAATCTTGCTTTTTCACAAAAAAGGGTGTTTCTAAACAAAATAGAAAATCTTTCAAAGTTGATAAATATACACCAAGACATAAGTTTTTTGTCTAGGACCCCATATTCACAGTCCATTTATTCAGTCATAAATACAGTGTATCTCATCTTACTCGAGATCAAGCTTGAATTTTCGTTTGTTACTTAAACAATAATGAAGATATCATAACTATTTTCAACAGACTTGCTTCTATTTCTGTGAAATATATGATAAGTGCTGGGAATTACCACCATTCATATCTTGCAACTATGAGCTAGACATTCCTTTATTCAGAATGAAGTTGACAGTATTTATACTGTGTTGCTGGCCAAAATTCAGTCATTTTCAATGCTATCATCACATTTAATGCATACAAAATTATGAAACAAATTTCACTAAAATAGCTTCATTCTTGGTTAGGGTGTCAATGATTTTAATCAGCGATTAAGGGACTACTTGAGTCATGCGAAAAGACCCGATCGCTAATGCTAATCCTATGGAAGAAATTTTTAAAGATATCTCATTTGCATTTCAATGTTTTTTTGTTTTGGATAGCTGAGGTCGATCTGTACAAAGGCTGTTTTTTGATTATGTTTGCAGATTTTTTTTTTTTTTTTTTTTTTTTTTTTTTTATGGGAATGCTTTCACTTTCGAAACCGGTTCTAAAAGTGAAAGTGTCCTAATTACCTGAGAACAAAATCGAAAAAGTAAAAAACAGCCAATGTAGAGATCGATCTCGGCTATCCAATGCAAAAAAAAAAAATCACTTAAGTATTGAAATGTAAATCTTAAAAAATTTCTCCCATTGGATTAACATTAGCTAATGGGTGTTTTCTCCTGACTGATGTAGCCTCTTAAATCGTGATTTTAATCAACTGATTTTTTTAAATCATTAATCAAAATCATAAATTTTCTAAATGTTTAAAATGACATAAAAGTATTAAAATCTAAGATTAATATAATTTGGAAAATTTCTACAGGTATTTTGCCTTATGAATAAATGGGGGGGGGGGGGGATCTTTAAATAATTGTTTCTAAGCTTAATTCCCGAGTCTTGTAAAAAATTAAGTACTGTAATTTTGTAACAGCATAAAAATTACTTCATTTAATAATTATATTTAAATCTAATTAATATTAGTATTATTATATCTTAATATTTGCAATGACATCATTTCCTTTAAGTTATCAAAATATTCCTTCTTTTATAAAAAAAAAAATAAAAATAAGCATAGCAAGTATAACAGATTTCTGCAAAGTAAAAGAGTAAAAAACCAGAATCTTTTTTTGCCATTCTACTTTTGCAATAATAAATTTATACCAAATATTGGAGCTAAAGAAGAATGAAAGAAAGACATCTGCTCAACAGCTATTGTAGTAAAAGGAATATATAAGAGATAAAGGTCAAAATTAGCACTAGCCACCGGCCACAGGGCTGCATAATAGTGGGTAGTCTTTTGTTGTGTCTTCAACGGGGTTGAATCACTGTGTATCATTAAACTTCACTTTTTTTCTTCTTCTTAATTTACCTTAAGTATTTTACAATTACTAAATTGTGAGCAGCTTGTGTAATTTTTTTGCATCTGGAGTCCTTTGTAGACATGGACAGTACTTACTTCCCAATATGTTCTCTTGAATTGTTCCTTAAAATATGTTAATACAACTTAACATATTTTAAGCATTTACAATAAGTCTTAGTTTAAATTATGTGTAGCTTTTGAATATTTTTTTGTTTTGTCCTTTGTTGCAGCAAGACACTTAACATTTTCCATTTACAGACCTGCCAACTGCTACGAAAAAATCGTAGTTGCTACGATTTGGACCTATAAACTACGATGCTACGAAAATGGGTCTTAAACTACGATTTTTTGCAAAAAACACAAACGCATTTTTTGTTTCTAGTTGCGATTTTTATCCCGCGCAGCATATTTTTCAGGAGTGATTCTTACGTTTCGAAATTTACAAAGTTTCAAAGTATTCCTTTCCGAAAGTTTAAAAAAATTTTCTTTAGTCCGAAAATTCAGACATTAAAAAATGTTCATGAGAAAAAAATCTAGACTGCAAAACAAACTTCTTAACATAAAACCCTCTCTATGTCTATTAACCACGATTGAATCGTGTTTTTGTAAATATTTATACAGGAATTCCCTTCCTTAGAAACAAGGATGCATGCCCTTTTAAGAATTTCTGGAGGGGGGGGGGGGTTCTTTGAGAGACAAGGTTTGAAATAGTGTGCAAAATCTCACGATTTGCACACTGAAAAGGAAAGTCCTGCACAAAGAAAAAATGCTGCGCAGTATTTCCCTCTGCAAATTCTTCCACAGACCTATTATTGTTTTGCGAATATATTTTGAAATTTCTTGGAAGTCCGCGATTTTTTTTTTCTTATGGAATTTCTCCAAATTAATTCATGAATCGATCGCAGAAAAAAATGAGAATTTCTTCAAATGATCGTGTAAAAAAATATCGGGTATTTCGTCAAAGATCTCAGAAACAAATAGTGATTATCTTCAATTGGTCGCCGAATAAAATCGCTAATTCCGTTAAGAGTTCAGAAAGAAATTGGAAATTTAGTCAAGGACGCGGAAACGAGCAGTGAATTTTGTTAATTGGTCGAGAAAAGACATCGAAAATTTTGCCGATCGGTTGCGATAAACTATCGCGAATTTCGACAAATGGCCGTGTAAAAAAAAAAATCAGTTTCGTCAATTGGTCGCAGGAGAAAATGAATTTCGTCAAAGGATCGTGGTAAAACCATGAATTTTGTAAAATATCGCAGAAAGAAAACGCGAATTTCGTCAAAAGATCAGTAAGAAAATGCAAATTTCATTGAAAGATCAGTAAGAAAACACAAATTTCACAGAAAGATCACGGTAAAAGATGGAAATTTCGTCAAAAGTTCGTGGTAAAAAGTGAGTATTTCAGCAAAGAATCGTGATTAAAGAAATGTGAATTACGATTGTGCGAAAAAAAAAAATTGCGAATATCCTGAAATGATCGCGGGAAAAAAATTGCGAATTTCATCAAAATTTACTGCACTGGGCTAAAAAACTGGAACCAGGATCTTTTGTTGTTTAAAAAAAAAAAAAAAACGCTTCGAAACGAGAAAAAACTCTTAAAAATTGTATAAAAATTTTCTCAAGAAAAAATTCACTGTATTGAGTTCAAAGACCTTATTCCTTTTACTAATGTCAAAAGATGACTGCGAAACACGAAAAATAACCAACCAACCTCCAGATTGATTTTAATTTTATCTGCTACGATTTCTCATTTTCAAAGGTTGGCAGGTCTGCATTTATGATTTTCACCATAAAACTAATCTTTTGTGAATTTATTATCTTTAAATGCATGTTCTTTAACTTTCTCACTTAAGCTAATAATTTTTTCAATAAACACCCGAATCCCTATTTTGTATGTATATATATATATCTTTTGCCTCTTTGTGTATTTTAGTTACTCCAGCTTCAGAAAGAAGTATTGTGGTGGAGCTGTTTTGAAGAAAATACATCAGTGATTTTTTTTTATCTTCAATCTTATAAGCCGTCACAGTTCCCTTGTGTAGCACACGGCCTGCATATATGGACAAAAAGAAGCCGGTTAAACGGCCTTATATGGATGTATCACCCATTGGTCCTCGTGCTCCGGCCATTCCAAACAGAAATATGCTGACCAGACCATTAGTAGCTCTTTTGGATGGCAGAGATTGCTCTGTCGAAATGCCACTTCTAAAAGATGTGGCAACTGTTGCATTTTGTGATGCACAGTCGACACAAGAAATTCATGAAAAGGTTTTAAATGAAGCTGTTGGGGCATTAATGTGGCATACAATAACTCTCACAAAAGAAGATTTGGAGAAGTTCAAAGCTTTGAAAGTAATAGTTCGTATAGGATCGGGTGTTGATAATATTGATATCAAAGCAGCAGGAGAGTTAGGTATTGCAGTCTGCAATGTTCCAGGTTATGGCGTTGAAGAAGTTGCTGATACAACTATGTGCCTCATTTTAAATCTGTATCGGCGTACATATTGGCTAGCTAATATGGTTAGAGAAGGTAAAAAATTTCAAGGTCCAGAACAAGTTAGAGAAGCAGCTCAGGGATGTGCAAGAATTCGTGGTGATAGCCTTGGTATAGTTGGCTTAGGTCGTGTTGGAACAGCTGTAGCTCTTCGTGCCAAAGCTTTTGGTTTCAATGTGATATTCTATGATCCATATCTTCCAGATGGTATTGAAAAATCTTTAGGTCTCGCTAGAGTTTACACTTTACAAGATTTGCTGTTCCAAAGTGATTGTGTCTCTCTTCATTGTACTTTAAATGAGCATAATCACCATATATTTAATGATTTTACCATCAAGCAAATGCGACCAGGAGCATTTCTGGTGAATACTGCTCGTGGAGGTCTTCTTGATGAGAGTGCTCTAGCATCTGCATTAAAAGAAGGCCGAATCAGGGCAGCTGCCTTAGACGTCCATGAGAATGAGCCGTATAACGCCTTAGCTGGTCCGTTAAAAGATGCTCCTAACCTCATTTGTACACCACATGCTGCTTGGTACAGTGATGCTAGTTCAACAGAACTACGGGAAATGGCTGCACATGAAATTAGAAGGGCTCTTGTAGGTCGTATACCAGACTCTCTCAGAAATTGTGTTAACAAAGAATACTTTGTAAATAGTAGCTATGGTGAAATTAATGGAGCTAGCGGGTATAACTATAATCCAATGGTAACTCCTCATTCCACCACCATAGAACCCTTATCAACACCACCAGCCATTCTTAGACCTCATTCACAACCACACTCAACTCTTCAAGATACTCCTGATCATATTGTTCCAAAAATGGAGAACCCTGAAGTTCATTAATTTCCCTGCTTCCCTTTGCCGTGCCATGAAATCGCATCCCACCTGTTTCTGTGCTGCAAATCAAAGAGCTATTTTAAAAAGAGCAGCTGGTTTTTAAACCAATTCATAATTAATTTGAGGAAGCATTTTCCTAGCTATCCTCTGATGTCATTTATCAAAAGTGTCAGTTCTCATGGAATGGAGGTTTTCTTCAGTTAATGCGAATGTTTTTATAATAGATTTGTAAAAGAACTTTTTAAAGTAGAACATGCTGAGATTCAGCATTTCTAACAAGATTTTTCACTTAATACAGATTGTGTCAATCTTTCTGTGAAAAATGAAGTTTGAAATGATAAAATTTATGGACTGCAATCCGGTTACTTCTCTTTCCACTCATAACCAGTTTTCTGTGTAATCACCTCAAGATTGTGTTGATATGTGAAAAAGCTGCTTAAATCAGGGAATTAGTAATTTTCAATCTAATTAATCAGACTGTTGCCTCAAGTATAAACTTTTAAATAATTATCAAGTGGTATTGTTCGTAAGTAAATAACTTAAAATATTTACACACGCACATATTTATATGTATATATGTGATTTTTGTTATAAGATGCCTTTTATTACATTATGGGAAAAAAAAGATGGTTTTCTTAATTGCAAATCTTGTTAGCATCAAATATTAAAATAATGTAATATGAATTTTATCAGATCTCAGGCTGTGCGTGTCCAAATAAGAAATTTAACACATTACTATCCATTATTAAATACTCTCAAGACTTCTTGTATTTTATTTAGTAGTAAATGTATTAATTTGGTTGAGAAAAACTGGTTTGATTGCCTTTAGTTGTGCATCATTTAGTTTTGTAACTCTTGTCTTTAATGTTAATCTTTTGACCATTCTCGTCAGCCCTCAACATATCATAGTAGAATCATTCCATTCATCATAAAACTCTTAGTTATTGAAGCTTGGAGTCTCTTTTACTTTCTTGCATGAATCTGGAATTGTCTATTGATTGCCTTTGAATTACAGTAGAGTTCAGATTATCAAAACCTGTCTGGGTTTGATACCCAGTTCAGATAATTGGACAAATGACAAAGCAGGGTTTTCAACTTAATGCTTGTGTGCAGGCCCGCAAGTGATTGTATGAGTGGTATGAATCGCATAGCACAAATTTGCAGAAATATTGTGCTCGCATAAGTAGGAAGAAGTATATTATTGAAATGTATTGTAAAATGTACACCAGTAAATTTCAGAGAAAAAATTTACTATAGAATACATTGATAACTGAAATGGGCTGCCTATTCCTAAGAGACTGGGGGGTGGGAGGGGGGGATCACAATTCTGTGAAGG
This sequence comes from Maratus speciosus, assembly GCA_963932465.1. Lineage (NCBI taxonomy): Eukaryota > Metazoa > Arthropoda > Arachnida > Araneae > Salticidae > Maratus > Maratus speciosus. Next base: position 444,465,836 of record OZ010790.1, on the reverse strand, counting down.
TTGTATTACTTAACATTTTAGTTAATCAGTGCTCTACTGTACTAGGAAATGACAGATTCATTGTCTTAAAAAATCATGCTTTTAGTAACTAATATTAATACTCAATGATATTATGTAAAATTGCTTGTAATGTTTTTAGTATATGTGTATTTCAAAGTTCTGTTATATCTTCAAAGACATTTTGGGAGAGAGAGTATGCAGCAGTTCAAAAACTGCATTTTACCAACAAAGTAGCTCCTCATTATATTGCATATATCGGGAGATATGAAAAAAAACCTGCTAAAACCAAGAGTATTAAAATAATTAAGAAAGATAACATACAAGTAAATGTTTTATATTTGTCTTCAAGATGTTTTTATGCATATTAATCTTAATAAAATTAGACACCCCTGCTTATTGTAATAAAATGTAAAAAATATAATTAAAAAATGGCTTTTAAAGCAGAACTTTTTGATAGTCTATAAAACAAATATATCGGAGCGGGCGATATAATAGGAGACTACTGGCATAAATCATACTAAGCAATGTGCTCCAATGTATTTATATTTTTATGTTTTTGTGTATATTAGACTTCTGAGCTGATAATCAAACTCTACTCTTATAAAACATCTCTACAAGAAAATGTAAGGAATGTGTTAGTAATATAAAACCCCCAAGAGACCTATGGTCTCTTAAGCCAATTTTAGCTGAAACAATGTTTAATTAGGAAATTAATAATGTAAAATTAGTGTTTTTTACTTATGGAACATCAAAATTAAATTCATAAGTTATTTAAAATATATGTATATAATATACATTCATAATATGGCCTAACTGCATTTGGTCAAAATTACTTGTGATACTGATTTGAATGGGTGTTGAGCAGCATTATAGCATTTTCAACTAAGTTTTTGTTGTCTGTCTGATCTATATTTAATAAAATAAACAACCACATATTTGTGAGAATGTGTTTTTATATGAGTGCTTGAGAGATGGGAGGGGGGCGGGATTCATTATTCAAGTATTTGATTTCTCTCGTCAAACATAACTTATTTTCCTATGTGGTTCTTTTTTGTTAAAAAAAAATATTTGTCTTCCAGTTTGCAAATAACCACATGTTTGTCAGAGCTCTGAATAGAAAAGGGAAATTTATGTATTTCTAACTAAGTGCAGATACTGAGCCAAGATGTTATGAGTGCATGTTGTATATTTCTATAATTGCATAAATTTAATCAGTTTCTATCTGCAAAACAGCACAATATTTCATAATTGCCCTAATTAAACATAATTTGTTGTATTACTTATGTATTTCTATACAGAATAAAATTTCTTTATTCAGCTGTTTTATGATAATAGAATTTGATTCTTAGCTCTTAATCTATATTTTTTACATAGATTTATGACAGGGGTGATTGGGATTATGGTATGTAACCAGTACAGTTTTTTAATTTCTATTTTAGAATTAAAATTTTAGTTTTTTCTAGTGAAATATTCGTCTGTAGATACTGTGTTTTCAAAATTTAATTCCAGTTTCATGTCTTTGGAAAGATTAGAAAGTCGAAAGTCAAAAATATAAACATTCAATAAAAAAATTTCTGGGTGAGGTTGTTGAATGTGTTTATGCTTATTAAATCCCATTTTTAAGCATCTTAATGCAATTCATTAGTAGTTTTAGTGTGTAAGCAAAATGTAAATTATTTGTAAAGTATGTATTTTTATATGTATAGCTTGATTTAAAGAATTTTTTTACGATAAATAAGGTAGTATAATGGAAATTCAGCATTCATACAAAAATGAGCAGTGCTGCCAACTTTCTTTTTCTTTTCTCCAATCAAATAAACATATTTTGAACTAAATTTTTACTTGTTAAATGAAATCAAATTACCACTGAGGAACACAAAACATGTTCTTAAATAAATTTTGTGGTTCAAAAGATGTACAACTTGGGTTTAAAAAAAAAAAAGTTGGCAGCTATGTATTAAATTTTTTGTGTGATACAAACTCTCAATCACCCCTGAAATACTGTAAATATTTGCATAGGCTTACAAATTCCTTTTAATCATGAGTGATGGTAACATTACTAAAGCATACTTGCCAACATGTATGGTTTGGCTATACTGTATCTGGAATTCTAATTTATACTGGTAAACATAAACAGTCAGTGCTTTCATGCAATATTTTGTCATCAATTTAGTTATTGCATTAAAGTATATTCGAATGTAAATACAGAAAACGATACTCTAAAACAAACAATTTCACTTATTTAATGCTTTGTGCAACTGCCTCCTCTTAAAAAGTCACCTGATGTTTTTTTTTTTTTTTTTTTTTTTTTTTTTTTTAATTTACACTATTTTCCTGAATTCTTCTGTAAATAATCTAAAAAAATTCTTTAATCCATTTGCATCATTAGCACATATATGCATTAATTCAAGAATTTGTTTTATCCAGAAATTCTGAATAGCAATTTTTTTTTTTAGTGACATTTTCTGATTAAAGCCTAGTAAAGTAAAAATTCTTTTGGAATTTTTGGTATGGAGTCAGAATTTCTGAATGAAAAAGAAATTACTGAAATACACACTAATGATGCAACTTAAAGGTTGAACAAAATGGTCTAATAGACCTGAAAACATACATTTTAAATTAATATCCAATGGCTGGTAAACTTTTGTTTTTCTCTAAAGTTTCTTAGCTACTTTTTTCATAATCTTAATTCTTGTTGAATTAAATACATTAAAATGTCTTATAGATTACAACAGCTAGCAGAGCTTTTGCTGAAACTGGTCAATTAAAATGTGGGATATTTGAATTTTAAAAATGGAAGGGGGAACTGTTTAAAAAGTGGAGTACTTAAAAAAAAAATTAAGAAAGTGGCTGGTTGCTTGCTTTATTTAATCATCCCATTTTTTATGTTTAGTCGCCATATGGCAATTAATGATTAGATATTTTCATGTCTAAGGTCTAAATATTGTTTTAACCCATAAGTCATGTTTTCAATCTTTGTCCATTATGAAATATGTGAATAGGATTCTCTGGGAACCAACAACAAAGATTATAGGTTAAAGCTCATTTTTTTTTTAAATTTGTTTAGTTCATGGAAAATGCTCACACCTGTCTCCCTCATTCCTTTCATACTCATGTCTTGAATTCGATGTAGCTTATTTTATTGAATGGTATATATATATTTTTTTATTTTTGGAAGGCCACTTAATTCTAATGAATATTTTTTATTAACTTGTGTATGAGAAACTATGTTTTCATACTACTCTCATTGTGTAAATTATATTTAATGCTGCATGTTGACAGGTATGCTAAAGGTGTCTACAAGCTATAGTTTGCAATAATAATAGCAATATATTGTTATCTGTGATGCATATGTATCTTAGAACTTAATGTCATGGCATAGCTGCCAACTTCTGGTTTTTCCCAAGTCAAATACATATTTTGGAACAGAAATTTTACTTTAATAAATGAAATCAAATAACTACCACATACAAAATTTTTTGGTTCAAAACATGTTTAACTTGGTTGGGGGTGGAGAGGAATCAGAAGTTGGCAACTATGTAATGATGTTTTTGCAAAAAAATTATGCTTTCTGAGTATTAAAGTCTCATGTTATATTTGGACAGGGTTCCCACGGTCCTTTAAAATCTTTAACAACTTTTCTGTTCATTTTAAGAGTTTTAACCCTTTGGGGACAAGCATCGCATATACGTGCCACATAAGGTGATCAGAATCCTTGATTGTTCCTACCAGTTGTAATTTTTTCCGTATTTAATCCGTGCATTTTCCTGATTAAATTGCAAAATTTTCTGTTTTGAAAAACCAATGATAAAAGATTAAAAATTCTGTAAATGACGCTCGTCGCAAAGGGGTTAAATGTACTTGGTTAATAGTCCTTGAATACTGCTTATTTCTCTTGAATCTAAATTGAGATTTATTGTTTAATTTTATGTAAAAGGTAGCTATATGAACAACACATGTGATTATTTGTAATAGAAAGCTTTAGTAAATCATGTATCATAGTGTTGTTGTCATATTTTCTTATTAAAATATAATTCACAGAAAAATACTTTTATCTTGATTTAAAAAAAAAAAAGTGTAGTGTATATTCTTAAATAATGAATATATGGTCCTTTATAAAAATAAGCATTTTTTATTGGTCTTATTAGTAGATTTTAAACTACAATTTTTAATCCATGTTTTTTGCAATGTAGATTAATTTAGTTAAAGATTTTTATATATATATATATATATTGAAAAATAAGTAGGAACCTTGTTCAAAAGTTCTGGATTTTTCAAACACGTAATTTATCGTTGATAATTCCATAGTCATTTTGTGATGATGAAGAAAGGTGGGGTAATATCTTTTTAGAAAGTTGGTGCATATCGACACCAACGAAACTTTACCAACAAATTAATAAAACAAGGACATTTGTACTATTTTTCATATTTTGAAATTGGTTTTAGGGGAAAAAGTAATAAAAGTTTAAAGCTTGTATATAAACAGTTTATTGCAATTTTATATTTATAAACTTGTGCACTCTTTACATTATATGCATTGTTATACTTCGTATCCTGTCTTAATGGTATCATGGTGAAACAGAAAAATATAAACTTGTCTTGAGAAATTTGATTTTTCACTTGAGTTCAAAACAGATGTTTCTTTCCCTTTTTTTTCTTCTTTCCCTGAAATCATTTTACTGAACTTTAAAATGCTGACTTATTCATGCTGTTTCTGCTTTTCTGTGTGTTGATTTTTCTGCATAATGTATTTACTAAAAGCCATAATATCAAACTTTTTTTTAATATGAAGTCTTGAAAAAAAAAAAGTTTTTTGCACATGCTATTAACCGTTATATTCCAAACAACACTACTACTTAGCATAGATGTCTGGTAGCTTGGTGATTAGTGCATTATCTGCCGCAATACAGGTCAGGGATTTGCCTCTGAATATGACATGTTTTTCTTCCCTTTGGGGTTAATAAAATAAGTGGTACTTGTGAACTAAATACTTTGGGGATTCCACATCAGGCTGACCACTTAATTGGGACATTTATTTTATACAGGGGCCCACTCTCAACGGTGTCTAATGGCTAATTCCTAAACTGTTAATAGACATATAGTTCAAATTACAAAAATGTTTTAAATGAGATAAAGAAATATTTTAAAAGCGTTTGGGTCAATTAAAAACATTTCTTAATTATAGGGTCCTCCAGTCCTATAAGTTATTTAGTAAAAAATTTCCTATTACACTGACAACTGAGATCAAAAAGAAAAAGGCATGACTTTTACCACTTTTCTGCATCTGAACACAAATGAGTTCAGCCATGCTTTGTGGGGTCATATACCAAGTGCTTAAAGTAATCAAAGAATTTATTTCATGTGTATCTGCACTTTGAACAAAATTGTACAAGTATTAAGATTGAGTTAACTTTTATTAAGTTTCAGATTGGCTAAAATAATTCTATTTCAACATATCTTTTATTTTGTAAGGATACGTTTTTATTTAACTTTAACTCGCTTTCAAATATCCGATCGAGATTAAATTTTACATACTGACGTAAATCCGATGACAATCTAATATTATAATTTTCGTTGGTTACCATTTATACTTATTTTACAGGATAACTCAAATTTCTGATATATTACCACTAAGAAGTTTAAGAAAAGGTTTTAGTTTAGATAACACAAGACTGCAGTGGTTGTGCTTTTTAACTTTTATGTATTTTTTAGCACTGAATCAGAAAATTACCTTAATTTTTAACTATCATGTCAGGATTTTTTGTAAATTGTCAAAGTTAAAAAAAAAAATAGTAAAAATCGGATACTGTAAAATAGAGGTGATGACTGTGTTTTATAACTTTTGATAATTGATTTTTATGTACTTTTTAGCACTGAATCTGAAAATGACCTTTTTTTAACCATCATGTTGGAATTTTTTGGAAAACCTTAAATGTCAATAAAAAAAAAAAAATCCCTGCCGGCCCGGCCTACAGGCGGAGGTAGATTTCGAAGTTAAGTATACTAATTTCACAAACAAAAACCAAATCATGATTAGAGATAAACTCACTTTAAACATTTTATCTGGCCGCTTTTGACGAGTTTTTATTTCATTTTTATATAATAACTGGTTTTTATCAGAATCATGTTAGGGCGGTATTCAAAAAAATACATTTCCATGCTCAACAACTCGAAATTTTCTGGCATAACTCCAGATTCATTTTTAATAGGAAAAACATGAAACTTGTTGACGTGATTTTTAAAGAGATTTATAAGCGACCTGTTTTTTTAATTTTCGTTCAATTAATTAAAACTTGATACATAAACAATTATTTTCTCAGTAAGACAATATTTTTCGTTTCTAACACAATCGCTTCGGGAAATTCCGTTCAAAATGCCCACTTTGACATCATTTTTTGAAATATATTCTGCCTCTGTCAAAAAATCGATCATTACGATACATTATATAGTTTCTGAATAAGCAAATCTACCAATTGGATGCGTTTGAGAGCAAAAATGAATTTAAAAATAAGCCAGAAAATAAGCAGTTTGGATTTGAATACACCCTTACTAAGATGAGTTTTTTCTTCAACCGCTATGTATTTTTAATTTGTTTTTGCTGTAAGAATTGGTCCTATCCAAAACTTGTCTATATAGATGTTGTAGACAATATTAAGAAGATATATGATAAATTCATGGGGATTTTATATCTTGTGAATTGACGGAGTTATGAAAATTTTTCTTCTTCAACCCCCCTTTTTTGTTTTAGTTTTTAATTTTTTTTGCGGTACGAATTGGTCCTATCAAAAACTTGTGAATATAAAAGTTGTAGATAATGTTAAGGAGATTCAGGATAAAATTAATTGGATTTTGACATCTTGAGAATTGACGAAGTTATGAATTTTTTTCTCCCAAAAACCCTATTTTTTGCGCCCCTTGAGCCCATTTTTAACTTTATCAAAAATCTGTGATACATAAATTTTTGGACCTATTTTTAGAAGTAATAAAAACTTTAAACTGACTCGATATGTACAAAATTTAAGTAGTTATGGGTTTTTTTCGGTTTTTACAAAACCCCTCCCTATTTCCATCCCCTTGGTCCGATTTAGCCCATTAACGAACTCGATCGAGATTTTATGCCCTTTGATTTTATGTATCAGTTTGGAAGAGATTGGTGCAGAATTGTGGAAGTTATCGTGCCCTTAAGAAAGTGATATATATAGATACATACATACATACATAGACAGATATATATATATAAAAAGTTTTTTACTGAGGGTGGTTTTGGTCTCTGGGGGTCATGATCGGTGTAGATCTGCAAAAAATTTTCAGAAATTCCAACATAGGAACGACGCCGATAGGTAGTATTTCATACGAAATCTACCTAAAAGTTAAAATATAGTGAAAATCTGATACTATAAAACAGATGTAAAACTTTTTCATTTAATTCAATAATTTATTCAATTTTTTGGCTTATACTAGGATTCTTACAGCTAAACAGCTGAGGGTTCCGATGAGGTGAGGGAGGAGGTTCAATTTTAACTTTGAAACTTAACAATTTGCAAAAAATTGTGACCTGATCGTGATGGTTAAAAAGGAGTCATTTTCGGATTCAGTGATAAAAAAAAAATAGATATTATAAATCAATTATCAAAAGTTAAAAACACAACAATCACATCTATTTTATAGTATCAAATGTGTGCTATTTTTTCTTTTTTACGATTTGCAAAAAAATCTTTACGTGATGGTAAAAATTGAAAGTGAATTTCTGATTCAGGAGTACAGGATAATTGTGAATGACCCCTGCAGGAAAAAATATGTTCCAACTTTAAACAGATATTACTCGGTGAATTTTAATCGCAGAATAACGGGACTTTTTTGCCTTACTTGTCAGTGTAACAGGAAAATTTTACTAAATATAACTTATAGGACACTGTATAGGACTGTATAAAAATTAATTTTTTTTTTTTTTTCAGAAATGTTTTTATTGACCCGAATCGCTTTTAATATACTTCTTTACCTCATTTAAATTAAAACATTTCTATAATTAGAACTATGTCTGTGACTAATGGTTTAGGAATTAGCCATTGGACACCGTTGAGAGTGGACACCATGTATAATGCACCACAGGCCATGATCCTTAATGAATTGTAGTGCCACAAAATTCAATGTTTTATGGCCATAGCACATGGAAATCATTTGTCTAACACTTCACCAAACACATTTTAGTCAGTAAAGTTTGCTTGGCCTTGCTGGAGGAGAGAAATTTGCTGTGTATTCTTGCTTAACCCAACTTTTCCCAATCACATTGGAAAAGTTATATATTCGTTCAGCGCTCAATCAACTGAACTAATAGGAACAAAGTTAGGAAGGTAGGATTTCAGAAACAAAACACCCACAGAGATATGCATGTGAACTTATCAAGTAACCCTGCCCATTCAACAGACGATAGATAACCAACCCTACAAAAAGTTTAAAGAATCTGTTTATCTTCTCCCGTCATATATATCCATTAGTTAGGTGGCATATGAGTCATGCAATTTTACACAAATTCATTTGTTGATTAGTACCAGTAAAACCTCATTTTCATAACCTCCTTTATATATTAGTTGCATTCTGTCCTTGTAATATAGTGAAATCTTCGAAGGCCAGCCGCCTTCCTATCACAACCAAAAGTATAGATCAATTACCCCGCCTTTACCCATTAATTATGCTTTTTGCAATTAGTTAAGAACTTTTTTTTTCTTCCAGTGTATCTGTGTTTATATTCGAAAGTTTGTAAATGAAATAAATTTTTTTATTACAAAATAGTGTAATGCATTTTCATATAACTACTGGTTCATTATGCTTATGACAGGGTATTGTACATTTGTTATTGTTTTATTATGCAAATTTTGAGCCTATGTAGACAATGCTTTTTTTTTTTTTGCTTTTTGTTTACTTGACATATGTCTGTTGAATTTCCATATGTTCAGTTTTAATTTCATTCGACAACATTTTTCATGCTTCTTTTAAAAGTCTTCTTCTGAATTGCCAAAATGTGAGCTTGAGTACATAAAAATGTTACCAGCAAAAATTATTTGAGATTTTTGTTTTTTTTGGCCAGCATTATGAAAATCAAGAGAATGAGGTGTTACATATTCATACTTGTGAAGTTTTTATTTATCATATATGTTTTGGTGTTGAAAGCGGCTTTTAAATTTTTTTTTTTTTTTTTTGTATGATTTTGGCATTGTTCATCAATACTTATTGTTTGTATTTCTGTTTCCAGTGATGTGTAGTGACTTTTAAAAATGGAAAATTAAATCTAAGATGTTTTACATGTCATATTAATAATAAAACATTTTAGAAGAACTGGTACTTTTAACTTGTTGATTAGTAGTTATTGACTCATTGACTTTTTAGCGTTCTTTTGTCATGCTATGGGGCGAGAAAAAATATGTGCAAAACTTAATCTTGCTTTGCAATAGAACTTTATATTGGTGATTTTAAAAGGCTTATGAACACAAATTAGTTTTTTATTATTGCTGCACTGATTAATGCAGAAGGGGTTTCTCAACTATGTCTTCAGAGCCTTTATAAATTTATCTATAAATGTCAGTATGCCCCCAAGAAGGACACATTCAGTAACTTTAAAAATAATTCACACTTTTGTTATTTATAAAACAGTACAGTACTGCCGTCTATTAATGTGAAAAGCTAGACCAAACATTACTCAGTTTTAACTCTGTTCTATTTAGCTGTCGAACAAAAAAGTTTTCTTGAATTGAGTATGTTTTACAGCTCCAGACAATGCAGTATCTATTGACTAAAATTTGAGCTATTTCTAAAATTTACACTACACAAAAATTTTAAGCTACATTAATGATTTATTTAATCTAATCTTCCTATTTATTTTTAATGAATAGTTGGATTTTAAAGTTTGTATTCTCCTTTTTTGACAACTTCTATATTTTAAACTTATTAGTAAAGTACAACAAGTATTGGTTTCAATGAAAAGAAAGTGAAAGTTTGACACCCTTTTCATTCTTTAAATACTTAAAATTAAAAAAAAAAAAAAAAAAAAAAAAAAGCTTTGTTACCCTTTGCGTTTGAAATATTTTGTGCGGCTTATCTCTTCAGCATACTGTAAAACCTTCCAAGATGGAATCGCAAAAGATTTAATAAATTTAATCTTAGATAAGTTCCTTCATTTAAAATATTATCTTATTTCATATGTAATGTAATAAAGAACTAAACTAAATGTTATGTGAAAAATTTATGATATTTAATTGATTTACAACATTAAAAATCCACGCACATTTTTACAAGTTGTTTTCATAAGAATAAGTTGTATGTAAAGTTTGATATGATTTTTCAGGTTTTGTATGATGCCTTAATTTAATTGCTGAGTTAGTGCGGCACATATTTTTTGGTAATTCCCATTCAATTCTTTAAGTAATCGTGGCCTGTGCCATTCTATGAATAACTGTGCATTTTTCAAAATGTCCTGTACGTTTTTTTAGGAGGTGGAGTGGGTCAATATTTTAACTATTCTTCTATTTCAGAAATCATGTAATAATTTTTATTTAAATTTCTAGAATAATAGTAATTTGACAATCCTGTCTTCATCCCCCCCCCCCCCCCCCAAAAAAAAAAAAAAAAAAAAATTTAAAGCCTTAAAATTAACGTCTCTCTTGCTCACAAACATCTTATTTTCTGCTCCGCTTGCATGTTTTGACATTTTGTTAAAACTCCGAAAACAGTTTCATCATGATTTTTAAAATATCGTTAAAATATTTTACTTTATCAGTACATTCCAGATTTTTATGTTAATGGATATATATCCAATATTTATTTTCAAAATACAATGATGTAGTGTTGACTCTAAGCCACTTTAGCAGGGCGCAGCACCCGGCGGCCCTTTTTATTTCTTTTTTGCACCCGGCCGTCCTTTTAAACCCTTCCGATGCGCCAGGCATCCCTTTTTAACACTTCCTATGATCCCCGTTGTAATTCAATTGATCCCGGGAAAATATCGCAAATTCTAGGGACTCTAAACAAACCAGTTCAAAATATTTTTTGTGAACAAGGTACAAGAGAGCCCTTTTTGAAAAAAAGTGCCCTTTTTTAGAATAGTGTTCCGTTTTTGAAAAATGTACCCTTTTTTTAGAATAGTGTTCCCTTTTTGAAAAATTTCCACCTGGCGGCCCTTTTTTTTCTAGAGTCAACACGATGGACTTTTTCAGCCAAAACAAGTGTAAACGATTTTTTTTTTTTCAACTTTCATTCACTGTGTCGTTATAGAAAAAGAACTTAGCTCTGGCAATGACCTTTTTTATTCGGGGGGGGGGGGAATATGCTTTACGTTTGAAGTTGAATTTTTAAATGTAGAACCAATACTTATGTGGGACAGTATTTACTTTAGAACAGTTATTTACAGCTTTATTAGAATCATTTCTGAATTTGGTTTAGCTCAGTTTAAACGCCACAGTAGGTTAGGGAATGGAGGGGAGGGGGGGCTTACATTTATATTCAATTTTTTTTTTTAAATAAAAACAAATTATTTTGTATAAAACATAATTTTCTTGATACTTCATACTAAATCCTATAATTTATTTTTTGTGATTGGAAAAATCAAATTGTGTCTGTTTTCAGTTAATTAATCTTCAATTTTGTCTTGTAAGTTTAATTTTTCGACACTGGTTATTTTTTGTTTGCTTCACAGAGAAATCTGTGGAAGCCATCAGAAAAATTTTTCACCGTTTTGAGTTGGGAAAATTCTGTTTTCAGACTATTAGTAATGGCATTTAAAAATTCCCATACAGAATACTTATTTAAGATGCTGCAATTCGTTATTGATTACTATATTAGTACTGATTACTATATTATTACATAAGAGCAAATCACATTACCTTTCAATGATGCAAAGCATGTAAAAATGCTGATTTGAGGATGAGTCCAGTGAGCATTCTGGATCTCATTTTGAGAGACAGCACTATTGTTCCCGGCAAAGACCACTTGCATTATTGCTTCAGTGTCTCCCACATTATTTTTCGCGTCTTCAAAGTAACTGGATTGAGTTACAGTTATGTAAAGAATATTAATAATAGACTTTCATTTTCTTGAAAATCTATCAAAAGTTAAAGTAAATTGCCACCAACTCACAATTTGCTAAAATAATTCAAATATATATTTTTTATGATTTATCTTTTTTTTAAAGCCACATTTGTCTTAATATGTTTAGAAACAATAATGATTCAACCTTACACTTCATTTAAGAAACATTTAAATATATTTCTAAACAATTTAAAATAGTGTCATAACCTGTCACAAGGATTTTGTCACACCCGTCACGCTAAAATTCCACACAAAATAAAAATTTAATGAATTTTTAATATTTCATATTTATTCAGACTTATAATAATTAGACTTTCAGAAAGTTTCATGTATTTTTGAGAAAAAATGAATTTTGTATAATAACTTGAGCATCTTTTTTGTGACGGGTGTGACAGAGAGACAGTATAAATGTATTTGTATTAAAAATCGGGTCTTTTAAATTATTTTGAAAAATTAAGTGTTTCAAAAGGTAAACAAAGGTCACAAATAGTAATATATGCACATAGAGTGAAAATGCTGCTGTTTTAAATATTGCATCTGGTGGAATGAAGATACCTTATTTTAAGTCTTGAAATTTTTCTAACTTTGACCCTAGATAAACCATAAAAGAATAAGTTTTACAGCTTAGTTCTCTGTAATTTCATATGTGTCATATTTTTACCTTTAATTTGATATATTACTTGTAATAATAAAAGAAGTTTGAAATTTCAACCCTCATGTCCACTTTTTCTTTTAGCCCAAAGGCTAAAATGCTTATTAACCACTTACCTGATATGTGTTTTTTTCTTTTATAAAATTTCATTTTTTCTTTATAGTTACCAAATCTTCAAAACTCGGTATAATTTTTCCAGAGCAATTAATTTTTAATTGAAACTTTTAACTTGTGAATAATGGCAATGAATACAAATTTTAGTAATACAAAGAGCACGGATAAGTACAGAAAAAGTTTTAACTGTTAGAAAATGGCATTAAAATAAGCAGATTATGTTGATTTTAATTATATTTTGATAATTTATTTAAATATTTACAATTGTTTGAAATATTTAAATACGAATTTGCCTCCTTTTCTTTTTTTTTTTTTTTTTTTTTTTTTTTTTTGCCACATTTTTAGATAAATTGAAATTTTGATAACTGTTCAATAATTTAAGCTTTTTAATGTATGGTTTTTAAATTTCAAAAAATGACATCAGGAGTACATTTTCATACATATAGATCATAATTTTTCATTTGCCTTCCAAAATTTATTTTAGAAATACGCTAATTTCTTAAGATTTTTTTTTTTTTTTTTAAATACCGTTATACTACTATATACTTTTTAAGTATTTTTTTTTAAACGCTTTCATGTTTTACATAAATAGGCACATTTGTACATGATTCATTAAGTGGAAGTTTTTTTTTGTGTGTGTGAACAAAGATTAGTTCATACGTAATTTAAGTTTCGCAATATTTTGTCAGGCACCTATTGCACCTGTGAAAAAATATATGTACACTATATGGTCATTAATGATCGGACACTTTCAATTTTAGACATTTTGTCGAATATTTAAAGATGTATTTGTCGGATTTTTCTGGAACTTCAGGATTATGAAGAATATGTTTGACTTTATCAACGGCGGTTTGATCAAAAGGACAATTAGGGGGGAGGGGTCAACAAAAAATCAAAGTAAAAGGATGTTTGGGATCACCCTGTAAAATATAAGACATGAAACGATCCATCTCTATAGCTTACGTATCTATGGATATTGTACACTATATCTATCCATTTGTGGAAGAATAGAACGTATATTCATGGAGATATATCGATTATTAACACTTTCCAACAAAGTTGAAAAGTGTTTGACTTCGGTTAGTCTGTCCGCACTCTAACTCTCGTAAATATACTCGGATCGTTCTGAAATTTTTGGATGTTAGTAACCTCTACCATAGCACGAACCCTATTTCAAATGAAGTTTGTAGCACGTTTAGTTAATTTACAGAGACAGTCAAAAGTTTTCCGTTACATTACGGCCTATGGGAAAAAATCGTTTAAAATGAATTTTAATGATGAGTGCACTAAAATATGCATTCTGTAGAATATGCGCAAGGAATAGTTATTATTCATTTACAGGGCCACACAAAAGGATTCCGTTACATAATGATATAGGGGTGAAGGGAATTTTTTCCGACATATTTCAATTATGTTATTTCATGTATAATATGAAGTGCATAGCATTATTTACAGGGACACACAAAAGATTTCATATACTATATCGTATCCGAAGTACTGTACATTAGCAATGATTGCTGGAAATGCATTTTTAATTATGGTCTGTGCTTTTATGTTTCGCTATATGTATGCATTGTATATGGTGTGTATAAATGGTCTAATTGATATACAGGGCTACACAAAAGAATTCGTAATGGTTACTGGGTATGATTGCAAATTGCTTAAAAGCGGTTTTTAAATGAGTTATGCATTTTTACGCTGAACTTAATTTAGTTTACTAAGAAATGTATAATGTGTAAGAATATGCATAAAATGATATACAGGGTCACGCAAAGAATTAGATACATGTAATAAATGATAATTTCTGGAAATGTGATTCCAGTTGATTTAAGAGTGTTTTACTTTGAATTAAACTTTAGATAAATAGTGGCGTGTAATAAAGGTACTAGGTTAACTACAGGGTTGTACAAAAGTATACAAGTATGTTTTCTTGCTAAACTAAATTTCTCCATTATATAATATCGATATCAACCTACAGATCAAATATAGGGCTGTTCAAAAGAATTGGAATACATATTTGCTATGGAAGGTAACTGCTGAAATCAGTTTTTCAATTATGCGTTTTCTAAAATGTTTCCCTAATTAACGAAGTTTTGTTAAAGCATTCAGGAAGTGTTGGAAAGTGTTTCATAATCTATGCTTAACGCATGATTTTTTTTTACTTTGCATGTTTTATTTATATCAAGCAGGGTTTTTTTTTTAACCAAATTTAACGCCAGTTTCAGAAAATTTGACAAAATGTAGTAGAACTAATATAATGTAAATATATTAAATATTTGATGAAATATATGCGCATGCGCGCGCAATAAAGTTTTTTTTTTTTTCATGATTTGTTACTCAACTCCATGGAGCAACTCGTAAAAAAAAAAAAAAGGCCAGTCAAATTTCGTGAAAATTCAGAAAGATATCGGCAATAGACTGAGCTGATTTTTAGTTCTCTAAAAACAGCTAAATGATAAGGGGTTTTCCATAAATTGTCGTTTTTAATTTTGACTTTTTCTAATTTTAATTTTTCATTGATGATTTAGTTCGTCTTGGGAAATCATCAGAACGAGCCTATTCCAAGAAAAAAAAAGAAGTAACAAAATCTAAGCATTTCTTCTAAATCTACTCGTTGACATTCATTAAGTACAAACTTCTTTGCTAAAAAGTCAGATAATAGATGACAATTTGTGGAAAATCCCATATCATTCAGCAGCTTTTAGAGAGCAACTGAAAATTCGTTCACTATATTGCCGAAATCTTTCTGAATTTTTCAGATATATCACTGCCTTTTTGAGTTGCTTCATGGAGTTGACTCTCAAATCTTGATAAAAAAAATATTTCATTCAACTGCTCATATTTCATCAAATATTTAATATATTTACATTCCAATTACACCATATTATTTCTACTACATTTTGTCCAGGGATGCAAGACCTGCGCCAAGCTGCTACAAAACAGCTATTTCTTTTCATTTTGCGCCAAAACGTACTTGGTGCCAAAATGAAATTTAGCACGATTTCGTCGATTCAAGAAACAACAACAAACAAAATTTCTAGGCAGCTAATTTCCAGGAAACCGCGGTCAAAATATTTCTAAAAACACGCGATGTTTGTCAAATGGTCGCGAAAAAAAACGCGAGTACAATGAATTCAATTTCAAAGGATCGCTAATTTCGTCAAAAAACGCGATTTCGTTAAAAGATCGGGAAAACACGTAAATTTTGTCGAAAGATCGCGAATTTCGCCAAAGGATCGCGAGATAAACGTGAATTTTGCCGAATGATAGTTAATTTTGTCAAAAAACGAACAAAACACGGTCAAAAGATCGTGAAAAAAACGGTAATTTTGTTAAAAGATGGCGAAACAACGCAAATTTTCATCAAAAGGTCGAAAAAACCCGCGAATTTCGTCAAAGGATCGGGGAATAGCCGTGAATTTGTAAAAAAAATAGCTAACTTCGCCAAAAAAACGAACAAAACACACACTGTGAAAAAACTCGTCAAAAGATCTAAAAAAAACGCGAATTTTGTCAAAGGATCGCGAATTTCTTTAAAAGATAGCGAAAAAACCCCGCAAATTTCATCAAGATTACGAAAAACACGCTAATTACGTCAAAAGATAGCTAATAACACGCTGATTTCAACAGAAAAAAAAAAGCGAATTTTGTCAAAAGATTGCGAAATACGCAAATTTCGTCGGAAGATTGCGAAATACGCAAATTTCGTCGGAAGATCGCGAAATACAAATTTCGTCAAGAGATCGCGAGAAATACGCAAATTTCGTCAAGAGATCGCGAAAAATACGCAAATTTCCTCGAGAAATACGCAAATTTCGTCAAGAGATCGCGAGAAATACGCAAATTTCGTCAAGAGATCGCGAGAAATACGCAAATTTCGTCAAGAGATCGCGAGAAATACGCAAATTTCGTCAAGAAATCGCGAGAAATACACGTGAATTTCGTCAGGAGATCGCGAGAAATACGTGAATTTCGTCAAATCGTAAGAATTACACGTGAATTGTCAAAAAATCACCAATTACTTCAAAAAAAAAAACGAACAAAACGGGGTCAAAAGATCGTGAATTTCGTTAAAAGGTCCTAAAAAAACCGCAAATTTTGTCAAAAGATTTAAAAAAACACGCTAATTTCGTCAAAAGATAGCGAAGAGCACACTGATTTCAACAAAGGATCGCGAGAAATACACGAATTTAATCAAAAGGTCGCGAAAAATACGCTAATTTATTATTAGCATTAGAATTTCAATCTGCTCCAAAAACAGCTTTTATTGCTACAAAATTAATTTTTGCTGCTACAAAATGACTTTAATGCACTTTCATCCTTGCATTTTGTCGAATTTTCTACAGGGCCTCTCTAAATTGTCCTTTTGATCAAACCGCCCGCCGTTGATAAATATGAAGTCGAATATATTCTTCATTCATAATCCTGAAGTTCCACAAAAATCCCACAAATATATCTTTAAATATTCGACAAAATGTCTAAAATTGAAAGTGTCCTATCATTAATGGCCCTATATTGTATATATACAAGGTAATTCATAATGAATGGAACAAAAAGAAAACATGATTGTGAACGTTGTAATTAATATATTTAGAAAATTCAAATTTACCTGAAAACTACATTTATATTCAAGTTTCTACAGGTGTTCAATATGTGCCCCTCCGGTGACACGACAAATGTCTACACGGTAATCAAGCTCCTGCCACACTCGTGATAGCATATCCCCTGTGATGGAGTTCAACACTGCAGTTATCCGCTGCTTCAGTTCCTCTAAGTCCTGAGGAAGTGAAGGCACAAACACCTTGTCTTTAACGAAACCCCAGAGAAAAAAATCATCACAGGACGTTCACGAATTCTTTCAACCACTTCGGGTTTTGTTTCTTTTCGTCCTGGGCTTTTGTTCTTGCATAAGCAGCCGGTATCCTGGAACTGCTTCATCCACCTGCTTATGTTATGCCGATGCGGTGGTTGTTTACGAAATTTCGTGCGAAAATGTCTTTGCACAACAGTTACCGAGGAGGTTTTGGCATATTCGAAAACGCAGTACGCTTTTTCCTGCATGGACGACATTTTGTTTAACAGCGCCTCTAGCGGCGAGTTCGTCATTCGATGATTTTTCCCTGTTGCCAAATAAAACTTGTATAATTGTAGTTGCAGAATAAATTTGTTTCGGCTGAATAAATCCATTACGGCAGTCACACTGCGCTGTTCTTTTTGGCCCATTCATTATGAATCACCCTGTATTGCATTGACGCAAAATAGCGTAATTTTCACAGGCCAAAGTATATAAGTTTGTTCTTTTCCTCTACAATCTTCCATAATTCTGATCTCGCTAAAATTTAATAAATACATTAAGTTTTCAAAAATTGTCAGATGGGATAGCAGATATATTTAGATATCTAAATCTATATTTGAAAATAATGTACCAGATAATCCCCCACACACCCACACCCAAATAGGAGTTTATTCCTGCCAAATTTAAAATCTTCCATAATCTTTAATTACAATACAACAATCTGTATGACAATGTTTATCGCTGTTAACAATATTTCTTTAACACGAAAACAAATTAAATCTATATCCATGAACGTTACAAACGTAAAAGACAACAGTATGGAGTAAATTTACTCAAAACATTTAATCTTGGAGAAAGCGCATGAAATTTTAAGCATGTAAAAGAAATTTAAATGATCTTATATATAAAAGCATAAATATGCAAATCGGGATCATCAGAAGTGTTGTTGTCTACTATAACATGTGATGCAGATTATTAATTGTATGTGTGGAGTGAATGTTTTTGCTTAATGTATTGATTATTCCGAAAAATTTACGTGAACGAAATCACGGATAACAGCCAGTAAAAAATATGTAAGAAAACTGCCTTATTGGCAGATATGATTTACGCTCCTGAGTATTCCTGCGATTAGTAACTACTTTTTTAAAAATCTATAACGGACAAAAAAAAGTGTGCAGTGCAGTACGCCTGAGATTAGTGGTGGGGATCGATTATTTAGAGTGTATATTTCGACCCTCCCGGCGCGTAGATGAAGTCCGTTGATGAGGCATTTCTTTTTTCAATCTCTATATAATTTTTACTTTCTTCTATCTTCAATAGAAGAAAGTATTGTAATCGAAATTTTTTTCGACTTCCGGTTTTCGACGGATTTGCATGTTTTAGGGGTCAGAGATTCCAAAAAAACATGTTTATAGAAAATGTCTGTGTGTCCGTCTGTCTGTCGCCATTGCACCATCAAAAAGTGTATGAAGTTATGTATAGAATTAAACCAGAATTTTATTAAGTTTTTGGCTATGGCAAGCAGGTCCTCCCGGAATTTGGAAAAAATTCGCCGGTTGGGGGCGCTGATATAACAATTTTTGTGCGATTTTGAATATTGTACTATCTAAAAGTGTATGGAGCTATGCATAGAATTGAACCAAATTTTTAGTTTAAGTTTTTGGATATGACAAGCAGGTCCTCCCTGAATTTGGAAAAAATTCGCCGGTAGGGGGCGCTGTAATAGCGATTTTTGTGCGATTTTGAATATCGTACCGTCCAAAAGTGTATGAAGTTATGCATAGAATTAAACCAAATTTTTATTTTAAGTTTTTGGATATGGCAAGCAGGTCCTCCATGAATTTGCAAAAAATTCGCCGTTAGGGGGCGCTGTAATAGCGATTTTTGTGCGATTTTGAATATTGCACCATCGAAAAGTGTATGAAGTTATGCATAGAATTGAACCAAAAAAAAATTTTAAGTTCTTGGCTATGGCAAGGAGGTCCTCCCTTAATTTGTAAAAAAATCGCTCGTAGAGGGCGCTGTAATAGCGATTTTTGTGCCATTTTGAATATTGTACCGCCGAAAAGTGTATGAAGTTATGCATAGAATTGAACCAAATTTTATGTGTTTATTTTTGGTCATGTCACGAAGGTCCTCCCTGAATTTGGAAAAATTCTGCCGGAAGGGGGCACTATAATTGCGATGTCTGTACCATCGAAAAGTGTATGAAGTTATCCATATAATTGAACCAAATTTTTTGTGCATGTTTATGGCTATGGCAAACAAGTCCTCCCTGAACTTGAAAAAATTCCGAAAGAACGGGGCGCTATAATTCCGATCTCTGTGCCATTTTCATTATTGTACCATCGAACAGCATATCAAATTATGCATACAATTGAACCAAAATGTTTGTGCTTGTTTTTGGCTTTGGCCAACAGGTTCTCCTTGAATTTGGAAATATTGCGCGGTAAAGGGGCTCCGTGCTAGCGATTTTTGTATACTTTTCTTGATTTTTCGTAGTTCTATTGTGCAGCGGCGGGAACTCGCTTCCTGCTATGCCGGCTATTCGCAAACAGCTGATAACGACAGAATAAGGAAAAAATAATAATTTTAACAAATATGATATAGATTAACTCGTTTTTAGTCCGTTTAATTGACTTGAGCAGAAATTTAAGATGAAAATCAAAGTTGGTATAGTAAGGGATGAGAATTTTCCGTTTTTTGGCGGATTTCCGCTTTTTTGTTATTTCAAGGAATTTCCGCTTTTTTTTTCTCGAAATTCCGCCTTTTTTTCCGAGGATTCCATATTTTTTCTCCTGCAAAATTTTGTTATTTTCCGAAATTTTCACTTTCCTATCGATTCCGCTTTTCTTCCGATTTCGAAAGAACATTCAAAGGTGATGAAAAAACGGTAAATTTTGTCAAAAAATCGCGAAAAAGCGACAAATTTTGTCAAAATATCGCGAAAAAGCGGCAAATTTTGTCAAAAGATCGCGAAAAAGCAGAAACTTTCGTCAAAAGATCGCGAAAAAGCAGAAAATTTTGTCAAAAGATCGCGAATAAACGGCAAAGTTCGCGAAAAAACGGTAAATTTCGTCAATAGATCGCGAAAAAACGGTAAATTTCGTCAATAGATCGCGAAAAAGCGGCACATTTCGTCAAAAGATCGCGAAAAAGCTGCAAATTTCATCAAAAGATCGCGAAAAAGCTGCAAATTTCATCAAAATGGCGCGAAAAATACATGTATTTAGTGCTTTTAGTGTATCCTCCCCTTCCCCCCTTTTTTGTAACCTTTCAGAAAATTTGCTGTGAATTTAAATTTTTTTTTTACTCAGAATCGCTCCTGATTCAGAATTAACATTAAGCTGGCTGTAGGTCCTGGTTTAATTAGCCCGTGTGACCAAAAATAACTAACCATTGTGATTTTCACCAAGTTTTTCATATTTTTTGCTAAAAAATTTATTCAAATTATGACACACAAAAACTCTATTCTTAATTAAATTATTTCATTTTCAGGAGCGGTCATGATTCTGATAAGTCTAGCATTTCATATGACCTACACCCAATGTTTTAAGAGCTGTGTGTAATTTGGCTATTTTCACTCCTGTAATGTAGTATACAGGTTTGTGTGCTTGTCTCCATTTGCCCGGAAATCAGACCCTGGTTTTATTTCTTAAAGTATCTTTCACGGATAAAATGTGGTACGATTTTTTGTTTGCGCGTGGTTTCAGTCTTTTTGCTTTTTTGCAATTCTCATCCCTGAGTAATGAACTAATAATATTGAAGTATTAGCATGTGTAACTAGGTTTTGAAATATTAAGATGTATAAGATAGAAGAAAGTTTTGGGATTGGCACATCCAACTAGTTCTTAGTTGATTTTGCATAATTTTGATGCCTGCGCTTTTTCCATGATTGCAGTTTCTTTTCGTCCTGTGGAGTGACATGCAATATATATATATTTTTAAATGAATTTAAAGAAGTGTATCTTAAACGAAAAACATTTCATTGAAATTTTCATTTTATTGCTTGTGGTAGAGGTCTGCACGGCCCGTTGGTATTTTCGCGGTTTACAGTCCGGCCATACAAAAATCAATGAAATCGGACCCGACTCAATTTCCAAAGAAAATACTATTTTTTTCAGAACGTTCAATTAAGATTATATATATATAGACTACTGCATACATATTTATGGGAAAATTTAACATTATAGGCTTTAAATTACTGTTCACAACCCATAGAATGTACAATAACGTCACTACCGGCCCGCCATGTTGGCCCAGTGTGTAGGAAGAAAATGCAAACCTGATCCTGGCCCGGCCCGAGTCTGCTGAAATAATTAAGCCCTAGTTCAAACATGATGCAACTGCCGATGGCGATTTCTGCACTAGACATGTTATATTTCTGTACTGATGTTATCATCGGCTCGAGCAGCATATTTATACTATCCTCCCCTCAGTCACGCCCATTAAAAACTGCTCATATTTTATTGGTTTAGTTTCATCCTTTGAAATTTCTTTATCGGCCCGGCGGGAAATTTCTCTTCATTTTGCGTGGCCCGTGGCCGTGCACACCTCTAGCTTGTGGATTAGTTTGCATCTGTATTATCCTGCTTCAATAAAACTTGATAAATACTATACATTTGAATTGGGGAATTTTTCTTGCTCGGAGTCTAAAATAATTTAACAATGGTTTTCCCTACAAACGAAAATAATGTGTACTCTGTCGCTAAAAAAGTGTAACGGAAGGTCTTCGAGCGAGATGTTATCTACTTGACGTAAGGCTTTGAATTTATAACTTTCAGAGACAGAAAATCCGTTTTTAAAGAAAATATGTGAAACTCAACTAAGTGTGAAAAATATCAGACTTTTTGTAAAATGCCTGACGATTCACAAAGTAGTCTACGGCATGTCTATTAAACTTACAATATACAGGGATCCTACGCGACTGGAAAACAGGGAATTGTCAGGGAAAATATGCAATTTTTTTTCTAAAACCTGGAATAGTCGGATTTTTTTTTTTTTTCTCTCCTGTCATATCTCAAGATTCTCCGCATTCTTATGTCCGTATGCAAAAAAAATCTGATTTTTCACGTGCAAGTAGAATTTTCGCTACTTACACAACACTATACAGCTAAAACTTACACAACAAACTGTTTTTGAAACAACACAAATAAATGACATGATAGCAGAACTGTTTAAAAATTCTTTTAATGTTTAATAGGGTGATCCCGCCTGTAGTTAATTTTTTTAAATATTGTGCCATTTCAGGTGGAAATGTTATATGCGGCACTAGACATAATAATTTTGTTTGAATGTTAGTGCACCTGTTGAAAGATGTTTGTCTGCTGTAAGAGAAGCCATTTTATGAAAATTTTTTATTAGAAAGTGTAAACATTTAGGGTACTTTTCGGTTAGTGTTATGTATATATACAAGTATGTATACATATATATTCACATGTATGTATGTGTATACATATGTATATAGACATATACATGTATACATAACACTGGCGCCCGGCTAACCGAAAAGTACCACATTTAGTTTTTGATTAGATACAATTACGATAAGTTAAAATAATCCACTTCCATCTTGTTTATTTCAACTAATATTTTTATAAGAATTATTGTTAATCACAGACCAAGGATGATATTCTTCAAATTTTTAGATTTTCGATTATTCCTTTCACCTGATCAACCACTGGAAAAATGACAATAATAATAATAAAAAAAAAAACTATTTCTTTATAATTTTGTTGCTATTTAATTTCAGATTTCATTTTTGTCCATTATAACACATTCATTAAGGGTTGTAGCAATCATCTCAGTTTACTTCTAAAGCTTAAAAGGAAGGAAATATAATAAAAACCCGAAGCACCGACTTTATTGGATGAACTACTGGCTGGGTCACTCTATATGTAAATTCAGTTATATAAATAAAATGTTATTTTGAATCTATCCGAGTTTATTTTGGATTTTGTTTTTCTTTAACTGTTTTAATTTATCATTTTATATTTTAAATATATCAAATGATATAGATTTTTAGTTTCAATTTTATTTATAGGTTATTTTCATTTTCATGTGTATGTTTACATTTTATTCTTATTAATGTATCAATGTATTCTCTTTTGCTGTATAGGTTTAATCATTAAGATCTAAAATTGTAATTCGTATTTCTGAAAATGTGAATTGTGCCAGGGAATTTTAGAAAATATGGTCTGGAAAAGTCAGGGAATTTTGTTACTCAAATTGAATATGAACCCTGAATATAGCTATTTTTAATCGAATATAAAGTTGCTTACCTGCAAACTCATCTAGTATTGTTTGCTAATGCTTGTCATTTCTGTGATGGCAAAAAAATGATTTTCCAATTTTAACAACTTCCCTTATTATCTCGGGTTCGCATATAGTACAATTATTATCCCGAGAATACTCGGGAGTGGCATAATTTGTCACTGCGATTTGTTTTATCACGATTTTACTCGGTCTGAAGCTTAAAAAGAAATAAATTTTATATATAATATATATATATATATATATATATATATATATATTTGATTGGCAGTTGACCACTTTTGTGATATGAAATGCAATGATGTGATCTAAGAAAATGTGATTTTTTTTTTAAAGTTAACATTTTTAAATTACTCACTTTTAAATATCAATAAGTTGGAAATTGCCAGTCAAACGTGGCAAATGAGGTGCGTTCGTACTATAACTAGTTTTATAAATATTTTTTGCACTGCATATTGTACAGAATGTATATTTTAGTGTACTTCATATAAGTGCGTATTAATTTCGTTTTGTTCGAAAGGCTGTATGTAACATCGTTAAAATGCGCTTGAAATAGTTTTTTCTCATTGGCCGTAATGTAACTGAAAACTTTTGACTGTCCCTGTAACTAAACTACACGTCCGATTTTCATAAAATTTGAAAAGGCTCGGCAAAATTATGCAACATTATATTTTTAATTTCAAACGATTCGGTTGAGTAGTTTTTGCGCTGTTATATGCGAACTGAGCGATGACTATAGGTGCTACGTATTTATATAATTACGAATACACTTAAAAATGGGAAGTTTTGTTTTTTCTTGTCAGAAGTGGGAGGGATTAGACCAGTGGTTCCCAACCTTCTATTGGCCAAGCCCCACCAAAATATCTGTAAAGTCACCATGACCCCCCCTCCTCGACACTGTAACATATGTTTGGTATTATTTAAAATCTGAACTCTATTCACACGGTAGAAGCTTAACATAGCCTTAACAATATCCATTTAAGATTTTCAACTTATCAACGAGGTTTATCTTGTGTCACAAATGTGTAACGTAATTCTATAAATGCAATGACGCTATACATAAAAAGTTTTATTATTTTTCAACTTATCTCAATCTGAAAGAAAATTGTTATACGGCCTGCATATCTTCACAAAATGTCTTGAAGAGTGTCTCACATTTAACATTCAAATATATAACATTGACGCATTTTTAATCCATTTTTGTAACTTAAGACTTGGTGGATAAGCTTCGGCTATTAAATTTTCTTTCTATGGATAACACAGTGCACAAGAAGCATTTCAAGATTCTAATTTTAACAATTATAAAGAAATAAATCTATTTACTGCGTATGATGCCTTCGCTAGAGCCATAGATATTTACTGCCTACCCATTTCCTTTTCTCATGCTCTGTAAGATGAATATATTTTATAAATTTGGTATTACCTTGTTTAGATATTTCAAAATTTTGTGTAAAATATATTCAAGGCAGTCAGATTAATATATACTTTTAAGCAGTTTCACGTGTAAAAGTTTCTTCGTGTGATACATAGCAGGGCGAATAGAAATAGAACGTTTACTCAATATATAATCGAAAGATTTACGAAAAAATATGAAATACATGAATAACCAGAAAATTTATAGAGATTTTAAATCATAAAAACAGATGAAGCATTTAAAAGATCATATAATTATTGTATCGTAAAAGATAATACAATTATTCTGGTATTGTTTCTATTTTAAACTTCTGATTAAGAACTCCTTAAAGGTCAACAAAAAGCTATTTTAAAAATTTTGTTCGCATTCCATTTATTTTTAGTCTAAAGAAATATAGCGTATGGTTGAGTAAAAAATTTGGAATTGCCCCCTCTCCCCTAAAAAGTCAAATTGCCCCCTGGTGGGGCGTACGCCCCACGTTGGGGGAATCACTGGATTAGACCATATTGATTTTAATGGTGACCAAAAAGTTGTACGTTGCTACTTAGACTTCACTAATCACATTTTTATTAATAAGTAATTCCAAAAACAGTTTAATCCAAAACATGCTTGTGCATTTGCTAAATGTAAATCAGAAAGTAAAAAAATAAGTTCAGGCCTAAATTGTGGGCGTTTCTGTTTAACTGGCTTAGTTTGGCAAAATTTATATTTTAATTGTTACACATTAAAATTTGTATTTCCGTGTTGGACTTCAGTATAAACTAAAATTGTATTACTTTTAAAAGTTTGGTTCGATTTTTACATGTACAGTACTTAATACCATGTGACAACTGACCATATGCGTTTATAAAATAATTTTCAAGTGCAAAGTGTTCTTTTCATATGTGCTGGTGTACTTTTGTTTAGAAGTGTGGTCATATAGATAAATGTTTGCTGTAATTTCTGTTAATTGCAAGATATTCCCCATGCTTAAATGAAAATTGTCCTATTTATTTAGATTAAAAAAATATTTTAAAGGAATTTTTTAAACATATTAATTGCATTAAAAATAATGTTTAGAAAATTCCAAAATATTTTTCTCCAGTTTTAAATTGGGAACAGACTAAATTTTGTAATACCATCGGGATTTTTTTTAATTCGAAAAGTAACAAGAAAAAAATAAAATCTGCCTTTCATGCAGTTTTCCTAATTATGTAGCCTGAACGCGAACACTTGTGTATGCAAGTGCAGCTCTGCCCAAATTAAGACGATACTGGTATTGCAGTTTTTCTGACAGAAATTTCACCCGAGCGCCGCCCTCAAATTCCCTCAGTGACAATGGCTCTGAATAGAATTCGATTTTCTATCTCCGCAAATGAAATTAAGAATAGTGTGTTCCTTTTCCGCCATATATCTTTCTATTCACAACATCCTCCTACAAATGTGTATTTTGCTACTTTGCTTATGGAACAAACTCCCTCCACCTTCCTCCCGCCAAGACGTCCTTGAAATCTCTCAACCTTAGAAAAAGGCATATCTGTTGTTACATAATTTCGCACTTATTTGAGTGAAACATCTCCAGACAGAAAATGGCTCACACATCAACTACCGACCTCTTTTCCTACTCAAGTAGGCCAGAGGTAGGGTATGAAGTTGCGCTCACAGAGTCTCTTCAACAAAAAATCGATGTTCCCTCTGTTGAACAATTAAAACATCACGTGACTCTATTACCGGAATAGAAAGGGCTGTAATGCCGCTCGTTCATCGTTCTATTTATCGCTTAATCTGTAGTCTTGAATATTTGAAGACTGCTTGAATGATTATAAAACACTAACGTAAAGCCATATTAATTACGTAAGTGCATGCTAGACTGTGCAGTGGTAAGGTTACTCTTTAATTTTTCGGTTGTAAAAAGGATACAGATGAGTTGATACGGAAGGGTTATAAAGAAAGGTAAGCTTTATCTTGGGAGATGACTTGCATATGATTGAAAGTGATTAGTCTGGTTTAATTAATCAAAACTCATCGTCAAAATTAGGACTTTTAATGGTTAAATGTAGATTACTTTAAATTTCTCTCTTCTAAATAACTTTTTCTTTCTTTTTTTGGGAGGAGGGGGGTGGGTTCATTCTTCGTTTTATAACACTTAAAACTGTGTTAATAAGATTTCTGAGATAGCTCGGTTTTTAAAAAAATTTAACAATTTTCATTCACAATCGATATTAAAAGTGCTAGACAAATCTTGGGAAAGAAACCCCTGGGCCTAAATTAATTTGTTTTGATTAGACGATTTTCTAACGAAATATCATTTAGTGGATCACTAGATCATATATATTTCTGATACTAACATCCTTTTTTCTATGCTCATACAAAACGCGCAATGAATGAAGCATTAAGGGGGTCCGGGGCTAAAAATTCTTTAAAAAAAAAAAAAAATGCAATTTTTTATTGGCTTTATAAAAAATACTGAGTTTTTAGCGTTAAATACCTCAAACCGCACGCAACAACTTTTGCCTTGAGAAGCGATGCATCAGTTGCCCGCGGACGAGAACTTAAGTTCCATTTATCTCAAAATGAATTTTTTCTCGATTTGTCAAATTTAAAAGAATATATCCTTGCAAGATATATGTATGAAATTTTTGAACAGATTTTATGCAATATTTCAACAAATCGTCTTCAGGATTTTTAATTTTAAGTGATAATTGTGAAAATATGCTAATTAATGCAAAACTCACTCATAAAAAAACTTCATTTTTTTTACTTAATTTTTTTTTTTTTTTAATAAAATTCCTAATCAATATTTTAAGAAATCCTGAAGACAAATTAAAATGACACATTTTCTGCACACAAAAGTGTAAAAATTTTGTAAACCGAGTAAATACTTCCAGAGTTATATCAAAAATTAAATATGTTTAAAATTTTGCAATTAAAAAAAAATATTTAAAATTTTTCAGATGTTTTTTACATGCAATATTCTTATTATATTAAAAGATATTTAAAAAAAAATTCATAACAAAATCTCTATAAATAAAAAAAAATAGAATTTTGAGCCCCGGACCCCCTTATCCTCTTCAGACACGAGATACACAAATGTGCGCCTCTAATTCTTTTCCTCACAAAAACTAAGCTGTTTGATTTTGTTACATTTTGACTTTACTTTTAAGTAACTGAATGTTTTTGACTTTGGGAGAAATCCAATCAATGGCAGCATGATGCTTATTTCCTCATAAAATAAATGTTATTTTTTATCTGAGTTTGCAAAATGCCTTCAAGACAGTGTGGCCAATAAAGTAAAAAAAAAAAAAAAAAAATCATAATTATTTAATTTGAACGCTTTAACAGTAAAAAAAAAAAAATGAGGATTTGCAGATCATTCACTTGCTTGAAGTCCTTAAATTTCTTATTGCGTGAATTTAGGTTATTGATCATTAAATTGATGTTTTAAGGAGGCTAGTCATTTTAGATCCCTGTTTATGAACCTAAATGACCCGCCCCCTAAAGTACCCATTTCAGAAAAAGGGATTCTTCTGTCATCTAGGGTGTCTTTTTGTTTGTGCAAAAGCAATGAATGTGCATTTGTAGCGATATTTTACCTTCCTGTCTGAAGAGGTTAAATGAAAAAAAAACTTAACAAGCTTTTGTCATAGTGGATTCTCATATTCGTAAAAACGCGTTATTTGACTGAAAATTGCATTTGATTAAAACAAATCCCTGTCGACTCGGCCTAGAGGCGGAGGTAGATTTCGAAGTTAAGTACTAATTTCACCAACAAAACCTTTTTCTGTAAGAGCTGGTTTTATCAGAATCATGTTAAGGCGGCATTCAAAAATTTTAACCCTCCCCACTTCCAGCCCCTTGAGTCGATTTTGCACATTTGCAATCCCCACCGAGATATTAGCCATCTCAAAGTTTTTGGCGAGTTTGAATATGATGAAAAGTTAATGAAATATATAATATTAAATAAAAAAGTTATGAAGGAATTTATCAAAAGTCGCCTAAAAATTGTATTAATGAAATGACAACGGCAAATAATCTCAAGAATTTCACCGGGAAAGTATTAAGTATTTGAAGGCTGCTTGAATGATTACGAAACAACACTAATGTAAAGCCATATTAATTACGTGGTGATGCTAGGTGCGTGATGCTAAACTGTGCAGTGGTAAGATGTCCCTTTCTGTTGTAAAGAGAATAATACGGAAAAGTTATAACAAAATGTAGGCTATCCCTTAGAGGTGACATAACACATGATTAAAGAATTTTACTTTAGGTTCCATTACTATATTAAATTATGGGGATTATCCTTTTCTTTCTTTTTTCTTCGTTTGGTATTTCGTAACGGTTAAAATTCATTTTTGTCATAAGATTTATGAGATTATTAGCTCGGAACAATTTCAGTTCACATTTACCATTAAAAGTAAAATAAACTAATCTACAAAGAGGACATCTCTGGATGACTAGGCCTTGCACCCTCGGCCTAATTAAAGTATTATTTGAATTAAATTCATATTAAAATACAACGCTGCAAATTTTGTGTTAGAAAAGCATTTAAAGTAACTTTAGTCGCATTTTAAAATATATTTTTTAATTAAACATATTTACAAATTAAATAAGAATAACCGTTCTGAACTGTTGAACTTTTTTTTCTTTTTTAGAATAAAATCTAGGAATTGAATTTTTGTTTAAATAAGCTGTCAAAAAGATTGATTGTAGTTTGATGGTTTAAAGATAAATTTTTGAATTTATCGATCTGAAGTTTTTGTTATTGTTCACTATTATCGTCTGTTTGAATAATGGCGTTTACAGATTGAAAAATAACGAATTTTGATGTTCACTAATATCGCATATTCTATATACTATGTAATAATAAAATTCTCTTAGGTAAAAGATTGTTTCATAAAAAATAATTTATCACTCTTTTTTTCCCCCTCTACCAAGTGCTATAGTAAAACATCTAATACAATCTTTGTGTCTGAAAATTGTCTTTTTCTACTTATCCCTCTCACAAATTGTGCGATACTTTCAAATGCTTATTCTTAATACCCTACCCTTGGATACACCTAGTGATTATCCCGGTTATGGTCTATATGAATGAACCATCTGGATATGTGTGTCGAAGATCTTGACTCAGAGAATTGTAAACTATTGGTTGCTATGGTAATTTCTTTTTCAGTAAATCTGACAAACGTTTAATGATATTAAAAGAAATTTATTTATGTAAGCGCTTGTATAGGCTTTTTATTGTCTTCCTCGAGAAATCTTCAGTAAAATTATAGTTAAGGTTTATTCCATATTTTCAACTTAATCAGTCATGCATAAATTTCCGTATATAACGCGCACTTTTGATATTTTTTGCTATGTATCTCACGAATGTTTCTTTAGAACAGTGGTTTCTAACTTTTTATTGGCTACGCCCCACCGAATCGTCTCTAAAATGACGATAGCCCCCCCCCCCCACACACACACACACATACAATCCGTGACATATATTTCTTATTTTAGTATTTTAACAAGTCTGAAACTGTTTGTCAAACGTGAGAAATGCCGTGTGTTCGCACTATAGTTTTATAAATATTCAGGTCTTGGTGCAATGTCTGTTGCACTCTTATGCAAAAAGACATGAATACAAAATTTATTACGATTGCATATATTAAATACGACGTAACCAACATGGCAACCTAGAATCATTACCTATCATAGGGCATCATTGAATAAATGCCGTATGATAGGATTTAATAGAATGCAGAAAACTTTTATTAATATATATTTTTAAGTTTTGATTCTATTTTCATAAAATTTGAAATGACGCGACAAAATTCTGCAACGATTATCAGACCTGCCAACTGCTACGATTTGGACCTATAAACTACGATGCTACGAAAATCGGTCTTAAACTACGATTTTTTTCAAAAAACACAAACGCATTTTTTGTTTCTAGTTGCAATTTTTATCCCGCGCAGCATATTTTTCAGGAGTGATTCTGTTCCGAAATTTTCAAAGTATTCATTTCCGAAAATTCGCACATTAAACAATGCTCATGGGAAAAAAAAAATCCAGG
This sequence comes from Maratus speciosus, assembly GCA_963932465.1. NCBI lineage: Eukaryota > Metazoa > Arthropoda > Arachnida > Araneae > Salticidae > Maratus > Maratus speciosus. The sequence continues at coordinate 444,434,476 of OZ010790.1, read as the reverse complement.
CTGCAAAACAAATTTCTTAACATAAAACACTATGTATATTACCCACGAGTGAATCGTGTTTACGTAAATACTTATACAGGAATTCACTTCCTTAGAAACAAAGGTGCCATTTTAATAATTTGTGGAGGGAATGTGGGGGGTTCTTTGAGAGGCAAGGTTTGAAATAGTGTGCAAAATCGCACGATTTGCGATAAACCTTCGCGAATTTCGACAAATGACCCTGTAAAAAAAATCATTTTCGTCAATTGGTCGCAGAAGAAAATAAATTGCGCCAAAGGATCGTGGTAAAAACGTGAATTTTGACAAAATATCTCAGAAAGAAACGCGAATTTTGTCAAAAGATCAGTAACAAAATGCAAATTTCATCGAAAGATCAGTAAGAAAACGCAAATTTCTCTGAAAGATTGCAGAACGAAAACACTAATTTCGTCAAAGATCGTAGTAAAAAAAGCAAAATTTGTCAAAGGACCGCTGTAAAAAATGCGAATTTCGTCAAAAGTTCATGGTAAAAGGTACGGATTCGTGAGAGAAGAATCGTGATAGAAAAATTTAAATTACGATTGTAGGGAAAAAATTGTGAATATCCTGAAATTATCGCAGGAACAAAATCGCGAATTTCGTCAAAATTTACTGCACTGGGCTAAAAGATTGGAAACAGGCTCCTTTTACAAATTAAAAAAAAAAAAAAAACGCTGCGAAACAAGAAGAAACTCTAAAAATCGTATAAAAATTTTCAGAGGAAAAAATTACTATATTGAGTTGAAAGACTGAAACCTTATTCCTTTTACGAATGTCAAAAGATGGCTGCGAAACACGAAAAAACAACCAACCAACCAACATCCAGATTAATTTTAATTTTGTGTGCTACGATTTCTCATTTTCAAAGGTTGGCAGGTCTGAATGATTATATATATTAAATTTCAAATCATTCGGTTGTGTAGTTTTTTCACTGTTATACACGGGCAGACGGACCAGATGACAACTATAGGTATTTATAGAATTACATTTCCCCTTAGACCATAATGTAATAGAAAATAGTTTTGAGTGTCTCTGTAAATAAACTATGAACGCTACTTCCTTCATTTTCAACACCGAACATGCCATGATAAATCTCAATAACATATATCAATAAGTGAGCTATATAACTGTATTAACTCGATGTTAGAGCTGGGAACAGACAAACCGAGTTCATAAACACTTTCAACTATTTTGGAAAGTGTTAAAAACGCATAATAGGTTGAAATTTGACTTTAAGAAATTTATACCTATAGACTGAAGCATACTTGAATGCTTTTGCACAGCCCTGTATTTTACCTACTATCTATATATACATGCCACTACTTAGTTAAAATTTTATTCAGACTAAAACACGCTTTAAAACTAGTGAAACCACATTTCCAGGGATTATCATCCATAGACGGACATGTATCTAATTCTTTGCGTGGGCCTGTATATCATTTTATCTATATTCTAGAAATATATCTTAGTATGCTAAACGTAGTTCAGCGAAAAAATGCATAACTCATTTAAAAGCCACGTTTAAGCCATTTTCGTTCATACGTCCATATTCTTACGAATTCTTTTGTGTAGCTCTGTATATAATCTACAGCATTTATACACACAACATAATATGCAAAAATTTAGTTAAAGACTCTTATCACAACTAAAAATGCACTTTCCGCAAACATCGCCAATAGTTCAAAATATTTCGGTTACTATATAGTTTCCGAAATCTTTTGTGTGTCCCTGTAAATACTGCGCACTATCTATTATACAGGAAGTACGTTGTAGTAAACCCCAGCAACGTATATCAATTTCATTATACGTGAAATATTTTAACATAATTAAAATACGCCGCAAACAATGTTTCCCTATACCATTTTGTAACGGAATTCCTTTCTGTGGCCCTGTAAATGAATAATAAATATTATTTGCACTGCATATTCTACAGAATGTATATTTTAGTGCACTTCATAAAGGCATATCAATTTCATTATGTTCGAAATGGTGTAACATCATTAAAATGCACTTGAAACACTTTTTTTCCCCATTGGTCGTAATGTAACGGATACCTTTGACTGTGTCTGTAATTGAAGTATACGTCCGATTTTCATAAAATTTGAAATAACAAAATTTTGTAACTATAACATTTTTAAATTTTCAAACTATTCGGTTAGGTAGTCCTTACGCTGTTATATGCGGACAGACAGACGACGTCTATAGATGCTACGTATTTATATAATTACGAACGCACCTTAAAAAGGGATTTCTTTCCTAGTGGAGGGAACCTAAATGAACTTTAACAGTAACAAATTGTCTTTTTTTTTAACCATTTGGAAAAATAGTTATTGTTCTCGTCAGGATGGGAAATGAAAAGCATATCTGGAGGTTTTCATTGGTTTATTTTAACCATTTGGAAAAATGGTTATTGTTCTCGTCAGGATGGGAAATGAAAAACATATCTGGAGGTTTTCATTGGTTTAATCCGCAATTTATTCGTTTTATGATTGGTCTATACAGTAATCTGTATTTCCCTTTAATGTCAACAACGATGGATACTTTCTGTTGCCACTATGACAAAAAAAATTAATAATTCAGAAACAAATTGAGATACAGCTTTCAAACAAATTGCATTTAAAAGTACATTTTTTTCTCTATCTGATGGTGTAAAAAGTAATAGTGTCGGATGTTTAGAAGTTTAAGAATGAAATTTCATTTAAAATTGGCCGTCAGATTTCTTGGAAATCTGACGATGGAAAAGCCTTTTCCCGAACAGCCAATGAAATGCTTGGATATTTACGTAAGTTTCAGGTGGATAATACTTAAGTTTCACGAAATCTGACGGGTCGCAGGCGATATTTTTGGCTTGCAGTTTTTACATGTAATAACACTATTAATGTTTAATTCATGGCGTACGTAATGTATGATCAACTCCGTGCGATTTTTTATGTCTTAAATTTTAGTCTTCAAAAAAATCGTTTTCCAAATGGTCGTTGTAATTTGATAAATTGCTTTTTTAAGCTTATCAATCAGATAATGTTTCTGGCACAAAAGTTTTTAACATAATATTCTATAAAAGCAACGAGACCATACGAATTTGTTTTTCTGCCGTAAAGAGTTTTGTTGTTTCTTGCCAACTTACCTCGGTGTAAAACAGAAGTGTTGTATAGTCTGCATTTTTATCATCACAACATTTCTTGAAGAGGCTCTTACATTGGGCATCAAATTTAATAATTTTTATATAATAGATTTTAATAACTCGGTAAGAACTATTGAAATATTTTTGGAGACTTTAAGGTTTCATTATAAATAACACAAATATGATTCTACACAAGAACAAAAAGCATTTCTTTCCCATCATAACTTCCGTGTATAGTTCGATTTTAAAAATTGATGTATATGCCGTGGTATATATTTACTGTGTATGCACTAGAGCCATAAGAAATTTACTATTTGAGCTTTTTTATTAATTTTGGAAGTAGGCCATGTCCATTTTATGTTATCGCTAGATGATCATTTTTAACCCTTTGAGGGGCGGTGAGATATCACCTAATATTTAATATAAACAAGATAAGTTTTTTATTTTTAACTTTGTGGGAAAAATGTTGAAAATTTGCTTTTTCTTATTTAAAAATAAAATGTTTCGATTATTCCAGTGAGAATTAGAGACATTATTGATTACCCCTCAAAGGGTTAAAATCAACGCATTTGAAATATTGTTGATCAAGTTAAAGGACTACAAAGAAATTTAAACTGGTATTAATAGATATTTATTGTGAATTGATTAAAAGCACGATAAATATTCCATCTTGTGCTGCGTTTGTAGCCTTGCCAACATATAATAGTGAGAAATTTTCCGAGCTAGGTATCGTTCCAAGTGGTTTAGTCGGTAGATCGTCAGTGCGCTATACTGATGGCCCGGGTTCGAGTCCCGGCTTGTAATCTTTTTCACTATGTTGGCCTTTGCGCCTTTTAAGCAATTACTTTGAAATTTGAAATATTTTTTGTTGTTGTTAATTTGTGATAAGATTTAGCTTTGTCCAATTAAAAAAATTAACGGCTCATTTACCTATTTCCTTTTCTGATGCAAACTTGGCATTTATGTATTTTATAAAATTTGTAGTAGTATAAAAGTTTATTGATGCGACATATAGCAGAACGAACGAAAACACAAGTCTTATTTAATAAATAGCCGAAAATAAACAATTTGAAAAATTAAAAAGTTTAATAATAATCAGAGAAATTATAGAACTTTTTAAATAAATAACATTTAATGCCTAAAAATATTTAAAAGATCTTCCATATAATTATTCTGGTGTAGGCTCTATTATTTTGATTGCTAATTTTTTTAAAATTCAATATTTATCGATTTTGTACTTATTACTTCTATTTTTAGTGTATTACATTATTTTTGCAGGCTTAGTACAAATTTGGAATCGCCCCCTTGTGGGCATACGCCCCACGTTGGAAACCACTGCTTTAGAAAGAAAGAAGTGCGCGTTAGGCGGTGAACATACTTAAAAATTAAGTTTGAAAGTTTCGATTCGCCGATTATACGCCAAAATATACGGTATTTTTTAACTGGAGGAAAACCATATTTTCCACTTAAAATAGAATTTGAAGTGAATATGATCACATTTTGAAAAATCTTGCATATACAATGATACCTCGGTTTCCGTCGGTAATCCGTTCGAAAACAATCGACGAAATCCGAAACCGACGAAAACCCAGGCAATATTTCCATATGAATCTTATGTAAATCCAATTAATTCGTTCTAAACACTGCAAATAACGCACCAAAAACACATCTTATAGAGAGTAAGTATAACGTTTAATACAACAACAAAAAAAAAAAAAAAAAAAAAAAAAAAAAAAAAAAAAAAATTAATATAGTGTTCTTGGTGTAAAGGAACCATACCTCGTGTCAGCAGACTTTTCACAGTAGGACTAACTTCAAAGTCAGAAGACCTATGTCTCTCAAAAAAGCTGTCTAATAAAGTGGTTTGTTTCTGCAGTCTCTTTAAGATTTACCTAAAACGCGGAAAGACATTATCATTAAACAAGTTGCAAATACGGCTTGCAATAACTTTGTCTGGGTATTTTTCTCCACAAATCACTGTACCTTACCCCACATTGAGAATATGACCTTAATCTCTCAAGAAGACATTTTTTAACTTCAACTCGATCCTGGCCTTTTCCTTTGAAGGGCTGCTGGCTCTTGGAAACTTTCTTTGGTCCCATGATGGAGAACTCGCAATAAAAAAAAAGCACGAAAATACACTGGAAATCAACAAAATTGTTTGCCTACATGCACACACGACGAGAAACAATGCCACACTGAGAAAAAGAACGCACGGGTCGCCCACTTTGTTTATGGATAATGCAGCGAGATCATGTGCGTATTGTCGACGAAAACCGGGGTATTACTGTATTACAAAATAACAAACCAAATAGGCGATGTTTAGAAGAACTAAAAAATGTATTATCATTAGTTACTGTTACTAAGTATTTTTGTTCTGATAATTTAAACTTTGGATAGATTAATACATACAAGTAGAAAGTTTTTTAAAAAAGGGTGGTGTTTAGATCCAAGAATAGAATTTTCTCGAGAATGTTTTCTCTCGCACAGAACTGAAACGCATTTGTCAAAAGTGAATTTTCGAATTGAATATTTGAAAAAGAAATGATTCAGCAAACTTGGCTGTAGTTCACAATCATTATTGATATAAATATGAGGTATATGTCTGATAAAGACCATGTAATAAAATATTCACAGTTCTGAGGGTTATTTTCCAACACGAGATTTATCATGCATGAGAGTTCGAGAGTGTTGTTGACATTATTATTTTCCATGATTTGTCATAATTCAAACACTGTAATATTGCTATAAAGATGTTCACGAAAAGCAAGATATAAACAAATACGAAAAAGCATGCGTCTAACACAGATTATTAAATACTTTCCAACGCATTCAGAATACTGTAATAAAACTTTACAGTTTATTAATTGGAAATATAAACAATTTAGAAAATGCATAATACAATTGCCATGAATAGACGAAAAAATATCCGCATTTTTTCTTGTGCAGCTCTGTATATGATCTATAGATTTGTATGTATTACATACTACATAGTATGCTAAAAGTTAGTTCAATTAAACGCATAGCACAGTTGAAAATTCTCATTCAGTAATTTCCGCCAATAAATGAAAATGCACTTGAGGTCTTTTCTGTATGTGATCTATAGAATTTATGCACACCAAGTAATATTAAAAAAAAATAGTTAAATTTAAAAATGCGTACCATAACTGAAAACACGTCGAGCAATTGCACTTCATTGGCAGTATTGTAGCTAAATACTTTTGTGTGTCCCTGTAAATGAACGATAAATTATATGCACACCAGATTCTACAATAAGCACCTTGTGGTACAGCACAGTGATATATATAATATTTGATATGAATTTCAATATGTTTAAAATAGGGTAATATCATTAAAATAAACATTTCCTCCATAGACCATAATGTAATGGAATTATTTTGAGTGCCCCTGTAAATGAACCGTAAACGCTATACACTTCATTTTTAATACCGAACTTGCGATATGGAAACCCCATTCACATATATCAATGTTATAGCAGTCTGACAATATTTACGCAAGTTGGAGCACGGACAGACAGACAAACCGAATTCATAAACACTTTTCAGGAAAGTGTTAAAAGAAATTTAATAAAACATTAATTGGTCATTGGCTGACTTTGAACTCTTTGGAGGGGGGGGGGGGGTATTATTTTCTTAGTTTCGCTTTCGGAATCTGTTCAGAAAGTAGAAGAGTCATCGTAAACAGGTTATAGCTGTCTGCGTAATTAAGTAAAATCCATTACATATTTGAAGATCAGTTTGTATAAAATGGTAGTTTCCTCCCAGACTATTACTGTTTCTGTAGCCGGTGAATTAATTGGGCTACTCGTAATTTCCTTTCTATTTGGTTCTCCCCTTTTTATTCTATTTATATTGGAGCTTCTGATAATCCGAAATTTTGCTAATCAGAACAGCCTACGTCCCCGGTTAGCTTGAAGGGGTTCTATTGTATGTATTTGTTGTGTGAAGGGGAGAGTTGCTGGCCTGCTACGATGGCTACGAAATCGAAATTCACTTATGATGATAAAAAGGTTGACGACCTCTGTCCTACCCCACACTGTCTTCTAAATTGGGGAAGTTTAACTTCTGTAGGTCCAGAACTGTTGAGTAGAGTCTTTAATCCTGCTGTACTATTTGTCGCAGGCAGATTGTGTTTCAGCGTTAACCATAGGCGTAACTTGGGCCCTAAGACTGCGGGGGCAAAAAACTTGAACCCCTTTTGTAAAAATTTATACCCCTCCCCCCCCCCACCTATTACAACGTACATGTACACATACACACACTTAAATTAAATACTTAAAAAAATTTTTAATGCTCAACCGTATACAATAAAATACGAAAAACTCATAAATTACACAATTCATGTTTTTAAAGAAATAATTTAAAATATTGAGAGCACGAGGTTATCTCTTATGTCTGATGCAATGCTCAATTAGAAAAAAGTGCAAACAAACTTAAGGCAGTTGTCAAGTTCCCTGCTTAACCCTTTCAGGGAAAAAGCATTTTCAATGCTAAAGTGTTGAAATAAATGAATGGCACCGGAATTTGCCAACAAATTTAATTGGAAATAAGAAAAAGGCTATATTTCACTTTCCTATTAAATGGAAAATATTTTACTAAAATTCTGGTGCCATTGTGGCATTTGGGAATTAAAATTAAGTGGTTTCATAACCATACCACCGCCTCTGAAAGGGTTAACAAACGCGAACCTTTCTGACTCCTTTAAACATAAAACTATAAAATTGGCAGGCCTGACTATGGAAGCGATTTAGAATAGAAATGAGTTTTCCATTTTTTGATAAATAATTACTTATTGAGTTACTAGTTAATCTGCCCGGCGTTGCCCGGGTCCGTCAAAAAACAGCACGAATAACGAAAAATCTCTGCAAATCACAATAAAAAATCGTGAAAAATTTAAAAATCGTTGCGCACCTTTCGAATAAGCTTCATCGAAAAGAGAAAAAAAATTACTACATTGGGCTAGAAGATTGAAATTGGATTCCTTTTATGAATTTGGAAAAATGGTAGCAAATCGCGAAAACACGCTAAAAATCACAAAAAATTCGAAAATTGCGGTACGAAATCCGAACAAACTTTATTGAAAAGAGGGCAGAATTTAGTTATGTCAAAATTTGAATGTGAAAAATTCGCTGCAGATCGCGAAAGAACGTAAAATCGCAAAAGTTTCAAAAATCAAGAAAGTCAAAATTTACTATATTTGGATAAAAGTTTCAAATCTAATTTCTTTGATGAATGTCGAGCAGCGAAATGCAGAAAAACGCTAAAAATCGCGATAAAAAGGTGGTTAAATATCAAAAATCGCAGAGGAGACAATTTATTATATGAGGCTAAAAGTTTGAAACGAAATTCCTTTTCCGCGTTTCCAAATATTACCGCGAACTCTAAGGGAAAAAAAAAAAATGTTAAAAAATTGCATTGAAGATTGCATTCAAGATCGCATCAAAAATCGCTACAGCAGAGCAGAACATTTACCATAATAGGCTAAATGTTTGAAACCAAATTCCCATTAGGCTGGAAGTCTGAAACATAATTCCTTTTAAAAATGTCAAAATATCATTGTGAAAGACTGAAATCGCATTAAAAATCACAAAATATTAAAAAGTCGCGAGGGTAAAAATTTACAATTAAGGGATAAAACATTGCAATCCAAAAATTTCCTATTAGGTAAAAAGTATGAGATCGAAATCAGTTTCCGTATGCCAAAAAAATCGCCACGGAACTCGAAAAATCCTAAAAATCACATAGAAAATTGCATTAAAAATCGCTAAATATTTGAAAGTCACTGCTGTAAAAATTTAATATTAAGGGGGGAAACATTGTAACAGGAAATCCTTCATGAATAACCAAAAATCGACATGGAACGCCAAAAATCACTAAAAATCGCTAAAAATCACTTTAACTATCGCATTCAAAATTGGTAAAATTCAAAAAGCGTAAAAGACAAAATGTGCTGTATGAAGGCTAAAAGTTAGAAACCGAAAGAATTTTACTAATGTTAAAAATTTATCACGGAACTCGAAAAATTGCTAAAAATCACTTTAACTATCGCATTCAAAATTGGTAAAATTCAAAAAGCGTAAAAGACAAAATGTGCTGTATGAAGGCTAAAAGTTAGAAACCGAAAGAATTTTACTAATGTTAAAAATTTATCACGGAACTCGAAAAATTGCTAAAAATCACATTAAAAAACACTAAAGATTATAAAATCGCGGAAGGCAAAATTTACTATAGTAGTATAAAAATTTGATACCAAATTCCTTTTCCGAATGTCACAAAAATCGCCGTGGGACTAGAAAAAACGCCAAAAATCGCATGAAAAATGCATTAAAAGTCGCTGAATGTTCAAAAATGGCAGCGCAGAAATTTTACTAAAATGGGGGTAAAATATTGTAATCTTTCATTAATAAAAAAAAAAAAAAAATCGACACAAAACAGTGTAATCGGAAATATTTTAAGAATGGCAAAAAATCAACATAGAACGTAAAAAATTTCGAAAACCGATAAAAATCTCGTTAAACTTTGCTAAAAATTAAAAATCGTTGATAGCAAAATTTACCATATTAGGCTAAAAGTTTGAAATAAAATTTCTTTTCCGGATGTTAAAAAATCGACGTGGGACTCGAAAAAAATACTAAAAATCGCATTCAAAAATGCATTGAAAATTGTAAAATCACTAAAAATCGCATCAAAAATCGCTAAAGTTCAAAATTCGTAGATGGCAAAATTTACTATATTAGGCTAAACGTTTAAAAACCAAATTCCTTTTCCAAATGTCAAAAAATCGTCATGAGACTCGAAAGACCGCCAAAAACCGCATTGAAAAATGCATTAGAAATCGGTAAATATAAAATTATCTCAGGTGTAAAAATTTACTCTAAATCGGGTAGAAGATTGTAATGGTAATTTTTTCATGAATGACATAAAAAAAAAAAAAAAAAAAAAAAAAAAAAAAAATCGATGCGAAACATAAAAATTTCACAAAATCGCATTAAAATTCAAAAATCGTAGATAGTGAAATTTACTATATTAGGCTAAAAGTTTGAAACCAAATTCCTTTTTCGAATGTCACAAAATCACTGTGGGGATCGAAAAAACGCTAAAAATTGCAATGAAAAATGCAGTGAAAATCGCATTGAAAAACGTATTAAAAATCGCTAAACATAAAAAAACGCACAAGTCAAAATTTATTCTAATGGGTAAAACATTGTAATCGGAAATCTTTCGTGAATTATAAAAAATCGACGCAGCACGTAAAAAATTTAAAAATCGCATTAAAAATCGCTAAAATTCAACATAATGATTGACGAAATTTAATATATTAGGCTAAAAGTTCGAAACAAAATTTTACTTACGAATGTCAAACAATCGCTAAAAATCGCATTGAAAAATGCATAAAAAATTGCTAAATATTAAAAAATCGCAGGAGTCAAAATTTACTCAAATGGGGTAAAACACTATAATCGGAAATACTTCATGAATGACAAAAAATCGACGCTGAACGCAAAAATCTCGAAAAAATCGCATTAAAAACCGCTAAAATTCGAAAATCGCAGCAGACAAAATTTAGTACATTAGGCTAAAAGTTGGAAACAAAATTCCTTTTACCAACGTTAAAAAATAGCTGAAAAGGCGAAAAAACACTAAAAATCGCACTAAAAAAATTCCACAAAAATTCAAAATTTGCTGTACAAATTATTGAAAAGACGACAAAATTTACTATATTAGGCTACAAGAATGACACCGCATTCCTTTCACTAATGTGGAAAAATCGCTTCGTAACATAAAAAAACCCGCTAAAAATCGCATAAAAAATTAAGTAAAAAAAAATCTAATCAAAAAATCGAAAATCGGTCTTCGAGGTGCAAAACTTCATATATAGAGGTACCTTATCCCCCCCCCCCTCAAATTTTATAGCTCTAAGTTCAGCGGTCTCTTCAGAACACCGTCACACACAAATTTCTTTCTTTATTATTATAAGATAAACGATTTTGGTAACGTAAAATTTTCTCCTTTTCTCCTTTCTCTGACTGTTTTTTGAAATTTCATTCAAAAATTCTTTGACAGTATTTTCTGAACGATTTTGTGCATTAACCAAAAAATGGAAAACGTCTTCCGATTTCTCCAGTTTCTGAATAACACTTGCTACAAATTTCATGCATTACCGAGCAAAAATTAATTAAAAAATGTGTCAGAAATTTGCCCCTTTGGATTTAAGAACAGCCTTAAGGGTGTTCTCAAATCCAAAAGGGCAACTTTCTGACTTAAGTTTTAATTTATTTTTGTTCGAAAATGCATGAAACTAGCTGGTGTTGTTGTTCAGAAACTATGTAATTGAGCTGTTTTTTCCATTTTTTTTCTTTTTTCAAACGCAATAGATCTTTTAGAAAATAATGTCAAAGTGGGCGTTTTGAGCAGAATTTCCGCGCGAAGGAAGAAAGAGACTCAAGAGCGGGCGAAAAACGTTTTTGTTACGTGATCAAAATTCCTTATAACTCAATAGGTATTTGATTGATCAAAAAATGGAAAAAAACAGTTCAATTCCACTTCGCCTTCATGGCCAGGCTTTCCAATTTTATACCTTTCTGTTAAAAAATAAATTTGTAAATGTGTCAAAACGTTTTTCGCTTGTTGAGCAGAGCAGTTAAGAACAGCCTTAATAAAAGTTTGTTAAAGCCTTGGGCTTTCGAATATATTTTTTTTTAGATGGTGGTGATGACGGTGAGAATGGTTGAGATAAATATGTTTAAACCTTCATTCAGAGTTCCAACAAATTATATCGAAATTTTTATTAAAAACTCTAGCTAATGTTCTGATTGGAATGGCCCAGAAATTTTGCTGTTATGCATTTAGGGTACACGGAATAATTTTACCTGAAGAATAAAAAAATTGATATTGTCCTTAAACTTCTAAAATTTTGAACTGTACCTCTTCACAAAGTTTCAAGTGAAGTAAAATAAGAACGAAATCTTCTGCATAGATCTCGGTTATAGATTATGAAACATTTTCCAACATTATTAGAGCACTGTTAAGAAATTTCATTCTGTCATACAATGAAATGAGATGTCCAAATAAACAATTAAAAAAAATCAGTGTAGTTAAAAATCTATTTTCAAGAATTCCTGTTCATGGTAGATAATGCATGTGAATTCATTTGTGCTACCCTGTATACAGTGTGTCCACGTATAACCTGACCGACCTTTATTTTCGCAACCGTTGGTCCTAGATGCATAATTCTAATTACAAAAATGGTCAAAATTAGGTGCAGGGTTAAGATAAAAAAAAGTTTGAAGCGAAAAAACAATTTAGTGAGGAATAACAGAATCTAAATTTTTACACGGACCCGTCCTATAAGTTATATTTAGTAAATCCCTGTTACACTGGTAAGTAAGGCAAAAAATTCCCGTTATTCTATGATTAAAATTGACCGAGTAATAGCTGTTTAAAGTTGGAGTATATTTTTAGCTGCATATTAGGTGTCATTCACAAATTTAGTAGAAATATAATTTCGTCAGATATATTAAAGAAATGGTTGAGAGTAAAATTAGCATTGCAATATAAATTTGAAATCTTTAATCATTCTGTCATATTACTGCAAAATGTACAATTTTACTGAACATTATAAGAGGATAAAAATAACAGATTTTTTATAAATAAAAGTAAGAAAAACAACAACCTTAATTCTTTACAAAATGATACATATTTTAAAATGCGGTTAGATTACACTGTCTTTCAAATTTTGGGTTGTAGCATGTTTTTTTGCTTTTGAAAATTGATTCTTATGTATTTTTTAGCACTGAATCCGAAAATGACCTTCATTTTAAACCACCGAGTCGGGAATTTTCTCAAATCGCAAATTTCAAAGTTAAAAAGCTAAAAGTTAAAATTGATCTGCCCTCCCCTCATCGGAACCCCCGAGCTCTTTAGCTGTAAAAAACCCAGTATAAGCCAAAAAATCTAATAAATTATTGAATTAATAAAAATTAAACTGAATGAAAAAGTTTTATATCTATTTTATAGTATCAGATTTTTCGCTATTTTTTAACCTTAAAATTTACGATTTGCGAAAAATCTTGACATGATGGTTAAAAGTGAAGGTAATTGTTTGATTCAGCGTTAAAAAATACATAAAATGTAATTATAAAAGTTAAAAAACACAACCATCGCAGGTTTATGTTATCTAATCTAAAACTCTTTCTTAAACTTCTTGACGGTAATCTATCCGATTTTTTTTTGTGTTATCCTCTAATATAAGTATGTATAAGATGTTAAGAGTCGAAAATCATAATAATATTGTATTGTCATTGGATTTAACTCAGTATGTAAAATTTAACTTCAATCGGACATTTGAAAGTAAGTTAAAGTTCGAGTACAAATTTTAAACTGGAAAGACGATCATCACAAGTTAAATAAAATCTTATGAAAATAACATAATTTTAGATAAAAAAAATCATAGCCTCAAATCCTTACAAAATAAAACACATGTTAAAATACAATTATTTTAACTAATCTGAAACTTAACTAATCAAAGTTAATCGTAATATTTGTACGATTTCTTTAAAAGCGCAGATACCTTGAAATAAGTTTAAGTACTTTATACACGACCCCTGAAAGCATGGTCGAAACCATCAGTTTTGATATGCAAAAAAGTGGTATAAGTCATGCATTTCAAAGTTTCATAACTCTCGGTCAATTTTAATGTTAGATGAATGGGTTTTTTTTTTTTTTTTTGTCTTACTTGTTAGCCTCACAGTAAATTTTTAGTAAATATCACTTATAGGACCGGGGAACCATATAAAAATTTAAATTTCGTAATTTTTTAATGAATGTTTTTTTTTTTTTACCCAAATCGCTTTAAAAATAATTCTTTACCTTATTTAAACCATTTTTGTAATTGGAAGTATGCATCTAGGACCAGTGGCGTACCCAGGATTTTATTTCGGGGGGGGGGGGGGGGGCTGACTTAAATTTTCATAATGTTCTAAATCTTACGAAACACGTTGCATTGTGTTATATACAGAAATCATTTTTGTCAATAAGGCACTAGTCAGAGGGGGGGGGGGGGGTTGCAAGGGTGACTTTGTTCCAAATTTTCCGAAAATTTGAAAAACTCGGTCATCAGTCCGAAAATTTGGACTTAAAAAATTATCGCGATTTTTGACAAATGGTCGCCGAAAAAAATCAATTTCGTCAATCGTTCGCAAAAAAAAAAGTCCAATTTCTTTAAAGGATCAAGGAAAAAACCGGAATTATGTCATACGGCCGCAGATAAAATGCGAAGTTTGTGAAAGGATCGCGAAAAAAAGTCAAATTTCGTCAAATGATAGAGGAGAAAACGTGAATTTCGTCAAATTATTCTAGAGGAAACGCTAATTTCGTCAAAATGAGCACAGAAAAACCCGAATTTCGTCAGAAGGCCGCAGAAAAAACGCGAATTTCATCAAAAGGTCGCGGAAAAAACGCGAATTTCGAAAAAAAGATCGCTAAAAACACTCATTCCGTCAAAGAGCTGCGAAAAAGAAGCTAATTTCGTAAAGGATCGCAAAAAACCCGAATTTCGTCAAAGGGACACGGGAAAACGTGAATTTCGTCAAAAGGCCACAGAAAAACGCAAATTTCATCAAACAGACTAGAAAAAGCGCGAATTTCGACAAAAAGCCGCGAAAAAACGCAAATTTCGAGGAAGGATTGTGCAAAAACGCGAATTTTGTCAAATGACCACAGAAAAAACGCGAATTTCGTCAACGGACCACAGAAAACTGTAAATTTCGACAAAGCATCGCTAAAAAAACACGCATTCCGTCAAAGGGAAGCTGGAAAAACACGAATTTCGTCAAAGGGACACAGAAAAACGTGAATTTCGTCAAAAGGCCGCAGAAAAACGCAAATTTCATCAAAAAAGACAAAAAAAACGCAAATTTCGTCAAAGAGCCGCGGAAAAAACGCAAATTTCGACGAAGGATTGCATTAAAAAACACGAATTTCGGCAAATGACCACAGAAGAAAACGCGAATTTCGACAAAGGATCGCTAAAAGAAACGCATTTCGTCAAATGCAAGCTGAAACAACGCGAATTTCGTTAAAGGATCGCAAAAAAAAAGAAAAAGCAGGGTCACAAAGAAGGGCCACAGAAAAACGTGAATTTCGTCAAAAGGCTGCAGAAAAACCACTAATTTCGTCAAAACCCCGCGGAAAAAAGCAAATTTCGACAAAGGATCTGGAAAAAACGCGAATTTCTTCAAAAGGCGGCAGAAAAAAGCGAATTTCATCAAAAGGCCGCGGAAAAACGTGAATTTCGACGAAGGATTGCGTAAAAAAACGTGAATTTCGGCAAATGACCTCAGAAAAAACGCCAATTTCCTCAAAGGGCCGCAGAAAAAACGCAAATTTCCTCAAAGGGTTGCAGAAAAAGCGCAAATTTTGGCTAAGGATTGCTAAAAAAAGTATGCATTCCGTCAAAGGGAAGCGGAAAAAACGCGAATTTCGTTAAAGGATCGCAAAAAAAAAGTATGGTCACAAAGAAGGGCCACAGAGAAACGTGACTTTCGGCAAAAGACTGCGGAAAGAAGCGAATTTCGTCAAACAGCAGCGAAAAAACAAAAAAACACGACCATTTCCATAAAAAAACGCGAATTTCGTCAAAGAGCCGCGAAATTCATCAAAAAGACGAGAAAAAAGCGAATTTCGTCAAAAAAGCCGCTAAAACAACGCAAATTTCGACGAAGGGTTTCGTAAAAAACGCGAATTTCGGCAAAAGTTCACGAAAAAAACTCGAATTTCATCAAAAACTCGCGGAAAAAACGCAAATTTTGACAAAGGATCACGAAAAAAAAACGCGAATTTCGTCAAAGGGTCGCGGAAAAAAGCTAATTTTGTCAAAAGTTCGGGGAAAATGCAAATTTCGTCAAAGCGTCGTGATAAAAACCTGTATTTCATCAAAGGATCGCGTTAAAAACACATACAAATATCTGTGCTTATTATTATATGTATAGTTTTTAAACTGAAATAATATGCTGAACTTTTTAGAAATCTGGTTAACCCGAACCCACTCAGCCTGAAATTTACCTGAATATAAACAGAGTTAACCCAAACTACAACAAAAATAATTAGCAGCAGGAAGGGATTACCTCTCCTTTCCCCCTCTGCTGTAACCTTTCAGAAAATTTGCTGAGAATTTCAGATTTTTTTTTTTTAACTCAGACTCAAATCTGGGGGGGAGGGGGGGAGGGCACGGGTCCGATCCTGAGACCGTCCCACGTCGAAATCTGTTGAAAAGTGTTACTGGTTTTTTTTATATACTTTCATTTAAAAGAAAGTCATTATAACTTAAAATCTATAAAATTGTTCTTCCAATCCCCGAAACTAAATTCTGGCTACGGTTCTTGTTTAACAATAAATTAATATTGTAACAAACACAAAATATTTTTTGTATACACAAAATATTTTCATACACATAAATAAAATAAAGACTTTGTTTATTATTTGCGCATTGCACAAGTAATAAGAAGGACTTTAAACCGTTCCAGATGAAAAATACTGGCTGCAAAGTTAAGACAGAATAGGAAGATAAGTGGGGGGAGGGGACATTACCGAACTCCAAAGATGTCTTTGCAGTCAAACAAGAAGTCACTGTGTATCTTACAGATACGAGGAAGTAATCGAGGGTTAAAAACAAAAGTTAATGAATATCATTCACAGTCAGCTCTTCCGCACATATATAGTATAGTGTGCCTGACTTCCGACTTAGCCAAAATTCTGAAGGGATTAGCTAAGGTGTCATTATGCACTAATATGGGACTAACAAGAAAGACAAGTGCGATGCATGACAAATATATATATAATTGAATTGATCTAAAAAGTAAGAAGTAAACTTATTTTACCATTTAATCTGACCGTTTTGACAGGTAAAAGAGGTTTAGTCCCTTCAACCCTCCGCACCCCCATATTTCGGTGTGGCATGGAGATGCGACTGAAAAATGAAAGTTAATAAGCTACTTTAACAGTCAACTCTTCCGCACCGGATTTCCGATTTAGACGAAATCGACTTGAGATTAGCTGTGGTGTTACTGTGCATTAACCCCCGCATTGACAATCTTGGCGACCGCCGACTATGGGAAAAATTAAAAAAATCCTTAAATTAAACTACTTTTAGATTTGTAGGTCTCTTGAACTGAGTATATATGTTTTCATTTATCGAGTAAAACAGTGATTTCAGTCATTTGAAAATGGATTTTGTGGTCTCAAGTAAATTTGGTCGCAGGACTGAGGAGGATATTGGATTAACAGGAAAAACAAATTCGTGGCATGCCAGAAAATAAAACAAATTTATCTGAAAAAGAAGGAATATCAGCCCTTTTTTCATTTCACTGCGATCTCTTCAGAGGTGGAATGTAGCTGTAACGTCATAACCCCCCGCCCCCATCGAATCCTTTGGTGTATGCTGGGTCATCACTGTGCACTAATATATGGGACTAACCAGAATAGCTGCGTCGCAGAAAAAAATTAAAAATTAATCTCAAAAGAATGAAAAAAAACTGGAATTTTTTTTTCATTTCATATTTGATTATTTCGGAAGAGTAAGTAACCCCATCAGCCCCTTCCCCTCATTGGGTATACTGTGGTGTAACTGTGCGTTGATATGAGACTAGCCAGAACGTGTAATTCGTTGTATTGCAGAAAACAAGTGCATTACAAATTCATCTCGAACAAAAAGAAAAATATTAGCCCTTTTTTCATTTCATTTTCGACTATTTTGGGAAGGGGCTGTAACCCATCACCCCCTTTCTACTTCTTTCGGTATAATGTGGTGTCACTGTGCACTAATATGGAACTAAAGAGAAGAGAGTGGCTAGTCTGTTGAATGATAGGAGAAAAAAAATACAAATTTATCTCAAACAGAAAGAAAAAAGCAATATTTTTTAATTTCATTTTCGACTATTTCGGGAGGAGGGGGCTGTAATTCCATCAGCCCCCTCCCCATCTTTGGGTATTCTGTGATGTCAATGTGGACTAATATGGTGTTAACGAGAATGGCTATTTCGCTGTATGGCAGAAGAAAAATTATAAATTTATTTCAAACAAGAAGAAAAAAAACAGCCTTTTTTTCATTTCATTTTCAACTATTTAGGAAGGGGACACCCCATTAGCCTCTTTCACCTCTTTGGGTATAATGTGGTATCACTGTGCACTAGTATGGAACTAAAGAGAAGAGAGCGGCTAGTCTGTTGAATGATAGAGGAAAAATACAAATTTATCTCAAACAAAAAGGAAAATATCAGAACTTTTTCATTTCATGTTCGAATTTTTGGGAGAGGGCTGTAACTCCATTAACCCCCTTCTATCTTTTGGGGTATAATGTGATGTCACTGTACACTAATATGGAACTACAGCGAAGGGAGCGGCTAGTCTGTTAAATGATAGGGGAGAAAATGCAAATTTATCTCAAATAGACAGAAAAAAATCAGCTCTACTTTTTCATTTCATTTTCGACTATTTCCAGAGGAGGAGGTTGTAATTCCATCAGCCCCCTCCCCATCTTAGGGTATGCTGTGATGTCAATGAGGACTAATATGGTGTTAACGAGAATGGCTATTTTACTGTATGACAGAAGAAAAAATTACAGATTTATCTTTAAAAAGTAAAGAAAAAACACTTTTTTATTTAATTTTTCGCGATTTCTGGTTGGGGGGGGGGGCTGTAACCCCATCAACCCCCTTTCTATTCTTTGGTGTCAATATGGACTAATATGGAACTAAAGCGAAGGAAGCGCATAGTCTGTTGAACGATAGGGGAAAAATGCAAATTTATCTTAAACAGACAGAAAAAATTCAGCACTATTTTTTCATTTCATTTTCGACCATTTCGAGAGGAGGGGGCTGAAATTCCATCAGCCCCCTAACTAATATAACCTGGACTAATATGGTGTTAACGAGAATGGCTATTTTGCTGTATGGCAGAAGAAAAAATTACAGATTTATCTTTAAAAAGTAAGAAAAAAACACTTTTTCATTTAATTTTTTGACTATTTTGGGAGGAGTAGGGGGGGGGGGGGGCTATAACCCCGTCAGACCCCCTTTCTCTTCTTTGTTGTCAATGTGGATTAATATGGGACTAATGAGAATGGCTTGTCCGCTGTAATGGAAAAAAAATTAAAAAAATGTCCATAAAAGAAAGACGAAAAATCAGCACCTTTCTATATCACTTTCGAAAATTTCGGGGGGGGGGGGAGCTGTAGCCCCATCAGCCCCCCTCTTGGGTACGCCACTGTCTAGGACCAACGGTTGCGAAAATAAAGGTTGGTCAGGTTATACGTCGACACGCTATAATGCTTTAAACATACTGCTTAGTGAAGCAAAAATTTAAATCTGCTGGAAAACGCATAAAACAAATACAAAGTTTTTTTTTCTATTGAATTACCATTTATATATGACAATGTATCATTTTGAGACGCTATGTAGTATATATGAACAATACAGAAAATTTGATTGATCTGAAAAACGAGTAAAACAGTTGAAAGTGCAATTTTATGAAACTCTTCCATAGACGGGTCAATACGAATTTTTTAAACTAAACCAGCGTCTATACGCTTTATACACATCGCATAACATACGAAATTTTATTTCAGCTGGAAAATGCTCAACACAACTAAAAAAAATGTATTTATAGCAATTACCCTCCATAGATTGCAATGCATCTATTTTTTTTTTTTTTTTTTTTTTTTTTTTTTTTACGTAGGAATATGGATTAATTATCTTCTACAAGCATCTTTTAGTATTATAAAATATGATTCAACCACAAAATGCCCAACATAGTTAAAAACACATTTTAGGAATTCATGCTTATAAATAGATATGTTTATGATTTCTTTCGTGCAACTCCGTAGATGATATATCAAATTTATACTGATCACGTAATGTACTAAACTTTTACTTAAACTTAAAAATGCCAGAAAACAGCTGAAAACGCACTTCCAGCAATTATGGTTCATAGTCAATCCTGTAAAAGAACTACATATATGCTGCTTACTTCATACTCTATAGAAAGTATGCTATATGCTGTTTACTTCATACTCTGTAGAAAGTATACTGTCCACCTCGGTGGCACATATCAGTTTTATCATGCTTGACGTATCACTTTGACTACACTATTAAATAGTTTGTTGACATAAGAAAAAAACTACTGCTATGAAAGTTTAAACGTTAATTCTGTGTGATATTGAATTAATCAATATTTATTATAGTTCGCACACAAGACAGCACATAAATAATTAAATAAAAAAAAGGACAGAAAATTAAAATACAAAACTGGGCTTTAACCATCAAACAGTACAAAAAACTGGAGGGGCAAAATATAAGTCTTGCCCCTGCTCCTGGAAAACTGCAGGGGCATATGCCCCCCCTTGCCCCCGCCAGATTACGCCTATGGCGTTAACCAAATAAATTTCTTTATAAGCATTTTGACGAAAGCTTGACCTGTGTTATTTTTGAGACGTTAAAAAAATTACTTTTGTGAATTTACAGAATCAGTTATAACTTTATAATAGCAAATCCTACACAACTATGTAAGTAAAATCAAAGGGAATCCCTTTTTTATGCTTATTTCATAAATTTTATTTAACAGGATGATGGGCCCTGGAGATATATTATTCATCGCACTTAACAAACTTGTTTAACAACTGTGAACTATAAGTAATACACATAATGTAACACTCAAAGAAGTACCTTTATATTTTCTATTTACATAATCGATAATAAAGGGCAAAAACACCTCAAATTTAATTTTTTAAATAAATACATTGGCGAAACTCAAATCTTTTATTACATACAATCCTAAATCGTACTACAAAAGCACAAGGTTAAATCTATCGCCTTTTTAACACTTTCCAACAAAGTTGAAAAGTATTTATGCATTCGGTTTGTCTGGTCCCGTAAATATTCTCGGATTTTCATGCAATTGATAAACCTTATTTACGGTCATCAAGGCATGTTTGGTATTGTATATGAAGTATTTGGGATTAATAGTTCATTTATAGGGGCACCCAAAAGAATTATATTACATTATGGTATATGGGGGAAAATCGTTTGCAGAGTATTTTAATGACATTACGCTATTTCAAATGTATTGAAACTGATATAAATCACTGAATTTCATTACAAGATGATTACGATACAATAGGGTATTCATATCATTTGTCGTTCATTTAAAGGGACACACATAAGAAATCGGTTACAGTACTGTTTGTGAGTAATAACTGTTGGAAGTGTGTTTTCAATTTCGGCATGCGCTTTTAAATTTAACTGTTTTGCATTTTACTCGTTGTATATAAATTCTATACCTCATATACAGGGCTGCACAAAAGTATCCACGAACCATTCTCATTAGTGGAAATTGCTGAAGGGGAATTTTCAACTAAAGTATATATGTATTTCTTAACTGAACTAAGTGTTTGGCATGCATGTAGTTAACAGACACAAATGTATATATCATATGCAGGGCTGCTCAAAGAATTCGGATAATTTTTCGACTGTAGATGGGAACAGCTGAAATTAGGTTTTCAAATATGTTATGCTTTTCCATATGTTTGACATAATACTTTATTTTATTAAACGGTTCAGTTTTGTTACATTATTTTGAATGTGTTGGAAAGTGTTTCATAATCTATTCTTGACGCACGATTTCTTTTTTTTTTTTTTTTTTTTTTTTTTTTACTTTAATCTCTTTAGTAATGAGGTTCAAATTACTGGGCATCTATTCCTTCCCTTATAAAGTTAAACCATTTAATATTTTAAGCTTTCGACTTCACTTCAATATTTTTGCTTTAAGGGTCCTTTCCCTGCCGGCAAAGACACTCACGAGCTAATGGTAATCCTATGGGGAGGGATTTTTCTAATATCTCGTTTGCATTTCGACGTTTTTAAATAATTTTTTTTTGCATTGGATAGCCGAGGTCCGTCTCTACAGCGCACCTTGGTTACTTTTTCGATTTTGGTTGCAGATATTTTTTAGAATGACACTTTTATTTTCAGAACAGGTTTTGAAAATGGAAGTAACTTTATCTGGGAGCACGGCAGTGCGTCCGCCAAGTTCGCACAAGCCGTAAGCTACCTTTTCCTGAACCATTTCGGCATACTTTTCACCCCCTCATAACGTCGTTTTAGGGAGAGATATAGAAATTTTTCTTTTATACACATGTTCGTATGGTCAAACTTAACTAAGGTTCCACGATTTCATGTTTCTATATTTAATAGTTTTCGAAATATTAAATTCCGAAAAAGCGCTTTTTTGTCACTGACTCACTTCGCATCATCAAATAACTAAGGTACTTCTAAAAGTCGTAGAATCATGAAATTTCACAAGTAAGTCGGGTTTGTAGCACAATTAACCAGAAAAATCTGAAAACACAGAATTTCCGCCTCTAAACCCTTCAAACAAGGGGTGTTCATTCGGCCGTAAACAGTTCCTTAATACATTCAATTGCGCCAATGTTGGTCGCCAAAACTCGATTACAGAGTTTTGAAGGGAATCACGTGATTTCAAGCAGAATAACATTATATATATATTCTTTTCCAAAGATGTTTGTTAAATAGAAAAAATGAATATACCTAAAACTTTTAATCAGTATAGGTTATGATATATTTACGATATTAAAACAATAATACATTTAACAAAATATAACCGCAATTCGGTACGTTTCTGATATAGTAGCCAAAGCGAAATACAGAAAATAGCCTTGACGAGAAAAGAAATTTGATAATAACGTATTTTCTGGCAACCTATTTACTGTGTCATATACACAAGCAATTTTTTTCCATATGGGTACAATTTATTTAATGTAAGGAACCCGTTTATTTATTTTTATATACCAACATAAATAATTTGTATATAAAAAATAATATTTTATACATGTATAAATAAAATGTTTATATGTATATAAATTACATATATAAATAACATAAAAGTTCATCAGGTTTGTTTTCATAGTTGTTTATATCATTTGGCAGCATATCTCAGTTTCTGAAGTCCGAATTGCGCCAAGATTTTAGAAAAATGCCAAGGTCCCTATAGTGGAAAAATATCCTAATTCCATATGAAAGTTTAAAAATCTCCTTTTAATTAAATGAAATGTGTAACTAATAAAGCTGTCTTTAACGATGTGCGACAGATGCGGTGTCCGAAGTTCGCTGCTAATGTTATTATATTGTATTATTAGCCTACTTACTGTTAATTTATTGTTAATTTTAAATCTGTAAAAGAAAGATTATAGTTATAGATAAGATATGTTGGTCGCCAAAACCCGATTACAGAAAATTAGCCTGAGTTATAAAGGTGTTAAATAATTTCAAGCTGAATGAATTTTTATGTGCTTTTACAAAAATCTTAATAAGGCAACTCTTTCAGTTTATCTGTCCTTCTGTCTATCTTTTACTTCCTTAAAACAAGTTTTATTAAAGACCGGGAGGCGTCTGCACAGATCATCACCTCATCGAGTTGACGGCTGAAATTTTAGAATTAGTTAAAAATCGATTAGTGTATTAAAATGTAACTGGTCTGATAAGTCATATCTTTGTGGAAACCACCTACAGACCCGATTTTACCGGTTAATTGGTGGATTTTCCGTTGTGTTTTCCTGCACCCATTCCTCCATGTTTCCAAACTTTTGGATGCAGGAAAATACGATAGTAAACCTATCAGTTAACCACTAAAATTAGATCTTCTGGTGGTTTCTACCAAGATATGACTTAAAAGACCAGTTGCATTTAAATATGCTAATCTAGTTTTAACTAATCCTAAAATTTCAGCTGTAAACTCGATGAGGTGATGGTGTGTACAGACGCCTCCCGGTCTATTATAAATGTTGGAATTCTAATCTCGATAGCACTCTGGTCAATCTGGCAATTATCCCTACTATTTATGGAACACTATTCCTATAAGTGCGTTTTAGTGATGTTAATGAACTTATGCATATTATACATATGCATATAATACGTAATACATTTGCATCATACATATTATAGGTATGTGTATAATACATAATACATATAATTATGACGTCAGAATAAACAAAACATTTTTTGTCGCCAAATTTGAGAATTGACATGATATATTATCAAATTTGGCGAAACTTTGCTAAATGTCGCCAAGCTTGGCGAATATTTGATGCTAGTGGCTATTTTTCAATGAGTTAATTATTAATGCTAGCCATCTATTTTTATTTTTCCGCATATCATCTGAATAGTTAAATGATATAACGTACTCAGTGGCGGCTCGTGCCAATCTTCACTGGTGGGGCCCGGTCCTCATAACATATTGTAAATTTTTATGTATTAATATTTGTTGTTTAAACATGAAAACAAATTATTTAAAACTAACTATTATTTAAAACTTTTATTTCTTACTTTTGTAAAAAAAAAAAAAAAAAAATTAATTATTTTTTCAAGTAATCAACGTTAATTTCAAATTTATCAAATTAATTACAATTTTTAACATACCATTAATTGCCATTATTAACATTGAACATACTTTGATCAATCATTATTTAATTAAAAAACAAATATACAAAATAATAATAATAATAATAATAATAGTAATAATAATAACAATCTCACAACGTTACAGAAAAAAAATATAAACTTTACTTGCAAACATTGAAACTGTTCAGAAATTAAAATTTAGTACATTATTTAAATAAAAGTTTGGTATGTTTTTAGATGCGCAAATCTTTCACTAACTTTAAATTTAATTACCATTATTCACATTAAACTTACTCTGGTCAAACATTATTAAATTAAAAAACAAATTCACAAATCAAACAAAAAATAATTATCTCATAATTTAATAGAAAAAAATACATATTTTTCTTGCAGAGATTTAATCCATTCACAAATTAAAATTTAATGCATTATTTAAATAGAAATTAGGCACGTCGATTTTTTCGACTAGCAAATCTTTCACTTACTTTTACATCAAATTTTGATATTGTACTAATAAAATCTTTGTGGACTGAAAGAACAGCAAGAGTGTGCTTAATCGTTCCTGTCCCATAGAGTTTTTCAAAAATGTATTAAAATTTTCTCTCATTCGCTCTTGAACTCCAGTATGACACCCGCTCACAACAGCGCGCCGTCATATGCTTGCGCAACAAGCTTATCTTTTAAATAAAACTTTTCTAAATTTTGAGTTAAGATTATAGTAAGTCCCTCTGCTGTTTTATCATAGACATTAATAAATTGAACAAACCTTTTCAAGGGTTTGTTGTTTTTTATATATCGTAAAATGATAACAAATTGCGAAGTGCAGCTTACATCAATATAGTTTCGTCAGCTTGTAAATCTACAAAATTAGAAGCAGAAATCTCATTTTTAACTTCATGCATATACGTTTCATATATACAATCCAACAGCTCATATTGTATAGTTTTTTAAGTATTTTTAGATACTGTAGCATTGTTTAAATGGTCTTCCAATATAGTGTCCAGTTTTGAGGCGTATGTGACCAATTCTAAAAACATACCTCGGTTTACGATTTAGCACATACCTGTTCTTCTCAACCATTTCATTATGTTTTTGTAATGAAATCCTGTAACCTTCATCCAACTGCACTACAATATTGACAGTTCCGAAGGTTTTATGCCCCACCAGTGGCTGAGAGGTTCTGCTCTCGAATCTGGTAGACGGGAGGTGCTGGGTTCGATCCCAATCGCGCCCGTCGGCCTAATCGTTCGGAGTTTTCGTGGTTTTCTTCGAACCTTGGATTTCCAAGCAGTTAATACGGGTTAGGTTCCCTTAGAAAGACCCCCACGAAGGGCACTCCCCCCTGGGCCTATATCCCCCGTGCAGATAATTGGCCGTCATAAATACAACCATACAACCAACCGAAGGTTTTATAGTTAAAAGCATTATTTAAATGAGTAGTATTCATTTCATGTTTTTTTTTACTCTTTCAGAAAAATGCTTCAAATCGTTACAGCCGGCCATACTCCATAATTTCATCCCTCCAAACAATAAAAAATAAAAACAGAACAATGCTTTTTTTTTTTCTTCACTTGCTGAAATACACAGAAATTTTTGATACCACTGTGTAGAGAAATAGCGTAGTTTTCCCCCATCTTTTCGTTGCATTTCAAAATTCTTCGGTTGATAAGGTCCCAGGCGTTTAATTTCAAGTTTTTCTTCCAAATTCATTGTTGAAAAGGGCATAATAAATCATCTACAGAATTCATTTTTTTATTTCAAGAATTTAAGGGTGTGTTCGAAAAAATATTTTTCCACCCTCAACAGCTCGAAATTTTCTGGGACACTTTCAGACTCATTTTTAAAAGTAAAAACATGAAACTTGCTGAGATGATTTTTGAAGTGATGTTTAAGAGGCCATGTGGTTTCATTTTTCGCTCAATTCAATAGAATTTGATTTTAAAACAATTATTTTCTCATTAGGACCCCTTTTTTCATCCCCAGATCTCCCGCTTCAGAAAATTCGGTTCAAAACTCCCACTTTGATAGCATTTTTTTTGCAATATTTTCTGCATTTTTCAAAAAATCGACAAGCACGTCCCATTATGTAGTTTCTAAATAAGAGAATTTGCCAGTTTGATGCGTTTGAGAGTAAAAATGAATTTAAAAATAAATCAGAAAATAAGCAGTTTGGATTGGTATACACCTTAACAATAACATGTGTCTCCGTTTAAAGAGAGTACAGAGTACTTAAAGATCGCGTAATTCAACGAATAAGCAGCAATAGTAATACAAATGTCGACGAATATTTTTGAGAATCCCCGTATAACAAACTTTGGATCAAGGGCACTCTCGCCCAGTGCCCCCCCATTGCAAAAAAAATACGGAAGATTTAGCTCTAAAAGAGCAGTACATCGCCAAAATTGAATGACACGTGAGGGAGGGAAATACTCATTATCGCGCCAAATGGGCACAAATGTCTTGTGCCCCGATACAGTAACCTTGGTGTTTAGAAGTAAGTAGTGGCCAGTAAAGTGATTTATTGCCTCTGAGAAAGAAATAGATGCTGAGAGTCGATAACGGATGAGTGGGCACGATGTAAGAAGGAGTTTCTTTGCAATATATTTTTAGTAAACAGTTCTTTTTTTTTTTTAAGTTTTAAATTAAAAATATGAATCAAAAATTTTTAAATGAACAGAAAATTCTAGTGGGGCCTGGCCCCAGTGGCCCCAATGGACCGGCCGCCCCTGAACGTACTATTTCCAAAGTGCTAATAGTTTCGTCACCGCCCAAAACCTCTGCTATTGTTGTTATATTGTACTGTTATTATACTTACTGTGACTATGTTGTTAATTTTTACACTGCTAAAACGTCTGTATTATATAAAGAGAATTTACGGAAACTATTAAAGCATTGAAACTGCCAGTTCTCCTTATGATTATTATAATTCTATAATACGTTACCTGTTAATCGATATGTACGTTAGAATGAATCTTCTAAAATCCGGTTCCTCGCATTTTAGTTTTCAGGTTTCGAATAAAATTAGCTAAAATCTTAAAACCATGGCACATTGACTAATTCTTCAACACGATCAGATGATAGATTTTCAAATGGATCATGGCAGTGAGCCGGTAGACCTTCTATTCTTCCGTTATCGAGTCTATTGAAAAGGTTAACGCGAAACAAAAAGATATTAGCATCAAGAAATGCAGATATTGTCAAAGGACCATTTCACTTGTATCCAGTCGTATCATTTAAAATACAACAATTGCAGTGAGCCCAATTAGAAAAGATTACTTAATAGGTTTAAAAATTTCCGCATTAGAGAACGAATCGTAACTGCTAAGGAAACATGCATAAGTGAGTTAAGAGATATTTGTCATGAAAGATGAAATACATAACAACACAAAATATATGATGTGCTTCCATGATCGTAAAGAGTTCTTGATTTCTCTATCAAAAGCTTCAGACTTGGCTAAAGAATGGGCAAGTAAATTAAATTATGAATAACAGTAACATGATGCAGCGTTTAACATGGAATTAATACGGTAAATACTGCTTGCTAGGGGTGGCTAGTACTTTAATATAAAAAGAAATAAAGTATAAATTTGTAAAGCTCAATAAAATAAATTTAGGTATTTTTATGTTAGCCGGGTGCAAGTGGCAAATTGCCAAATAGTGTTCTCAACTCCATTGTTCATATTGCATTCATTTCATTTAAAGATATATACTTTTCAGTCATCTCATTTAAAATAGATGCATTTCCCTCATTTTATTTAATAGAATATTTAACATAGAAATAAATAAATAAATAAATAAGAAATAATAACATAAGCCAAAATATTTTATTTGAAAATCAAAGCATTGTTTCTAATTTGCACATGTGAAAAATGAAAACTGCTATTGGCGAAAAAACAAAAGGCTAATGAGGAGATTTGCTCCCGGCTAACATAAAAGTACCGAAATTTAAGTTTTTTCATATTACTATAGTTTAGAATAACAAACTTGTAAAAACATACAAAAAGTAGTGATATCCCAACAAAAAGTTTTCGGTAAAAAAAAAAAAAAAAAAAAAAAAAAGCGCCAAGTTCTCCTTAATGTTTCGGCCAGAAAAAGTAGGGATATCTGAAGTTCGCATAAGTTAAAAGCCAAACATCCCAAATCTTTCATTGAAAATGGCTTCCTGCGACTTGGCCGTTAATGCCTTCGAGAGAGTTTTTCAAATTTTAAAATATGTACAAATGAGTTACCTGCCAACTACATTTTTTGATTACTTTACACATTTTGTGGCACAGAGTGCAAAAATAAAATACTCATTTGAAAAAAGCATTTAAACAACTTCAGTCTATTTAAATTCTTAGAAGTTAAAAATAACAAAATACTTGTATTCAGAAGATAATATTCCTAAATGCTAAAACATAATTAGTATCAGCTTTTAACAGTTTATAAATCGAATACCTCTTAATGTATGCAAACAAACTATAATAAATGTTCAAACGAAAAAAATCTCTTTCGTCAATACACAAGATTTCATTATTATACAATAAAATATAATGTAACATATTGTGAGATTTGAAGTAAGTAAATTTTGTTTTATTTCTTGGGTTTTACGTTAATGATTTTAGCTTTAGACCGTACGAAATGGCAATTAAACCACAAGTGGACTAAATGATCTGTAATCAAAACTAATGTTTGTTGAAACTGAATGGTAGTTATCAGAAATCTTTTACTTATAATGTCTTTATGTGAATTTGCCTCTTTGCATTTTAATATTACTTTTAATATTTAAATAATGCATAAATGCGTAATATTTCCAATCATTAATTTTGAAATGCTGTAGAAGGCATTAACGGCCAAGTCGCAGGAAGCCATTTTCAATGAAAGATTTGGGATGTTTGGCTTTTAACTTGTGCGAACTTCAGATATCCCTACTTTTTCTGGCCGAAACATTAAGGAGAACTTGGCGCTTTTTTTTTTTTTTTTTTTTTTTTTTTTTACCGAAAACTTTTTGTTGGGATTAAAAATATCTGCGACCAAAATCAAAAAAAGTAACCAAGGTGCGCTGTAGAGACAGACCTCGGCTATCCAATGCAAAAAAATTATTTAAAAATGTCGAAATGCAAACCAGATATCAGAAAAATCCCTCCCCATAGGATTAGCATTAGCTCGTGAGTGTCTTCGCCGGCAGGTACAGGACACTTAAGGTATCTGCCTACATTCGGAGCACTTTAAAAAAGAAAAAAAGTACAATATTGAATAAATACATTTTTTTTTTTTAGTTCAATTGTAATACAGAATGATGAAACAAACATAAAATTCTAGCAATATCTTCATAACCTTTTTAAAAAATTGGGTTTTTTTTTTTTGTCATTTCAGCATAATTTCATACTTACTCCAGAGAGCGTAACCTCAATTCAACCAAATGTATTTCAATTTCCTTTTACTACATACTATTCCGGGAAGTATGAACTCTGCGCAATATCAAGCTATGTTATGTGATCATTTGATACCGTTTGGACCTTTTTTAGTCGAAGTCCAGACTTGAACCCTATGGAAAATCTTTGGGGCGTATTAAGTCGCAAAGTTTATGCTAATAATAAACAGTTTTTATCTGCCAAAGTGGAACTAGAAGTAGCCATTGTAAAAGAATGGTACAGTCGTGGAAAAAAAAAAGTAAACACCCCCTACTAACTCCTCAACAAATTATCGTAGACGAAAGTTACTGGTACCGAACGATTGGAAATAAAGTCTACTTTTAAATGACGTATATAAAATTTGCTTAGGGGGCCATCTACATATTAAAACGAATCCAAACTTCATTTTTTATTTACCCATCATACGTAGCATAGGGTAAATCTTGTAATCGTTTTGAAAATCGAAAAAAAAAATGTTTTGACGGATTTATACGTTTCAGACGCTGGAGATTCCGAAAAAATATTTTTAGAAAAAAAATTTGTCCGTCCGTCTGTGTGTCTGTAATCGCTCTATCTCCCAAACAGAGATAGAGACTTGAAATTCGGTGTGTACTTAGAGAGTAATAATGGGAAGAAGCCTATTGAATATCAGTAACCTCGACTAACCGGAACAATTTTTTTCGGACTGTTGGAATATTCGTTCTGATAAAAGGTATTTATACAAAAATTTTCGACATTGTTTATTTGAAGGGGGGGGATATAAAAGACAATAAAAAAACATAAATTTTGCATCATGAATGAACTCGATCGGATAATTAGTTGCCGAGATATTTGTAATTCTATTTTTCACACTCTTCGATTTTTCATGACCCTGTATTTCATTCAAATTTCAATTCAAAGATATATTTTAATTGGAAATGAGATGCTTAATCCGACGCAGCAAACTGTTAGTTAATATGATTATAATTTTTCGAGTTATAAGGATGTTTCTTTTACGCAATTGGGTACTACTCGATTATCCCGCCGACCAAAAAACTATCGCCAAACTATAAGATTAAATGCCAATAATGGCTTATCGTAAATGTCAAGCATTTAATGCCTCTCCATACCTATAAGGGGGACCCTATTCTGTCGCTAAATACCGCCAAGTTTGTCGCCAACTTGGCGGTATATCGCCAAATAGGGCGACCAAAACGAGTCGCCAAAAGTGACACCAAATTGGCGGTATCTAATACTTCGCCAAATTCCCATAGACCTCCATTGTAAACCAATACTTGCTTGCAAAAAATCAACAAATTGAGATATTTTAATGCAACAAAAAGTAATATTAGCTTAAGGGGTTATATTAATTATGGCACAGATGTCATATATGCTTCATATTGGCGCAATTGCCAATTTGGCGAAAGCTTCAAAAGCATAAACAACATCATCCGGGTTACCATATCAAGCAAAATAACGACACTTTCGCGCCAGTTAAGTACCCGTTGCGTATATGACATTGGCGTCATAAAAAATCGCGCCAATATGACATCTGTGCTTTAATTATATTTAAGGGAGTCCAAATAAATTAAATTATGAATAAAAGTAACATGGTACAATGCTTAGCAAATATCACATGTTTTATTTTCATATTTTATATTATCTATATCCGTGATGGGTAAGTATTACGGTGGCCCCCCAACGGCTAGTTTTTAATTCTCCCGTAAGTTGTAAGAGAAAAAAAAAAAGTGGGGTGGAGATGACTTTGATGCCGGATCTGTAAATGGCGGATTTTCGAGGGGACACTGTATACCTATATCATAATAATATATAACCTAATAATACGTGAGTACGTTAGCAAATGTTTACAGTGAAATGCTTACTTTTAGCGTTATATGAATGGAAAAGGTGTAGAAAAATATCTTTTTTGCGATTTTCCAAAATTACTGGTTTTCGCCGATTTTTCAACGCCTCTACGGAAGTACATGTCGTTCAAAAAACAAAAAAAAGATAAGCACATGAATTGTAGGTAATTTTCTCGTCTGTATTTTGATATAGGGCCAGCTTTTGCATAAAAAGCTTACTTTGCAAGTTATAAGCCAAAAATCTGCGATTTTTAGTGGTTTTTTTTCATGATTTTTCATATTTGCTGAGAAAAATTTTGTAGGACAACTCCAGATTCGTGTTCAGCACCCCCCGAAAACATAAAGTAAGACACTAAAAACAATTACACCAGAATTTTCCACTTTGAACTCTTTTTTAAACCTAATTTTACTGGACTACTGGTCACTTCTACGAAAAACAGAGTGTTTGAGGTTATAAGGAAAAATGGAGGACCAATATCGTATTAATTTACATATTATTTTTGTTTTTAGACAAGTGGTCTTATAATTTGTTAACAGTGTACTTTTCAATCATTGCTTATATTTTTGTTGGCATACTTATTTATTTCATTATTAAAAATTATTGCAAACTAATTTTAATAAATATTTTGTATTTTGATACCTTATGTGTTTAAACTATAATTAGAACCTTTATTTACTTCATATAATTTTCAAAATCAAAGTCGTCTTATAATTTCTTAACGCACTGTACAAATACTATATTAAACTGAATGGAGACTGAATAAAAGAAGCATTTAAAGGGGGGGGAAATTACACAGATTGTTAGTTTTAAAAAAAAAAGTTTTTGAGTTACGAAAAGCTAAAAAAAATAATTTGTTTAATTACGCAACAAAATTTCTCTATTTATCATATAAATTACTATACACCTCTCTCTATATATATTTAATACAATGAATATATGCACGTTAAACATAAACTGTAACGTCGATCGTTTTAATCATAAACTAAATTAATTAAAAAGATCCACACAAAAGCAAAATTTCATTAAATAAAAGACTCAGCGTGACTTATTAGCTGTGCGTCAAACGGAATCAGATTATTAAAATCAGTTATGTAATTGTCTTTAACTAGAAGATGCATACCTCCATCGAAATAATGAAATTGGGTCTCTCGATGTTCCTTTAGCCATCAAATAACCGATGTTATTTCTAGAGAGAGATTAAGCAGTATTTGTCGGACTTCTTTTCAACCTTTTCAAAGAATCCCCTCAAGCTGTAACAAGTTAAACATACTTGTTTAAAAACAATGAATTCAAACATCTAACTTTATGAAAATCCAGTTTTGCCCCATAGTACAGAAATGAAAAGGGGGAAAGAATCCTTTAATGTAAAGAAAGATGGATTGAATAAGGCTTTTTAATAGGAATAATTGACAGGTTGATCATCCATTTCATTTAATGCGCTTAACTTGTAGATAGATTATCGTGAAAGGTTCAGTCGTTAGTGAAACTTTCGTGGGAAACAAAAGTGACATAATAGCTTGTTCCATTGGAGTTCGATTTTCAATCTCAGGAAGATAATCTCATGACATAATACAAGTTCAAAATCTAATTGAAAATGTGTTGTCTTCGTGTTCAGGATTGTTTATTCTGTGGGGATATATATGTACCATCAATTTTGTTTGTCCCTTTATGCTTTATATCCTCCTTCCAAAAAAGTCATCTATATATTTAAAACACTAAGCGTTTTCTTTCGACAGTCCGTGAGAAGAAACTACTGCATCAAATTACACCAATCTTTTTTTTAAATGAAAGATATTTGGCCTCAGATTTGTTATCGTACATTCGTTTGTTGATATATTTTATTAATTAGCCGTAATTTTAAATTAAAATTCTACAGTTGCGCATGCGCAGTATTTAAGTACAGGTCTGCTTTGGAGTGACGCACTGCACATGCGCAAAGACTTGCTCAGTTGAACTATCACATTACAGGTAGAAGTTCTTTTAAGTTCGTCTGCTGTTCGATGTTACTGTAAACTAGCTTTTCTTTCTCTGACAAAGTTAATATAATTTGGTTCTTTTAGCATTAACAATTGAAAAATTTACCGTGTCGATATTAAGAGTTAGATACGGGTTATTTCGTGATTGCTATATTGTTTTGGTCATATTACATACAGAAGATAAACACAGTGATTTGAGGCTAAAAGTTATATCCGTCTTATGAATTGCCAATAGTTATACACGAAAATTGGGAAAATAGCATGATAAATTGTAGCTGCTTCTTTGAAAAAGTAAGGTATCAAATATTAAAACGCAAAAATATTTCTGTAAGATCAAAACTCAAGTTCGCGTATGCGTCAACTGTTTTTCAAACTTCTTCAATTTAGAAGAAACGACAATGAGTTCCCGCTAGCGTAGTGGGTTAAGGGTGTATTCCGATCCAAACTGCTTATTTTCTGATTCATTTTAAAATTCATTTTTGCTCTCAAACGCATCAAACTGGGAAATTCTCTTATTTAGAAACTATATAATGTGCCGTGCTTCTTAATTTTTTGATAAATGCAGAAAATACTGTAAAAAACGCTGTCAAAGTTGGCGTTTTTAACTGAATTTTCCGAAGTGGGCGATCTGGGAATGAAAAAAATGGTCATACTAAGAAAATAATTGTTTAAAAATCAAATTCTAATTAATTGAACTGAAAATGAAATCACACGGTATGTTAAACATGTCTTCAGAAATCACCCCAGCAAGTTTCATGTTTTTACTTTTAAAAATGAGTCTGAAAATGTCTCAGAAAATTTCGAGATGTTGAGGGTGGAAAAATATTTTTTCGAATACACCCTTAACGCAACAGTCTAAAGTTCAGAATTTTTGTAGCGGGCCCAGGTTCGAACCCAAGTCTGGCAAAATGTGTAATATTTTTGTCGATAATTCATTTCTGTAATGACATATTTTATTACGAAGAGAAGTTTTAGGCTTTTAATTTTATTATTATTATTTGAATGCTTTATAGTTAAATAAAATTTAACACTCAATAATATTTTGAAAAAAATAATGATTTTACATTTAAAATATTTAAGCTAAAATATTTTGCATGTAATTATCAATTAAATAAATTGAGCTGATCTACAATTTTCGTTATATTTTCTGACCATTATCAAGAATATATATGTGTGTGTGTCAGAAAGAAAAGTTTGTCATTCTTTTCCGTAAAAAATAAAACGGAAAGAAAGAAAAATATTCGTATAAGAGCTATAAAAGAAATTACATTGATATCCAGGTTTAATATTTTTAAAAATATATAAAAATGTAAAATAAAATTCAAGTAATAAAAAATATATATTATAAATCGTTAGCTGCATCAAGTTTCAAGTTTAGGTTTTTAGTGAATGAGACAGATAAAAATAAATTCATGGCAGCTTTTAATCATGGTGTAGTTTAAAAAAAAAAAAATAAATAAATGAAAATAAATATTGTTATTTAAAAAAAAAAAAAAAAAGAGGCCGTAGTAAGTAAAAATAAATTCTCTACCCGGCAGTTTTAGGTAAATATTTGATAAAAAGCAAGCACAATTGGTTGTAAATTATAAACTTAAAATTCTGTCATTTTAGTGAATAGGTTAGACTGACAGCACCATCTATCGCCTTAAAGAAATAGGAATCACTTATGCAATAAATTTGTCATTCAATAATTGATTTAAAAGCAACTAATTAAAAATTCCAGAATTTTTCTGATGAAGCATTCAAGTTATTTACCGTCAAATCTTGACGGGTACTATCTAGTATAAAATTGAAATGTTAATAATTCAAAGCTCAAATATACAGGGTGTCCTACTAAAAGGTAGACCCGAAAAAAGCATTTGGTTTTAGAAAAAAGTACAGGAGAAAATTAAACAATTACATGCCATAACTGTATGTTTAATAAATGAAGTTTTCAGAGAACTGGAAATGTCCTTCCCGAGCTTCCGAACGCAACTGAAATAAATATTCCTTACTACTTCCTTCGCACATTCTTGTGCATTGCAGGGATCGGCAATCTTTTTTGGCTGCGGGTCACAATCAACCAAAATGTGTGTATTATAAGAAGCCGTGTCGGGTCAGTGGTACTTTCATTAAAAAAATTTTTTGGTAAATACAGTACAGTCCCGCTATTCCGAAAATCCGCCTATTCCGAACAGAATTCAGAAAAAATATCGATTTTTTTAAACTTAAAAACAGGAAAAATTAAAAAGACGTCCGTGAAAAAACGCACATTTATTATACATAGAGCCTAAGCTTGATGAAAATGCCTGAAACCAAATTGGAATGAAAGCTGGTTACTTACAGTACGCGTCCGCTCCATTTCTGTAGAATCATTTTTAATCACTGCTAAAAACAAAACATAACTAATTTACACATACTTAAGAAGTAAAGTTAGCGATTTTTTTTTGACGAAGGGCACTGTATTGACTTGAGGATGTAATGTTCCGCCATCGTTGCATTAACATAACGTCATTTGGTGTTGATGAAGCGTATTGTTCGAGGTAGAGTAAGACGAGGTCAAAAGCATTAGGCAAGAGTTGATGAGTCGTCGAAGATCACTGCCCTTCCCTTCCTACTTTCACTGAACCTGTTCATTACAAGCCGATCAATGTTGTACAGAGCTGACTTTAGCAGAGGACCCCGCATTTAATTTACACCTTAACAAGTCACTACGTTGATTATTATTAATGTAATCCGCCTATTCCGAATTCCCGCTAAACCGAACAGTGTTCGGTCCGAATTAGTTCGGAATAGCGGGACTCTACTGTAATAAGATAAATTTTATTGAGAAAATAATTACAATACGCTTTTTTAAATTTTAAAGATAAACATTATAATGCCGTTTTAAGACGAATACAAGTATCTGAATTTTCGGTAGTTAAGCTGCTTCTGTTCTTTCTTAAGGGTGTATTCGAAAAAAAAAATTTCCACCCTCAACAGCTCGAAATTTTCTGAGACATTTTCAGACTCATTTTTAAAAGTAAAAACATGAAACTTGCTGGGGTGATTTTTGAAGAGTTGTATAAGGTGCCGTGTGATTTCATTTTTCGCTCAATTAATTAGAATTGGATTTTTAAGCAATTATTTTCTCAGTATGACCATCTTTTTCATCCCCAGATCTCCCGCTTCCGGAAATTTCGGTTCAAAACGCCGATTTTGACAGCATTTTTTATAATATTTTCTGCATTTATCAAAAAATCGAGAAGCACGGCACATTATGTAGTTTCTAAATAAGAGAATTTCTTAGTTTGATGCGTTTGAGAGCAAAAATGAATCAGAAAATACCCTTAAAATAAATTTCATGTGAGAAAATATTTGTAAAAAAAAATTGTAGCAGTAGCTCGAGCCGTCTTTTGATTGGACAAAAGGCGAATGCGTCGAAGGAAGAGATCGGACGTTGCCTTCCGGGCGCCTTGGTTCGTCCAATCGTGTATTCGTTAGACTTGTTCGTTACTGCAACCTTGTAATAGAAGGAAAATGTTATTGTTATTATTTAATTTTCAGTTAATTTTGTATGCATTTTTTAAGTGTTCGTTTCATATTTATATTTTATAATTTCTTTTTATAATTTTTTTTCTGAATTCAAGTGGGCCACTTGGTGACCCGCGGTTGATAGGTTGCTGACCCCTGTTCTAGTGGGACACCCTGCATAATTAGAATGTTTCTAAAACCAATGTCAGACGGGCGTCTTTTTTGCTTAAGTATTATCCATTTTGCTGCTTTTTTGCCATTCCAATTTATCCATTCACAAATCACATTCACACAAGTCACAAACCATTCACAGTATTATCCATTCACAATGCTATAGCATTGTGGATGGATACTACTTATTCAAAAAAGACGCTCGTCTGACATTGGTATAAATCGACTTTTATGTGTGTGTCAGTTATTGTTATAAAAAAAAAAAAAAAAAAAAAAAAACCAAAGAAAATATTCCCAGAACATATTCAATAATGAAGTTGATAAAGCGAGTTTACACTAGCATGTACCTGGGGTAGCTTTATAAATGAAGGAATTTTGTTGTAAAATTGTATTTATATTGTAAAAGAACCTTAAATATGCTAATTCAAGCACATGATCGAATCCTGGACAATTCATCTATCCTTCATTAAAATGTTATTTGTCTGGCTCTTTTTTAACCTAACCTCTAACCTAACCTTTAACCTCTTGTTTAACCTTTGATTGTTAAACAAGTATGTTAAACATACTTGTTTAACAATCAATTCAAACTAGGGTTGTATCGGTTTTAACCATGGGGGTTAAAAACAGTGGTTTAACCGGTTTCCATTTTGACCACTGAAATTCACTATTGAATTTATTTACTACTAATCAAGTATGTTTTACTAGCATATGTTAAAACTAAGTTAACATTTGTTAAAAATGTCATAATACAAGTAACATAATACCAGCAAATACCAAATTAAAAAAGTCATAACATAAAACCAAGATAAAGTACAAATGTTTTAATTATTTTTTTACACAAACTCCTTTATGTTTTTATGTAATTTGTGTTGAATTTAAAAAATGATTACAAGTAACAAGTTTTGCGGTTGTCTCTAAACTTAGCCGGTTTCTTAATTTATTTTGGATTATTCCAAATTTAGAAAACAATCTCACTATTGATGACGAGCTGGCACAACAATTCATTAGGCGTAATGTGAATTCAACAAATTTTACACCAATGCCTTTAACCTTTTTTATTGCTATCCACCAGACATCAGGCCCAATTGTATCTTTTACACTTTCAGAAAAATGGGATTTTGGATATGGTGAGGATTCTGCTTGAAATGTAATTACAAGAGGCAAAAAGGTAGGATCAATATTATTGTGTAGCCACTGCCTTGTTATTTCTTGCTTCTGTTCATCAATACTTTTACCCATGTAGACAGGATTCAGCATATGAGCTAGAAAATGAAGTGTGTGTGTGTTGGGGGGGGGGGGGTAACATTTTCATTAAATCGAGACTGTATAACTTTAGAATAAGTGTCAAGATCTTTCTCTTTTAGCAATCTTAACCCTTCCTCACATGCATCAGATATAGTAGCATCATCCTTTTGAAGTCTATCTAAAGCAAGGGAAATAGGCTTAAGTTGATTTTGTAAATGTTTTACTTCTTTGTATATGTCTACATTGTTAATGATTTTAACAATGTTATAATCAATATCATCTTCATGCTCATCTGCAATTTTCATGTAGAAATCTCTCTTTTTAAGGGGGTAGGATATCTTTAAACAAGCAAAATTTTCGAAAAAAAAATTAATGCGTATTTTGATTCCGTAATCATTTCTGAACAATATGCAAAAAACCGCATTCAAAAATTCCCATTAGTTTACCAATTATGGCAGTTTTATTAAGACTACATATTTTGACTACATAGGATAATTCAACTTTGCATTGCGGTTATTCAAAACGATGAATTTTGAAACTGCGCGCAGTTACTAAAAAACTATGCATGGCAATCAAAAATCTTTTCACCACATATTCATTACTGTATTATCTACAACCTAAAACCAGAAAAAGGTAAGATTTTATTTTATTTTTTGTTTTTTACTTTGAAAATATTTTTTTTTAAAGTTAATTTTTTGATTTAGACAATATTTTTTACAAATATTCTGGTTTTAGTATTAAGGTAACAGTATTATGTATTTATTTTCACCAAAATTTCCTCTTTATGTGCATAATTTCAGATTTTATCATGCGCGCAAAGTTTTTTTTTCTCTCATTATCATATATTTTTAAACTTATCATTTCAATATTTACTTATGAATTTACAAGTATATCTATATTTTTAAATATAAATATGAGATTATATTTAATTGAAATTTGATTTTTATTTTTGACTTATTACACAAGTTTTGAAGCTTGGAACATAGTGGTATTTTTTCCTTTTTCAACATGTTCAAAGGTATCCTACCCCCTTAATAAAAGTTGCCAAACATTTAATCTGGCTGTTCCACCGTGTGTCCCCTGGAAGTTAGGGTTTAACAAATGCTTCATATTCAGATAGGTAACCAGAAGGTCGATGGCTGTTTCGGAAGTATTTCTAGACTTCAATAAAATGCTTCATTATTGAAGTAACTTTGTAATATCTTGTCCTACAAGATTCAAGTAATGTGCAGCATATCCATAAGAAATAAACAGTTCGTCTCTATGTACATTTTGAAAATCTTCTCTCATGCGTTTCATCCTGTTTTCATTGCCATTTACAAAACTTCTTACTTTATAATAAATCATGCTGGTGTTATCAAAGCTGATGTTAAATCAGCTGCTAGTTTTATACATTACTGGGCAGTTTTTTTAGGTTCCCCTGTATCAACAGCTGAAAGTAAGAATGATTTTCTCCCTGTTGATAAGCAATTAACAATGATAGGACAGTTATGGATCTAGCTTTCTTATTGTATTGTATAAGCATATTCTACTAATGAGCCTCATTAACTTGTCAGCGTATTATTTTTTTTAACTGCACTGTTAATTTTATTACTTATTAAGTTACTTTTAATTGCAAAGAAAAATTAATTATTAAAATTAAGACCATTTTTAACAGTTTTGACTAATTTTGGACGGTTAAAACCATTTTTATCCAGTGTCCTGGTCAAAATCAATTTTGACCAATTTTTTAAATAGGGATATTGACAGGTTGATCGTCCATTTCATTTAATGCGCTTATCTTGTGGATAGATTATCGTGAAAGGCTCAGTCGTAAATGAAACTTTCGTGGGAAAAAAGTGACATAACAACTTGTTCCGACCAATTTTAACCGGTTAAAATTACAACCCTGATTCAAACATCTAACTTTATAAAATCCAGTTTTGCCCATAGTACAAAAATAAAAAGAGAAAAAGAATCATTTAATTCCTTTAATGCAAAGAAGGATGGATTGAATAAGGCTTTTTAATAGGGATATTGACAGGTTGATCATCCATTTCCTTTAATGCTCTTGCAGATAGATTATCGTGCAAGGCTCAGTCGTTATGTAAATGAAACTGTCGTGGGGAAAAGTGACATAATACCTTTTGTTTCGTTGGAGCTCGATTTTCAATCTCAGGAAGATAATTTCATGACATAATATAATAAAAGTTCGAATCTAATTGAGAATGTGTTGTTTTTGTGTTCATGATTGTTTATTCTGTGGGGATTCCACCAAATGTACCATCAATTTCCTTTTTTCGCTGATGCTTTATATCCGCCTTCCAAAAATTAAAATTAAAATGCTAATAATTCAAAGCTCAAGTATACAGGGTATCCTACTAAAAGGTAGTCCCATAAAAGCCCAGTTGATTTTAGAAAAAAGTACTGGAGAAAATAAAACAATTACAAACCATGCCTGTATGTTTAATAAATGAAGTTTTCACAAAACAGAAAATCAAACGGGAAAAATAATACTTTAATGTAAAAAAGGATGTGTTGAATAAGACTTTTTTAATAGGGATATTGACAGGTTGATCATCCATTTCATTTAATGCGCTTAACTTGTAGATAGATTATCGTCAAAGGCTCAGTCGTAAATGAAATTTTCGTGGGAAAAAAGTGACATAATAACTTGTTCCGTTGGAGTTAGATTTTCAATATCAGGAAGGTAATCTCATGCACTGTTAAAAATTTGCAACAAACTGTCCAGTCGTTTGACCGTTTTTATAGAAGACGGTTTAATAACCGTAATTTAATTAGATTCTGACCGTATTATGCCCCATATAATGATCAGAGTTGAGTTAAATTACGGTTATGTAATCGTTTCCTATAAAAACGGTCGAATGACTGGACAGTTTGTTGCAAATTTTTAACAGTATGACATAATACTTGTTCGAATCTAATTGGAAATGTGTTGTTTTCGTGTTCAGGATTCTGGAGACACATATATCCCATCAAAATTTTTTGTTCGCTGTTGTTTTATATTTATTCCAAAAAATAATATAAAACTGAAATGCCATGCCAATAATTCAGTGCTCAGGGTGTCTCACATACAAAAACCAGCACTGTAAAAAAAAAAAAAAAAAAAAAAAAAAAAAAAAAAAATCGTAAATATAGACAAATTTTTCCGTAACCTTTTACGGAATATTTTCATTTTTCAAAGAAAACAGTACAATGTACAATTTCCGTAATTTACATTTTGAGATTACATGTCCGTATAAATGCAGTAAGTTTTCTGTAAATTTTACGGAATAATTCTGTATTGCTTGTAAAACAGGGCAAGTTCCGTAAATGATGGTTAGAAATAATTGCTGTGTTTGGAAAGCGATGTAATTAATTTTTGTACGTACTTGTCTTATAGCGTAATTATTTTCGATGAAACGCTAATATTGCATAAATATTGACTTCATGCCGGAATTATTTTGAACGGAACGCCAATAATATCAAATAAACAATATTGTCCTTCCATTGATAATATTTTTTAAGAAAAGAGAATATTACACATGGTTTGAAATTGGACATATTTCAAAACTAAACGTCAATATTGGGTAAATGCTGCTCTATATTCAAAATATATCCAATGATTCCGCAAAATTGGTTAAATGTTGGTTTTATATTGGTAATAATTTAAGTAAATCCGATAAAATTTATGGCGCCATTTATAGTACGAACGTTTAAACAACTCGCTAAGTTTCAGGCATTTGACAAGGAAGTGTTACAGTTTACTTTTTATTATGAGTTTAAAATAATATTTGACTAATTTATCACAAGCTATTA
Organism: Maratus speciosus; assembly: GCA_963932465.1. Lineage (NCBI taxonomy): Eukaryota > Metazoa > Arthropoda > Arachnida > Araneae > Salticidae > Maratus > Maratus speciosus. The sequence goes on along the minus strand of OZ010790.1, from coordinate 444,391,930 downwards.
TTCTTTTTTTAAAACTCTCTTTATGATGTTTTAAAATTAAAAACCTATTTTTTATTTTTCATATTTTTTAATCTATTCATTTTAACAAAATTATAAGAAAGCTTTCAACGCATCTCAAATACAACAATGGAATTATTATAAAATCGGTGTTTATTTGTCTAAGTTATAATAAATAATAAAGGAAATTTATTTTAATACCCATTATCTTTATTTGAGTTTATAGTAGATCATCACACAAATTATTTGAAAAATTCGAAAAAGTACATGTTTGAAAAAAATATGTTGGTATTCTTGCAAAAATAAAATAAAAATAATAATACAATAAAATTTTAAAAATCTTACAAAAAAGAAGCAATTATTACTCTTAATACATTCTTTCATACATGATATAAAAGATATATTTTAAATGCTAAAATTTATCTTTTATAAAGAAGCATGAAATTAAAAAAGCAAATATTCAAAATTATTGAAAAAAAAGTGCAACATGTTCAGAATTGTACTCAATTGGGAAAAAAAATTATCTCTACCAAAAATATGTTGCATATTTAGCAACTTGGCCGTGCTTTATAAAGGGCATCTGAAATCTACTTATATGAAAATCCGATTGCAGGAAAGTGTCGGAACCATGCCGGTGCGAACCACTCTAGTCTGCGAATCGACCGTAGCTAAACGCCACGTTAGTCTTAATGAAAAATATATGCTTGCTAAATGATAATTTCTTCTACTTGAAATCATGTCTGTTCAGCATATTTTCACATAAAGCATGCGTATCATATCCATTTATAATGTATTAAGTTCTAAATTAAAATTAAGCTATTATAACCATAGAAATCAGATCTAAACAAACGATATTGTTGCCATTCAGAGTGAAATTCCAGCAAATCTACAAACAAATGAATGACTCTTTGAACGCTTCATTAAAAAAAAAAAAAAAAAAAAAAAAAAAAAAATACAGGTTAATGTCGATGCTGCTTAAAATATTTTTTAAAGTATATTAAAAACTTTAAACATTTTAACTTTATTTAAAACCTTCAAGAACTAGCCATAAGTTCTAAATTTAAGGGCCAAATCAACAACGAACAACAACAACAAGTTCTAAATTAAAAATAACGGATAACTATCGCCATCTGGTGGAGTAAAGATATAATTTTCGCAATCGTGCAAGCACATTGCATTACATGTATTTTTAATCTGTTCAGAATGATTGTTCTTTTGCACAATTTCAGATTTCCTGTGACATTTGTGTTCTGTCTTATGTGACAAAGTAAAAATTATCCGAATTTAAATATCGAAAACTTTCAAATGCATTTACAATAAAGAATTATTTCAATGGCACTTTAGCATTTCTTAAAGGGACATTTTTTTCTGTACCGAAGGCTGCAGCAGCGCTTCTGTAGGCCGTTTTAATTCCCAAAAAATCAGGAGCTTAAGTTTCTTGCTAATTGTTTTGGCGTCATCTATCAGCAATTAATATAAACAAAGACACTTTCTGTTGTAATCTTTTTTTTTAATGCATTTTATCAGATTTGAAGACATTGCAAATAAAATGAGTATTTCTTATCGGTACAACATATTTTAATTATCTAACAGATAAAATTGTGAATTTTAACACAGTTTGTAGCGAAAAAAAAAAAAAAGTCACGCTAAACAGCAAATTTTAAATGTAGAGGGAACTTACAAGCATTTTCGTCATAGAATGTATAGCTGTAAATGACGCGTTTAAGCGCTGGTAACTAAACTGTAGTTTACATAATTTCTTTGTTTTAATCATCAAAAATCAAAGGATAAAACTTTTTGATTAAAAAAATGCATAAGGCATCTTTTTTTTTTTTTTTTTTTTTTTTTTTTTTTTTTTTTTTGTCAAGTCAGAAAAATATTTTTTAAAATATTGTTTTGAAGATTTATGATTAACATTCCGTCACTTTTTACGGGGATTATATACTAGTATTTAATGATATTTGAAAACGCAGCTTGTGTAACCGTGGCTGAGTGGTCAAGGCAATACTCTGAAAGTGGACGGTTCCCTAGTTCGTATCCCGTTGCGGGTAATGGTCGTTTGATTTAAATAGAGAAATCTGACCTTTTATGTAAACGTGTCTTTAAAAAGTAAAGATTGGAATTCCTATAGATGTAAGTTTGTCTTGGAAAAATCATATTGTATCTTTTAAACTAGGAAATATGGGAAAAAAAAACGAACATTTTGTGAAAATACGGAAAATTTTCTAGAATTTAAGGGAAATTTTTCCGTTAAAACACGGAAATAGTACTGGCGCCTCGATTGACAGTACAATTTCCGGATTTTAACGAATTTTTTTTTTTTTTTTTTTTTTTTTTCAGTGAGGTTGAGTTAAATAAAAGAATATAATGATATTATGGTACAAGGATAAGTGCAGAGGCTGAGTATCTATGCAAAATTTCATTAAGGCTGTTCTTAAATGCTCTGCTCATCAAGAGTTAAACGTTTTGACACATTTACAAATTCATTTTTTAACGGAAAGATATAAAATTGGAAAGCCTGACCGTGGAAGCGGTTTGGAATCGAACTGTATTTTCCTTTTCTTGATCAATAAATTACCTATTGAGTTATAAGCGATTTTGATCACGCGACAAACACGTTTTTTGACCATTCTTGTGTGTTTATTCTTCTTTCGCGCGAAAATTCGGTTCAAAACGCCCACTTTGACACTATTGTCTGGAAGATCTATTGCGTTTGCAAATAAACCAACTCTATTCCATAGTTTCAGAACAACACCTGCTAGTTTCATGCATTTCCGAACAAATATAAATTAAAACTTATGTCATAAAGTTGCCCTTTTGGATTTGAGAACAGACTTAAATTCTGTTGGACATTCTGGCTTCAAGAAGCAATTAATAAGGCATGTGGTTTTATCTACTTTCCCTTACTTGTCTTCCTTTTGATGAAGTATAGTGTATCCTATAATTAGAGGTCGTCAATACTAAATTCGTTCAAGCATATCAGTCTACATACCAAAGAGCTAACTATTTGAAACTATCTCAGAAATAATTTATTTCGGCAGTCATTATTCATAGTTTAAACTTTTTTTTCAGCGTATTCCTATTAAATTTAACATTATACGGATTTCGTATATGTTTTTACTTTTATTAGTAAATATCCTAGCAAAAAGTCATTAATACATTTTCTAAAAAAGTAAAAATTTTAAAGCAATATTCGTAGGAAATGCTTTCTCTCATCAAATTGTCTCATTATTTTAAATTTCACATTCATCATTTTAATTTTATTTAGCATGATGCTCTGTAGAACAAACTGTTTGCTGAATAATGTATCTGCAAGAGTTGAAAAAACTCACGAAGAAAGTAATTACAGACGACGTTCATTATTCCAATAACTCGAAGAGACCGTTAAAAAAGTTCCAACAATCCGAAGTTCGAGTTATCTGATTTTATAAAAAACAAGTCAGAAATTGTATGTCAAACGTGGCAAATGAGGTACGTTCGTACATGCAAAAATGCAAAATTTATTACGATTATATATATTAAATTCAGTAATACAGATATAATAGGATTCCATCTTAAATAGGACGTAATCACCATAGCAACCTAGAATTATTATGTATCATGGGATATCTTTGAATTAATTACGTATGAGAGGAAAGTTTAGATTCGATTTTCATAAAAGTTGAAATGACTCGACAAAATTCTGCAACGATTATATTTATTAAATTTCAAACCATTCGATTGGGTAGTTTTTGCGCTTTTATACGCGGACAGACAGACAGACGACGACTATATAGGCGCTACGTATTAATATTATTACGAACGCACCTAAAAATGTCGCTGTATGCTATTACTGAAGAAAAATTCTTATGTATAACATTAGTTTTCGAATTGTTTTAAGTACGTTAAATTATAAAATCAAATTATATTCTAAAATTGATATTATTAGAAGCATATCAGTCTTAAACTGTGAAAAATATTTTAACTTTTTATTAAATCATAATGATAGAAATAAAGCAGGAGAGAAATATATAATGAACTAAAAATTATAAGGAAAAAAATGAACTTAAAAAAAATAATGGGTCAAGTGATGTTTTTACACTGAAAAAAAGGTAAATATTTCTTTATCTCAGAAAATGTAATTTAACCACGAACGAAAACGCACAATAATCATTTTTTGAGTTACCCACAATTCTGAAAAGCATTCTTTATCTTTGAAACCTCAGAAACCAATGTGTTTTCCAGATTTAACGGAGCATTTATAAAATCAGAGTTTCTTTTGCTCTCACTGATTCTTGCAGGAGGTTTGTGTAAGATGCCAGGAGGTTTTTTTTTTCTCCCGGTTTTAGTTCCAAATAGCAGCGATACTTGGCGTTGCAAGCAGTAGGCGCTAAATCGCGGCCCGAATTTTTGGCCTCGTGGTTCTCCCAGCGTTGATGCGAAAGAAAGGTATTAAATATATGGAGTGGATTCCTAAGAACAAGATTGCATTGACGACAATGACCCACTCCATGTATTCAACCTCCTTCCTTCGCATTAATGCTAGGAGAAGATAGAGGTCAAAGAATGGGCACTCTTTTTAGCGCATGTTGCTTGAAGCGCTGTCTATCGTTGCTATTTGGAACTAAAACCAAAAATCGCAGTGTTAAAAAAAAAAAAAAAATCTGCTCTTACATAACCCTCCTGCAAGAATTTTTTTTAATAGCTGTCACCATTTGCAAGTTATTGAATTTTAAAATCAGCCAGTCCATTTTAGGACATCCAGTATATTTCCTTAGATTAACTGGTAGACGGGAAGTGCTGGGTTCGATCCCAATCGCGCCCGTCGGCCTAATCGTTCGGAGTTTTCGTGGTTTTCTTCGAGCCGTGGATTTTCCATGTGTAAATACGGATTAGGTTCCCTTAGAAAGACCCCCACGGAGGGCACTCCCCCTGGGCCTATATCCCTCGTGTAGATAATCGGCCGTCAAAAAATCAACCAACCAACCAACCAACCTTAGATTAACAAAACCTTTGTCCTTTCTTTTTTTTTAATACAGCATAACGATTTGCTATTTCTACGTTTTTCAGCCAGTCTTTCTAATTCGAATTACATTTAAATTCTTTGTCTACTGAAGAAAAATTGTCCGAATAAAAATTTACAAAATGTTAATTTGATCAATTACTGATTTTTCTTTAGGACGTTTATGGGCGTTACGTTGTTACTTTCATCATCTGGCACATAGTCATTTTTACACTATTTTATTTAACTTAACCTGGTTTTTGTATGTAAAGATAGAATAAAAAAAAAAGGTGAGACGGCGGTTTCTAAAACAGAGAGTAAAAATACAGTAAATCCTAAGAAAACGTGATCTTGCCTTAAAAGTAAAAACTCGTGGTCCTTACGAAGGAAATAAATGTTAAGAGAAAAACCTGTCAAAAACGGAATCCTACCTCAAAAGTAAAAACTCATTTTCACTACGGAAGAAATAAATCTTAAGATGAAAACCTGTCTAATACGGTATCCTATCTTAAGATTAAAAAGTCATGCTTCCGACGAAATAAATAAATCTTAAGACGAAAACCTGTCTAAAACGGAAATAAAAAACTCGTGGTCCCTATGAAAGAATTAATGTAAAGAAAACCTGTCTAAAACGGAATGTCGCCTTAAAAGTAAAAATTCATGGTCCGTACGAAAAAAAGAAATTCCAAGACGAAAACCTGTCTGAAACGGAATATTTCCTTGTTCCTGACTTTCCGTCTTAGTAGGTTTCACTGCATAAAATAAACACAATTATCTTATACAGTAAAATCGCTGAAAGCGGAATCGCTAAGGACCGAAACAAAGATCTGTTTTGGATAGTGTTTTCGATTGAGCAGTTGTATTGTATTCCTTTCATAGGGACTATAAAATTTTTACGTTTAAGACAGGATTTCGTTATAAACAGGCTCCGTTCTTACGTTTTTTAGCAAACAAGGTACATTAAAACCTGTAAAATAACAGAATAGTTATTACGACCAGAAACTTATTCCGTCTTAACAACTACGATATTCCTTTCTGCGAAACCATAAAATATTTTAGGTAAACACATTTTCTGTTTTCACGGGTTTTACCGAGTTAGAAAGAATCATAAATTAATGATTTTCGGATTTTTCCCCTTTACATGTACTATAAGACCTTCCACCGTGCCAAATTTTAAGGTTCTAGGTCAACCGGAAGTACTGTATAGGTTTTGAGAGTAAAACCTATGGGTAATTGCGGTTGGAATTTCGGAAGAAGGAAGGTCTTATAGCACAAGTAAAGGCAAAATCCAAAACTCACTGATTTTTGTATCTAGGTCTATTTATTACGTGGCAAAATCATGAATTCCTATGTTAGGTACGAATGCCAAATTAACGCATTGTGATGGAATTTTTCGAAACGATAATATAACAACTGTACGGAACAGTGTTGCCAGGTCCAGTGTCACAAAAAAAGCGGTAAAGGGAGACGAAAAAATCGGGATAAGGACTTCTAAATCTGGATATAAAAATACAGAAAGCACTTTTGAAAACAGAACCTATGTATAACGGAATCCTGTCTTAAACATAAAAACTTCATTTTGCCTACGGTAGGAATATTATGCAGTCTGCTAAGACAAAAACCTGTTTAAAATGGAATTATTTTCCTCCCTTTGCGATTTACTCTTAGCAGGTTTTATTATACTAAATAAACATAACAGTCTTATACAGTAAAACCTCTGAAAGCAGAATCGTTAGGGACAAGAAAATCTGTGAATAAAAAATTCAATTTAAGAATTTTGTCCAATTATAGACAAAATTTCAATTTAGCAGGTATAATTGTATATTGCTCCAATCGTAGGGTCAGTGAAATTTTTACTTTTAAAACGAAATTTCGTTGTAAACAGGTTCCGTTTACACAAAATTTACTGAACAAAGTAAGCAACACTCGTGAAAACGGAATCTGTAGGAACCACAAAAAATTACTTGTATACGGGTTTCCACCTGTGCAGATAGATTTGTAAGGTATTCCTTTGGAAAGGGCTATAAAAAAAATTCCGTTATAGGCAGGCTCTGTCTTCAGAGATTTTACTGTGTTAAGTTCCGCTCGATGCAGACTAACGAATAGCGTGGTACAAGAAGAAAAATTTTAAAAACAATTGTGCATCATGAAAAATTGGGACTTTTTTGCGTCCTGCGCAATGGTTCAGCGGGTCGGGTTTCGGAAGCCAAGTTAATCGGGACGCCTACCATCCTAGCAGCACTATTTCAAATACACTTCCTGATATGCTAGAATTATAAACATTACGTTCGCAGCGTGTTTCCTATGACAATACAACATTTTAAGTAATAGAACTTAATTATAAATAAATGTATTAATTTTAAGGCGTTTTCCAGTTAGCCAGCCGCAGGTGATAATTCGCCAAATATTATCTGTAACTCGCATAGTTGTATACGAGTTGAAACAACAATGGATTTAATGATTCGCCAATACACGCTCGCCAAAATAGGTTAAGTGGCTGTGAAGCTGCAGCAATAAAACATCTTAAAGTGTAAAAAATAGAAAATAAATTATAAATAAAAAATGAAGAGTGTAATATTTAAAAAAAAATACCGTTTTAAGAGTTAATAGTTTAATATTAATTAATTTACGATTATACGTTGAGAAATCAATTTAGAAATCTTTAAAAGATAGTTTAAATAATGTTTCATTTCTTTTCTTTCCCGTTGCCTTGTTTTTAAAAAGAAACGGAGCAAAAATTATATATTCATTAATAAATTCGTTTGCTTGCGCTTTCTACCAAGCCTAAAGAAGCGGTGAATTTTTCTAATCGAGTTCGGTTTTCTCGCCAGATTAATGTAATGTAAGGGAAGGTTTGGGGAAAAACATGAATTTCGGTTAAAAGCTTAGGCATGATTTCCAAGATGAACATTGAACGTTTATAAGAAATTGGATGGGGGGGGGGGGATATGTTTTTACTTTTATGCTTATTTGTATTAAGTAATCTTTTTTGGCTCTTTGTCTTTAACAATTTTAATTATTTTTTCATAACTTAATTTCCCACAAATTTCAAAATTATATTCTACTGTTAAAGGTATATATAAATACTATACAAACATACATACAATAAACCCAACTGGAGTGAAAAATTAACCAGATCCAGGAATCGAACCCGGGAACACAGTATACAAGACTGCTACTCTAACCACTGAGCTACTCCGGCCGATACCTGGGTCTGTAATTTCTCACTAATAAACCATGTTGAGGAAGTCACCAGCCATCTATACGACAGCCTTGGATGACCGGACAACGATGAATAGATTTTACTATTACATCGATCTACAATAATTATAATAAAACACACATACATTCCTGGCTCTGGCTAATTTTTCACTCCAGTTGGGTTTATTGTATTTATTGTATGTATGTCTGTATAGTATTTATATATACCTTTAACTGTTGAATGCAGGCGTTATTTATGTGTGCATGTGTGTTTTAATATATATTGTGGTATGTGTGTTTTATTATAATTATATTCTACTGCTTCATATTCAGAAAATGTTACATTGTCACAGATTAATTTTTCTTTCAATTTGGAAAAGTTTGACTTAATGCCCGTGTTGTTATCACAACCTTCTGTTGTAGACTTTAGATTCTATTCCGTAATCAGTCATTCACAGGATAAGACCAAACATTAAAAGTTGTTTTGGGTTCTTATCTACTGATCACGCTATAGATAATTTTAGAATTTTGTAATATTTTCTTTTATGTTACTGAAGAAATGAGGTACTTTTTGTAAATAAGAAAGTTAAAAAAGCGATTCACAATTCTCTAGCAATATAGTATTTTTTTTTTTTCAATTTTTTGAAGGTATTAAAATTTTCAGTTCGAATTAACCTATACTAGGAAAATAAGTTCGAATTAACGAACTAGTTTTAACATTAGTTCTAATCAAAGCTGTCGGCTTTTAGCTACCAAAAAAAAAAAAAAAGGCTTTTTTTCTGTGATGCAAAACTGAACATGCTTATAAATAAATTTTCCAAATCTTAATTTTATTTACACAAAATGCCTATTATTAAAAATATACAGGGTGCAGTATGTTATTTATCGCCGACCTTTAATTTCTCAATCAGTGGTCGTAGACATATAGTTCCAATTACAAAAACGTTTCAAATGAGGTAAATATTCATGCTGTGGCATTATTTAAAATAAAAAATCAACTTTATAAAAATTACGAAAAACTTTTTATACGGTCCACCCCCCAGTCCCTATAGTTATATTTAGTAAAAGTTTACACATATCATAACAGACATAACACAAAAAGTTTGACATCCGTACCACAAAAATTGACACAGTTATTAAATTTCAAAGTTAGAGAATTTTGTACATGATTTTGTCTTTCATTGAAGGATCAGTTTAAAGATGAATTAAAGTAATTCTAGATCAAAATCAGGGTGCAATGTCCTTTTTACGGTGAAACCACCTTTAGCCGGTATCGCCAAATCGGGGTATCACACAAGAGGGTTGTTTCATCTAAAAATTTGAGCTGATTGTTAGGGGTCGTATACAAAGCGAAGAATGAAATATTGCAGAAAAATATTAATAAAATGAATAAAAAAGCAGGAAAATAAATATCAATTTATTATAATATCAGAAAACGGTCTACTATTAAAAATGAATGCCTGAAACGCCGGAATCTACTAGAGATACTGCTCAAAGTGTGCTACATTGGTGACAATGCACAATTGAATGCGGACCAGTACTGAGTCCTGGACACGTTAGAGCATAGCAGGCGGGCAAAATGTGCGACAATCAAGGATGATGCGCTGCTTCAGATAAACCAGAGAAGTGGTTGGTCTCAGTCACATAGACCTATGCCTTGATGTAACAGCAGAGGTAGAAGTCCATGGGAGTTAAGTCCGGCGTTTCTGTTCAAGTTTTCTGTTTAATTTCAATATTTCATTCTTTGCTTTGTATACGACCCTTAAAAGTCATCTCAACATTTTAGATGAAACAACTCTTTTTTGGTGATACTCCGATTTGGCGATACCGGCTAAAGGTGATTTCGCCGTAAAAAGGACATTTCACCCTGATTTTGATCTCGAATTACATTAATTCATCTTTTAACTGATCCCTCGATGAAAGACAAAATCATGTGCAAAAATCTCAAACTTTGAAATTTAATAACTGGGTCAATTTTTGTAGTACAGATGTCAAACCTTTTGTGTTATGTCTGTTATGATATGTGTAAACTTTTACTAAATGTAACTATAGGGACTGGGGGACCGAATAAAAAGTTAGATTTCATAATTTTTATAAAATCGATTTTTTACTTTAAATAATGCCACAACATGAATATTTACCTCATTTGAAACATTTTTGTAATTGGAACTATATGTCTGCGACCAACGGTTGAAAAATTAAAGGTCGGCGATAGATAACATATTGCACCCTGTATATTAGCATAGGTATTAAATGTATATAGTAAGATATGTAGTTAAAAAAAAAAAAAAAAAAAAAAAAAAAAAAAAAAAAAGCCAATAAAGACCTTTTTTTCTTTATAAGTTATAGGCATCCATGTTTTCTCTTTTAAATAAAAACCGGCCGGTCTGGCTTTAAAAAAAGAAGAAGAAAAACGACGGCTTTTTTTACAGCATTGATTCTAATGCAAGGTTTTTGGAACTTTCCGATTAGTTCGCATTATCGCGAAGTTCGAATTATTGCAAGTCTACTGTATAAAACCTCTTACGAAAGAGTAAACATTTTTTTTTTTTTAATCTCACTAAAAATATCATCATCATAGAAAAATAAAATCATTTAATTGTCATTGAAGTACGAAACTTTAAATATATCTCGAATTTTTATTTCATTGTTTTCTTTTTAATAAAATATAGCACATTCTGTACCGGGAGTCGTAGAGGGCAAATGCGATCAGGCAATTAAGCAAAACCGTCTCGAATACTTTTGAATCAAGATGATTTCCACTGAAGACAATTTCAACTACGGAAATAAGTTATTTCAGAGGTTTTTGCTCCGCATTTAAAACTTCTTAAGTGCTTATTTATTGTTATTTATTTAAATAACGTTATAGACAAGATTAAAATGGATTTTCTCTACTTAGACGAAAAATTAAATATAATTCAGAAAGGAATAAAGGCGTATAATATTACACTCTTTATTTTTTATTTATAATTTATTTTCTACTTTTTAGCCTTTAAAATGTTTTATAGTTGCAGTTTCACAGTCGTTTGGCCTATTTTGCCGAGCATTTATTAGCGCATCATTAAATCCATTGTTGTTGCAACTCGTGTTCAATTGTAGGAGTTACTGGAGAATATTTGGCGATTTATCACCTATGGCGGGCTAACGGAAAAATGCTTTAAAATTAATGAATTAGTTTCAGGGTCCGTAAATATCACGATATTTTCAAAAATATTAAAAATATCCGATATTTTGATATATATCCGATATTTTCAAAATAGTAGACTCACTGCTGGCAATAAATATTTTCAAGCATAATATACTATAGCATATTGTACTTAATATGAAAACTTAAGCAATATTCTAAAAATGCATTTATTTTTTACTTTTACTTGGAACAAAATTGAAGATAACTAATTGAAAACAAATGCAATTTTATTTATATACACACTTATAACAAAAGCAAACTATTGGATTCAGTATCAAGAAATCTGTAAATCAAAATTTTAAATACAAAATAGTTTTTTTTTTAATTGCAGAATTTTAACATAAATGTAAGCTTGTCTTATTTTTTATTTAGTAACATGTTGTACAGTTTAGATTCAACTAAACCAAATCAGAAAAGATTCTTTTCTAAAGAAGCTGTATATTGATTAGATCTAAATTAGACAGTTTATCTTTCAATGTCTATTTTGAATTAATTGTCTCACATAATTATTAGCTCTACATTTAAAAATAAAAGCTTGGAAAATATATTTGCTTCCTTCTTTGACAAGAAAAGTCACTGTCAGTGACAAAATTTTCTTTACAGAATAACACAGTCAATAACAGTTGGAAATTTCATTTGAACTAGTTTTGACTTTAAGTATCAAAATTATCTTGCACAGTGATATTTCAAAAATGAATAATCAAATATGCAAAATATCAAACATATTGATATTTTGAAAATAAATATCAAGTATATGAAAATATCAAAAATCTTGATATTTTAAAAATAAATATCGGATATATATCAAGATATATATCATGATGTATATCAACGAACCCTGATTAGTTTATAATTAAATTCTAAAAATATTAAAACGTTGTATTGTCATCGAAAAGATACCTGGGAACGAAATTTTTATAATTCTAGCCTATCAGGAAGTGGGTTAAAAATCGATTACAAATTTCCAACTTTGCGTACAAAACCCAGGTTGAGTTAAATAAATGAGTGTAAAAACTATTACAGAAAAAAACTAGGATACGACCAAATGTTTAAAAAAAAAAAAAACCTAAAAAATCATTGTGTAACATACAGTCTAAACTTTAAAGTAATTAATATGAAACAACAGGGTTAGTTGATATATATCAATCGATATATATCATGATATATCAGGGTTTCTACACTTCAGGAATTTCCCTGACTTTTCCCTGACCAACAAACCATTATTTTCTTAGAGAAAATAAATATCAAGTATATGAAAATATCAAAAATCTTGATATTTTAAAAATAAATATCGGATATATATCAAGATATATATCATGATATATATCAACGAACCCTGATTAGTTTATAATTAAATTCTAAAAATATTAAAACGTATTGTCATCGAATAGATACCTGTGAACGAAATTTTTATATTTCTAGCCTATCAGGAAGTGGGTTAAAAATCGATTACAAAATTCCAACTTTGCGTACAAAACCCAGGTTGAGTTAAATAAATGAGTGTAAAAACTATTACAGAAAAAAACTAGGATACGACCAAATGTTTAAAAAAAAAAAACCCTAAAAAATCATTGTGTAACATACAGTCTAAACTTTAAAGTAATTAATATGAAACAACAGGGTTAGTTGATATATCAATCGATATATATATCATGATATATCAGGGTTTCTACACTTCAGGAATTTCCCTGACTTTTCCCTGACCAACAAACCATTATTTTCTTAGAGAAAATAAATATCAAGTATATGAAAATATCAAAAATCTTGATATTTTAAAAATAAATATCGGATATATATCAAGATATATATCAACGAACCCTGATTAGTTTATAATTAAATTCTAAAAATATTAAAACGTTGTATTGTCATCGAAAAGATATCTGTGAACGAAATTTTTATAATTCTAGCCTATCAGGAAGTGGGTTAAAAATCGATTACAAAATTCCAACTTTGCGTACAAAACCCAGGTTGAGTTAAATAAATGAGTGTAAAAACTATTACAGAAAAAAACTAGGATACGACCAAATGTTAAAAAAAAAAAAAACCCTAAAAAATCATTGTGTAACATACAGTCTAAACTTTAAAGTAATTAATTTGAAGCAAAAGGGTTAGTTGATATATATCAATCGATATATATCATGATATATCAGGGTTTCTACACTTCAGGAATTTCCCTGACTTTTCCCTGACCAACAAACCATTATTTTCTTAGAGAAAAACTCGGCTTTTGCAATCGCTCGATTATATCGCATTATTATAAATCCAATTTTTCTACGTAAAAATTCTGGTATTTTCGCTAAAAGTGTAGGAACCTTGTATATATCCGATATTTATTTTGAAAATATCAAGATTTTTGGTATTTTCATATTACTTCGATATTTATTTTCAAAATATCAAGATGTGTGCTACGTTCAATATTTTTCTATGTTTGATATCTATTTTCAAAATATCACTGTGCAAGATATTTTTGATATTTTCAGTCAAAACATGTGCAAATAAAATTTCTAACTGTTATTGACTGTGTTGTTCTGTAAATAAAGAATTTTTGTCTCTGATAGTGACTTGTTTAGCCGAAGAAGAAATCAAATATCTTTTCCAAGCTTTATGTTTGAATTTTTTACTTTTAACTGTAGGTTATGAGGGACATTAGTAATTCAGAACAGACACTGAATAATAAACTGTCGAAATTTACATACTCAGCTATATATATATATATATATATACAGCTTTATTAGAAAATAATCTGTTCTGGTATTGTTTTAGTTCAGTTTAAACTGTACAGCCTGTTAGGGAATAAAAAAATTTAAAATTTTTCAGTGAAAACAATATTATGTATTTAAAATTTTGTTTTATAAATTTCTGATTTCTTGATAGTTGATACTGAATCCTATAGCTTTTTTTTCAATTATTATTATTATTATTATTTAATGCAAGTCCATAAAGCAAATTGTTTCGGTTTTCAATTAGTTGATCTTCAATTTTGTTCTAAGTAAAAAAAAAAAATGTGCTTTTAGTATATTCTTTAAGTTTTCATGCTAAGTTAAGTTAAGTTAAGTGCAATATGTTTTAGTTTCTAATGTATATTATGCTTGAAAAAATTTATTATCAGCAAAGTTGACTATTTTGAAAATATCTGATATATATCGAAAATATCGGATATATATCAAAATATCGGATATTTTTGATATTTTCGAAAATATCATGATATTTACGAACCCTGTGAAGCAAACATAATTAAATGTTAAAAAAAGATTAACTGTAAAAGATAATTTATGCACATAAAAAAAGGCGAGATGGCTCATCATTTATTTATAGTCTGTTTTCAAAGCTGTTTGTCAGTCTTCATACTTTAAGCGTTATTTTTAATCCTAATAGAAACAACACTGCTATAAATAATTACCGTTTTCGTAAATACCTCCTGTCGAAACCATTAATCGAATTTCAGATCAATTGTCAATAATCCGATAGCAATTAAACATAATTAAGGTCTGTTAATTTAACCTTAAACGAATCTAATCAAATCGTCATGTACTGGGAACAACTTTCACAGTTCCTATAATTAATCACCGGGTTAAAGCGTGATGATAATGAAGAAGCCATTGCATTCAATGGATCGGATTAAGAAAGAACGTAGGTTGTAGTTGATAAGAGAGGAACAAAATACAGGAGCTGAATGCATTTCATTGGTTTCGTTGTTTCGTCACCCAACCAAGGTTACCAGATTAAAAACCCGACTGTCAAACTAATCAATATAACAAATAAAAAAGTGGGAGAAAAAATTTTCAGCCATTTCTTAGTAGATTTTTGATTGCCTCCCTGCTATTATAGATTAAAAAGCAGCGGCAGCGCATAATGCTTAAACAAGCCGACAGCTGCGGTGACAGTTACATGACCTGGAACATTGTTTCTGAAACTTCGAGAGAAGCTTTATTTTGTTAAGGTAACCGAACATCTTCGGGGCACATTTTTTTTTTTTTTTTAATTTTTCGTATTGTATAAATTAAAATTAAATGCTGCGAAAAAAAACAACATAAAGCACATCGAAGCTGTGAAAAATAAAATAAAATAAAAAAACAATGTAGCAAATCATAAAGCCTCAATAATAATAAAAATAATAGTAATAATAATAATTGCATTGGTACTTTCTAAATTTTGCATCGATAACAATATATTGGAATAAAAATGATGCATAAATTTTTACTTAAGATTTTTCTCAAATCCAAACTATCTATTTTCCGACACATTTTAAAATTCATTTCAGGAAATTGACAGGTTCTCTTATTCAGAAACTATGTAATCGAGCACTTTCTCATTTTTTTTGTAAAGTAACTGGTCCAACTAGTAAAATCTGGTAACCAGCAAAAATTTTTACTCGCCGGTAAAAATGATTACCCTGTCCTCTCTTCCACCGTCTTCAGTTTTTCTCTATCTTTTTTTTTTTTTTTTTTTTTTTTTTTATAGTTTTAACACTTTCCAACATAGTTGAAAAATGTTTATGAATTCGCGTTGTGTGGCCGTGTTCTAATTCTTGTAAATATTCCCGTCTGTTATATAATGGATACTAGATAGTACCCGTCAAGATTTGACGGTTAATAACTTGAATGTTTTATTAGAAAAATTCTTGAATTTTTAATTAGCTGTTTTTAATTAATCATTGAAATTGTGACAAATTTCTATATTGTATAATTGATTCCTATTCCTTTAACACGATAGACGATGCTGTCAGCCAAACCTGCTCAATGAAGTCAAAGAATTTTAAGTTTATAATTTACTACCAATTTCGCTTGCTTTTTATCAGAAATTTAAAAATTTTGGGTAGAGAATTTATTTTTACACACTACACTCTTATTTTTTTCGAATAAAAGCAATATTATTATTTATATATTTTTTAAACTACATGACCATTAAAAGCTGCCATGTTTTTTTTTTTTTTTTTTTTTTTTTTTTTTTTTTTAATCAGTCTCATTCTCTAAAACCTCAAATTTGAAACTTCATGCAACTAACAATGTATAATATATATTTTATTACTTGAATTTTATTTTACATTTTTATACATTTTTTTAAAATATTAAACCATGAATATCAAGGTAATTTCTTTTATAGTTCTTATATGAATATTTTTCTTTCTTTTCCTTTTATTTTTTACGTAAAAGAAAAGCAAACTTTTCTTTCTGACACACACACATCTATATATTCTTGATAATGGGCATTCCTTCATTCCTTATTATTTCTTTTAATATTGTTCAGTGTTAAATTTTACTAATTTAATAAAATAAAAATCATAACTTCTCCTCCTAATAAAATATGTCATTATTGAAATAAATTATCGCCAAAAATATCACAGAAGTCCTTTTGCCAGGCGTTGGATTCGAACCTGCGTCCTCTACAAAAATTCAGAGCTTTAAACTGGTGCCTCAGACATCTTCGCCACCAGGAACTCAGTCTACTTTCCTCTAAATTTAAGAAGTCCGTAAAAGAGTTTTGCCGCATGCGCATATTCCCGAAAAATCGATGCTTACAGAAGTATCTTTGTGTTTTAATATATATGATGATGTTTTATTGAACTTTACTATAGCATGGTTGCTATTCAAAATAAAGGGTGTAGCATTTACAGTTCGTTTACAGGCAAACATAAGATAATTCCGTTACGTTATGCTCTACGGGGAAAAATCGTTTGCGGTGCATTCTAATGACGTTAATCTACTTCAAACATAATAAAATTTATATGTATCACTGAGGTGCACTACAATATGACAACTTATCAAAATTATATAATTCTAAAAAAAAAAAAAAAAAAGAGAAAGATAGGTTACAAAGTTTGAATAAATAAAGTATGCAATTTCATAAGAAATAATTGTTCTTTACTAGCATCATTATTACTTTTTTTAATTATTTTGAAAAAAATTACTTAGACAATACACTGATATCCTTAAGGATCAACTTAATTTCACTTTACCTTCGATAAGAATTTTACGAATACGCTTTCTAACATGGTTCTTATAATTCTGCATTTTTCTAGCTTTTTAGTTTCTGGCCTATGTTCTTGTGCCTGTTCGATTATTATTTATTTATTTTAATTCAAAGTACCACATATCTATAGCATTATAATAAAGTAAAGTTGCCGTTCAAATGAATTATCGTTAGATCATTCAATTTTGATGCTGCCAGTCGCCAGTTAAAATCGTTTGGTCGCCAGTGGTAAACAGGGGTACACGGATTTTCTAAAAAATATCCAGAAGGTATGTGGCATATACCATCGTATACCCTCCACTGCGTGCTTGCTGTCATGGCTAATACGAGGATTTGTATAATTCTCTTGCTTTTCGTATTAACAGAGTTTGACTGTATGTTTTGTTTTTCCTTCGATATGAAACATAACGTAATCTATAGTTTTATACATGTGGTAAAATCCGTAAAATAAAGTAAAACATATGTAAAAACTACTGTGGTGTTATGAGCGTTTCAAGAAACCTTTCCAGGTACTAAAATTTGATGTGACAGATTTTAGTACTTTTGGTTTTTTTAGTAGTCTTTTAAAACAGTAAAGGAAAATATGCTATGTATGCAAGTAATTTCTTAAGAATCATTAGTATTTAAACACTTTCCTTTAAGTTTTCGTAAATATTGGTAATTTATTTTCACGAAATATACGACGGAAATAATCCATCAAACAGATTCTATTCAAATTTAAACAAACAGATGTTTGAAAGTACGTCAGAATGTTAAATTCATATAATAAAGCTGTTTTAGATAGCTTCTATTACAAAAAGTAAAAAGCTATCTAATTGCAGTTGTTCGGAGGAAGGCAATTCCGGAAATTTTCGGTGTATTTTCACCGATCATGACTTTCAGACGTAACACTCGTATCTATGAACCAATTTGGATGTAACTGAGTATGTGTAGAGGACGTAACAAAGGTCTTGACCGAGTTCATTGGCCAGCTTCATCCGCCATCTTGTTTTAAAATGGCGGCCGGGAGAAGAAAATAGAAAAATTGCAAATTCAAAAAGATATACAAAAGAATTGGAAATCCACAAAGTTTGTCCCTTTAAGTGTTCGACCTTGATACAAGGATCCCTAACATTTTTTGTTTCGTCTCTACCTTAAAAAATGGCTGAGATTAACGGTTTGAAATTTTAGGGTGGCTAGCATTTTGAAACAAGACAACAGATTGTCATGCTGTAAGCACTAGTATTTATGGATTGATATGGATGAACATGTGTACAGGACTTACCAAGCTCTCGACCGAGTTTGTTGACCAGCTTCATCCGCCATCTTGTTTCAAAATGGCAGTCACTTTAAAATTTCAAATTCCAAAATTTTCCAGAATTGTGAACTATTGCCAAATTCGGCGACAAAAATAGGTCGCCGTAAATTAAGCCAACTTCGGGATGCCTAACTAATTTTTTGAAATTTTGATGCAAATTCAACATTGACGAAAATTTCGAATCCTCTATAATCGGGTTCCATGCATTTTAGCTCGAGTGTTTAAATAAAATTAGCTGAATTCTTAAAAACAAGGAATAGAGAAGCTACACTGTTAAAACACTATTCTTAAAAATAAGTAAATTGTACTAATTATTGAGCACTTCCCGATCTTAAAATAGCTCCGAGTACTTAACTCTTAAATTTGAAAAACGCATGTACTCATTTTTTTGAGTACATACAGGGACTCGAAAATAAGTATATATAGAAACACACATACACTATAAGGGAAAAAAAAGCAAAATTACAGAGAACCGACGAATCACCATTTTTAATTACGGTAATTTTGAATTGCGAAGAACTACAATTTTTGGAGTAAAGAACAACGAATTTATTTACTATTTTATAATTCTTGAAATTTTGTGTATGAGCCGCCCCGTGATTTGAACCCGAGTTCTCTAGGTGGGAGATCAGTATTGTACTGACTGTGCTATAAGAGCAGTTACCAGTTGCTTCCAAATGACACCTTTTATGAATCAGCGACGGAAGATTGCTAACAGCAGAGATGAATTTTCCCTTTCTCAAATATTTGAATTTCTAATAAAACAATTTTTAAACTAAATTTTCTTCTTTAACATTGCTAATGAAATTGTAAATAAATTTGAAAAGTGTGTACTATAAATTAAAAATTATAACAAAGATAGACATATGTTTAAATAAAAGTTTGGAAATCCCTACTGTCAATTCGGTATAAGAAAGGGGTTTATCAGAAAACTCATATTTTTGAGCACATAGTATTTAAACATGCATATTAAGACTTTAAAATACAAAATATATGTATTCATTTCTGCATACAAATCAAGTATAAGTATACACAACTTCAAAATATCATGTACTCGTTTCTGAATTAATTGTACTTAAAAAAATCGAGTATAAAGAGATTTTCATTTTTAAGTAGATTAATGCTCCTTTTTGAAGCAATTGTACTTAAAAAATATGAGTACATAGAAATGCTCATTTTTAAGTAGATTATTTTTAACAATGTACTTCTTTTTGAAACAATTGTACTTAAAAAATACGAGTACATGGAAGTTTTCATCTTTAAGTAAATTATTTTTGAGAGTGGACCTTTTCCTTCCGGTACAGGCCAGAAGAACTTTGTTTTTTAATGGCTGTAAAATAATATAAATAACTGCTGTTATAAAAGAAATATTATAGGTATGCGATTATGGGTATTATCATAGTTATAGCCTAATATAACGTCAATTCCGACCATATTCCGATGTAACGCATCTATTAACCAGTTCAACTTTTAACTAACCATTTGCATTAAAAAACGAGTTTGCTGAACAACGTTGTTTTATTGGAAGTTTAGTTTTTGTGTTATGGAAACTAAAGATAATCGAAATAATTATAATTTTTTTTTCCAGAAAATTCTAAAACATCTAAAGAACTTCAGCAACGAAAATAATAAAGAAAAACTTTTATGTTAAAAATATTCAATAAAGAATTACTTTTATAATTTTGTGGTGTATTTTTTATTATTTTTATTAACATATGTTAGAACTTAAAAAATATATTAAAAATGCATATAAATTAAAATACATATATTTTTTTCTATTTAATTTTTGTTATTTATTATGTATTTTTATTATATATTATGACAGCGCTATAAGAAAATCTTTCTAAATAATAACTTTTTAAATGTGGCATGATTTTCACCATTAAATGTTTTTCACATATAACAGTTTAATTATTTTAAAGTTTTCTTTCTTTTTTAAATTCACGTGTAAATTTACAAAGTGTTTGTAAGTTTTATTACTTGATTTTTTTTTTTTTTAATCTGGCAACAGTAGGTAAAAAATCGGTTATTTCAAAATATGAATTAAATCTCTATTCAGATAATGAAATTTTAAGTAAAAAAATCGGAAAGGATTTAAAACATTAGACAAATATAAAAAATAATTGCACACTGCAGGCGACAATCTAGTCAAGTATGTGCATACAAAAAGATTGTTAAATTACTAATGCATAGTTTTTGATCCTATAAACCATATGTAACTGAACTAACTTGACCGATTTCAACCTTAAAAAGCGCTTAAAATAATTCTTTGATTTCAAAATTGTCTGCTTCGGCATGTTCATCATAAATTTCTCTATAAAATTACCGTTTTTACTTTCTTCTATCTTCAATAGAAGAAAGAATTCTAATCGAAATTTTTTTCGACTTCCGGTTTTCGACGGATTTACACGTTTTAGTGGTCAGAGATCCCAAAAAACATGTTTATACAAAATGTCTGTGTGTCCGTGTATCCGTATGTTTGTCGCCATTGTACCATCAAAAAGTGTATGAAGTTATGCATAGAATTGAACCAATTTTTTTGTGTATGTTTTTGGTCATGGCAAGAAGGTCCTCCCTGAATTTGGAAATATTCTGTTGTAAATGGGCTCTATAATAACGATTTATGTGTAATTTTCTTGATTTTGCGTAGTTCTGTTGCACACCAGCGGTTCGTGAAGCGACGGGAACTTCCCATCTTGATAAGCCGACTATTCGCGAACAGTTTATATACAACAGAATAATGGAAAACTGTTGATTTTAATACAATCATGATCGGTATTAACTCGTTTTTACTCCGATTGATTAACTAAAGCAGAAAATTAAGATGAAAGTCAAAATTGATATAGTATTGAACTAATAAAAATGAAATATTGACATTTGTAACAACATTTTGAAATATTAAAATATATGAGATAGAAGAAAGTTTTGGTATTGACACATCCAACTAGTTTCAGTTTCTATATGCACTAGTCTAGTCTTTTTGGTACAAGCCGAGAAAGAGCCCCGGTCACAATAAATTAAATTGCTGCAGCAGCGTTAGTTACTTTTTCTTTTTAGAATAGTGAGATTACTTGAGATATTTTTTTTCTGTTTGGGGGAAAAAAATGTTGGCAAGAAAAATCTTAAGCCGGGATAACCAGGAAGTATTACCTTTTTTAAGCCCCCCTTTTTCATTCTAGCCTAGTCGATTATAAAATTTTGGAGTCGTACAAACCACAAGATCGATTTTTGGATGAGTATATCAAGTTTCCGAGGCTTATCCACATGTCATTGCTAAGGCCAATGGGAAAATGAATTGTTTTTTAAAGGTTTCTCTAATCCTGTTTAGCCTTTTTTATTAAATTCGGCCGCTAAAAACAGTTTTTGCACTGCGTTTAAGGCATTTCCAAATGAAATTCACCTACAGTATAAAAGTGAAACAGGATAAAATAAATGATCTTATTATCAAAAAATCTGTTTACTTTAACCTTCTATAAACCGAAACCATTGAAATCAAATCACGTTTTTATCCATCAAATGTTGTTTATGGATTTTATTTACTTATTATTATGTCTCACCGGAAACTAGGAAACGTGCTTTAGTGAAAAGTAAAACTTTTTTTCTTATATTATATATTCAAGTCTTAGGATAATCTTTTAAAAATACTGTGTCATTTTCTTTAAAGTACTATGTACCATATTACTTAATAAACTATTTATAGTCTTACACCAGATAATTTCCTGTCTGATATGTTTACGTACAGACGGGGGCCGATTTACAAATTTGGGGGTCCTAAGCAAGATGTTTATGGGGGGCCCCTTGCACCAATGCTTACAAGGGGACTGAGTAAGAAAATAAAAACACTGAAAAGGTACATAATAAAATAACCACTATTGACTTTAATAATTACTTTAAAATATCAATTAAAAATTATGATAATCATTAACTTACTTTTAAATAATTATTTCACAATTGTGAAACTTAAATGATATACGTTTCATAATAAATTGTGTGATACTGATTATTTTTCCCTGTGCAAGTCTATATATCTGGAATGATAAAGTAGGCAACAACTAATGATGAATTTTCCACTATATCAAGTTACAATGATTCAAAATATTAGGGGACTCTACCGCATACGAGCTACTCTCACCAAACGCAAATAACCTGACGAGAACAGGAACAGGATTTAATAAGAATTAAAAATACAATATATTTTTAAAGTGATAAAGATAAAAGAAAATATTCACTATAACAAAGTAAATACCTAAACATGGATGTTTCAGAGAAAATATACAATGTTATAAAGATGCAATATGAAAACAATAGAATGTAGAATGAAATGTAAAATTCCATTAGATATTAAAACTACATCAGATTTGGAGAATAATTTAAACACCTTCAGCAGCATTTGGGGCGCCTGAAAATCAAAAGCCCTGAGGCCGTGCCCTGAATGCCCTGCCGTAAATCAGGCACTGCGTACAGACACTTTACATACATACATTTTATAACGCACAACTTACATACAACAGATTTAGATGCATAGAATCGATATAAAAACTGTTTTTTTAACAAATGAAAATAATCATGACGAATGAGAAATCTTCTATAACCTCTCCAGTTCAGGGCCGAAAGTAAAATAACACGGCGAATACACATTCATTGATTTTGCACAAACAAAAAGACACCGTAGATGACAGAAGGAGTCCGTCCGATACTTTAGGAGGCTGGTAATTTAGGTTCACAAATACGGATCTAAAATGACTAACACCCTTAAAATATCGATTTAATTACTGATAACCTAAATTACACAGTAACAAATTGAAGGCCTTAAATTAATTGAATGATCTACAAGTTCTCAATTTTTTTTTTTATTGTAAAGCTCTTAAGTTAATTAAGGAAATTTTTTACTTCCTTGGACACTGTTTGGAATGCATTTTGCAAACTCAGCTGACAATAACACTTATTGTATGAGGAAATAAGCACCTGTGCTGGCATTTATTGGTATTGATCCAAAGCCAAAAACATCCAGCTATATAGAAGTAAAGTAAAACTGTAAAAAAATCAAATAGTTTAGTTTATGTTCTCCTCGGTTCGGAAGTATCACATGTGATGATACTTCAGAACCGAAGGATAATCCTAATCCACGATACAACACACCAATCACTACAACAATAATTTTTTTTTCCCATGAATGGTATGGCAGGAGGTTTTTCTCGGGAATTGACTGGGATAAACAAATCTTTTGCTTTTTTTAATATTTCACTTAAGGGAAGGTACTACTTCCGCGGCCAAAAAATTTCGTGATTTTTACTATTTGTTTATCGGTTACAAAGAAAAGAAATACCACTTCGGATTTTTTGCATTATAGTTATTGACTTTTCATTTATATATTAAAATTTTTGTATATAAAAAAAAAGGAATAATGCGCAGAAAGTAACTGCAGGTTGCGTGCTGTGAACTTCCGATCAGGCGACGGTTTTTCTCCGGTCACCACAATCAAATGTGTTTCAACACATTTGGTCACCAAATTATAAAAGTGCATTAAATTTTCTGGGGCGTATACCAACATTTTGCTTAAAAAGTTGATTTTTGACAAAATGGCGGTCATTTGAACAAAAAAAAGTATTTTTCTCTCTCTTTTTTTTTAATATTTTGCGAGATTGGAAAAATAATTAAACAGTGAGTGAGTATGATACTTTTCTGTGGTATATGTTCGATTACCTTTCTTTTCAATAAAAAGTGAAGGAATCGGTCGAAGAATTCTTGAGAAAAACGGTCGCCCAGTTTGAAAAACATGGTTTTGAGAAAAACAAGTTTAAAGTTTTACAATAGCGTTGTGTTCAACGAATGGCGTTATGTTCAATCTACAAAATACATCATAAGGAATAGGAATATCGTGAAATCACTTTTAGGGCTACAATCTGCACCCTGGAGGTATTTAAAAAAAAAAATGCAAAATCTAAAATCTTGACCTTAAGAAGTACAACTTTCCCTTAGAAGTAAGTTTCAGTGAGAAATTAAATTTAAATCTCTGTGAAATCAATTATCTTTATTGATTTTTAAAAAGACAATTATTTAAAAAAAAAAAAAAAAAAAAAAAAAAACTATATAGGCTGAGCTAAGAGTAAAGTTTAAATCTTAAGCTGAAATATCCTACTCTAATAGACGTTTATCTCCCTTTGTTAAGAAACAGTTAGCTAAAAAAATCCTGAATAAATAAAACGGAAGAATAAATTGAAGAAATGGTATGATCTATTTATCTTTGAAGGTTAAAAAGAAGTTTTAAGTGAAAATATATGAACAAAAATAGCTTTTAATTAAAATTTTTATTGTTTTCTATCGGTCTCTTGAATTTCATAATTGCAAAACCTATATACTTCTTATTACATTTTTTATGTAAAATATAATGACAGTAAATTCATAGCTGATTACACTGTATTTCTTCCCCTTTGTGTGTGGTTTGAACTAGAATTTTAATTATCTTGTATCAAATTGTTTTAAAGACAAATATGCTAATATTTTATTCAACGTTTTCATTGTCATTTTCCTTATTTCACCTATTTTAATATTTTATTTATTCATTTTTGCATTCAAACAAAGGGAAGAAACAATCATTTATGATAATCGAAATAGTATGTAAGTGAGGTGTTTTGGCATGTGAAAACACATGTTCATGTTGCTCGAAGTCATGTTATTTCCTTTAAAAAAAAAAAAAAGAGAGAGAGAGAGTTATTTGAAATAAAGTTCAGAACTCTGAAAAGAAGAATTTGACTGGGACTGCAATAGAAAGTGGGACAAGTTCGCCATGTTGCAGCACTGTACCGTCGTAGACAGGAATGCAGGATGGTCTAGCGACAAAAAGCAATTTATTAAAGCAGCACGGCACAGCTACAAAAAATATTCAGAAGTTAAGATGAAGATATTGGGTTTCACAAATTAGGGCTTAAGTAAGCCCTGTCCGCAGTATTGTCAGGCCCTGATTACCGAATAGGCACGAGAAGCAGGTGCTTCCCTTAAATATTTTTGAAGGGGCCCGAAATTGAGAAAACAGGGGGCCCATATTTTATATTGAATTTAATGCGATGTAATTGCAATGTTGGATTGTTAGATGTATGTTTATTTTATGTATTAGATTTGAATATTATTGAATTTGGCTTGCATGTACTACATAAAACGTTAATCATTTAAACTACTGCCAAAATTTCAAGTATTTCAAAATATTGGCATTTTATACTCTGCATACATGCTTTCAACCTTTTCATAGAACTTACATTTTTAATGCTAATATTAGGCAAAATCATTTTTGCATATTTTTCTTGGTTGTATTCAAATTTTGTGTAAGGGGAACATAAAAGAGATGTTTAATGAAATATATGTAACTCAAATGAGCAACTGGTTTGGAATAATATTTGTAGCATTGGTGAGTTTTCGGGTATGTCGAATTTAAAAACTTCTTGAATGAAATGGAGCCCCGAAATGACACCGTGCTTCCCATGGCTTCAGAGGTTAATCAGGCCCTGAGTATTGTCAGTACCGCGCGTGGGTCACAGCTTAGAGTACTCTGTACTCTGTCCGGAGATATTAGCTCCGCAACCTGGCCTAAGCCTGGACAGACCTACGCCGGGAGCGTAGAAAAGGAAAGTCTTCACTTTCGAAGTTTTCAGCCGAGAGTCCCCGAAACGGCTTCAGGCCTTTAGGTATATGTAAGTCAGATTTCTTTGATATCCAGCGGCACTTGAAAATGCTTGAAGAGTGTTTCAAGTATTGTAAGAATTATTATACCTAAAATGTCTAAAGCTAAGATCTTGGCTTAATATATGATTTCCAGTCTGACAGTTGGAGACAGTTGAAGTGGAATATATTGCAAGTTTAATTGGGTCGTTAGAGATTTTATGATACACAAAATGTATCGGTCTTGTAGCAAAAGAGGATATTTAGGAGCCACATCTGCCTCTATTGACAGAGTCTATTGAATAAAACCAGGACTTTACAGCACCATGATGCTCTTACCCTACAGCAGTGGTTCCCAACCTTTTATTGGCGATCTGTAAAATTATGATTACCCCCTCCTCCCCCTGACTCCGTAACATATGTCTTTTGTTAGAGTGAAACTTCCATTTAGCGAAGTCTCAGCGTTACACTTAAACACTTCGTTATGAAGAAAATTCGTTACAGAGAAACCAATTCAAATTCAAGGAATTTTTATAATAAAATACACATGTCTAAAATGAAAAATACACATAAAATGGAAATATTGGAAAAATATATTTTAATTCGGGGAGTAACTTTTTTTTATACAATGTCGTGAGAAAAATTTAATTAAAATAATGTCTTAAAATATATATATATAATAATGAGAGGTAAACCAAAACGGATGCGTAGCGTACTTTTTCTCTTTCTATCTCAGTATTCCAAATCCTTAACTTAAAAAAATTCTGTAATATTACGTTGTACAGGTCTCTTATACAAAATACACTGTTCATAAAAATTTTCGTACTTTTGTAAGTATCCTAACATCTATACATTTGTACAGAATACATCTGTAATCATTTTCGTGAAACTGGAATTCCTTTCTTATTGTATGGAAAACTTTTAGCATTTCTTTTTTTGAATCCAAATTTCATTTTCATAAAATTCGCTAAAATAAATTCATACATCTATTGCAACAGCGACCTCTCCGTTTGAAAGTTGTACACGCAGGAAAGTGGAATAAACTTCGTTATATAGAATATATTTTTCGTAATATGGGGATTAATTTACATGTTAATGGCGTTCAAAGTCAAGATTCAGCAGAAAATTTCGTTAAATGAAAATTCCAGTGTATTTGTAAACATCTTATTTATGTATCACTCTTAATTATGGGCGTTTCTAAGTCAATTATACTTCAATTATATGAGTGAAGCTGGAGGATTAATACCTAAGGAAATATGATCCATAAAAAGATTATGAAAGAACCTCTCGTAATAGAATAGTTTCGGGAAGTAGATATGTAGATATTTACTCAGCAAACTTTTTCGAGGCATAATTTCAGTCTGCATTTTGTTTTACTGTTTTAGTTTTTTTTTTTTTTTTTGTCATCGATTGATAATGAAATGTATTTTTTTTTACATTTCATTCTGTGTCTAATGTGAATCTATACCTTTTGACAAACAGACCGAAAAGAATTCTTCTGTAAGTAATGATGCATTACGGTTACAGTTTCGTGACACTGAAAGGGAACGGACTTATGAATAATAAAATATTATTTTTTATTTTCGCTTCATATGATATCAAGAGCGACCTCCAAGGGTCCCTGAGATATATAGATAGTTATTCACCTAAGATTTATGTGCTGTGTTAGATATATTACGACGAACAGTCAAAAATTTAAAAAAATAGCATTTCAAGGATTTAGAAAATAGATTCAATATTTAAAAAAAATGTACTCTCAAGCGCCTAACATAAAATCTGCCCTATATAAACAGATTTTATGTACGCCTATTCTAACCTATAAATTTTCGGAGCTTCCCGACACTAAAAATGCGTTTTTCTGTTTTTAGTGCCGAAAAGCTCCGAAATTTTATAAATTTCAAGATACGACAAAATATATTCAAATTATATTTATATTTAATAATTCAAAATATATTTTTCTCGTTGAAAAATGGAATTGTACTTGTCAAAGCATAGAGAACATTTTCTAAATACAACTTATAGGATACAGGAACCGTTTGAAAATGAAAAAGTGTAACTTATTTCTAAATTAATGGCAGGACTATTTCATCAAAGTAATCTTAATTCCTACCTTATTTTAAACGCTTTTTTAATTTACATGGCCTATACGTATCTCCAACAGAAAAAAAAAAAAAAAAATAAATAAATAAATAAAGCGCGTTTTAATCTTTTGGTGATACTCTGTATAAATGTTTTATAAGGAATATCTTAGCATAACAGCAGTTTTAAATAAATATTTAATTCATTGTGCAATTTCATGTTTGAACTAAGCAGGCTGCTAGTTCGGAGCCGCCAATGCCCGTTTTTGTCCGAACCGCCAAAGCCCAAAGACTCTGGTATAAAAATCGAATAACACATCTCTAATAGACAGCAACTGTCTGGTAACTAACTTAAAAGAGACATTTTTTCAGACATTTCTTTTCTGTTTGCATTGAATTTCGAAATATAATTTAAAAAATGTTCTACATAACTGTTCATTGCATTGTGTTTGTTTCGCATATTCCTAAGAAACAAATTCTACTACTAGAGACAGCATCGAAAGACTTGAAAGTAAATTTCATGTTAACTTCATAAATACAAAACTTAAAACATAAACATGTTTGTAAGTAATGCTGACGTCATACTGACGATTGCAACGACTCGAGCAATCAATTTTGCTGTTAATGCAATAATTTTAATTTCTAAACAAAATATACAGATTTTTTATGGATTTAAAAATAATTTTAAGCCTGACTATTTTTAAATCTGCGTGCAACTCAATAAGGAAAATTAAACATGATTTGGACTTAAAACAATGTAAATAATTTATCTTTTCTTTTTTTCCGCATAGCATTCAATAACTAACTTTATTAAAATTTCAGAAAAAAAAGTAAATAAAACACAGATTTAACAGATAAGTAATCGAATTACCCGCTTAAACACTGAATTAATCAGAATAACAGAGGTTGCTATGAATAGTGAAATGGTGCGGGTTTGACCGTCGGAATGGGAGTAACTAATACGAAAGTACCAAAAATGTATTTTGTGGATAATAACAAGAAAATAGACTAAAGGTAAAAAGTCTATTAGAGTTTTAATTGAAAACGGTTTTCATATATGTTCTCTACACCGAGCAATATGTGTCGGGTATCTTTAACCCGAGTAGCGCTGGTTGCATTTCCTGGTAAATTTTATGTTGAAAAAATACATTATAAAATTATAATAGACTAATAACATTTGTATGTAAGAGGAAATGTAAAATGACGTTGACAGTTAGATGATGTTCAAACTGAAACCCGATATTGTTCAAACATGAAATTGGACAATAAATTACGTTTTTAGGTGCTTTCGTAATTATATAAAAACGTAGTATCACCTATAAACGTCGCCTGGTCTGTACACATATAACAGCGCAAAAACTACCCAATCGAATGGTTTGAAATTTAATATATATATAATCGTTGAAGAATTTTTACGAGTCATTTCAAATTTTATGAAAATCGAATCAAAACTTAAAAATATATTAATAAAAATTTCCTTCATTCTATTAAATCATATCATACGTAATTAATTCCATGATTGGTGATGATTATAGGTTGCCATGGTGATTGCGTCTTATTTACGATGGAGTCCTATTATTTCTGTATTACTTAATTTAATATATATAATCGTAATAAATTTTGTATCCAAGCATTTTTGTATAAAAGTGCAACAGATATTGCACCAAGATCTGAATATTTATAAAACTATTTGTAGTGCGAACGCATCTCATTTACCACGTTTGACGTGCAACTTCCGACTTGTTATTTAAAGCTGCTGTTATACCAACAAGGAAGGTCTCCTTAAAGCACATACTCAAAATATTTAAAAAAAAATGCTAATGAAACAAATAATGTACGTGATATAGGATTAGTCAAATTTAGCTGCGGAATCTAAGTAGGAAATCTGTAAAAAAAAAAAAAAAAACAAAAAAAAAAAAAAAAACGTTTAGTATTTGGTGCGCACGCCATTTGACGCACAACACTTACTCTTCGCTTAATGCAAGCGATTATAATGCATTTGGCGAGGCAATTGCTCGTTAAATGTATACAAAAGCGCAGAACTTAATAAATTTAAACTTAAATAATGCAATCGTTTATTATTATTTCTATAAGCTTATAAAATATGTACCAGTTGCTGCAGTTATTTAATTTTTACGGTTTCGCCGGCTGGATAAGTTTTAAGTGTATTTTAAAAGTAACTGACCGATTAAGGAAGCTGTCGTTATACATTTCGAATTTCGATATTGAATAAGTCGTTGACTCTATGGGAACAATACTGCTATCTTGCTGTCTACGACATCGAAGTCGAATTGAAGAGCTAAGTGGAAGAACATGTTAAGTAACAAAAATTACATTTGAAGAAATTTGATGTGAAAGTTTTTGCTGTCAATTTTAATGATTTATGTTCTGTTTGATACCATGTGTTTAAAATATTAACAGGTGTGGTACTGAACTCTATCAAAAAAACTTATTCATATTTAATTTTTAAATATTAAAAAATATTAATATTATTTACATTATTAAATAATAAAATATTAAATATTAATGAATAATGTCTTAAATCTTCAAGGCTAAATAGAATTTTGGTATTTTAGCTTTACCATGTGATAGAATACCTGGTAACGCCTTTGTACAAAAGATAAAATATTTTTTAAGAAAATGTAGCATAACATGTTCTTCCACTCAGCTCTTCAATTGACAGTGCTCAGAATCGGACCTTAATTTTGAGCTTGAAACAATTTTAATTAATTTAAGTTTTGTTCTAAACCGTATAATACAATAAATAAATTTCACTATGTATACATATAAATGTATATGACAAAACTGTAGTCATAAAAGTGCATTTATTTAGGTTAGACAAACTAGTTTCACACGAAGAGCAGAAAAAGTTTTTCTTCCAAGAGTATTTATCATAAAAGCGTATTTCGTTAAATTTCATTGTGTTGCCAACCGCCAATAAATTGCCTAAAAACTGAAATTTTAATTATTTTTTTACGGCCGCTATATCAAGGTTCCTCTGGATTTTTTTTTTCTTTATAAACATGTGACTTTATAAACAACTTCATGACAAGAATATTCTATAATTTAAAAAAAAAAAAACCTCTGAGTATGCGCTTATGGAGACCTTCCTTGCAAGACATTTGACGTCTAATATCATAGCGTCCAAATTTACATTTTTTCTTTAAGAGACAAAGTTGCTTATTCCTTTCAATTGCTGAAAAGAACATCATGTCATTTATGGTAAAAAAAAAAAAAAAAAAAATCTTGACCTTCTACCGAAACGACTGTTGTAGTGTTTGTTCTGTTTTAGAGAAAAACCTATTTATTATTAATTCATTTCATTATGTAATAAAAAAAAAAATAAAGATTTGCAAATCATAGCAACTTATCGATCAAATAATATTTGCATAAAATTACGCAGCTGGAAGCTAGTACCCTGAAAAAAGGATCTTTTGAAGTTAAAAACATTTCAGACCTAATGTCTGAAGTCACTAAATATAGCTGAATGGTTTGTAATTAAATAACAATATTATTATTATAATATCATACACTTAGTAAAATTAAAAAAAAAAAAAAAAATGTTTTCAAGTTTTTCACAACTTGAGTATTATTTATCTTATCATATTATTATATTGTTCATGTTATTTATAAAGTAACTTAAGAAATTAAAAAAAGAAAACTATAAACTTTATAGTTATAGTACCCCCCAAAAATATATATCTCCTAAATACACTATTTCAAATTTAAAACTCCAGCACCCGCGTCAGGTCATAGTTACCCGGTTAATGGCTTGTTACTATATCATTTTCAAAATAAAAATACAAAGAGTAGGTTTATTGGGCAAATTTTATACTCAAATTAACGGTTTTTTTTTTTTTTTTTTTTTTTTTTTTTTTTTTTTTTACCTTTTTTAAACACAAAATTTACATTGTAAGTTGCTCGGACAAAAAAGACCCGACGAGAGGGTTGGAGGGTTAACGGCGATTAAAATTAGTTTTAAATATTCTGAAATCATTCGTTAAAGGGTATAGGCTTAATAAAAAAAAAAAAAAAAAAAAGAAAAGAAAAAGAAAAAAGAAACAACTTGTGTTAAAAAATATTATTTTACTGGAGATTTCATTTACGCGGCACAATGACTAAGATTTTCTATCTATCTATTGGGTCGTTCGGAAAGTCGTGTCCGTTTGGGAAAACCAATTCGTACAGGAAAATTCTATCGTTTAATTATTAGACATTGATTCCGATATCTAAAGTCTAATAACTAGCGGACAGAATTTTCCGGTACGAATTGATTTTCCCAAACGGACACGACTTTCCGAAAGACCCAATATATTATAAAGGACAAACGTGTCTGTACGTAACGCTGACGTCATTTTATGAATGGCAATAGCAGACGATTAAATTTGACTTTTATTAACTTTTATTGTAATTTTGTAAAGTTCTAAATATCACACATTTTCAATTTTTAAACAGTCGAATAGGGGGATAAATGTACTTTTAAAAGCAATTTGTTATCACAATTTATTTGAAAACTGTATCTCAATTTACTCAACTTTTATTGTTTTTAAATTAATTTTCAAGCATGATTATTTTTTTACATCTATGTTGTGTGCAGACGATTACGCGATCTTTGAACAGTTTTCTTCAACTGTTAACTCCTAACGTGAGGCCAATGGGAAAATATCGCTTTTAATGCGTTTCAAAACGTTATTTGAACGCATTATTGCTATTTTTCATATAAATATAATTTTTAGTATAGCTAGCTGAAAAATATATTAAATGTAATTAAAAAAACAAGTACTATAATTTTTTTTAAAGTCAATTCCTACTTAGGTTGAATAATAAGTATTTTATTAACGATTGAAATTTTGAATAAGAGAAGTTTTCTTTATCCCATATAAAACTAAAATTAATTAATTAAATTTAATTAATGAATTAATATTTGAAAAACTGCATTAACATCAAGTGTCACACTACAAGTTTTAAAAAATGTATTTGAACTTGAGTGGATGAATAATAAGTACTTTGTTAACGATTGAAAATTTGAATAAAATTAATTAATTTAATTTAATTAATGAATTAATATTAAAAAAACTGTATTAACATCAAGTATCATCCACTACAAGTTTTAAAAAATGTATTTGAACTTGAGTTGATGAATAATAAGTATTTTATTAACGATTGAAAATTTGAATAAGAGAATTTTATTTCCTCCCATATAAAACTAAAATTAATTAATTAAATTTAATTAATGAATTAATATTTTAAAAAACTGCATTAACATCAAGTGTCATCCACTACAAGTTCAAAAAAATGTATTTCAGCTTGAGTGGATGAATAATAAGTATTTTATTAACGATTGAAAATTTGAACAAGATATATATAGGGAGAGTGTGAACTAATAGTAAGAATTGAAATAAAAAACTGTAGACTCGTGCGAAGCTTTCTCACCGCAATCTTTGAGATTATTTGCTGATGCATTTTTCATTAATTTTTGATTAACTGCAATTCTTTTTATCAAACAACGTGTTTTAACGATATATAAATATATTATGTCCAAAAGCTGCTTGCAGAACCTTTCGAAAAACACCCCACTCATCGCTGTGCCTTTAGTATGTGAAGAGAAACAGGATGTTAACATCAGAAATAACAACAATAATATATATATATAACCATTATATAATTACAAATCATCATCGATTTCCAATTATTTAAATTAAATTGATAAATTTAGCTACAATTCATAACACTAACATTATACAAAATAAAGATGGAACCTGTAACTAGTAATACAGAATCATGCTAAATTCCACAAATTCACTAGCACATTGCGCGCGATAAATCCATATAAAACATATGAAAAATCACCTAATTTTGATAAAATATCCTATTAAACACAAAAGATACAATTATCCAGCTAAATAATGTTGAACCAGAAAAAAGCCGTATCATAAACATACAATAGATCAAATGGATGAATCAAGCCGGAATTTCACTTTTCAAAGGGTACATAAAATACATATATAAGTAAAAAACATAGTCGATTTCTGTAATGGAATCCAGCAATAAGCAAAAATTGAATTTCATTATGTACCCTATCGACTATACACCAGAAATTATAAATCCACTAGGTAAAATAAATTGAATTTATAAAAAAAAAAATTATTAATCAATGCAATATCCGCAACAACGAACAACGTTAAAAATGAAACAAATTAAATCAAAGACATACCCAGCGAGAGAACGGCCATGACATATATATATATTGGTTTTCATCTATATTCTGTAACACGGGAAGATAGGTTTATCCCTTTGTATCAATGAAATCTGCAGACAAAGCAAATTTTTTATGCTTTCAATTAACAATTTAAAAATAATCGCGATTCAAAATCTCTATAGGCGATCGCAAATTTAAAATGACGACATAACAATGGGAGATTTATATTATTTGATAACAACTTTTTAACCTCTGTTTGAAAGATACAACGCGCTAATAAATACACAACGAAACATAAAAAACTAGAAAACAAAAATTCTGCTTTTTCAGAATTCAGTGTCACACCCGATTAAGAAAAAAAAAAAAAAAAAAAAAAAAAAAAAAATATATATATATATATATATATACAGTAAACTCTGTGTAAGGCGGACTCTGTGTAAGACGGAAATTTGTCTAACTCGGAAAGATTTTCAAATCCCTGCGAATCCATAGACATAGAGTAAAATTTGTCTAAGGCGGAATATTGTCTACTACGGAAAATTTTCTTGGTCCCGATCGATTCCGCCTTAGACAGAGTTTACTGTATATAACTATAGATAGTACAAAACATATTTCAGTTTTAAGACTCATTCATACACGCTTTATGTTATATAAAGTGACGTCATTTGAATCCGCTGAAGAATTCCTCATTTACGATCCAGTCTTAAACAGCATCTATAGAAAAG
Source organism: Maratus speciosus (assembly GCA_963932465.1). Classification (NCBI taxonomy): domain Eukaryota; kingdom Metazoa; phylum Arthropoda; class Arachnida; order Araneae; family Salticidae; genus Maratus; species Maratus speciosus. Next base: position 444,356,642 of record OZ010790.1, on the reverse strand, counting down.
TATGCATTCGACTCACTATTGAGGAATAATACATAAACTCAGAAAAAAGCGATGTCGTAAACTCGACAAAAAAAAAAAAAAAAAAAAAAAAAAAAAAAAAAAAAAAAAAAAAATCGCCTACCTAATGATTCATAAGCCTTCATTTGTTTGTAACATTAATATGGATACGGAAAATTAAATATAGTTTACAATATTATAATCAAATATAAAATATATAAAAATAATAAAAAATATATAAAATATATAAAAATATATAAAATATATTTTATAAGAAATCAATCATTTATATTTTTTCAAAGTTCGGAAAATGTTATTACAAATGGATTAATAAAATTGTATTCGTTCAGCTTTTTGATGGGCATTAAGTAAATGCGGAGAAAAAAAAAATCACACATATATACTTTAAAATACATTTTTATAGCAGGCGATATCCTTGGCATAGCAAGTATTTTAATTACATTTTTTTTTTCCAGTTTTATGAGAAAATGGCAACAAAAATACACAGTAATATACTATTTTCCCTTTGCTTTCTACAAAAATGGAGTACTTCAGCTGCCACTGTTACAGAAATGGTATAAAAAATGAAAAAAAAAAAAAAAAAAAAAAAAAAAAATTAATATCTAAAAAATAAATTAAGATGCAGTTTTCAAACAAATTGCATTTAAAAGTACCTTTTCCCCTATACGATGGTGTAAAAATTGAAAATGTGCTATGTTTAGAATTTTAAAAAATTGCAGTAGATATTATCAGTATTTAAACGTACAATGATACATCTGCTTCGCATTACGGCTGGCTTATGAAACGGAGTGTTATTTTTTAGGTACGGAACTTTAATTGTTGCCCGAAAGAAATAGCCTATCGCGATCTAATAAGTGAAAAAAAAAATTATCGAAAGAAAGTTTCTTTCAATCAGTTAAACATATATATAGACCATTCACACAAACAAAAAACCTTCTTCAATATAACATGAATTCAGAAAAGTTTCCTGTTCTTTTAAACGCAAATACACAGAAGCATGCTATCCATCTGAAACAAAATAATAACAAATAAGAAAAAACCAGTTGTACCCGCTTTCCTTTCTCACTGATAAAGGCGAAGCTAGTGAAGCCTTAAATAATCTTCTCAATTTCCAGCTTTATTTTATGTTGTTTTATTGTTAGGTACGCTAAATTTACTCATTCATGTTTTCCTCTTACGTTAACATAAAATTACAAATAAATCTTCTTATCAGGGGCCTCGATGACAATTTTGCAAGACATTTTAACTTTCATCTTTATTCGCATAATATCCAGCAACCTGAAACGTGTAATTATTAATGTTAAATTACTTGTATATTTTTAAACATAAGATTTCCCGAAGATTCAGAAAGTCTAATTTTAAGGAATGTCAATTTACTATGAAATTAAGTTGCTAGGCAACCGCTAAATGTAAACAGGAAAAGAAAATGAAAGAAATGCGTATTATTTCAAAACTGTAAAAATGATAAGAAAACAAGTCGGAAATTGTACGCCAAACGTGGCAAATGAGGTGCATTCGTAAAACTAGTTTTATAAATATCCAGATCTTGGTGCAATAGCTGTTGCACTCTTATGCAAAAATGCATTAGTACAAAATTTATTACGATTATATTAATTAGGTATTGATCTCACTTAATCAATCACGAAAACAGCCATCATCTATAGCGATGCGATAGTAGTGGATTCTGTAGCTGCAACATCCCCCAGTCGCAGGAAAATTATTCATAACCCAATTACGGACGAATGTAGGTTATTCCCGCGCCAGCGGAGATCTTCTGTAATCGCGTTGCCATTCATTTCTCTTTGGCAGCCCTGTCCTAGATGTTTGAAGATCCCTGTTCTAGATGTTATAAGCACAAGATTCAAAACATTTTTAGCTGCTTCAAAGCCTGAAGATAGAGATTTAAAATAACCACGACAAAATTGTTGCGTCGTATTATAATTATATACCAATTTAAATAAATGTAAGATCACGTGTTTCATTCTGAAATGGTGGATCACAATTAATGTTATTTACATTCATCTTGTGATTCGCGTAATTTAAAAGCAATTGCAATGTGTAAAAACAATCAAAATCAATTGTAATTTAAAAACAATTGCAAAGCAATTGCAATTTGACCACATGAAGAAGATACTAATTTGCTAGTTACAAAGAAACACAAAATTAAATTGTTTGTAACACTTTGACAAAACTATGGTATAGTAGTTACGTGAAATCTGTACAATGAATAAGCTAAATCATTGTGGGATTGGTACTATTTCGAGACAGATTCAATATAACGTTTCTGTGTAGATTTAGACACCATGTAATTTTTGCTACTCAAATCACAGGAATTTTTACAGCTGCGGGAGAACATCGTGAAATACCGGGCGAAAGTTTCATTTCTAGACCATTAATAAGCAGAAAATGCAAAATATTCAGAGGGAATTCAAATTCAAAACTCTACTCCGACCGTTCTAATGCCTCCTTCCACCTTTCCTACCAGCTTAAAAATTCGTAATCATTCGAGATCTACTTTTAAATTTCAAAGCCGGTTAAGTTCAGATGCTGACCCTTTTACCCAAAGAAGTCTTACCTAGTGTTGCCAGATTCTGTGTCACAAAAAGCGGAAAATATGGCTTCTAAATTGGGACATAAAATTACTATAACCCCTATGAAAGTGGAACCTGTCTATAACGGAATCCTGTCTTAAACGTAAAAAGGTTATTGTCACTATGGCAGGAATACCTACAGTTATACCTGCCAAGATGAAAGCCTGTTTATAGCGAAATTTTTCTACTGTCCCATGAGATTCCGTCTTAGCAGTTTTTATTATACTAAACAAACAGAATAATCTTATACAGTAAAACCTCTGACAGCGGAATCGCTAGGGACTGAAATAAAATTCCAATTTAGCAGGTATAATTGCATAGTATTCCTATCATAGGAGCAGTAAAAAATTTTCTTTCGAAAAAGAATTACTTTATAGAAAGCTTTCATTTATAGAGGATTTATTGAACTATGTACAGCGAAACTTTTAAAAACAGTATCACATAAATTGAAAAAAAAAAAAAAAAAAAAAAATCCGTTTGAAATAGGTTTTCGTCTAGGCAAGTAGATTTGTAAGGTGTTCCTTTGAAAGGGGCTTATAAAAATTTTCCGTTATAGAAGAAAGACTATGTCTTCACAGGTTTTATTGTATTAAGTTCCAATAGATGCAGACTAACGGACAGCATGGTACTAAAATAAATTTCAAATAATTTGTGCACCATGAAAAATAAGGACTTTTGGACTGTGGTGGTTACGCGGGACAGGTCACGGAGCTCCTGAAAATCGGGACATCCCGGGTAAACCGGGACACCTGACGACCCTAGTTATACCCAAAGCCGTCTTTGGTTTAACCCCTTAAAGGTCGCATTAAATTACGGTTTAAAATTTTAAATTGCTTATTGCCACTACTTTTTTGAAAAATAAATATTCACCTTATTTAATGATAGGTAAAATGATGCCATAATAATGTGAAGTACGCTGTTTTATAAAACTGGTGGGAATCAAACAATCTGAATAAAAAACACAGTCCGTGAATATCACGGGAGCGAGAATTAAGGGGTTAAGCACTCATGAATAAAATAATAATTGCATCCTCTCGTTATCAAACGATACTTTATCAGTAATAAATCAGTTTACATTTTTCCTACATCCCATTTATTATGTTACCGTGGTAGCTGAACATCATCAAAATTTGTCGCCATAAAACTCTTATTTTTGATTGATTATCACACGCAATACAATGCTACTTTCGAGAGGAAAATTTGTCTTTCTGCCAAATGATGATCATTTACAAATAATTTTTGCAAGGAAGTCGTTAAAAAGTTGTAACACTTTTAAAAAAAATCAAGAATATAATATCACGTTTTTTCCCCCTATAACTTCATGTGCGGTGCCATCATAACAGACAAATTCGAGATTCACGCCGATGTAAGCAGAAGTTCTTGTAACGTGACGATGGTCCATTCTATTAGCCCTTGACCGGAAGACGGAAAAAGTAAATAAAAATGAAATTGGTTAAATAAGAGACGTTAGTGAAGAAAAAGCCTGTGCACGACAAGTAAACAAATGGAGGATAATTCTCATTTTCTACAAATGGTTCGTAAATGGAAGATGATCCTTCCGGATAATCAAACACAGAATAAACACTATGTAGATTTTTAGAATATGAAGCTAAAAAGCGTTTCGCTTAACTTTGCAATTGTGAGGAATATTAAGAAGAAAGGTAAAAAATAAATAAATAGAAAATTGTTTTAGGTTTTAATAGAGCCGATTTAAAAAAAAATTCAGCCCAATAACTTTAAGTTTTCTTTAATAATTCATTTGCAGGTCTGCCAAGTCTTGCTTATTTTGAGTACCACTTTTTCTAAATAATATTCTTTGTCTTATTTAATCGTGAATTTCTGCCATTAAATGAAGCGAGTATGTATTTTCTATTAGTAAATAATGGTACTCAAACTATGGCAGATTTGGCAGGTATGCATTTATATTTTTCAATATATTTAATATATAAAAATGAAAATTTGTCTATCTGTCTGTAATTCTATAGAAATGTGCAGTTTGGAAGCCAGAATTGGGAAATGTCACGTACATGTGTATTAAAATACGGCCGACGCTACTAAAGTAATCCGGAATCGAAATAATTTGTAATTGGTTTTTAATTAATAAAAAAACCACCCAATTAACAGTAATTTCCTGTCAAATTAAAAAATGTTTCGTTATAGCAGTTGCCAACAATTAAAAATACACAATAAAATTCTTATCACAACAATTACTTTTCTATTGCAAGATTTCCCCGTGAAAAATGAAAATGAAATATATAAAGGTATTCATACTATATTAAGGCAGACTTTAAACACAATTAATACAATAAACCCAACTGGAGTGAAAAATTAGCCAGGCCAGAGCTCGAACCATAATTTATGTGCTTTTAAATGAAATAAATAGATTGACGAATTTTAAAAAAAGGTAAATATTACGTCGTCATATTGGAATTATAATGGACGCCAGCAGGTGAATATATAACGTCATATGAGTCTGAGAAAATGTATTAACACATGATTAAAACCGATTATGGAAATATTGGCATATTTTAGCATTTTGAGGCTCTCTGAATTTGTTTTCGCCATTTTAAAATCTATTCCATATATATATACCAGGAGTCATACGCTTCAGAAATTTTCCACTATTTTTTTGTAGAAAAATAAATCTAGGTTAAATGCGCGAAATTTCGCCTTTTTAAAGAAGAGATTTTCTGTAAAAAAATACTGGTACCGAAGAATTTCCTGGTCTTGAAATTTCAGGACAAGTACGACCCCTGCTATACGTGTGTGTATGCGTGCGTATTAGAATTTCCACAAAGGTTTAGGACCCTAGAGCACATTTTTAGTGAAGAACCGAAATAAAGATGACTTTACTGCTTTTTTTATTGTTTGTTTTATATAATATGTTTAATTTTGAAATTGATTTTTCAAAATAAACATTCTTAAACTTCCGGGCAACGCAACGACGGGTACTTAGCTAGTTTATATATATATCTATACTAATATTATAAAGAAGTAAAGTTTGTTTGTTTGTTTATCTGTCGGATGTAATCTCTGGAACTACTGAACCGATTTCAAAAGTAATAGTATCAAAATGATGGTGTTAGTCCCTGTTCGAACATAGGCTATATCTTCTGTCCATGCCGCTACCCCAAAGGAGGTGCAGGAGCAACAAATTTTCTAAAAATGCGATTTTTGGGTTACTGAAGGGCGTAGAAACATGAAATTTGGAATGGTAGTTACTTAAAAGATACAAATGATGTCTAAGAACAGTTCTTAAACAATTCGAAATTTAAAAGGGGCGAAAATACGCAAAAAGCGTTCTAAAAAACGTTCTAAATGGTGGTTTCTACGCAATCTCAGGAAGTATCGAACCGATTTAAAAAATAATAGCGTCAAAATGATGGTGACTGCCCTTGCTGCAATATAGACTATATTTTATGTCGTTGTTACAAACTCAAAAGGGGTGTTGGAGCAAAAAACGTTCTAAAAATGAGATTTTTGTGTTACTGAAGGACCTAGAGACATGCAATTTGGCATGATAGTTACTTAATAGGTATAAATTTAATCAAATCTAAGAACATTTAAAAAAAAAAATCGAAATTTAAAAGGGATGATAATGCGCAAAAAGGCGTTCTAAAAAACATTCTAAATGGCGATTTATACGCAATCTCAGGAAGTATCAAACCGATTTCACAAGTAATGATATCAAAATGATGGTGTTAGTCCCTGTTCCAACATAGGCTATGCCATGTTTATTCGAATACCTCAGAGGGGGTGCAGGAGAAAAAAAGTTCTAAAAATGAGATTTTTGTGTTACTGAAGTGCCTAGAAACATGAAATTTGGCATGGTAGTTATTTTTATGATATAAATTATCTCTAAGAGCATTTCCTAAAAAAAATCGAAATTTAAAAGGGTTGAAATTGCGCGAAAAGCATTCTAAAAAACGTTCTACGCAATCTCGGGAAGTATCAAACCGATTTCAAAAGTAATGATTGGAAATTGACGGTGACAGCCCTTGCTCTAACATAGACTCTATTTCATATCGGTGTCACTACCACCTGGGGGTTGCAGAAGCAAAACTCGTTCTAAATTGCTATTTTTGTGATACTGTAGAGGCTAGCTACTTGAAATTAGGTATGGTAGTTACTTATTTATAAGATATAAATGATCTGTAAGAACATTTCCTAAAAAACTCGAAATTTAAAAGAGGCGAAAATGTGTGAAAAGCGTTCTACAAACATTTTAAATTGCAATTAGTATACGCAATCTCAGGAAATATCAAACCGTTTCAAAAGTAATGGTTGCAAATTGATGGTGACAATCCCTGTTCCAACATAGGCTATATTTTATGTTTTTGTCATAACCACTTGGGGGTTGCAGGAGCAAAAAATGTTCTAAATCGCGTTTTTTATAATAGTAAGGGATCTAAGATTTTGAAATTTGACATGGTAATTACTTAAAAGATGCAAATGCTTTCTAAGAACCGTCCAAAGATAATTCAAAATTTAAATGGATGAAGTGAGCGAAAAGCGTTCTAAAAACGTTCTAAATTACAATTTTTATGCAATCTTATGAAATAGCAAACCGATTTCAAAAACAATGGTGGCAAATTGGTGGTGATAGAACCTGCTCAAACATAAGCTATATTTTATGTCGGTACCACTACCACCAGAGGGTTGCAGGAGCAAAAAAAACGTTCTCAATTGCGTTTTCTGGGATACTGAAGAGGCTATAAACTTTAAATATGGCATTATAGCTACTTATAAAATTTAAATACCCTCTAAGAACTGTCGAAAATAAATTCGAAATTTAAAAGTGGTGAAGCGAAGGTAAAGAGCGAAAAGCCTTCTATAAAATTTCTAAATTACGATTTGTATTCAGTCTAAGGAAATAATAAACCTATTACAAAAGTAATGGTTGCGAATCAATGGTGACAGCCTGTGATCCTACACAGGCTAGATTTTATGCCAGTGCCATCCGGGGTTTGCAGGAACAACAAACGTTCTAAACAAGCCTTTAAAAGCTTTCTAAATTACGTTTTCTATGAAATATTAGGAAGTACCAAATCGATTTCAAAATTAATGTTGGCAAATTAATGGTGACAGTCTCTGTTTCAACATAGGTATTTTGTGTTAGTGCCACTAACACCAGAGAGATGGAACAGACCGTTAGTCAAGAAGCTTGGAATTTGACATGATGGTTAATTTTAAGATGTAAATGCGTACTAAGAACGGTTTCTAAAAAGTTCAAAACTTCAAATGAATACTGAAATGAGTGTATGAAATGAGCATAATAACAAAGCTTCAAAATACTTTCTAAATTATCATTTATTTAGAATTACTTTTAGTTCTTGTTCTTCTTATTAATTTAAGTCTCATTTCTGCCTAATGCAGTGTAATAATGAAGTTTAGTCAAACTATGGCTTAATTAGTAATTTTTTAATTATTCATAAAAGTGTAATTTCTTCTAATAAAAGTTAGACATACAAATGTCACTTGGCATATTTGAACTATTACGCGAGTAAAGCCGCGGGTTTTGCTAGTATATAATCATTATATTCAATCTTCTGTATGCATTATATTTAATACTCATGAGTTTGAATTGTCGCTATAGCGAAATAATGGTTTCTTCTTGCTGATCGTGAAATACTATGTTAACTTTTAGGGAAATTTAAATAGATAGTTACTCATTACTTAATATGATTATCAAAATTTGATTTCAACGGTCATGAAGTTGAAAATTGTCACTTAAATTTTTAAAAAAAATTTTGAAGACATATTTTTAAATTTTGCATATGTACTCCGTGAGATCTTTCGATTCTTATTCCTTTCTTCTATCTGTACAATAAAAAAAGCATTCGATTCGTGAAAATTTTCGGAATTAACGTATTTATAATTTTAAGTAGAGTAATTCTGGAATTTATGCTGCATATTTTTTTTGAATTTGTGTATAAAGTCCGATGGTGGACATAAAATAAAAAAAATCAGACTCTGCTATTTAATGTTAAATATACAATGCGTGTACTGCGACAAAAAAAAAAAAAAAAAAAAAAAAATCCAAAACGAATAATTAATATTTTGTAACATTTTTTAAGTGAAAACTCCTTTAGGCGCGTTGAGCTTTTTTTGAGATGGAGAAAAACCACTGATTTGGAGACACTGTTACGTAACCGACATGCTAGCATTTTGGCACATAGACACTAGCGCGCCAAGCGGTGAATCACAGGAACTTTTCCCTCTTCAGCTCAATCCGCAAAAGAAGAACGAAGTTAAAACTCACTTTTCTCCCGGCGTTCACGCAAGAACACACACACACACACATTATCAGTTTTCGAAAACTTCTTTAGGCGCGTTGAACTTTTTTTGAGATGGAGAAAAACTACTGATTTGGAGACACTGTTACGTAACCGACATGCTAGCATTTTGGCACATAGACACTAGCGCGCCAAGCGTAATATAATTGTGGTATTGTATTCATTAATAAAAATACTTTTGGATAGTATTGAATTGCCGTATGGATTTCAATATTTGGATAGCATTGAATTGTAATGGTTGCCGTTTATATTGAACCGGATAAATCTTTAAATGCAATACGAGAATTTTTGTACGAAAATTTGTTTATTTATATGTACATGTATAATTTAATAATATAATTTAATATAATAATATATATTACAAATTATTAATGTTTATTTATATGTAAATTATAGTTAAATTATATTACTATGAAAATTGTAATATAATTTTGGTAGTAATAGTTTATAATAATGAATAAAAAAACACTACATTTAAAAGTATTTCCTGCACAATAAAACATTTCCTGACGATTAAAAAAACACACACGTAATTGTTGAAGTTTTCACTTCTATTGGCACTCCCGGAGTGCCACTGTTTTTTTTTTTTTTTTTTTTTTTTCTAAAACATTACACTGCGGCGCGTCACCCGTACGCTGAGACGCCGCCACTTGTGCGGTAGTTATGCCGCACTTGTAATAAGAACAGAATGAAATTATAAATAAAAATATTCAAAAAATATTCATCACAAAAATATTTTATCACAAGCATCAACAAAACTTTTATTTTATTTTATTAACTTATTACAAAGATATCATTTTATCGTCTGCTGCCATAGCAACATAATAAATTAAATTTCATTTAAAAAAGGCATTAATTTAATTTAAAATATTTTTCTAAGTAGAATAGTTATTTTTTATTTTGGTTTTAGAATTAAATTCATGAACTCCCGTGCGTAGAACGGGATAAACAGCTAGTAATCTTTTAAAAACTGGGCCCATTATCATGTTTTTCGAAGCTGCGAATTCTAAACGGGGGTTAGCGAGCATAGCTCACAGGGGGAAGAGCCCCCAATTTATATAAAGTTTAATAAGATCAATAATTTTTTCTAACTTTACTTATCTTTTTTCATAAGCTCTATGAGTAACTTATTTTCTGAAATATTCGCTGAATCGAATAGCACCAGGCGCACACAGTATATATATTTTAAAAAAAGTAATTTTTTTCCCTTCAACCCCCGCTCCCCAAGCTTTTTTTTTTTTTTTTTTTTTAGCCCCCGGTACGGTATGCTATTTCTTTCTCCCAGCTTATTTTGTGTAGAGTAATTCCGGGATTTATGCCGCACATTTTTTTGAATTTGTGTATAAAGTCCCATGGTGGACATAAAAAAAAAAAATAAAAAATCATGCTGTGTTATTTAATGTTAAATGTACAACGCGTGTACTGCAACAAAAATATTCAAAATAAATTATTAATATTTTTTAACAATTTTTTTCTAAAAGATTACACTGCGGCGCGTCACCCGTACATTCAGGCTGAGACGCCGCATTTGTGCGGTAGTTATGCCGCACTTGTAATAAGAACAGAATGAAATTATAAATAAAAATATTCAAAAAATATTCATATCTGGACTATAATTAACGATGTAATAAGAAAATGAAACTAAATGAGTATAATGAAACGTATTAGTAGATTCAAATTAATAATTGTTTGCCTACTTTCACTATTAAAATTATCGACTTATTTTTTTACATTAAATTTTAATTGTTATTTCAGCAACAACGTAACATCAATGTATTAGACAGGGAAAAGAAAAAAGTAAAATTGTGTTTATATAATTTATTTGTTAACCCTTTCGGGACCGGCGGCTTTTACGCAAATTTTATTCTGTTGGCACCACTTTTTAAAAAGAAGTTACCTGTACTTAAGTAACCATGAAAATGCTCTAATTGAAGAAACAAAATATTACTTTTCTTTTTTACTGGTGCCCGAAACAAATTTTGTATGCTCTTTATGAAGGTGGTTATATGCACCTATGGTCCCGAATGGGTTAATAGACCTGTTTTTTCGACTACAATCTACACAAAAAGTGTTGAAAAGTACAGTCTTTATGTAACTACATTTGACACACGATGCAACGAATCCAATTACACTTCTTTTTTTTTTTTTTTTTTTTTTGAGTAGTTTTCTAAACATTCCTTGCAAAGAATGTCTGCGTTACGCGTAATCCAATTTTTCATTATTATCATCTTGATTTTCATCTTTCTTGACCTTCTTTCTTTTTATTTTTCCCTTTTTCCCCTTTGGTTTTAATAAACTTGGTAACATGCCTAACATGGTTAGTCTGCGCAAAAAGAAAAGGAAAAGTTAATAACACTTAATCATCCCATACAAAAGAAACTGCGGCATGTATACCGGAATTGCAGTTCAGCATGTATCTCATTTTGCATGGTGCAGACGTCGGCCATCACAGTTACCCGCCATCGGTAAGGGGAATGGCGTAACCATACACACAGTACTCTTATGCAAAGGCTACACCTAGTTTTGACTTCGAAATCATGCATGCAATTAGTAATTAGTTGTATGAAAAGTATTTAAGCATAACGTGTTTAAGTTTGGACAGTGAAATCATGCATTTACTTCAAAATAAGGATTGTGCTTCTACAAGTAAACATCGAAATGGGATTCACGCTATACACTGGTTAAAATAATCTCATTGCGCGCCTATACTGCGCGTTTGACGACCGTCTATCGATAATTACAAGAAATACAAGGGGTGCGGCATCTATCCTGGATGCGGCGACTCTCCCGGAGTTACCCATGAAATGAAGATTATGAAGAATACATTTTGCATGTTATGTGATTTTGATACATCATAGTAGAATGTCTTTATAAGCAAATGGCGACATACGGGTAATAAAATTCCATTGGCCGAGAGAATTTTGAATGAAAATGTAGTGAGCTTATCGTTACTGCCAAGCTAATGTTTGTGTACTTGTCTAACTCGTCTTTTTTAAATTTGTCTATTTTTTTTTTCTTTTTCCTTTCTTTTTTTTTCTTTTTTTTTTTTTCTTTTTTTTTTGTAAATGTTTATTCAAAATTTCAATATATGAAAAATGTCAATAAAAAAATATTTCCATTTGACTATTAAAAGAAAAAGAAAACTTTAAAATAATTAAATTATTACGCGCTAGAAGCATTAAATGTGGAAAATTACGTCATATATAAAACACTGAATTTAAAACGATTTTCTTATAGCATCTAAAAGAAAATTTTTCTTCTAGACGTTATTATATAAGTCCGGAAGGGCGCGATATTTCTTATTTCACCATTTTGTACAAGCTAATTTTCAAATGTGTGATAGATGGTATTTAATCAGTTACGAAAACAACAGTTATCTGTCGCGACAACGGTAGCTCTGACTGTCTTGAAACCGATTTTGGGGAGCCGAAAAATCCCCCCAGTCAAAGGGAAATGAATGGTAATCCGATTATAAAAGATCGCAACTGGTCGGGGAATATCATTCAATCTTCCATAATCGGGTAATCTTCTTTTAAAATAGAGCAAAATAAATGTGCTTTTAGATCCTGTGGGAAATAAGATGAGAGTTGGCGAATGTAGCTCGTAGGGGACAGAGCCCCTAGTTCTGTTAAAAAATATTTTTTTTATCATATATTTTTGGTAACATATAAATTAAAATTTCTCAAGAGTACACCGATATTTCAAAAACAACATATAGTTAGCAGAGTTTACCACTAAGGTTGTCAACTGTCTTACTTTTGACAAACATTCCAATTTCAAAAGTGATTTTTTATTTTATTTTATTTTTATTTTTATTTAAGTGCGTGTGTGTGTGCCCCGTTTCTCCTATACTAAACAACTGGACGTAAAATAATCCATTTATTCACGCGTATAGATACACCATTTTAACAGCTCTCATTTTACTCCTATCTTTGTAAAGCCCGCCTTTTTATTACGATTTGGAATACATTTTGTGGTAATCCTAAGACAGAAAAATAAAATGTATTAAAATGCAAAGTCTGGCAAGAAATATGTACTTAAATTAAAGTTAAGAAAAATGTAATGTACATTCGTGAAAAAAAAGTAAACACCCCCTACTAACTCTGCAACTAATTATAATATAATAAAGATACCGTTAAAGAACGATTGGAGATAAAGTCTGCTTTTAAATGATGTATATAAAATTTGCTTAGGGGGCCATCTACAAATCAAAACCAGAACCAATTTTTTTTTCCAATGGCAACACCCAATTTCGACAATATATTTGAAATATTCGGTTCAAACTATGCCTAAAAACAAAATTTCAAGTCATGTTGATGATAAATTTTTGAATTACATATAAACATTCAAAATTTAGAGCTTCTAATGTTTTTATTTATGGTAACTTGGGCATTGCTATTGAAAAAAAACAAAGTTTGGGTTCGTTTTGATATGTAGATGGCCCCCATAAGCAAATTCTATATACATTATTTAAAAGTAGACTTTATTTCCAATTGTGTGGCACCAGTAACTTTTTTACTACAATAACGTTTTTCAGAGTTAGTAGGGGGTGTTTACTTTTTTTTTTTTTTTTTTCCCACGACAGTACATAATAGCGTTGTTACATAGAGACGAGTTCTGGCTTTTCTTTCAGAGCCCGAGCCCAAAATATTTTGTGTCATGAGAGCCGAACCCGATGCCGAAAGTACGCAGTAGGACGTTGTTAATAACATTTTAAAATTGTTTCAGATTAATTTTCTCATTTTAAAATATTTTCCTACATAGAAATAAATATTTATCCTAACTACTACATCATGATAACTTTTCATGACTTTCCTACTCTTGAAAATCTATTTAAAATAAGAAATTTGTTATTTATATCAAACTACTGGAAAAATCTTAATTTTTGTCTTTTGGATATCATTTTACAATAGAAAGACTAACGACGTTAGTTCTGTTTTCCAGTAATTTTGGAAAAGGACTTCTAACAGAAAGCGAGGATAGGCAAGAAATATCCCACTGTTTCTTTATATTACTAACGCTGGCAGCGCAAAGGCTTCAAAATCAGATGTATCCGACAGAACAGGATGCGCGTGGCAGAACGGAGTCCCTTCATTCAGTTACTGCCTGAAACAGTAGTAGACCCGATCACGGAAGATGCTACCGGAAAATTTTTAAAGCTGTAAAATTATAAGTTTAAGACTTCGACCAGCGGCTTCGGAGATTCCGGGGAGTTTAGTACGTCGGATGACAGCGGATGTAAAACACTAGAAACATAGACTAAATTCTTGTTTGTGAAATAACAAGGTTTTTCTTTTCATTTTTTTCAATTTGTGAATAAATAAATTTTTCCTTTTGAGCCCTAGTCCTGTTGTAAAAATCGAGCTCGTAGCAGCAAAAATTATTGTTTTCAATTACATTAATATTGATATTATGTTATTAAACTTTAAAATATTAATTTCTTAACAAACAAAAATAAAACTTTACAAGACCAGATCGCTGACCCCATATTTCTTGCTGAAAAAAATTATGAAATTGGCAACTCTTCATACTATACTGTTAGCTTTTAGAAAAGGCTAAACCAACAAAGACTTCAGTGGTTCCCCTAAACACTTTTGAGCCAATATATTGGTCTAAAAGATGTGCTACTCGATCCCCAATGTTCTTTTACCGACAATGGTTCTTTTACCGACAGCCCACACAGCTGTTGCAACACGACAAGCCCAACAAAACTCCCTACCACCCTTCCTTGTATATATATAACCTGGCATATGAAATTCGCATTCCATTCGCTTGAACTGTGTTATGAAAAATAAAAATAATAATCATAGCATTGAGCAGTAAAAAGATTCGTACGCAATTGGCTTCATACCAGTCAATAGTGGGCAGTGTCCAGTCCATACATTACCTTTACATTGGTTTTGTGACACTTGAATTATTAAAATACACCTTATAACTTCTAAAAAGGTAGCTTATAACAAAGATTATACATGTTTAAAAAAAAAAAAAAAACAGCATTGGTGTAGTGTTTATATGTAAACTTTTAATAATCAGTTTTTGAAAATGTCTCTTTTCTCTCATTTAAGCTCATATACATTTCAAAATTCAATATACTGATTTCATTTCACGCTCTGCGCTCGTTTTGAATATTTCATAAATCATTAATAAAATGTTGCTAAATATATATATTTTCCCTTCAACATTTAAAAATACAGTAGATTTTCTACAACTTTTTAAGGAATTGTTATTATTTTTCTTCTGTTTGTTTATAACAAATACATATAAGTAAGGAGCCGGTGACATCGAAAGCTCCGTGATCGCGGAATTGAAAATTTTTTATGTAAATCGATAGTGAAAAGTCATACGAACAAAATAAGCTAGGTATGACCAGGTTTGACAAGCCGAAAATATGTTTAATTGAATTAATTATTATTATGAAAAAGCTATAATGTTTTACCGTTATCGCGGATATTGATCACTCTTACAGCATTTTATAGAAATTTTTTTGCTCTTTCAGAAATACTTGGTATGGCAAACTTCATTCTGCCGAAAAAGCCTCTCCCTACATAGGATTTTTTGTTTGCAGAAAATTCGCAGAAGTCTTGCTTTGAAAACCTGCAAAGTTGCAGCAAGCTCAGCATGACAAGACTGAAAGTTCATAACAAGACTGCAGCAAGATAATGCAAACGCCGAAGTTACCACACTTTGAACTTGCAGCTAACTTGTCGTGCAAGTTATATTCATGCTGCATCAAATTTATTTCAAATTAACGGCAAACAAGTAATCAAAAATACTGCAAAATAGTAATCTTTCAATGCCACATTAACTGTTACACTATAAGTTTAACCCCTTCGAAGGGGTTCATAGATTTGATCATGTCTATTGATGCGTACGCACCGTTAAGGTGCATACATCGTTTTTACCACCATAAACAAGTTAGGGTAATATTTGTACTTTTTAATTCGAGTCTTTTTTGGTATTTGATAAGTACAGTCGTCCCCGTTTAAACGAATATTGACGGTTCCCGAAATAATATTCGATTAAGCGGCGTATTTGATTAAACGGGGAATCATAACTGCAATATTTAATGCGCAATAAAAAGGCAAAATAACCATTTACGGTATATTTAATTAACAGCATAATAAATCGTTAACAGAATAACATAAACTAAAATAAATACAAATGCTATAAGGTAAATACGTATTAATTTAATGTCAGTACATACATTTATATGATTTACATCACACTTAATGCAGCTCGCTCGAATTGGGTCAAAACTTTGCTACTTGTAATTTACGTTACTTATACTGCTTTAAAAAAATCGTTGAAAGTGGTTTGTTTAAGTGGAATTTTAAAGGAATAAATATCGAGTTATTTTTCGAATAAGTGCAAAATATTACAACTAACATCTCGAGTGACGGCGCATTGCCATTAAAGCCTGGCAAACAGCAAGAAGTGATGGTGGGGAGATCAAGGTGGGAAATCATTTGACCTGTCCATTATACACCTGCTGGCCGAAATCATTGCAGGAAGAACTGAAAATTTGTTTTAAGCCTAAAGGAACCGAAAATGACAAAAGGTGGAAGGGAACTCCAGCTGAAACGTGCTTTCCGTGCCTATTTTCAAACATAGGTCACACAGTTGTTATTCGATTAAGCGGGGACATTCGTAAAAGGTACTTGGTTTAAGCGGGGAAAAATAACATAGAACCAATGGGAATAAATTCGGTTCCGGAGGATTCTATTCGAATAAGCGGGATATTCGATTATCCGTGACCCGATTAAGTGGGGAGGACTGTATAGCGTTTTAAAAAAGCGGCGCCAACCGAATAAAATTTCTGCGTATGTGTTGATTGTCTATTCTCTCAACAGAGGGATTTTTTGCTTTCGTCACTTTCGTGAATTAAAGACTGTCTTGCCATCAGTTTCACAACAAACTACTCATGCAAGTGGGTGATGGTATACCTTGCGGGAGATTTGCTGCGATTTTCTCAATTCAAATATGTCACAGAAAGATAATATCAGAAAAAATCAAACTTGCTGCTTATGTTCATGCTATCTGGGTCGTGCCTATTTTAAGGAAGCAACCGGTGATCAATTTTCACTGTTATTTGACTTCGAAATGTTACCAGTGGCGTCTTTATTTCACGTCTGGACGCTGGTCAAGTGTCGTCAAAAGCGTATGGGGATGTTACGGACGCGCTGCCACCTGCTCCGCAAATCCCGACGTTGTTATACTGAAGCTCGTCATACCAAGTTATTCTAAACAAGCACAAAATTTTCTATAAAATGCTCTAAGAGTGATCAATATCCGCGATTACGGTAAAATATTGTAGGTTTTTGATAATTAATTTAATTAATCATATTTTCGGCTTGTCAAATCTAGTCATACATAGCTCATTTCATTCGTATGACTTTTTACTATCGATTTACATAAAAACATTTTCAATTCCGCGATCACGTGGCTTTCGATGTCAACGGTTCCCGGACTAAAACTTTCTATAAAGAAAGTTTCAATTTTGTAGTGTAACAAAAATATTTTCACTGATATAACTGTGCAAGATAATCACCATCACGAATGTCTTTAAATAGCAATTTTTATTCGTTAAATTTATTTTTTACTCATTATAAAATACTTGTTTAATAAGACAAATAACAAAAGAACTGTAAAAGTCAAGCGTGTAAAAGATTTTATGTTAAGTATATATGATGCCTTATAACTTGAAAATAATTACTTCAGTTATATTACATCAACTTCTGCAGCTACTGTTCAAATTGCATAAGCTTCTACATATAGAACTTCTACATACTGTCAACATCATGCAGAAATGCCCAAGGAAAACAGGATATTAAAATTTATCCGCCGTCATGCTCGAAGGTTTAGATACTAGTGCTAATTACGAGATATTAATGTAGATGTTAGTGTACATTAATATGCATTTGTTTAATTTTATTTTAACCTAGCACTTCTGATGAAGCTTATTAATGATGCTCCAGTAATTATAAGGCATGCCCATAAAATATTACGTAATCATAAATTTTCAAAAGGACATGCAATAAAAAATAAAATAATGTATGTTTAGATCTTATGGTCGTCATAGAAAATCTTAAATACAGGGTATTTACTCTCAACGGTGTCCAATGGCTAATTTCTAAACCGTTAGTCACAGACATATAGTTCCAATCACAAAAATGTTTCAAATGAATTTAAAAATTATATTAAAAGTCGTTTTGATCAATAAAGAGACTTCTTAAAAAGTTTCGAAATGTAAAAAAATGTATACGGTTATAAGTGATATTGAGCAAAAATTTCCTATTACATTAAAAAGCAAGACAAAAGAGAGTCCCATCTATCTAACGCTAAAATTGACCGATAAATGAAACTTTGAATTGCATGAATTATACCAATTTTCTGCATCTGAAACAGATGAGTTGGGCCATGCTGCGAGGGATCGTATACGAAGTGCTTAAAGTGTTTGAAAGATTTATTTCGAGTGTACATTGCAGCCGAAGGGAGTCATTTCGAGCAAATTTTAAAATGACTCCTATTTCGCAGCGAAAAAGAGGCTTCAATTTTTAACAGCTATTACTCGCTCAGTTTTAATCGTAGAAGAATGAGACTTTTTTTTTTTTGTCTTACTTCTTAATGTAATAGGATATTTTTACCAAATATATACTTATAGGACCGGGGGACCGTATAAAAATTTAATTTCGCAATTTTTTAAGAATTTTTATTATTGACCCAAATCGCTTTTAAAACACTTCTTTATTTCATTTAAAACATTTTTGAAATTAGAACTATATGTCTATGCCCAACGGTTTAGGAATCAGCCATTGGACACCGTTGAGAGTGGACGGACACCTTGTATAGATATTCTACGTCGTGCATAAACGATCTATAATAATAAGACTTTCTGTGACTAACCATTGATGGCACTTTAATAGATTCCTGGTAAACGATACCAAGAAAGAAAAATCATACGTCGTGCGTAGATTATGAAACATTTTCCAACATCTCCATAATATGGTAACGAAACTTCACAATTCAATAAGGTAAAACAGGATATTTAAGTAATTTAGAAAATGCGTAACGCAGTTAAACATACAAATTAAGCAATTAGCGTCCATAGTCGTTGAAGTATTCTTTTGATAAACCCTGCATATCACGTATAGATTATATGATATGCAGGGGATATGTATGATTCATACCGCATGGTTTGCTAAAATTTTATTTCGCTGAAAAACACATAACGCTTTTCAAAATTTACTCTAAAGAATTATCGCTCATGGAGGGTAACTTGAAACTTTTTGTGTAGCCCTGTATGTGGTCTACAAATTTTTCTATCCACCACATATTAAACTAAAATTTAATTCAGCTAGGAAACGTATAATACATCAACACCCCGCCCCCCTCCCTCAGCAATTACCATCCATAGATGCTAATGTATCCCGTTCATTACGTAGCCCTGTATATGAATGTATTTGTATTCTACAAACGTATGTTAATGTACTAAACATATTTTAGCTGTAAAATACATAACACAATTAAAAATACTTGTAAGCAATCTGTAAGCAGTTCACGTCCGTAGACAGTAATGCTTACGAAGTCTTGGATAGTAGAGGATATTCGTGACATTGCATGTATTTAAATAGATTTTTTTTTTCTCAATTTTAATATGAAAGTGGCAAAAAAGGGGTATAATAATCCGAATATTTCCCCCTTTATTTCCTCTTTCTACATAGTAGTGGCGTAATTAGTTGCCATCATACCAAAAATTTCTCAACAATTTATCTCGGAAACTAATTTAAATTTCAAAATTCCTAGAGTTATTATGACATCCTGGATCGATGCCAAAGGCTGGCATTAGTTTTACCACACAACACATCGATCCATATTCTAGTTGGAGTAGTTGTACAATACAAACAAACCCTTACCCTCATACTTTTAATATTACAGGTTGATTCTGAACAGCGCGGTCTGAAGGTATCATAGATGATCATTTTATTGACACCATCTTTGGTGTGAATTTACAGATTATTAACTTTTTGCATTTACTATTTCAGTTTTAAATTAAAAATTAATAAATAAGTGCCTTGTCTTTGGACCCGATTATGGAATACAGGGTCCTTATACTTACCAAGTCCAGCTTTTAAATTAACCTACATAAGCTGAAATTGTAATTATTATCATTTATATATCTTCATTAGATCTTTCAATCGCCGCAAGACTCCTTAAAATTGATCAATTAGTTCTTGAGGTTTCGAGCACTGAAAGGTTGACTAATTGATTCTCCCGGTTTTCTCAAAACTATTTTAGATATCGGGATGCAATAAACTGCAGATTGTAGCAGAAACATTTCTCTATCTGATACATTAAGCGTTAGTTATGCAGCCGTTTCTTAGCCTATTCAAGACAAGCACACAGACAAAAGAAAAAAAAAAAGATTTTTTTTTTTACTTTACGTCATGTAAATATCCGAATGATCTTAGAAATAGATGTTTTTCTGAAAATCACAGACAGTCACTCTAAGTTTATAGATAATGTAAGCAAATTCTGATAGCTTCCCATGAAGCGCTGACCAAAGATTCACTTGGGAACCGCATAACACTTTTGAAACTTCACTTTACAACATAAAAAAAGAAACTTAAAGTGTCTTAAACATTAATGTTCTTTGGATAGCTCCTTAATTAGGGGTTCGTTGCAATAGTTTCGCTTACCCTTGCGATAATTAGGTCCTATGCAGTGACGTAGTCTAGGGGAAGCCAGAGAAATGATTGTCCCTGACCTTAAATTTTTGGGGTCGTTTAAGCATCAAGCAGACTTCTTCACCTCGGAACCTTTTATGTGGTAAGGCTCTCCCTTTTGAGTTTTATGACTTTCTAGAGGTCAGGGGTCATCAGTGGACGTCGTTGACATGTTCTTCTCCGCCTTTTTCTTTTGTTGAGTCCCCCTTTCTTTTGTTGGTGACCACAGAACGCTTAGAAAAGAAAGGTCAGTTGAAAGATTTAGCGCTTTTCGTCGGGTAAAACATATAAAGGCACCTTTAAGGGGGTCCGGGACACATTTTCAAAAAAAATTTATTTATTGAGTTAAAATTTTGAACTTTTTTGTGATGGTTAACCATATCATTTGTAAACAAAATCAAATGATAAAACTTCTCATAGCTTTTAAAAAAAATTTTAAATTTAAAATTTATGAAAAAAGTGGTATAACTTAAAATTGTTATAACTCGAAATATTATTTGTAGAATTTAAATTATTTTTCATTTAAATAAACAGAAATATATATTTTTTAATTTAGAGCCAGCATTTAAAAAAATATTAATTTAAAAAAAAATAAAATTATTTACCGAAAAAATTACAAAAAAAGTGGTGCAACTTTTAAAAAAAATCATATTTTCAAAAGTAAATATTTTTTTCAAATATGCTGGCTCAAAAGTAAAGTAAAATAATTGAAAAAGATATGTTCCGAGTTTCAACTCTGTATCTTGAACGGTTCTCGAGTTATAAGAATTTAAATATGAGAAATGGTGAAAAAACCTAACATGAAGAAAAACGCAATTTCACAAGAACTAGTTTCCTTGACAACCATAGCTTGAAATGCAGATTTTGAAAACAAACCAAAACGAAAAAATTAATATTTTCTGTTCTAATTAAGATAGGAATATGATTTAAACATCATTTTAAGCAGAAAACGGCAGAGAAATTCTTAATCCTAGAAAAAAAAATTGAAAATTTGAAGATTTTTGTGTCCCGGACCCCTTTAAAGTATCGCAACATATTTATAGTACCTTAGAACTAGTGTGCAGCCTTTAAAGAAGCAGGCGCAATATTTTAAGTTTGCCCTAGGGCGATCAAAACCCACCCAATACCAATGATCTTGAATGTATGTATGTGTGTCGCTACAAGAATGCCGCGAGGGAAAAAAGATTTAAAAAAAAAAAAAAAAAAAAAAAAAAAAAAAAAAAAAAAAACTATAATAAGCGATGTATATGAAAATATAAAAAATGTGCTTTAACATATTATTTTCCATATTTTTTTGTGTGTTGATTTTCAACAGAGCTCTCAGTTTCTGTGTCTGCTGTATGCAGCTTCCGCGCTTCGAAAATCAGTCACGCACTTTTCAAGATACCTGTTTCATATCAGAAGACATCGTTCATTAGCGGGGTACTTTTACTTCCTGAACCGAACACGAACACGTTAAATCTCTTTCTAAGAAATTCTTAAAACAGGTGAAAGATGGAAAGAGTTGGCTGCGGTGTCTCTGCGAAACAATGCACAATTGATCATTGTTAAAACGGAAAAAAGTATGTAACTGTATCTGAGATTGAACGCTTTTAATCTTTCGGACACAATAGAAGAGAATTTTTGAGATTGGTTTCATCTTAGTAGGGAAAAAAAAATCTGTCTGTGAGAATTATTGTAGGGATGACATTTACGTGATACTTATTTTCCATTTAATATACAGTGTTTTGAACTGATACTTACCAAGTCATTGTGAATGGCCATAATGTTTATTATTTATTTCCAGTATAATTAACTTTAAAAGTTGCAACAATAATCTGAAGGAAGACATAAATTTTATATTTATGTTGCTTTTGAAATAGAGTAAAACTGCTAAGACGAAATCGCCAACGACCGGAAAAATTCCAGGTTTCTGTATTCCCAGATACACGGTTCTCTGTCTAGAGTCGGGTTGTTCTGTAACATTGTTTGCACAAGTCAGGTTGCACCCGACCCCGAAATCGAAAATTCCATCTGAAGTTAATCCGAAACTCGACCTGAACCTGGCAAAAAAAATTAATCGACCCGGAACCCGACAAAATAATTTTCGTCGACCCGCAACCCGACATATTTCAAACCGAACCCGAAATACTTCAACCCGACCCAAATGAAAGGAAATTTATTCACGTTTTAATGCAATTATGAAATGTAATCTACATTTATATCTCTAATATTAATTTTATCTTTTATATCGAAAAATAGACATATCTATTCTTTAATATTCTAATGTAGTAAAACCTCTGAATAGCGGACACCTCCGGATTGTTGAATAGAGTCCTGCATGGGGTTCGGATTGTTCCTAATTTTCTTTTTTTGGACCACGGTGGCTTAATTTTCTTTCTGCGGGTCAGATTTACGTTTTTGCAAGTTGGGTTGTTGGGATTTCCACAAAAAGTTAGAGCAGAACTATGTTTCAGATGAAAATAAGAAGCATATTTGAATTCGAATAAGTATATATTCAAAATTCTGCATGATAAATAAAATGTATATGAGAATTGTGATCTTAGATTACTCTTTCTTCATGGTACGGTTAAGAAACCTTTTTTCCTCTCATGGAATATGACAAATATTACCAACATTTAGTTTTTGATACACACAAAAGCACAGGTATCGTATTAATGATAGTTTATGCACATACACACACGTTACGTGTGTGTAGATTCCGAGGAGTTCATTTAAAGGTGAAAGGATACATTACACATGTAAGTACTAGGAATTGAAAAAGTGTTCGCTAAATAGAGGTGTCTACTACTCGAGAGCATCCGTTATGGAGGTTTTATTGCACATAGATTTTCTACATGAAAAAAATATTTTGGACATTCTTTTGAAAAATCGGGTCAATCCGGCCCCGACCCGCAGTCAAAACTCAAACAATGAAATGCACTAAGACCCGCTGAAAAAAAGGTAGAAGCCAACCCGAAATTCGAACCGCGGTCAAAACCCAACCCGAAACAATGAAAGGCAACAAGACTCGCTAAAAAAAAAGTAGAAGTCAACCCGAAACTCGAACCGCACGCAGGGACTGACTTAAGCTATCTAGAGCCCCATCATTCTGGGCTTCTGTCTATCCATAGAAATTGTTCGTGAATAATGTGGAAGTGGCTAGTACTAAACTTTATATACAGTGTGTCCACGTATAACCTGACCGACCTTTATTTTCGCAACCGTTGGTCTTAGGCGCATACTTCCAATTACAAAAATGGTTTAAATAAGATAAAGAATTATTTTTAAAGCGATTTCGGTCAAGAAAAATATTTATTAAAAAATTACGAAATTTAAATTTTTATACGGTCCCGGTCCTATAAGTGATATTTAGTAAAAATTTACTGTGACACTAACAAGTAAGACAGAAAATGTCTCATTCATTTAACATTAAAATTGACCGAGTTATAAAACTTTGAAATGCATGGCTTATATCACTTTTTTGCATATCAAAACAGATGATTTCGACCATGCTTTCAGGGGTCGTATATAAAGTACTTAAACTTATTTCAAGGTATCTGCGGTTTGAAAGAAATCGTACAAATATTACGATTGACTTAACTTTATTAGTTAAATTTCAGATTAGTTAAAATAATTGTATTTTAACATATGTTGTATTTTGTAAGGATTTGAGGCTATGACTTCTTTTAACAAAAATTATGTTATTTGATTTTATTTAACTTGCAACGATTGTCTTTCCAGTTTAAAATTTGTACTCGAACTTTAACTGATTTTCAAATGTCCGATCGAAGTTAAAATTTTACATACTGACTTAAATCCGATTATAATGTAATAGTATGATTTTCGACGCTTACCATCTTATACATACTTATATAGAGGATAACATAAAAAAAAAAAATTCGGATAGATTATCGTCAATAAGTTTAAGAAATGGTTTTAAATTAGATAACACAAACCTGTGATGGTTGTGTTTTTTAACTTTTATAATTAAGTTTTATGTATTTTTTAACGCTAAATAAAAGAGTTACCTTCACTTTTAACCATCATGTCAGGATTTTTCGCAAATCGTAAATTTAAAGGTTAAAATAATAACGAAAAATCTGGTACTAAAAAGTAGATGTAAGACTTTTTTATTCAGTTTATTTTTATTTAATTCAATAATTTATTCAATTTTGTGACTTATACTGGGTTTCTTACGGCTAAACAGCTCAGGGGTCCGATGAGGTTGGGAGGAGGGGGGTATCAGTTTTAACTTTGAAATTTGCGATTTGAGAAAAATCCTTACGTGATGGTTTTAAATGAAGGTCATTTTCGGATTCAGCTCTAAAAAATACACGTGAATCAATTTTCAAAAGCTAAAAAACGTGGCAAAACCCAAAATTTGAAAGACGGTGTAATCTAACAGCATTTTATATGTATCATTTTTGTAAAGAATTGAGGTTGTTGTTTTTCATCCTTTTATTTAGCAAAAATTCTGTTATTTTTATCCTCTTATATGTTCGGTACAAATTGCATATTTTACGGTAATATGTCAGAATGATTAAAGATTTCAAAGTTATATCGCAATGCTAATTTTACTCTCAATCATTTCTTTAATATATCTGACGCTAATTATATTTCTACTAAATTTGTGAATGACCCCTAATTTGTAGCAAAAAGTATGCTCCAACTTTAAACAGCTATTACTCGGTCAATTTCAATCGTAGAATAACGGGACTTTCTTTGGCCTTAGTGTTAGTGTAACAGGAAAATTTTACTAAGTATAACTTATAGGACCGGGGGACCGTATAAAAATTTAAATTCTGTAATTCCTCGCTAAATTGTTTTTTTGCTTCAAACTTTTTTTTATCTTAACTCTGCACCTAATTTTGACCACTTTTGTAATTGGAAGTGTGCATCAAGGACCAACGGTTGCGAAAATAAAGGTCGGCCATGTTATACGTGGACACACTGTATATTGTATGTATACATAAATATATACCAGGTACTATTAACATCTGTGTATATGGCATTACAAAATATGGTCACAACTTTAAGAAAAAAAAATACTAGTAGGATAATAGTAGAAAAAAAAATGATGGATTTGTTGACAGGAGTATTTGTTCGCAAACTTTTACTTTGCTTATCTACGAATGTTATAAGATGGCTGAAAGAAAATGTTCCCAATTGGTCATAATTAAGGTTTATAACTTACTTCGCTACGAAAAAAATGTCAACAAAGAATTTCTTTTGAAAAAATAAAATACTAAGTTGCTATAATAAAATTTTAATCCTTAATTTTCTAATGATATAGTCCGTTTTGTTGTGTGGGTTGAGGGGGTACGGGAAGCAGAGAGAGGGGAAGGGGGACCGCACTCCCTTCCTAAATGTTTGAAAATATATGAATTTTGATTTCTTTTGACCAATAACCATTTGGCAACTTTTAAGGAAAATCCTGATTATTCCCATGAGGGCGCCCTAAAAAAGAGGTACCGGGGCAGCTGCCCCGCATGCCCCTGCATTAGTCAGGCTATGGCCTCGGGTAAAAGCGGGTTACCCGACCCGATGCAGATTCTATATCTATCTTAGGTAATTGTATCCTTTTCGCCGGAATACGGAAATTTATGGAAAGTATGATTCAAGACGTATTTTACTGACACAATATCATTTAAATCCATGATTTCATCATAACCCTCTTGATGAAGATGGAGTTAGTTTAGATATTTTTATGTTAACCCTGGAGAATGTTAAAATTTCGAGTAATAGTCAAATGACAATGATAAAAACTCATTCTGTATCTCTAGCAACATTTTATCAGGTCTTAATAAATTAAAGGGTTCGTGTTACAATTGATCATTATTGGATGAGAAATAAAAACGTATGTGTATCTGATATTGAAAGCCTTTAATCTTTCGGACACAATAGAAGAGAACTTTAAAGATTTGTTTCATCAAAGTGTTAAAGAAAAAAAACTGTCATGGGAATTATTCTAGAGATGACATTAATGTGATAGTTATTTTCTACACAATGTGTGTTGTTTCGTATTGGTGTTCACTGGGCAATTTGGACTGGAAGTAAAGTTTATTTGTTGTTCCGTTTAATTAACCATAAAAATTTCAACACACACTTTCGTCAGTGGAAAGACATACATTTTCTCACATGTATAGGTTGTATTTGAAATAGTATATTAAAATTGGAATGGAAAGATGGAACATTGCAAAATATGACTCAACATCACTTTATTTCAAAAACAATATCATTGGGTTGATTTTTAGTTTAGGATTTGATAACTCTCTGCAGTCTTCATCGCGACAATTTACATATTTTTTTATGTTAAACCTGATACATGGGCGCCGGAAGAACGAAACTTTGGAAGGAGCAAGGTTTGTTTCTGGGGAGGGTAGTGTGAGGGAGGGTTGGGGGTTCTGGTTGGGGTTTAACTTCTAACAAAAAAAGTATCGGAGCTCTAATAATCTGCAGGAATAACAAGCGTAGTGTATCCCTCCGTCCCTTCCACTCACATATATATTTCATACATTATTTTCAAGATTTAAAGCAATTTTATCTTCAGCCAAATATATATGTATATAAATATTAACTATATCTATATGCATTTGTATATGATAAGATCTACTAAAACATTAACAGAACAAAAACATTAAAATCATGAGTGAGGAATTTTCAGAAAATACTACTCGTTAAGGATTTTTTTGTATGAACTATCAAAACAAACAGACAGCGCTGTTCCGATGAGCTTCCGTGCGCAATATTTATAAGCCCCGATATGTTCCGACTAAGGTTTAAATATTCACAAAAATAAAGGAGTACCAGAGCATGATCTCCGGCGCAAATCAAGTACAGCGTGGAGCCAAAAAGTTGACCAGTAAGAGTATTTAACAAACACGAACGAAAAGCAACGAGTAAACATAACACTACTACGAGTAAAAACAGTTACGGGTAATTCTGGCATTAGTCGTTGTCGTTCGGAAACCATTGAGACAGAAAACCATTTAGTATACAATTGCGGCCGGGCGCTAGATAGAAGTATGCTCCTATGTGTGTAACACTGTACATCAGATATGTAAGAGCTTTGGTGGTAAAGAACGCAGAGGGAAAGGAAAAGATAATTTAGGCTTCGGTTTTCGGAAGTGCTGTTCCGTTGGACTCCGGAGAGCAGTATTTTTGAGCTCTGGCGAATTCCGACCTATATTTAAATATTCATTAAAAGCAAAAATGTACTGGAACTGAGCTCCGAAAAACTCCGGCGCAAATTAACCCATTTGTGCCTGAATTTTTGTTTTCTCAAATTTTTTGGTAAAAATCACTTTAAAATGTTGCAAAATGAACTGGAAAAATACTAAAAAAAATTAAGCATAATTTTTTTTTTTGTATTTATTTGATAAAATGTTAAAGAACTAAATATGAGTATTTCTAGTAGAATAATATGCATAATTATATATTTTACCTACATTTATATTTAAAATGTTTTTAAATTGTATATTATGTACTATAATTAGTATTTTTATGAACTAATATATATATATATATATATATTTCTTTGCAGAGACTAATAACGTTATAACTATTATTAATAATAAAATAAGAATAATCGTATTGCAGACTTAAAAACAATTTATTTCATAAATATCTTCGAAAGGAGATTACATAAATAACTGTCTCCTAAATTTCTAACAAAAATATATGCCCATTTGTGCCTAGAACCGTATATTTTGGACATTACAAAAATGCATAAAAAATAGGCTTGAACATTTAATTTCGCAATTTAAAAAAATACGTATTTCAAAAACGTCTACAAGCTAAGATTATAACTTGCGATTTTGCATCCTTCATAGAAAAAATACAAATAAACTTACTTTTTACATTTTGCCATCTTGAAAAATTAAAAATCTATAAACACCGAAAAAAGCCTTAATTTAAGCAAATAAATATACACCTTATGCCGTCATCTCTCGGTTATTGATAAAGACATTTATAAATAAAGATTTCATGCAATTTTCATGTTATAAAGGAGAAGAAAATTATACAAATTCATTAAAATTTGAAACGTCCCAAAAATGGGACGCTAGGCATAAATGGGTTAAGCACAAGTTTTGGTAAGCAGATGACTTGTTATAATAAGGACAGATAATTTTATTCTCAATCACAGAGCCAATGTTCATAAAGCAGGTTTTCTGTCAACAAAATGGTGTAAGAAAAAAATTATGTTCCACTTACGTAATAAATGTATTATTTTAAAATTGAACATAAATACTTTTCAAGTTTAAGCAATATTTTTACTTAATTATCGGTATTTTTATATTGTTAAGACCTGCAAACATAAGTATGTTTCTAATTGTTTCAACAACAAAAAAAAAGATCGTTTTTACCTGTTTATCTATATTTTTTTAATGTGAGCACAACGACACAAAAACTTTTCCTTACGATTACGGAAATCTTATCATAGATGCTAATGCTACCATTTCGAGCTAGTCAGAAAGCGATGAAAAAGATAAAGAAGAGTCCGATAAAAATATATTTTATGTTGTTTTGACTTTTCTTTCTGAACATATAGATAAAATTAAATAGATGTATAAAAAAGTCATTCTGTTATGTGCATTTTTCTTGGTACCTCAAATCATAATTAGCAGATTTTAAACGAATTCATTTTTCTTTATTTCTTGAGACCGATACACATTCGCAGGATGAGGAAATTTAATTCGTTATGGGCCAAAAACCTGAATTATGAGACCTCATCTTTTCTTTGTCGTTACTATTCTAAGCAACCTGAGAAAAGGAATTTTGCTATTTTTTTTTGCCAAAATCATCAAAGATAAAGTAAATTTAGTTAAAATTTCAAATTCCAAAATGGCGCCTTTCCGAATGACGTTGTTCCTGTCCGAAGAGCCTGGAACTCTCCAGTATTAGTCAACTTACAACGATAAAACCATATATCCCACAGCAACATTTTACCAGGCTTATGAAAGGAAAGGGTTGCTGGGGTTGTGCTATGCCTTTGACGCCGGATTTTAAACAGAGCACATGATAAAATTAAAAAAAAAAAGAAAAGAAATCTCGTACCCTAGTGTTTCGATAGAATTATGGGGAATGCATGCAATGTCCTTCCTTGGGGCCCGTGATTTCTCTTCTCGGTTCTATATTGCGTATCCTGCAAATGAAAAAGTATTGGGCTCAGATTATTTAAAGCATTCAGTCGGTGTTGAATGCAAACTTTCCCCCGAGGGGTAGAAATTTTTACCCTTCCATCAGGGGAGAGGGATGAAATTAACATCACAACATAAACATGAACACCTGCCGTGAAGCCTGGTTAAAATTCTGGTAAGCTCGAAATGTTCAAACATGATTTACAAAATTGTTGGAAATAAACAGGAAAATAAATTGATAAAAAATAATTTCCCAATTGAATATTTGATAACTTATTGCTGAAACATAGAAAGTGAAAACATTTTTATTAATACATTTTTTATTAAAATGCACAAAATAATAATGAACTAAAAAGAAAATATAATTTAAAATACAGTTTAATGAAAATAAGAGACTAAAAAGTTCATTTGTATTTTTACATCGAGATTAATAAAAACGTGTGCTTCCTAAATATTAAATATAACAATAAAGCTGCACTTTCAAAAATACATTTACACTAACATACATTTATAAATAATACATTACCTAATAAATTAAGCGTAATTTTTTCCTATTTCTCGAAATGAGAAGTTTTAATATAAGGGTCATTCTCCAAAAAGTGTACCATTCCAGTCACAAAGCCCTTTTCAGTATTTGATATGAACATTTTGGAATTAATTTATGTTTTCTATTGAAAGTGAAAGAAGACTGAATGTGATGTGTGCATACATTTTTTATAATTACTTTATATTTTTTGTTTCTTAGTACACAGTATATGAGATCTCATCTCCGTATCATGTCACACACCCAATGTTACTAAGGAAAATATTTAATTACTTATTTAATTGAAAACAAAATAGTTAAATAATTATTATTCTAGCTACTACTATCTCAAGAGCAAAGTAACATGGCATAGTTAATAACTTTCTTTGCATTTTTGTTTGTTTTCTGAGTACGGAAAAGAGTGTCACACAATAAATTCTCCCCTCCATGAACCAAACATTAAGTTGCATTTTCATGTTAAAAAATGGCAAAATTATCATCAGATTTTGTTTCCCATTATGCTAAAGTTAGCCAGTATGTTTTTTGTTGTTAAATTATAAGTCAGAAATTTGTTTTTATAGTCACAGGTATTAGATTTTGTTATAAAAAAGCAACGATGGTTGGTTATTGGAGATTCTCACATCCGTGAACTGAAAATTCAGGGGAACTAAATCAACACTAAGATATTTGCTTATATATTGCTTATGTAATTATATCAACAGATGTTAATTTAAAGAACAAAAAAAAAATTCTCAATATATATATATATGTAGGTTAATATTTAGAGCATGTTCCTCACCTCCGTAATAATCACCTCCGTGAATATCTTAATTTTGAAAATGTATATTTCAGAGAAAAACGCTTAACAAGAATTTACAATGACTAAATCAAAAAAGATTGTTTAAAAACTTTAAAAGAGAAGAAATGAATAACATACAAATATGGGTGGTGAAAAGAATCTCCAGATGGGAGATGAATTTTTTGTGTTTTTTTTTTATATTCATTCCAAATAAATTCATTATGCATTCTTATATAGAATTGCTCCTTAGTTATATATCTAACAGAATAAATAGTTTTAAATGCTTTTTCTTACTACACAAACATAACTGTAGCATGAAGTTCACCTCCGTGAATGATATAAATCAAAAAATTGCGTTTCCGAAAAAAATAAATATAATGTATTTGGACCATTGCTGATTTTTATTTGCAGTAAGTGATAAGTTTCTAAAAATGATAACATTTGTCTTGAAAAACAGATTTTTTTTACGAGAAAAATTTGTATTGAAAATGTACACTTTTGGGAGAATGACCCATAAAGAATTTAAGCTGAAGTGAAGTTGAAACATGGAAGACCAAAGGATACGTGTGGGCCATGATAAACTTGATAAAAATTAACTCATTTTGACACAAATCCTTAAGTTTGTTTTGCTAAATCAACTCACACAATTCAATTCTGTGGAATAGTCGAATGCAAGCAATTTTTAAGTGGTGAATCGTGGTGGAATAACTTTCAAATATTCAAAGTACTGCAAATCCATTCATTGTTAAATGTAAGTGTAATAAACATTATTTATGCATTACACTGAAAGGCGCCCCACTTTATTAACGGACTTATTAACGTCTCGACCGAGTGCGTTGCTCAGCGTTATCCGCAATTTTTTTTTTCAAAATGGCAGCCATTTAAAGATTTCAAATTCAAAACTATGTACAAACTAGTCGGATGTACCAATCCCAAAACTTTCTTCTATCTCGTACATGCTAATACTTCAAAATTCGCTATCATAGTGCCAAAATTAAATGGCAAATTCCGTGCATTAGTTCTTGAGATATGACTATCGCTGAAATCGTCTAAATCCAGCAAAATGCTGCCTAGCAGCGCCACCTATTGGGTGATTTATACCAAATCCTAATCAACAACAGTTTATGTCAACGTCTGACTGAATCTGAAGTTTGGAGAAAATCCGTGTATTAGTTTTTGAGATAGAGCTATAGCGAAAATCGTGAAAATTCCTGCATAGCAGCGCCACCTATTGGGTGATTAACACCAAAACCTAATTAACAACAACTTGTGTCAACATACAACTAAATCTGAAGTTAGATGAAAATTCGTGCATTAGTTTTTGAGATAGAGCTATTGAGGCAATCGTGAAAAAGGCAGCACAGAAGTGCCACCTGTTGGGCGATTTACATTAACAGATAATCAGTAGCAAGACATGTGAAGGACTAATTGTATCTGAAGTTTGGTGAAAATCCGTGCGTTAGTTCTTAAAATAGAGCTATTGGGGAAATCGTGTAAATCCTGCAAAATTCATCATAACAGCGCCACCTGTTGGACGATTTACACCAAAACGTAACCAGCATCAATTCATATCAAGGACTAACAAAATCTGAAGTTTGATCAAAATCCGTGCATTAGTTCGTGAGATAGAGCTATTGCGAAAATCGTGAAAAATGCAGCATAGCAGCGCCACCTGTTGAGCGATTTACACCAAAAACTAATCAGCATCAATTTGTATTAGGGACTGACTGAATATAAATTTTTATTAAATTCCGTGCATTAGTTCTTGAGATAGAGCGCCCACAAAATTTGTGTCACATACACACAGACAGACAGACTCACAGAGTCACAGACAGACATTTTGTAAAAACATGTTTTTTGGAATCTCTGACCCCTAAAACGTGTAAATCCGTCGAAAACCGGAATTCGAAAATTTTCATGAATCCAATACTTTCTTCTTGTAAAGATAGAAGAAAGTAAAAACTAGAAATCCTAAAAGTTGCTTCCCTTAACCCTTTAACAGGTTTGCCCGTACACCGTACGTTCAAGAAGAGTTTGCTTGCTTCGTTACTAAAAGCTTTCGACATCACTAATTTTAAACTACAGTATTCACTTTATTTAATGGCAGACATATATCGATTATATAAGGCGAATATTTTAGTACGATAAAAGTGGTCTATGGTCTCTATTTTTAGTTTATTGTGTCAAAAAAAAAAAAAAAAAAAAAAAAAAAATAATAATAATAATAATAATAATAATAATAACTTATTATAAGGGGTTAAGGAACCATTTCACCTACGCGAAAAACACCCGCTCGCTAATGTTAATCCTATGGGAGATTTTTTAAAAAAATTATATACTTTCGAAACCAGTTCCAAAAGTAAAAATATCTTAGTAAAAAAACCTTGTAAACAAAATCGAAAAAGTAAAAGAAAAAAGATCCTTTGCAGAGCTATCCAATGCAAAATAAATAAATAAATAGATAAAAAATAAAATAAAAATAAAATAAAATAAAAATATTGAAATGCAAACGAGATATTTTTTTTTTTAATCTCCCATAGGATTAACATTAGCGAGCAGGTATTTTTGCGTCAGTGAAGTAGCCTCTTAAGGGCCGAAACCCATATTATATTATACTTTTGGCAGCAGTTTTAAAAAGATTAGTCAATGTTTATATTTATGCTTTAGTAACTCAAAAAACTGTAAGATTCTCAATATATCTGCCTAGTTCAAAACATGACGATTTATAATAAATACAAAATATTAGTAACTAAAACACTACTTGTAATAACTATAATAACAAAAATAATAATAATTAATTAATACATATGAAAACTATTTACAATGGAAACAAAGAAGATAACAAAAGAAAAATCATAAATCATCGTCTGAAGAAGTGTCCGAGAGGTATGGATAATTATTTCTAAAAATGATTTCATTTTTCTCTATAAATCTCAAAATTGGTCGCCATATAACAACCGAATTTGGCGATAGCTGACTATTTTTTTCGAATTCAATTTTGAAAGAAACTAAGAATCTTCTATAACCAGGCTCTACGCATTTCAGCTTCGTGTATTTGAGTGAAATTAGCTGAATTATTAAAAACGAGGAAAAGGAAGGTACCGTATTTTATGGAAGAAACGCCGCGGCGTTTACGAGTTTAAAAGTTAATTTTTTTCCAAGTGCGGCGTTTACGATGTTTTTTAATATCAACTGAGTTTCCTTAATTTAGAAATTCATAAAAATATTTAAAATCGGATTTAAATATTTTAAATAAAGCTTTAGACATCTTAAGATATTAAAAACGAGGCATCCTGCAATGATCAGAAAACTTTGATTAAAGTTAGGTCAATGTGACGCTATCGACAAAAGTAGCGTTCCGATGGATGCGGCGTTTACAACGGGTGCGGAGATTACGATATTTTTAAGCTTATTCAGGCCAATTTGAGGAGTGCGGCGTTTACGACGGGTGCGGCGTTTCTTCCATAAAATACGGCAATTTTTTCTCCCGGTAAAGGCCGGAAAAACATTTTGTTTTCATAGTTCTTCTTCAAAGCTTCCTCAAATGTCAATAAAATGTCAGTGTAATTAAATAAATTTTTTTTTTTAGTATTGCAACTGTTTAACTGATTTTTTAACCATTTGGAAAAATGGTTATTGTTCTCGTCAGGATGAGAAATCAAAAGCATATCTGAAGTTTTTTATTGGTTTAATCCGCATTTTATTCGTTTTCTGATTGGTCTATACAGTAATATGTATTTCCCTTTACTTTCAACAGAAATCTGTTGCCACTATGACAAAAAAGGAATAAAAACTACAAAAAAAAAAATTAATAACTCAGAAACAAATTGAGATACAGCTTTCAAACAAATTGCATTTAAAAGTATATTTTTTTTCTCTATACGACGGTGTAAAAAGTAATATTGTGGGATGTTTAGAAGTTTAAGAATGAAATTTCATTTAAAATGGGACGTCAGATTTCTTAGAAATCTGAGGATGGAAAAGCCTTTTCCCGAACAACCAATGAAATGCTTGGATAATACGTAAGTTTCAGGTGGATAATACGTACGAGTCGCAGGCGATTTCTGTCGCTTGCAATTTTTACGTGTAATAACACTATTAATGTTTAATTCATGGCGTACATAATGTATGATCAACTCCGTGCGATTTTTTATGTCTTAAATTTTAGTCTTCGATAAAATCATTTTCCAAATGGTCATTGTAATTTGATAAATTGCTTTTTTATTTTCATTTATTTATTTATTTTATTTTATTTATTTATTTATTTATTTATTTATTTTTTATTTTATTTTTTTTTTTTTGCGACTTCTAATATCTGTTCAAAATAAATAATTTTTGTTACTATCAAATTGCATTTCATGAATAAGGATTTTCGGGAAAATGTTAAAAATTCCTTTATAACGGATTTTGTGAATCCACAGTTCTTTAGAAGAGAACTTTCTGGTAACTTTCCACAAATGTATTTTATTTTTTTTTTTTTTAAGTTGTCACGAATTCCAATCTGTTTTCCCGTTCGAAATAAAGAAAATATTATAAAGTATGTTCCTGAAATATATTCTAGCTTTAATTTTTTTTTTTTTTTTTCTTTATTATTACATTTGTTACATTTTCACATATCTATTTTTCCGTCTAAGCTCTAAAGAAATGGCATGAAATCTAATGTAATTTTTTTTTTAATCTTGACCATTAAGTTAATTATTAGAAAATAGTACACGTTACCACAAGAGGTGAACACCTGTCACAAGATTACCGAATGTCAAATATCACGGTCATTTTGAAAATTAGCTAAAAGAACTCTTCAAAAGAAGAAGATTGCGATTGATTTTGGACTTACTCCAAACAGATCGATGCCCTATTCATTTTAATTTCTTTACTACGCATCATTTTCTTGTCCGGAGTTTCCTGGTGGTCTGAGATACGACTGTTTTTTTATTTTATGGTATTTGTTTCTGAAAGTTTGTCTAATATAATGGCGGTTCTCATTTGAAAATATATACAGTAAAACCTCCCTAAAGCGACCATGTTCCGTTCCAATAAAAATTGGTCGCTCCGAGAGGTGGTCTCTTAGTGGAGATCATGTTTAAATCCAGATTTTAATTGTTGAAAAAAGGTAACAATTAATGTTACTAAAATTTATTTTTCACATTAGGAAAAAATATGAAAATTTAAGTATCAAAACAAAAGTTAATTACATAAGATAATTATTGCGGAGTTTAAAAAATGAATACATTGATGTTTGCTTTGATTTTACGGTTTTATCGTTTATATCTTTTATTTCCAAGTCCTTTCGAAGTTCAGTAAATAAATGCAATTTTTTTTGGACGGAAACAAATAATGACGATTTTCATTTTCTTCAAAGAAATGGGTCGAGGGAATTCAACTAGGTTTGTCTCTGAATGGAGGTAAAATTAGTTTTGATCTTATGGGAATAAATTTGGTTCCATAAAAAAATGGTCGTTCAGGGAGGTGGTCGCACAGGGAGGTTTTGCTGTATATTGTTAATTTCGCCCCAAAATAATCTACGAAGATTATTGGTAACTTAATTTGGTAACATTATACTGGCATTTCCTTTTAAACTGGATTTCTAGTTTGAAATAAATTTAAGTTGATCTTATATTAATATGTAAAACAAATTATTTCAAATCTAATTTGTATGCAGTTATTATGGCTCTGTAAATGTAAAATAATTTCCAATGAAAATTTTATCGTGATTTCCTTTCTTGACTGTTTTTACGAAATAAAAAACTTTATTTGAAGATACCCGCCGTGCACATCTTCAAATGAAGTTTTTGAGAAAAGTTGTTGTGAAAAGTTTGTGTTGTTTTGCTGGACATTTTAGCCCATTTTCAATGTAAGGATGTTTCTAAGCTTTTTTTGATCTCCATATAATATTTTCAAACAATTTTTGCAGTTGCGATTATAAACTTTGAATCACACGGATTTAAGGTAATGTGAGCAATTGCATTTTACAATTCCACAATAACTATAACTTGAGAGTTTTAGCTGTAGGCTTAATGTCGTTATCTTGTTGAAATATAAAAGTTCAAAACGTTGTGCCCAAAATCTAAATGTTGAGCGCGTCACTTAAGATTATATTTAATATATTCAACTAAATCAATTTATCCATCAATCTATCCTAAAGAAAAAGTAATTTTTCCATCCCATTTGGGTCAAGCAGCTCTTCCCAGAAACCACGTTTGGCAGAGAGAAAATAGATGTCTTTAAGAAATTTACAGTTAGGTTTCTGCCAAATATAGTAACTAATCATTACTTCCAAGACGTAATAGAAATAATTTTTTTACTGAAAAATATTTGGTTCCGAGCGTTTTGAAACTTTGAAATTTGATTTTTAGCAACAACTTTTTTATGCCTTTACTTCTAGCTATATACATGGGTGTAGTGGATGGTATACACAGATATACGCCGCATATCTTCTGAATTTTTTGAAGAAGCTCCATATAGCCTTACCCTCTGTTTCTCAAATAAAGCTATACCGTATACTCTAGGTGACGTTCATGAATTTAGCATATATCCTCTGGGTTTTTTTACGACTACAACAATAGCTATTATGAACATTATCATTTCTTTTTCTTGAACCTTCCGCATATATTCTTTCTATTCTACGACTGCAACACTGCTTATATGACCACTATAATTTATTTTTCTTCGAACCTGTTGTATATAAACACTTCTTTCTATTCTTAGGCAAGTTTATGTCCCAATTTTTTTTACAGCAAATATCTTGAAATTTTTTTGTTACTTCTCAAATGGTTTTCTTTTGCTTCTAGAACTAAGAATTCCATTTCTTCCTTGTCCAGTTTTATTTGCAATTCCCCCAATCTTTTGCTTTTTAAAAATATTTTTTGAACGCATCCATCACTAGACTGGATTATTTTCTTTGCATGGTTATTTTACAATTTGAATGAAAATTTACCTTCTTTGAACTAATATAACTGAAATGGGTATAATCTTTTTCACAAATTTCCGAATTTCCACAAATGTTACAATTCTGAATCTCGTTTTGGTAATAATTTATTATTATTTTGAACTTAAAAATAAACAATTAGTAAACCATTTCACTGGTTCATTTAAAAAAGATTGTGTCAGAAAAATTGCAATTTTTATGAAGTTTATAACTCAATTTTGTGTGACTCCAGAAATGTATAATTTCCACATAAAAATAATGCTAACTGGGAATATTATTGACTCCTCACTTTTATTTTTAGCCTAGTACATGTCGTATTATGTACTTTATCGTTCCTGTAAATGTCAAGCTTAAATGATAATCTATATATTTAAAATTCTATATATTAAAAAGACAAGGCTGTTTTTTTACTGTTCTGTCCCAAGCTTTCTACTGAACCGATTTTGATAATTATTTGTTTAAATGAAAGCAGTTTATTTGCAGAGGTGCTCACACTCGCAATGTTTTTTAAGTCCCATTTTTATATTTGAAATTTAATTTTAAATGTCCTTTATGAAATTTCCTTGCATTGCTGGCAATCGGGTTACCTCTATTGTTGAAGAGAGAAGGGAAACAATGGGAATTGTTTAAATACATCACGGATGCCATTTTCGTATCTCAGAGAGCTTCAGTGAGTGAAAATGACGTCATAGTAAAAATGAAATTATTATTTATTTTGATAAAATTAAATATTTTATTACGAATGCGTCTATAAGAGTAAAGTTTTGGATTTCAGCGGCACTCAGTTAATACCTTAACTCAAGGGTGCGGATGTTCACATGCAAAATTGTAACTTGCAAAAGTGACATTAAGTTTGGGAATATATTTATTAATAACTGGGTCACGGGAGTCATGACACCCCCCTCCCTTGAACAACAAAAAAAAGCTAAATTCGTTCAATTCCCCCACCCCACCCCGCTTAACAATACGAATGTTTCTGTCTCTTTAATACTCTACTCAAATCAAAATTAGGTAATTTCTGACACATCGGTGAAATTATTTTTAATCTCAAGAATTTGAAAGTGCACTTATTCAGAAACTATGTGATTAAATAGTGTTTTCCCATTTTTCAATAAAAGCAAAGAAACTTTCGAAAAAATTCCATAAAATTTGGCATTTTAAACTGAATTTCCGGACGCAACTGCTAATTGCCTCCTCGTGACGACATTTCTGTGGCTATCAAGTCCTAAAAATTGACTCAAAATGCTAACTTTGACAACATTTCTGAATTATTATTTGCCTTTATAAGAAAATGGAAAACAGTTTAATTTCTTGTTATCGGAATGAAATCTGTAAATTATATTTTTTTACGAATACTAATGCAACTTTTTTGTATTTACGAATGAAAATGAATTCGCGGAAGTATCAGGAAAGTCGTCAGTTTTAATTTGGGAATAGACTTCATTATAAAAAATCCCTTCCGGCTCGGCCTACAGGAGCAGGTAGATTTCGAAGTTAAGGCTCCTGTCGCTGCCGGCGAAGACACTCACGAGCTAATGCTAATCCTATGGGGAGGGATTTTTCTAATATCTCGTTTGCATTTCGACATTTTTAAATAATTATTTTTTGCATTGGATAGCCGAGGTTCGAAAAAGTAAAAAAGGTGCGCTGTAGAGACGGATCTCGGCTATCCAAGGCAAAAAAAAAAAAAAAAAAAAAAAAAAATTCAAAATATCGAAATGCAAACGAGATATTAGAAAAATTCCTTTCCATAGGATTAGCATTAGCTAGTGAGTGCCTTCGCCGGCAGGGACAGGAGCCTTAAGTACTAACTTCACCAACAAAAACTAAATCAAGATTAGAGATAAACCTAATTTAACAATTTTATCTGGCCGCTTTTCATGAGTTTTTAATTTTATTTTTATATAAGAGCTGGTTTTATCAGCATCATGTTAAGGCAGTATTCAAAAAATATTTTCCCATGCTCAACAACTCGAAATTTTCTGACATATTTTCAGATTCATTTTTAAAAGGAAAACATGAAACTTGCTGACGTGATTTTTTAAAGAGATTTATAAGCGACCTGTGTTATTATTTTTCGTTCAATTAATTAGTACTTGAATTATAATCAATTATTTTCTCAGTAGGACCACATTTTTCGTTTCCAACGCAATCGCTTCGAGAAATTCGATTCAAAATGCCCACTTTGACATCATTTTTTAAAATATATTCTGCCTCTATCAAAAAATCGACCATTACGGCATATTATATAGTTTCTAAATAAGAGAACTTACGAATTGGATGCGTTTGAAAGTGAAAGTGAGTCAGAAAATAAGCAGTTTGGATTTGAGTACATTCTTAATGCGATATTATTGGTCCTATCAAAAACTTGTCAGTGGAAAAGTTGTAGATAATATTAAGAAGATATATAATAAATTCATGAGGATTTGATATCTTGTGAATTGACGAAGTTGTGGATTTTTTTCTTCTCCACCCCCCCCCCCCTCTTTTTGTTTTCGTTTTTATTTTCATTTAATTTTTTTTTTCGGTAAGAATTGGTCCTATCAAAAAGTTGTCAATATAAAAGTTGTAGATAATATTAAGACAATTTATAATAAATTTAATTGGATTTTATATCTTGAGAATTGACGAAGTTATGAATTTGTTTTCTCCCCAAAACCCTATTTTTTTCGCCCCTTGGGCCCATTTTCAGTTTTATCAAAAATCTGTCATACATAAATTTGTGGCCCATTTCTTAGAAGTAATAATAACTTTAAACTGAGTAGATGTGTATTATAATTAAGAAGTTATGGGGTTTTTTTTCGTTTTTCACAAAACCTCTCCCTGTTTTCACCCTCTTGGTCTGATTTTGCCCATTAACGAACTTGACCGGGATTTTATGTATCGCAGTTTGGAAAAGATTTGTGCAGAATTATGGAAGTTATCGTGTCCATAAAAAAGTGATATATATAAAGTTTTTTACTGGGGGGTGGTTCTATGGGCCATGGCCTGCAAAAATTTTTCCGAAATTCCAACATAGGGGAGATTTCAGTAGGTAGTATTTCATACGTAATCTACCTAAAATTGACCATGAAGTGATGTGATCCCTCTCCCCAACCCCCGAAGAAAATGCCATGCCCCCTCCCCCCTTTTAAATGGAAGGCTCTTTCCGCTCTTGAAAGTATGCATCTAAATTTTACGACGGTAAAAACGACGTCATTTTTAGATTTTGTTAAAAAAAATATTATGATTCTGTCATAAATGCGCAACTTTCGTTGATTTTTCGTTACGTAATAATAAAGATCGATGCCTGAACTAATAACTTCATAATTTCTTATCTAAATCGCATGTTACCGAAGGTATAGGAATAACATTTAATTTTTCGATAATTTGAAAAGTCGAGTCGAGTCGAAATTAAACCGTAATTCAAAATAATATTTGTTTTAAGAGTTAGGCCAACCAATATAAGATTGGTTATTAATTTAACTTTTTTTTTTTTGTAATTTTTTTTTTTTTTTTTTTTTTTTTTTTTTGTAATTTTTTTTTTTTTTTTTATATAAATTCAATCAATTTTTTAAATATTTTCATTCGTCGAATTTTACGGGTTTCGACTCGTTTAATATTAATAATTTAATATTATCCTTTTCGACCTTTAACGAAAGAAAATAAACGGTGTATATTCAATTTTGGGAGCCACTGTAGTGGTTGTAAATCTGTTTCATTTTCATGAGACAAAAGAACGTCATTCAGCTCCATTGGAAAGGAAAGTCATTTAATCTCCTTTAATCCTCTGCAAGAAAATTCTTCCCTTTCTATTTATAGCTATCATTGATTTACCTCTTATATAATGGACTTAACCATTCGTAATCTTCTTTACTCCAGCGCTAAAATTGTTTTTAATTTATTAAAATACGGGTGATCTATCTATATTTCAAACTTAGGAGCTGTACATACATAACGTCATTAACTTTTTGGCAATTTTGCCCCCCCCCCCTTACGATAACATACGTTACAAATCCTCGAACCCCCCTCTCCCTTACGATATCATACGTTATCATTCCTCGACCTCCCCCCCCTTACGATAACATACGTTACAAATCCTCGAACCCCCTCTCCCTTACGATATCATACGTTATCATTCCTCGACCTCCCCCCCCCCCCCCCCCAATAAGACCGTTATCATAGTCCTTTTTTTTTCTTTCCTTTTTTAATTATTTTTTTTTCTGTTTTATACATTTGCAATGATATACAGATACGGCTATATATTTATTTTTTGCATACTTTACTGATTTAAATGAAAATAAGAATTTAATGAAATATCACTGTCATATATGAAATAACTATCAAATAAAACTGTAAAAGAAATACTAATTAAAAGTATTTAATAATAGCTTTTTTTTTTACATAATGCGTTCAACAGTAATACAGTCTTCTTGCACTTGCCCCCTGTACGGGGGTAAGCAGAACTTCTTATAAACAAAACAGGTAAACAATATTCTTTCCCATTTTTTACTAGTAAAAATACCAAGTATTATTTCGAACCTGATTTCTCTAACAACAAATTATATGTGTATATGGCAGAAGAGTAAGGAATGGCGAAGGCTGGGATATTCCATATTTTGGAATGAAATGATTTAATCATTTAATGTTTTTAATAATAACTTTGTATTTTTATTAAAATAGATAACAGAATAAGACAAGTTGGAAATTGCACGTCAAACAAGGCAAATGAGGTGCGTTTTCGTACTATAACTTGTTTTATAAATATTTTTTGCATCGCATATTGTACTGAATGTATATTTTAGTGCACTTCATCAGTACAACTCAATTTCATTCTGTTCGAAAGGCTGTAACATCATTAAAATGCACTTCAAATAATTTTTTCCCATTGGCCGTTGTATGTGAATACTGTGTGTAACTTTAAGATTGAAGACAAATAGTTTCTTTTTCACATTTTTATATCACACAGCACACAAATGTTACAAACAATCACAAACACTGAAAAACATGTAGAATGATGAGGTGACTTTGGGGTAATAACCCGCTGTTAGAACAAGTGACGTTCATAAAACATCTTTTGGGGAATACTCCCGCTATAAGCAACAGAATAATTGGGGATAAGACCCGCTATAGCATAATGTGCCACAATGGCAGCTCAAGAACAACATACTATACTTGGGGATAACACCCGCTCGAATACACAATGTGCCGAAATGGCAGCTAAAGAACAACTATATACTTGGGGATAAGACCCGCTCGAATACCCAACGTGCCGCAATGGCAGCTAAGCCACAACTATATACTTGGGGATAAGACCCGCTCGAATACACAACATGCCGCAATGGCAGCTAAGCAACAACTGAACTGGGTCACATGACCGCAAAGCTACGGAGCTCGTTCGGCATGCG
This sequence comes from Maratus speciosus, assembly GCA_963932465.1. Classification (NCBI taxonomy): domain Eukaryota; kingdom Metazoa; phylum Arthropoda; class Arachnida; order Araneae; family Salticidae; genus Maratus; species Maratus speciosus. The sequence goes on along the minus strand of OZ010790.1, from coordinate 444,313,258 downwards.
CACAAGGTCCGAACATGCCGCCCCGCGTCGCAATGTGCGTAGCACATTCAAAATATTAAAAATACACTATAAATACAAGAAATAAATAAAATACCAATACCACAAATAATATTACAATACAAATACAATAATAATAAGTAGCAACAATAAGGACTATACAATACAATAAAATTAAATTCTTTGTTACAAAATTTAAGCTATTTTCTAAAAATAGTTCTATATTGTTCTTAAGAAAAGTTGAATGTAAAATAACATGTAAATCTTAGGTGCACCTTAAAATACATAAACAATGAGAAATAAGTATATACATTAGATTTCATTAAATTTCTGAAGAAATATTTTGTTACTAAGCTAACGAAAATCGCGACATAAACCTTATGAAAAATCCCTTTTCTTTGATTTTTATATTTAATCTCAAAAGGGCCGCAAAAATCGGCTCCTGTATGGTTAAATGTAAAATTTGGAGTTACTCTTTCCGATGGGAGGTCACCCATGATTTGTTTAGCAGTAACTGGGTTGTTCTTAAAACAGACAACGTAATCATGCACTACTTTTCGCGCTAAATTTTTTCCACTTACGGGCCAAAACCGCATACGTACGTAATGGATTAAAGTTTGGGGGCCAATATGAAAATACTTCCTGTGAAAATGCTCAAATATGAGTTTTGTGAGCTTATGGCCTTTCGGCAAAATGATTTGATGCTTCTTATCGAAGTTTAAATCTGAATTTTCCAACCTGCCGCCAACTCTTAAGATATTATCTTGATCCAAAAAGGGGGATAAACATTTAATTTTACTGGAAGGGGGAACCCTTGATTCCCGTTTTAAACCCTTAATCTCTTCCTGAAATTCCGCATTTTGTACTAATCTAATTAGAGAAACTTCTGAATTTTTTATTTCTGGGGTTGTGAGGCTGCCTCTGCGCCGGTCTGCTAACTTACATTTGCAATTGTGAAAAAACCTATAAACATATGCCAGTATGCGAAGAATACTATAGTATTTACCACTTATGTTGAGAAAAAAATTTACTTCTTCAGGATTCCTGAAAAGAGAAAGAGAAATATTAGAATTGAAATCATTACAGTTATTTTTATATTTTGATTTAGTCTCGGGAAAATAATCTGTTTCTGGCACAGAAATAGTTTCTTGCTCAGTCACTAAGTCATCAGCTGCTAGGAATTTTGGTCCCCTAAACCACATTGGATTCTCTACAAGAGAATTAGCACTCGCACCTCTGGTCAAGAGATCGGCAGGATTGTCCTTGCTAGAGCAGTGATACCAAGAGTTCGAATCTGAAAGTGCATTAATCTCTATGACACGGTTTGCCACAAACTGCTTCCATCCGTTTGATGATCCTTTGATCCAGAATAAGGTTATTTTGGAATCTGTCCAATAGTACACCTTCGATGTGATTTTTTGATCTAGGACGGGTTTTACTTTATTGGTCAGTCTTGCACTTAGTAAGGCTCCGAGAAGTTCTAGCCGAGGCAGAGTTATCTCCTTTATCGGTGCAACACGACTCTTTGAAGTCACGAGATTGACTTCCACACCACTCTCTCTTTTTATTCTCAGATAAATTGCAGATCCATACGCTATTTTACTAGCATCAAAAAAGGTGTGTATTTCTACAGCTATTACTTGATTCAAGCTACCAAGAATTTTCCTCGGAATTTTTAATTCTGCTAAATTTGGAAGTTCTTCGAGCCACTTTAACCATTTTTCGTGCACATTAGTTGGTAACTGTTCATCCCATGCTGTCTTCTTTAGCCATAGTTCTTGGAACAGGCATTTTATTCTAATGGTGAATGGCGTCAGCATGCCTAACGGATCGAAGATTTTACCAACTGCTTGCAATAGTAGACGTTTTGAGCTTTTTTGCGATGACAAGAATTCTATTAAACCTTTGACTTCGAATGTCAGACAATCTTCTTCTGTTTTCCAGGACATTCCTAATACCTTGCTTAGATTGCTTCCTAGGCTTATTGCAGCATGTTCTGTTTGAATATTTAAACCTTCCTTTTGCCAGCACTTCAGTAACGCTTCATCATTGGTTATCCATTTTCGAAGAATCATTCCTGCTTCAGACATTATTTTGTTAGCATTCAGGGAAACATCAAGAGCTTCTTGCAGCGTATCTTCGCCAGATATAAAATCGTCCACATAAATATATTTATCGAGTAGGTGAACAGTTCTTGGGTGTAGGTTCGTAAACCGCTTGATGTGCTCCTTTATTGTAGCAGATAGGAGGAATGGAGAGGCATTGACTCCAAAAATAACACGTTTGAATCTGAAGACCTTGAAAGATTTTAAACCATCATCATACCACAGAAAACGGACAGAATCCCGATCTTTTTCAGCAAGTGAGATTTGAAGGAACGCCTTCTCGATATCAGAAGAAAAGGCAATTTCGTATAATCTGAAGTGGATTAAAATATCAAATAGAAGTGGATTTAAGTTGGTGCCGGGCCATAAACAATCATTAAGGGACAAATCATTGTTATCATGAGAGCTGGCATCGAAGACGATTCGGACCTTTGTAGTAAGTTTATCTTCTTTACAGACCGCATGATGGGGCAAATAATAAACTGCCCTGTCTAAAACAGGTTCATTTTCTTGCACCTGCTCTATAATTCCTTGCTTTAAATATTCCGTGATTATTTCAGAATATTGTCGAAAAAGCTCTTGGTTTCGATAAAATTTTCTTTTTAGACCTTCCAAACGCTGTTTCGCAACATTAAAATTATCATTTAAATCCTTCCAGTCTTTTTTCCACGGTAACTGAACTTCATAACGATCGCCTACAAATTTGACAGTTTTATCGAATATTTGTTGTGCTTGATCAGTTTCCGATATTTTCGGATCTCCATGTTTAATGCCTATAGACTCAAGCTCCCAAAATTGTTTTAAATTATCATTTATTTCATCGAAATCTCTAACGAAATTGCACATAGTAATATTGTTTGTTTGCGTGTTCTCCTCTAGCGCCCCAGTTGGGATCCATCCAAAAACAGTGTCTTGCAGAAAAAGTTTATCATTTATCTTAATTGAATTATGCTTTAAAATTCTATAAAATAATTCAGCGCCAACCAATGCGCGAACTTTTCCCGGTTTGAAAAATGTGGGGTCTGCCAATTCCACAATATTCGGTAAATTAATGTCCGATACATTTAATTGCTTTGATGGAATTACATCCGTGATTTTGGGAACAATTAAGAAATCTATATTCTCCCTGAAAGAGCCATCTTCGTTTGTAATTACACTCGAAATTTTATTTTTTACATTATAAGTATAACCGTTTAATCCTGTAACGGGTACATTAATTATCCTTTTTTTAAATTTCAGCATGTCAGCGCAATCCTTAGTTAAAATATTGACATTGCTAGCATTATCCAAAATGACTCTAAACCTTCGTTTATTTCCGAAATTATCTTCTATAAAAACAAAGCATGTACTCAATAAAATTGATTTTCTTTCTTTACTTATATTATTCAAGGTCTTTAAAGATTCGTCATTATTTACCGAAATGTTTTTCATTTCTCTATTTACCGCACCTGCAAGAGGGGAGGAAATTTGGGGGGAAGCCAATTCATTTTTGGATTTATTTTCTTTTTCTCGATGAAGCGATGAGCTGTGTCGCAATCCACAGGTATTACAATTATATTTTGAAATGCAAGAATTTACGAAATGAGAATTATTCAAACAATTAATACACAGTTTATTTTTCTTCACAAAATCGTATCGTTCAGAAACATTCATTTTTAGAAACTGAGAACATTTGTTCAAATTATGAAAAGCCAATTTACACAGAATACAAGTTTTTCCATTCGATTTATCATTCGAATTTAGCATGAAATTTTTTTGTTTGTTCGAAAGAGGAATGTTTTTGTTTAAGGGTTTTGAAGCAGAGTATCTATTTACGCTTTCTAACGTAGAACTGCGGTTTTCCAAAAATGACATTAATTCATTAAATTGCGGGTATTCTGATTTTTTAATCGAATATTCAAATAATTTTCGAGATTCCTTATCTACCTTTTGCAATATAATATTGATAAGGATAGCATCAGACAGATTGTTTTGTTCATATTGTAATACTTTTAGGGCCCTCAAATTTTTATTTACACAATCAATAAAGGATCTCAATTCTTTAGAAGACTCGTAATGTATTTTTTCATAATTAATTATAGCTGATAAATGAGTGTCAATGAGCAAACGTTGATTTTCGAATCTTTCAGTAAGTGCTGTAAACAATGACTCTAAGGAATCGTCTGGGCTCTCTAGTTGTTTTACTTCATTTTTTAGCGATGCTCGCAAATAAAACAGCTTCTGAGCGTCATTTAACTGAGCATTATTTATAATTAAATTTGTAAATTGTACTTTAAAGATTGACCACTCTTCATATTTACCATTGAATGTTGGTAGTGGGATTTCAGGTAACTTAACTTTAATATTATTCGAACTTATAGATTCAATGCTATCAGCATGCACATTTATTTCAGAAACTTTAAGATTTTTAAGAAATAGGTTGAGACTTACATCAAGTTTCTCGAGACGATCTTCGAGTTCATCTAACTCGTTTTCGATTTCTGGTAAGTCCTTAATCTCAGGGATATCATAATATTTATCCCGTATTTCCGATACTTTTGCTTGAAGCTCAGGTAATTTTCGAATCTTTATTTCGAGCTCGGTACTCGAGTAATTAATTTCGTCTGTATTATCTTTTACGAAATTTTCTAATTTCGTTATAGCACCTTTTAGAGCACCTTTTGTTCTATTTAATTTTTCCATAGCAGCTATTTCGCTGCGAAATCGACGGACCACAAAAATGTATGTGAATACTGTGTGTAACTTTAAGATTGAAGACAAATAGTTTCTTTTTCACATTTTTATATCACACAGCACACAAATGTTACAAACAATCACAAACACTGAAAAACATGTAGAATGATGAGGTGACTTTGGGGTAATAACCCGCTGTTAGAACAAGTGACGTTCATAAAACATCTTTTGGGGAATACTCCCGCTATAAGCAACAGAATAATTGGGGATAAGACCCGCTATAGCATAATGTGCCACAATGGCAGCTCAAGAACAACATACTATACTTGGGGATAACACCCGCTCGAATACACAATGTGCCGAAATGGCAGCTAAAGAACAACTATATACTTGGGGATAAGACCCGCTCGAATACCCAACGTGCCGCAATGGCAGCTAAGCCACAACTATATACTTGGGGATAAGACCCGCTCGAATACACAACATGCCGCAATGGCAGCTAAGCAACAACTGAACTGGGTCACATGACCGCAAAGCTACGGAGCTCGTTCGGCATGCGCACAAGGTCCGAACAGCCGTAATGTAATGGAAATCTTTTGACTGTTCCTGTAATTAAACTATACATCCGATTTTCATAAAATTTTAAATGAATCAACAAAATATTGCATCAATTATATATTTAAAATTTCAGACCATTCGGACAGACAGACAGACAGACGGACGGACTGAACGACGACTATAGGTGCTAAGTATTTATATAATTACGAACGCATCTAAAAAAGGTAAGATCAAAAGAAAAGAAAATCTTGGATGGATCAAAAATGATAACGATATCAAAAGACAAACGCCCCTCCCCTTAGAGATATCTTACGATATCAAGTGCCAGACATCCCCCCCTCCCCCTCTCCACATACACACACTAAGGTGATAACGTTATATATGTACAGCCCCTTACTTCATAGACAGTGTTATTACCTGGACTTAGGCTGTTCTCGAATCCAAAGGCTGCAACTTTAGTATACATTTTTCAATTCTGTTTTGTTCGGAAACGCGTGAAATAGGCTGGTGTTGTTATTCAGAAACATATGTAATTAAAACACGTTTTCCATTTTTTGATACAGATAAAAAATCTTTCAGAAAATACTGTCAAATTTGGTGTTTTGAACCGAATTTCCGGACGCGACAATTCGAGAAATAAGAAAAATCGGTCATGACGTGAACACGTTACAAACCGATAAGAATTTATTTATCAAAAAATGGAGAACTCATTTCAATTCCAAATCGCTTCAATAGTCAGGCCTGCCAATTAAAAATGTTTTACATTTAAAAATGAGTCAGGAAATGCGTCAGAAAGTTTCGCGTTGTAGAGCAGGGAATTTGAGAACCGCCTTAAAATGTCGTCATTAGATGTTATTATAACATCAAAATTAAATATGATTCAAATTTCATCGTCACTAACCTACATAAGGAAAGGGAAATCAAAATATAAATAGAGGTCTACACGACAATTCGAGAAATGAGAAAAATCGGTCATGACGTGAACACGATTGCTTATAACTCGATAAGAATTTATTTATCAAAAAACGGAGAACTCATTTCAATTCCAAATCGCTTCAATAGTCAGGCCTGCCAATTTTATGCCTTTACGTTTAAAAATGAGTCAGGAAATGCGTCAGAAAGTTTCGTGTTGTGGATCAGGGAATTTGAGAACCGCATTAAAATGTTGTCATTAGATGTTATTATAATATAAAAATTAAATATGATTCAAATTTCATTGTCACTAACCTACATAAAGAAAGGGAAAACAAAATATAAATAGAGGTCTATTTACCAAATTTTGCAGATTGAAAATTAAGATGCAGATTAAAAAAGAAAACTCCAAGAAGTTACTCCAAACACAAAATATAATATTTTTTATGCGAAACTTAAGGCTGTTCTTAAATCCAAAGGAGCTAATTTTTGACGCATTTCTGAATTCATTTTTGTTCAGAAACGCACGAAAGGAGCAGGTATTGTTATTCAGAAACTATGTAATCAAATGGCGTTTTCCGTTTTTTTTTTTTTTTTTTTTTTTTTTTATAAACGCAAAAGATCTTTCAGAAAATACTGTCAATGCTAGTGTTTTGAACCGACATCGCAGGCAAGGAGAAAAACCTGTCGTCACGAGACAATTTATTTATCAAAAAATGGAAAACGCCATTTGATCCTAATTAGCTGCAATAAATAGGCCTGCTTTTACGTTTAGAAATGTGTCAAAAAGTTTAGCGTTTGAAGAGAAGGGTGTAGGAGGGGAGGTGGATTCGGGGTAAAATATTTAAGGGGACCGGGAAAGCAAAATTCAACCAAAAAATCGATTTTTACTTTTTTTATATCATTAAATAGTTTAAACTGTTATCTTTCCAACGCTGTGTCACACATGTTTATATATAAAAAAAAATAAGTGTTGAAATTATTCATTCTTTCTAAGAGTACTTCAGAGCTTAATGGCCATTTAAATCGTTAATTGACTTTTCTCAAAACTTGGATTTTTCATGTTTATGTTCCTTTTTTTTCAACATCTATTAAACTTAAGAACTCAGATTTTTTTTAATACTTATATTATGTTATACTGTATACTTTAACACAGGAATTTAATTGTTTGTTGAGAATTATTTATTTTAGGTAGTGGAATCTTACCAAAAATGCTAATTTAAAAATGACTTTCAATAAATAATTAATAATTAATTTTGAGTTTCACTTAGAAAGAAAATGGTCTGTTAAAATACGTAAATCATGTTATTCTAACTACTCTAAAAAAATCTAGACCTCTATCTTTCACCATTTCTGAGAAAAAGGTACATAAAGTTGGCGAATTTGACATGGCGGAGATAGGGCTTTCCCGGTCTCCTTAAACAATCAACTTAAGTTTTAAAAAAAGGTTACAAAATTCTACGTTGTTTTTTCCTCGTTTTCTGCACTTAATTAAATAAAACCTCGCTTGGTCTAACAAATGCCTCTTCCAAAAATTTTAAATGTGATTTTTGAACTGTCCGGCATTGTAGAAAATGTATTAATTAAGCCATCGATTTCCAATCTCGAGTGAAGCTACATTAAACACGTACATTTATGTAGAACACGTACATTATGAAGCATTCAATTTTTCTTTAAACTTCCTTTTTTTTTTTTTTTTTTTTTTTAACAAAAGTTGCTTCTAAGAAAATCTTTTGTGTATTTTCCCAAAATTTCGCCTTAAAATTAAAATAATAGCAATAATATTGTATTTTTTCTGAAAATTAAAGATTCGACAGATTTTTACATTCAGTTTACAATTTTAGGTAGATTTCGTATGAAATACTACCTATTGGGATCGTTCCTATGTTGGAATTTCTGAAAAATATTTGCAGATCTACACCGATCATGACCCCTAGAACCCAAAACCATCTTCAGTAAAATACTTTATCTATCTATCTATCTATATATATATGAGGGGCTCACAGCCATAGTAGATCAAGTCCACTTTTTAAAACAAATGAGATAGCTCATGTAGAAAGTTCAGTAAATTGTGTTTTATCTACTGCCATAGTGCACCAAGTCTGTAGTTCCCATACTTTCTCATGGATTGCATCTGTGTCCAGAGTTGGTGGAGTAATACAAGAAACCTTCACAACCATATTGGATCAAATCCATTCATCAGTGTACTACTCCATCACTACTTTTTTATCTGTAACCCATTATTGTCTAAATCTTGCCTCATTGCTATCAAAAAGTTGTATTTTAAATAAGTAGCGATTTCAAAACTTATAGTAAAAAGTAAGCGTTCGTGAATCAGATGTATAAACTATGAAGGGGAAGTAATATAGTTTTCGATGCCCCACGCTCCTCTCGGTAAAAAACTGTAAAAATACCGACAGCTTTTTCTTAAAAAGTCATTACAAGGAAAAAAAATGCTAAGCACATAGTTCGATCTTAGGCCTAGAGAGGAATGTACGACAAAGAATAAGACCCCTGTCAAAGTGAAATTCTACATATTACAAAGTCTTCAGCAAAAAGTTTAATTTACACTTCAAGACGCCAAGTACAGATGCATGTAAATTATGTGATGACATATCAATCAAGCTCTCGACAAAAAATGGTGAAAACACTTGAAAAAGTCTTGAAATCAAAGGAGTGCTAGCTATACTTGCGGATAACTAAACAGACTAGAGAGAAAATGAAAGCTGGTAAAATTAAAGCCTCAGATGAAACTTACCGCTGTATATTCGACTTGCAAAAAGCACTAACTTTTCTAAGCTTTAAACGTACATGGCTTATTATAAACGCAATCTATATTTTATAACTTTGGGGTGCATTCCTTTAATAATAATGTGGGATACATGTACGTCTGGGATGAAATAGAGAGAGGAAGAGGTTCTCACGACCTTTCTAGCATTGTTGCAAGACACCAGCAGAAAGTTGTAACTCGATTGAAGCAGCAACTATCAAGGAATAACACATCTATGTTCCTGCTCCTGGAGACTGGAAGAAAACTATTATGAATGCAAAGAGGAAATATCCTAAATTTGATGTCATTGAAGATAATAATTCCGACTTTCTTTCTACTACAGCTTTGGAACAAAGTATCACAAACCGAAAGAAGGATATCGTGGGAACTTGTTTTAGTAGGATGGATATTGAATGGCTGCGAGTTGTGAGGGATTCTCTTTTCAAGTTACTGTTGAAAGAAATCCTCAAAGAGGATCAACCTCTTCGCAAAATAAATTTGGAAAATCGGGCTCGTGAGCGCAAGTTACTTTCTTTGTCAAATGTCAGTCAAGATGCGTTGTACGACGTGGGCCGTAGAAAAATTACTTTGGCCAAAAAGAAAAATATTATGGATCTTCTGCCATACATTCCGACAATTCATCACGTTTACTTCAAGAATCTTCCTGAAGAGGTCAATACCAAGTTCCAAGTTACTTCTTCTAGAGTACATCATGTAACGTTGATGATGATGGTATTGTGCACAGTGAATTATTTACAATAACGGGTAATATCTTTTACTCTTTGAGTAAAACGCAGAATAAATATATATAAATGAAAATCAAGAGTTTTTGTAATCATAATAAACAAGTCTTTATTTACACGTGAAAATTTCCAGCCATACTGGACCAAGTCCTTATTTTTTTTTAAACGTATAAATTTTCAATGAAAATATTAATTTGTCATTTGTAAAAGTAGCTCGCTATAAAAATGGTATTTTAAATTGAATATTACCGTATATAATTCTTATAAATCACTTAGCCTGAATTAATTATTTATTAAGAACTTTAAAGTATTATTATTCACAATAAAGAAAAATGGACTTGGTCTACTATGGTTGTGAGCCCCTTATATATATATATATATATATTATTTAGTTCTCATATAATAAGGTTATCATGGACTATTATATTAGATATTGTCTCTTAATTATTAATTGTTTAAGTTTAAACAAATACTTCTTAATGTACTTTTAGTATTAATTTATTTATGGATCATTTTAATAGCATGTAATAATAATTATTAGATGGACTATATGTTAATTATAATTGTTATATTTTAAGATTGTGAATATTTCCTGCGGCAACCGTGAGGATACGCTTTTAACTGTGCAAGTTATTAGGGCGGGATTTTTGCTATGCCAAAATCCGTTAAATGTTTGTGTCATGGTCAATACGTCATGGCTGTTCTCTTGCAGGATATTTCTTTGATTTCATTTGTTTCATTTTTTTAATGTTGTTCATTGTTGTGGATATTACATTGATTAATATATATATTTTTTAATTCAATTTATTTTGCATGGTGGATATATAATTTCTGGTCATTAGTCGATCGGGTACATAATGGAATTCAATTTTTGCTTATTGTCCTCTTCCCCCCTTGCGATATCATGCGTTATGATATTTGGAACCCCCACTCTCTCCATAAATGATATTGTTATCAGTGTCTATTTTTAACACTTTCCAACAAAGTTGAAAAGTGTTTATGACTTCGGTTTGTCTGGCCGTCTGTCCGCGCTCTAACTCTCGTAAATATAGTCGGATCGTTCTGAAATTTTTGGATGTTAGTGACCTCTACCATAGCACGATCCCTATTTCAAATAAAGTTTCTAGCATGCTTAGTTCATTTACAGGGACAGTCAAAAGTTTTCTGTTACATTACGGCCTATGGGAAAAAATCGTTTAAAATGATTTTTAATGATGTTGCATGCTTTCAAACATAATAAAATTCATATGCATTTATCAAGTGCACTAAACTCTGCATTCTGTAGAATATACGATGCAAAAAATAGTTATTATTCATTTACAGGGCCACACAAAATAATTCCGTTACAGAACGATATAGGGGTGAAGGGAATTGTTTGCGGCGTATTTGAATTATGTTAAATTATTTCATGTATAATGAAATTTATATACGTCGCTGAGGTTTACTATAAGTTATTTCATGTATAATACGAAGTGCATAGCATTTACAGGGACATACAAAAGATTTCAGATATATTGTATCCGAAGTACTGTACAGTAGCGATGATTGCTGAAAATGCATTTTTAATTATGTTATGTGCTTTTATGTTTCACTATATTTATGCATAGTATATGATGTGTATAAATGTTGTAATTCATATACAGGGCTACACAAAATAATTTGTAATGGTTACTGGGTATGATTGCAAATTGCTTAAAGGTGGTTTTTAAATAAGTTATGCATTTTTACGCGGAACTGCATTTGGTTTACTAAGAAATGTTTGTAGAACATAGATAAAAGGATATACGGGGTCACGCAAAAAACTGGATACATGGCCGTCTATAAATCATAATTTCTGGAAATGGGATTTCAGTAGTTTTAAGAGTGTTTTACTTTGAATTAAACTTTATCTAAATAGTGGCGGGTAATAAAGGTACTAGGTTAACTACAGGGCTGTACAAATGTATACAAGTATGTTTTGATGTATTAGTATAAATTTCTGAAAGAGAAATTACAACCTGTTATGCGTTTTCTATGCTAAACTAAATTTCCCAATTATATAGTACATATATATCAACCTACAGATCAAATACAGGGCTGTTCAAAAGAATTGGAATACGTAGTTGGCCATATACGGTAACTCCAGAAATCAGTTTTTCAAATGTTTCATGCGTTTTCTGAAATGTTTACTTAGTTCTCTTATATACCTTATTTCTCTAAATAACGAAGTTTTGTTAAAGCATTCAGGAAGTGTTGGAAAGTGTTTCATAATCTATGCTAAACGCATGATTTTTCTTACTTGTTTTTCTTTGTTTTCCTTTCTATACGTTTGCAATGATATGCTGATTTGGTTCTACATTCATTATTTGCATATTTTACTGATTTAAATGAAGAGAAAAAATTAATAAAATATCTCTATTATCTATGTAATAAATTTATATGAAATAACACCAAGAAATACTTACTACTTAAAAGTATTTAATAATAGCTTTTTGTTACATAATGCATTCAACAGTAATATTGTCTTCTCGCACTAGTCCCTTGCACGGTGGTAAGCAAAACTTCTTTTAACAAAACAGATGGACAATATTCTTCCTCTAAATATAACAAGCATAATTTCGAACCTGGTTTCTCTAACAACAAATTATCCATGTAGCAGAAGAATAGGAATGGCGAACGTTGGGATATTCCATATTTTGGAATGAAATGATTTTATAACCATTTAATGGTTTTAATTATAAGTTTATGTTTTCATAGAAATAGAAAACAGACCAAAAGGAAAGATAATAGACTATATTGATGTGAAGAAAAAATTACTAAAAAATGAAAATTTTAGTTGGATCAAAAATGATAGCGATATCAAAAGACAAATCCCCCCTCCCCCTGGAAATATCTTACGATATCAGGTGCCCGACCCCCCCCCCCCCCTAAAAGGATAACTTTATATATGTATAGCCCATTAAGTTAGATAAAGGAGTGTCAAAACACGCGACATTACACGTAAAGAATATGGCAATACTTTTACTCATGTGATACTTGAAAATTCCCTCCCAAGATGTTTAGAATTCAAGTCTTGTTTTTCTGGTTGCGCCTGCTAAATCTGTGAGGTAGAAGAAGTTCAAAAGAAAACATTTTTTTTTGAATCACTGGCAAATAAGTAGACACAAAAAAAGAAAAAATTCAAGGTGACGCATAATTAGAAGTTTATGTATGCGTTGCCCTTGAAAAATTTCAATGACCACTACATTCTGTATCGAAGGGCAGTTTTGTTATTTCACTGTTACTGTTACAATTGTCGTTAATGATGTTCTTTAGATATGCTTTAGGCTTTAGATAAGAGTATTTACGCCAAGATACCCCCCTTTTTTTTTCATCAGTATGTCTAGTAAAATCCAATTTATCACACTGTAATCCAATTTATCATGAAATAAATTAATAATTAAAACCAAATTTATGGTAGTATAACAGATGATAACATTTCAATATTATAAAGTGAATATTTATTTTTATCCTAAAAATTCGAGCTACCTTCCGGTTACTATTTTAATTTTATTTCAAATGTATATGAATGAAATTTCAATTTTACATCCCAATATACTAACTTCGTTTTTAACACTTTCCGACATAGATTACAGCTGTTTACGTATTAGAAAAACAATGCATTTAATGATGCGCCAAACCACTCTTGCCAAAATATGCTAACTGTCTGTGAAACGGCAACAACGAACTACAGTCAAACCTCGTTATCCCGACCAGAAAAAGTGTCATCATAATCGGAGTGTCACGGTGACCGGATTTGGAGAAAAATATGTTTATAAATAGCTGTATTTTTAATTAACTTAAGATAATTTTAAACCCATAACTGCTCTTGCAGTTTTAAGCAATAAAACATTATTATTAAACAAAATAAACAAAAAAAAAAAAAATTGAAAAGAATAAAAATCAGATTTATGATGGCTTGTATTTTTATTGTTAAATGAAATATTGATGAATTAAGATTTGCTTATCCCTAGCTGTGCTTCCTACAATTCTTTTTTTCAATATTATACGATGAATTGTAATCAATATTCGTCGTTTCAGAAATGAATGTTAGATAATGTCTGATCGTTTCAATGCAATGCAATGCTTCGGTTTTAGTCGCATGAAAAACGCCGTGTAACCACAAGAAAGCGCCACCTGACCAGAACAAAAAGACCGCGAGCAGACTGATATGTCTACCTGGAGCCATAAATGTAGTAAAATATTTTATAAGTTAATATAAGTTAAGTTATAAATATATATAAGTTATTTTACTATATCTATGCCTGGAACTTAAGTGGGTCATTGATAGTGTTTGGGTTTATTTATTTAGATAAAGGACTGAAGTAAAATTTCTCATTTATCTCGATGGGTATTTAGACACTTTTGTGAAAAGTTGGCTAAGACATTTCTTACCGCTTAATTTCCGTGCTTATAAGATGGATTATGAAAAACGGACAATTTTCCTAAACCATCGCGATGTCCGGAGTTGAAAATTAATTAACGACGTAAAATCCGGAGTTTATTTACATTAAAATCTTATACAGAAAATCGGGCCTTTGAAACGGGAAAAAAAGGGTGTCGGGATAATGAGATCCGACTGTAATTAAAACACTAAAAAGTAGGAAATATAAATGGAAAAATAACTCAGTGTAAATAATTTTTTCTTAAATATATCTTTATTAAATGATGTTTTCGTTTGCAGTTCCCAGTGGAAGCATTCACCTGTAAAATAATAACATAATGCTTAAAACATAACATATTTTCAAATCTATAATATGTCGTGTTGTTAGCAGTGCTTCTTAAACTTTCTGACCTCGCGGTCCCCTTTCAGACTTAAAATTTCGACCCATGAAATTCGAAACATGAATAAGTGCATCAAAAATTGAGGGGAGAAGAGAAGCTTACTTAAACCAAACTGGAGTGATTTTTGTTTAAATTAATAAAATAATTAACCAAAATTAATTATTTTTCATGTCATATATATATATTTTATAACAAAAATTAGTGACCTATTTTTTGTGTATCTTTAAAAATATGTGCAATTTAATTAATATCAACAATGACAATAAATTAAAAGATAAATAAAAATATCTGAAGTATGGGAAACTGGAGAGGGTTGACCCATTTTTTACAAAATGATTTTTTATTTTTTAAATATTGAACTTAGAATAAAGTTTCATATATCATTTTATACGTTATGCAATCAGTTATAAAAATAAAAGGCGACATAAGTGTAATATATAAGGAACTTGAAAAATCATTGAATTTATTAATGAGTAAATAATGGGTCAAGGCTCCCCACATGTGGCAGGCTTGACTCACTTTATTTTATGTTAAATATTTGTTAAGGGAAATAAAATCTGTTTTAAAAAAAGTAGAGTAACTTTATGCTATATGGTTTAATTATTAATAAAAATTATTTAGGAAAATACGATGTGTAAACATACCTGCTTAGACGGAATCGCAAGGCACAGGAGGAAAATTCCCTTTTAAACAGCCACTTTTTCTGACACTCGACCTGGCAACACTAGTTATCATATAGTTTGGCTTCTTCTCACTGTGTCCATCTTGGTGAAATGTGTGTACATACCTTCCTAAAGTTTTTTGATCAACGCTATGTTCTTTTGCAGCGGCATGAACTTCTAACTTATCATTAATAGCTCCTAAGGCTGCTGTTTTCATCCTTTCTAATATTCATTCTTTCTAGTGTACCTACTGTAGGTAGTATTTAAATGATATAAAAGTTCATATCAACTTTCCCATTTATATTTCATTAAATTTTTTATTGCAGTGAGATACTATAGCAATTTTTCACATCTTCATTTAAACATTTTCCTTTCTATCACCCCTTTTTACTGTAGCTTTACAGTATAAATTTACATTCTTTTACAAATATAACCATTAACACTTCATTATGTACAGTATATAATAAAAAGACTTTTAAAAACATTTAATTAAGGGAGCCATAACCAACTGGTCAGCCCTCCTTCAAATTGATTGGGTCAAGCCTTCCCACATAGCCATTTTGTCAGGTCTCGAAATGTACCGGAGCAAACCGGAAAGATATGTTCCGGTTCGTGAAATTGTGACAAATATTGTTCCGGTTCGCGGAATTATTAAAAAAAAACATTATTACAGTTTCATACATGCAGCTTATTATACTCTCCGTAGCGTTTTTTTTCTAATTATTTAGAATCTTGAATGCATTTTTTTAAAATTGTTTTTTCTACCGTTAAATATAAATTTGCTATACAGTAAAGTCCCGATTATCCGAGTTAATATGGACCAAGCTTACCTCGGATAAGCAAAAAACTCGTATAAACCGGATTGACAGAAATCGTCACTCACTAAGGAAATGAAACATAAATTTTCACCTAATTCATTCATTTTTATGGTACTAGTAACATTTTTTTTATGTACATTTTGTACATTTCCGTTACTTTTAATAAATACGGGGAATGAAATTGTTTATTTGAAAAAGCCCTTAAAAATTTTTTGTTTGTTAAATGTCAATTTTGCTGCAGTTTTTTTTTTTTTTTTGACTGCAGTATCACGCCACTGCATAGCTACCAATTTCTAAAAAAAAATTTTCTTACCTCTAAAACTTTCCAGTGAATTTTCCCTAATTCAATCGCCGAAATCTAACAATTGTCAACGATTAAATATGGCCAAAATTTGTATTCAATTTTAGAGGTAACAAAACCGTACAAATTGGCAACTATATGATTCTATTACTGTCATGAAAATTGCAGGTGTAGCCTCTTCTGGCTGCTCAAAATATTAAATAGATTTTTCAATCGAACTTATACCTTTGGAATGGACCATTTTCTTCTGGTGGACTATGGTGGCTTCTATTATTATGAAACAGCCATTATAAATGAAGTGTTAGGTGTAGATGGAAGAGCAGCCGTAAAAAGTTAGAACTCTGATTTTCTGGTCAGAATGGGAAAAATCAGGAAATCAGAGTTCTAACTTTTTACGGCTGCTCTTTCATCTACACCTAACACTTCATTTATAATGGCTGTTTCATAATAACAGAAGCCATCAGTCCATCGGAAGAAAATAACTTGGTTAAAGCGGAAACTCGGTTAAATGGGACTTTACTGTACTTAAAAAAAAAAAAAAAAATAGTCGACAATAATTATGAAATAGCGTTCCGTTTCGTAGATTTTTCCATTTCGAGCCCTGCATTTTGTACATGTTAAGCCTAATTTACTGCACAATCTTTATGCCTGGAATGAAAGCTCAATAATTCTGCATTATTTAAAACCTACTTACTTAAACTGCTATAATATATTTTATTTGAGAAAATCTTATAAAATATTTAAAAAAAAAACACAACTGTTAAGTTGAAAACTCTTCACAATTTATTCTTTCCACATCTGTTTCAATTATCTGCATGAAACAAAGGGTAGGTATTGGCCGTTAAAACGACTATCTATATTAAAAAGACAGACGTATCCGTGCGTAACGCTGACGTTATTTTGACGTTGGCAACAGCAGACGATTAAATTTCGCTTTTACTACAGTTTTTTTTTTAACTTCTAAACATCGCACATTTCAATTTTTACACCGTCGAATAGTAAAAAAAAAAAAAAATGTACTTTCAAATGATATTCGTTTTAAAGCTGCATCGCGATTTATTCATTTTTTGTGGTTTTTAAAACAATTTTCAAGCCTGAGAGTTTTTTCAATTTTTCTCTGTCGTGGGTAGACGATTACGAAACATGAATACTTTTGCACTTGAAATAATATAAATAGTTCTGCATTTGTTTCCAGCCTATATTCCATAAATAAATTAAAACTTCATCGATAAATGAATAAAATAATGAAAAATAAATAAAAAACAAATTTAAGACATGTGGTTCAACTGCATGCTTAAAGAACTAAAATTATCAGAACAAAAATTGCTGCTGTAAGTGGCGATCTTTGCTGATTTCTTTGCTTATTAACTCTTGGCACGAGGCCGATACAAAAGTATCCCTTTTAATAAATTTCAAAACTCTATTTGGATACCTTAATGATATTTTTCACATAAAAATGATTTTGGGTGTTGTTGGTGGGTAAAATAAATAATGTAAAAAATATGTATATTAGAGTTTTTAATATTAATAATAATAAACGAGTTTTCCCTATTCTGTAACCCGGTTAGGCCGGGTTGGATCCCCAAGTCAATATAATGGGGACATTTCGTTTTCGATTTTACTTTTTTTGCAAGGAATCCATCATTTCCACTTATATTCACTACTGACGCAGAAAAGTTTCCACTACGGGAGTTTGCGTGTCTACTACTGTTGCGTTTTAAACTCTCCAAAAAAAGTATGTTTTAAGTAGCAACTTTTGCAGAACAGTCATACAGGGTGAATTAATTTGATACATCGAATTCTCGCTGTTGGTGCAGTCATTAAAAAGTAGACGAAAAATTTCAGACTGGTACAATTATCTTAATGTGTTTTGCTTCATGAATTACATGACTGTATTTTTATTTGGGTTTCTGAAAATTTATATATATTTTTTAATTTGTTTTCTTAGATGGAATATTTCAATCACTTGGATGTGCTTCTGCATCTTCAAAGTTTTCAGTATGCCTGCAGCGCGGGTATCGCCAGCAACCACTAATCAACAAAACGGCCATCGCAAATCGCTGCACGACTCACGTGAGAGTTCCAGCTCGGAATGTCCATCTCTACAAGTAAGACATGTGAATATTTACAAAATCATTCTGTAGGTCATTCTCGCGAAAAGGTACATTTTACGGTCCTGGAGGGATAAATATTAGGAAATTTAGCGGATTTTCTTTCATTCATATGTATAGTTAAGTTTTAAGAAAGCTATTCAATACATTTTTTACAAAATAATTTTACTATTTATCTACACTGTATATATATAAAATCCTAATGAAACGATTTTATGAAATGACTTTATGAAACGATTTTATGAAATGACTTTATGAAACGACTTTATGAAACGATTTTATGAAACGACTGATTAAATGACTTATTATGTTTCATGGCTGTTTCTCCTAAAATATTGAATATTATGCGGTGAAATTAACACAAAAAATCCGTATTGATCCGCAGATCTCAAAACTGGTATTAGAATTTCAAAATTTGAATTAGTTTCCGAAATATTAATTTTTTTCTAATTTGAATTTAATTATTCTAATGATGGCAACCAGATTACTCCATTTCTGTGAAAAAAGGGAGAAAACGGATAACGATAGGGTTTATTAGATTTCTTCTTTTTTGCCATTTACAAATTAAAATTGAAATTATCTTTTATTTCAATCGGCGGTGAAGACAATATTTCGATTGAATTATATTATAATTTCAGGAAAATTTGAAAAAACTAATTCATTAAATAATAATAATAATAAATAAATAAATAAATAAATAAATAAATAATTTCGTATTTAGTTTAATTAAATTTTCATAATTTCAAGAGATTTTTTTTTTTTACATTTATATAATCTATATATTTAAAACACAAGTGTGTTTTTTAGTCATCTGTCCTGATCTTTCTGCTGAACCAATTTTACTAATATTGCTGCTGAACCAATTTTTTTAACTGAAAGCTCTTCCTTTGTAGATGTGGTCGCACTATCTGTTTTTTTTATATATATATATCCCCACTTTTATATTTTAATTTTAAAAGCATTTTATAAAATTTCTTCAAAATGATGAAAATTAGATAGCTTTCATTGCTGCAGACAGGAGAGAAATAATGAGGTATTTTAAACTTTATCCATGCTATTTTCTGATAAAAATTCAAAATTGTTGGTAAAAACTGTTGTATCGGGTTTAGTGGCGCAAAATCCCATTAGGAGCAGTATATTATATTAGGGGAATAATAACGGAAAATGACATACTGCTTTTGAAAACACGCATTTTTCCTCATAAATTTTCTATAGTGATTTTCCTTCTGCATGTGTACTAATACTAAGTATGATGAATATGGATATGAGAAGTGCGTATACAAATTTTGAGAAGGTGAAAATTGCTGTTTTCATTCCGGAAATCCACGCCTCAATTGATAACCACATCCTAATAACTGATCTTTACTATATTTTATTGATTATGTATCTATATTATAAAGAACAAACGTATCTGTGCGTAACGCTGACGTCATTTTGCGAATAGCAATACTTCACGATCAAATTTTGGTCTTGAAATTTTCGCTACTGCATTTTTTCAATCTTCTGACCATCATACATTTTCAATTTTTGTCGCTTAGGGAAATAAATGTACTTTCAAATGCAATTTGTTTAAAAACTGTATTCATTGACTGATGTATTATATTTTCTAAAATAATTTTTAAGCATGATTTTTTTTTTAAGTTTATCTTATCACGTGCCGGTTTCAATACATAAAATAATAAGCATTTTGCACATAAAGCAACAAACATTTTTCAGCATTTGTTTCTGACTATGTTTGCATAATGAAATTAATACTTCCTTTATAAGCAAATAAAAGAATAATATTAAAAAAACCCACCAAACTAACATATTTGTGAAAGACAAATTAACGAAATTAAATACTTCTTTTATAAACAAATAAAAGAATAATATTGAAAAAACTCAAATCTAACATATTTGTAATCGTACAATTTAAATTTTTAGATCACCAAATAGGATTTTTTTCAAATGGAATTTATTTGCAAAGTTCATCTCACTTTACTGATTGTCTATGGTTTTAAAAACAATTTTAAAGCATAAAATGTTTTTTAATCTATCTATATCGCGCGGAGCTCGATTACGAAAGATTAATCCGTTTGCCCTTAAAACAAAATAAAGAGTTCATCATTTTCTTATACGGCTAATTACCATTAAAAAAAACTTCCCTATGAATAAATAAATAATATAACACAAATTTAACAGACATGTATGAGCTCTGAAATTATCAGAATATAAAAGGATGCCATAAGTAGTAAAATCTTGGCAAATAACTCTTAACATGCGGCTAATAAGAAAATATCGCTTTTGATAAATTTCAAAAATGTATTTGATTGTGTAATTCGTATTTTCCATATGAAAAATGCTTTTTTAATGTAAGTGGTCAATCTAAAAAATTTATTGCATATAAAAAAATTGTTAGTTTTCAATAAAAAAAAAAAAAAAAATGTTTTCACCTATATTCTTTAACCCGGGAAGCCCGGGTACGGTCCCCTAGTGACTATTAAAAGAGAAAGAAAACTTTAAAATAATAAATTCATTAATAGGTATTAGAAGCAGTAAATTCGGGAAATTACGTCATATTTAAAATGGCCAAGTAATAATTCTGCCAAACAGCTTAAATTTAAAAATATATTTACGAGACTTTTATTTCATATTTCGAGATGCATTTTTTAACGTTTGTCGTCAATTCTAAGGCAGCGCAAATAATAATACTTCCTTTCTAACAACAAAACTATTTTCACATGAATATTAAAAAGTGAAAGAAAACTTTAAAAGGATGAATTCATTAATATTCGTTAAAAGCAGCAAATGGGAGTAATTACATCGTATTTAAAGTGGACAAATGGTAATATTGACGAACAGTTAAATATTAAAAATATATCTATGCGAGATTTCAATTCCAAATATATTGGGGTGTTTTTTTTTTTTGTTTGTGTGTTCCCATAACAACAAGATGAATTAAATTACAATAAAAATAATAACGAGTTTTTACAAGTTCATGGAGGCTACACACTTTTAAATTAAATAAGGTATGTAGCCGTGAATCTTAAAAGAGAAAAAAAAACTTAAAAATAAATAAATTATTGCATGACAAATGCATTTAATAGTGGAAATTACGTTATATTTTAAAATGATACATTTAAAACGTTTTTTCATTCCGGAGAATTTTAATGTGACGTCACATGGTATAAAAGAAATGCGGCTAGCAAATTTATTTGTATATTACATCACTTGATACAGCTTAAATACAGGTAAATGTATTCGCAAAATACTTTAAATTAAAATTCGATAAATACATATTAGAAAATTCTGATATTCTTATTAATTAATAAAAAAAAAAAAAAAAAAAAAAAAAAAAAAAAAAAAAAAAACATAAAAATCTGCATGATGGTGTATCAAAATAGAGAAAAAAATTCATGAATAAGCTATACCTGTTTCTGAAAATATTCAAAACTCGATCAAAACATATAATATAATCGCAAACACAACGGTTTTCAATACCATGGTTCTTGAAAGCTATTCCCAAGCAGACGGAGTTTTTTAACCTCGAACCTAAAGGAAGAAAATTGTCCATAGCATCTTTGTAAGAGTCTGAAAGATAGCGACATATTAAAGTACCATTTTATACAAGCTGATTTTCAAATGTGCAATTGATCTTACTTATCAACCCCACAGTCATCGGTTGTTACGACAATGATGGATGAGGCCATGGTAACAAAAAAATGTGCCATTCAAACGGAGGAGCATTACCGATTACAGAAGATAGCCACCGCTATGGTGATAATATCGTTCAATATTCCTTAACCTGGTAATATTTTTTAAACAGGGCATATTACCATATTTTCAGAGGTCAAAGTCTGAACGGGGGTTGGCGGGCGTAGCTCGCAGGGGTCTGAGCCTCCTAGTTTCACTATAATCTTTTAATGAATATGTGTCGGAAGTTCCCTCCGATAGTATCTGCTAGTATGCTGTTTTGAAGATGTTTTAATTTTCATATTATTATCGATGTTATTGTCAACCTTTGTAAGACGCCAATGGGCCATTGTACAAATAAAGTTTATTAATGTTGTTTTATTTTTGTTAAAAATATTTTATAAAACCTCATAGCATAAAAATTGAGCTGGCGTTAAGGACTGGGGCATGATTACACGCTGTGTAAATGTGTCCCTGTGTTGTGTAAAAGTACCCCTGACGCCACTTTGTCTTTTAAACAAATCTAGAAGCGTCGTTTCAATTATATTCATTCACTCAGATAGCCTAATACATCATAGATGAAAAGTTCCTCTTCCAGAACATATACTCTTAACGTTTAACCCTTTCCGGACTGGTGTCTCTTACACAAATTTTATGCGGTTAGCACCACTTTTTTAGGTGCGTTCGTAATTATATAAATACGTAGCACCTATAGTCGTCGTTCAGTCCGTCCGTCTGTCTGTCCGCATATAACAGAGCAAAAACCACCCAACCGAATGGTCTGAAATTTTTAATATATGATTGCTGCAAAATTTTGTCGAGCCATTTCAAATTTTATGAAAATCGGATGTATAGTTTAATTACAGGGACAGTCAAAAGTTTTTCTTTACATTACGGCCAATGGGAAAAATTATTACAAGTGCATTTTAATGATGTTACAGCCTTCCGAATGGTCTGAAATTTTAAAGATATAATTGTTGCAAAATTTTGTCGAGCCATTTCAAATTATAGGAAAATCGGATGTATAGTTTAATTACAGGACAGTCAAAAGTGTTCCGTTACATTACGGGGAATGGGAAAAAAATTATTGGAAGTGCATGTTTATGATGTTACAGACTATGCACTTTATGAAGTGCAAAAAATTATACATTCAGTACAATATGGGGTGCAAAAAATAATTATAAAACTAGTTATAGTACGAACGCACCTCATTTGCCACGTTTGAATTTCCAACTTGTTTTTTTTTTTTTTTTTTTTTAAAGTTACCTTCAATTACATAATTTCAAAAGTGCTCTAATTATATAAGGCAAATATTACTTTTCTTTATTTGCAAATGTTCACTATATGCACATTTAGTTATACGGCACACATCCATCCTAAAGTCCAATTCTTTCCAGGAGCATGCAGTAACTGTAACTGGTATGGACGCATGTGTAAACGTGTTCTCAAAACCTTCCACACTGTTGTCTTTGGCAACTGAAGTTAAAGACTTAGCTTTCTGGACAGATTTCTTAGGACTACGCTGATAAGATGCTCTGACTCGGTCACTATCCTGTACAGTCCCTTTTGGTCGTCCCGTGCTTTTGCCTTTACAAACACATCCGGTCATTTTGAATTGCTTATGCCATTGGCGGATGTTTTTGCCACATGGAGGATCACAATTAAACTTTAAACGGAACGCACGTTGAACTGAAATTACAGATTCACTCTTGGAAAATTCCAGAACATAAAACTCTTTACGCTCAGAAGTCGCCATTTTGCGTATGTGGCAAGCTAGTCAATAACAAAGCAGTACTCCCGCATGCTCTTCTCTAAACTGTCTGAGTTACTCTTTATCTGTGACCTTGAACCCAACACTCTACAACATTTACAGTTGATACTATTAAAACTTATAACTGGGACTTTTTTTATGGACAACCTGTATAATCACTAATGAGTTTTAAAGTAAATACGAAAAATATCATTTGTGTAAAATATAGGCCCCTTCTCACCTTTAAAATAAATTCGGGAGGGATAAAAGCTCTTTACATACGTAAATACAGTCGAGTCTCTATATAACGAAATCCATTGTTCCAGTAAAAAATTCGTTATATAGAGAATAAGTAAAAATTCCTATTTAATGTGTAAATTTTGAAAAAAAATTAT
Organism: Maratus speciosus; assembly: GCA_963932465.1. Lineage (NCBI taxonomy): Eukaryota > Metazoa > Arthropoda > Arachnida > Araneae > Salticidae > Maratus > Maratus speciosus. Next base: position 444,288,988 of record OZ010790.1, on the reverse strand, counting down.
TTTTGAGGTATTTAATTAAGAATTTGAAATGTTTAACTATAAATATTAACCTAATATTGTATTTAATAATTATTTAAACAGTTTCAAAAAAGAGAACAGACATTTATTTGAAAGCATAATGAAAATCCCATAAGGAAAACATACATTAATTTTAGATGAAGAAATCTGTAATTTTTCGCTGTTTTGATTTCAAAATTGTTACACTCTCGAAAAAATGTTCACACTGTAGCAAGGAATAAAAAATTGTATCGGGGACATTTTCCTCCATTTGAAATCCTCTCCTTATAAGATCAAAAGACAATTGACACTGTTTTAAGAAGGATGTTGGATGGTGTTTGGAGGGGGAGAGATGAATTCGTTGGACATAAAGAACAAGGAGATTCAAGGTAGAAAAGTAAGATAAAAAACTCAGCACTGAACGATAAAGTAGGAATTAGTAATGGAAAATTGATTCCATGTGATTTGGAAGCTTTTTTAAAACTTAATAAATAAAGAACATTTTATGAAAAAATTCGTTATATGGAGATAGATATTTCGCTATATGGAGACTGTTTTTAATGAGATCATGAGAAAAGGTGACCGTTCCTACTCAAAATTCGTTATATAGAGAAATTCGATGTATGGAGTTTCGTTATAGAGAGACTCGACTGTATAATCAAAAGTAAAAAGTCTTAATTACGTCTACGAATAACCCTATCATAATGATATATATTCCAAACGAAATGTCAAAAACATATATTAAATGTAATTATTTGCTTAAAAGACGCCATTTTACTAAAAACACATTAAAAACATATTAAAAATTTATTAAAATATTAATATAGGTTTTTAACGTGTTTTTAGTAAAATGACGTCTTTTAAGCAATTACCGTATGTACTCGCGTATAAGTCGACCCCCTAACTTTTTACTTCAATTTTGCACAAAATCAAACCAAAGATTTCACTTTCTAATGCGAAAAGTTAGTAAGTAAACAGAAACAAATAATTATTATTATTTTTTAAATGATGAATTATTATTATTTGTATATTTTATATAATATTTTTATTCATACACATAAAAAGCCATAATTTTTTAGTATTCGAAGTTTTTATTTTTGCTTTTTTAACTGACTCGCGTATAAGTCGACCCCCCAAATTTGCTTACCGAAAATTGTCAGAAATTTCTTGACTTATACGCGAGTATATACGGTAATTATTTTTAATATGTGTTTTTGACATTTTGTTTGGCATATACAGTAAACTCTGTCTAAGCGGAATCCGTCGGGACTAAGAAAATTTTCAGTGGTAGACAATATTCCGGCTTATGCAAAAGAGCTCCCACACTACTTTCTTTTTATAGATTAGATAGAGACTCATAGATTTGAGTTTTACCATAATTAAACTTAATACAAAGATCTTCTACAGAATAATTATTTTTCTTTTGATTTGGTAACATCGGCTTTACCCTGCAGGGATGGAGTATTGCGTTTAGGTTTTGAAGCAATTTTTTCGATGCACTTACTAATATCCTTAGACAAGATAAAACGAAGAAGAACAAATAGCCCGTGCAATGAATCCAAATGTGTCCAAATCTAAACATGTGATTCATTGGAAGGAAGCATACATCAATCGAATAGCGTTTTATGTTTTTGATAAAAAGGTTGTATCTTGAGTTGTAATAAACTGCTTGCCGATGACGTTCTTTGAATAATTGTCCTGACTCGAAAATCGGTTGAAAACTAAAATTCTGAAAATCTTTACAGATAAATGAGAAATGCTGTTCAGTTTCTTTGTACTGCTGTAATACCTGCAAATTTAAAGTTTACACTCAAATACGCATACACACTAAAAAAAATAACTTCGGGAATGAGACAGTAATCTATCCCTTTGAATTTGAGTACAACATTAAAGCATAATATATTGTACTTTGGAAAATACATGTTTTCATAAATGTGCATCCTTCTAGAAATTATAATTTTTACATGCAAATCTATATAGGAAAAAATGATTATTTCATTTTTTAAATGCAAGAATTCCTTACAGTTTAAGCAATTTATAGTTTCTTAAATTAACTTTTTAAAACTATTACAGAATTTAATTAAAATTCTCGACATTGAACATATGACGCATGTATTAAAGTTTCATAAAGGAAATGCTTTTCATTTTTAAAATATCTTTTTTCCGCCTTATGCAAAATTTTGGTTTCGGTGGGACCTTAAAAACATTTCCGTTTCCGCGTTAGACAGATTCCGGCTTATGCAACAAGAATTAATATTATTTTCTATGGGCTCGCCGGGATTTGAGCAATTTTCTGCGGTAGACAAATTTCCGATTTGCACAGAGTCCGCCTTAGACAGAATTTACTGTATATTATTATGATTCGCTTTTCATATCTCCGTGCGCATTTCGTATCCTCAAACATTCATAACTCTGTGTATTTCCGGTTTGGGAATCCTCGCCTGTTCAATGCAAAAATCCTATTAATAGAACTGGCCTGTAATTTCAAATGAGAGATAAAGCATTAAATCATTATTATTATTGTTTCATGTGCTCAGTTTAGTCATAATGAATCGAAGGTTTGTAGTAGTGGTTCACATACTTGTTTTCCAAATTTTTAAACAAGATTAGCATTTCAGTCACGAACGTATCTTCCCATGTTACCTTCCTTTCCGATTTCTTTTATATGTCAGTTGTGGGAGAAGGTCAGTTCTACCCAATGGCTATCTTATCCGATTACATTGAATAATTTCACTTCTATCCTCAATAATCATCCAACCTTTGAACTAACATTTTTCCAGACCAGTGACATAATGTATGCGTGTTAAGAAACAATACATTAAACATTATAGGTTCATCATTTTGTGTTAATTTTTTTTTCCTTCCGCGAAGATAAAAAGCAGTATAATCACTCATTATTTGTCCTTGAAGTAAGTCTAGAATACAGATTTTTACCTAAATCTTTTTTTTTTGTGAACAACTATTGACATATTTATTAGTTTTAGAATAATTATGTATATTGCATACAAAAAAGTTTGAAACTCAATAATTTACTTGCGCAAATCAGAAAGTTAAAATACAGTGGAAACTAATTTTCTTTTTGTTTTCGTTTGGACTAAATATATATATATATATAAATAGCTAGAAAATATAAATTGAGAAAAATTTAGTGTACATGCATAATTTTGTCGTAAACTGTAGGAAAGCAAAAAAATTGGGAACAACAACAAAACAAGGCTCCTTGAATAAGTGCTGTTTTCTATTGAAATTAGTTTTAAAATTTCTAACTTGTGCCAACAAAGTAGTATAATTTGAGAAATGACGCATGAAAATTTCTGTTCTAATTTTGCGCATCCTAAAATACTTGTAGTTTTCTACTTTACAATAATAATATTGTATGCTACAAGGATGTAAAAGAAAACAAATATGTTTGAAATTGACTATTTTTATATCAAACAAAATAATGTGAATTCAAAATTATATTTGTCATGGTATTCTTTATAAACTAGTTGGATGTAGCAATCCCAAAACTATAAGTAAAAACTAAAAACGATGCATTTATTACGTACTTTCAAATTTTAGCATTTGTGACTTCATAATACATACATACATGCATACATATATTATATATATATATACAGTGAAACCCCGATTTAACGTTATTAAAGGGACCATACAGAAATGACGCGAAATGCGTGAAAACGTTAAATCGGGGCAAGACGAAAACAAAACACTGAGCGTAAAAGAAAGACTAATTTAGGTAAGATACGTTTTATATCTTGATTTACAATGATTTAGACATCAGTTTTCTAAATTATGTTTTAAAGAATTGGTTTTTTATTTTTATTTTACGTACTGTTTTTAGTAGCTACAACACAAATCACTTTCTAAACTTAGAGGATTTTTTTGTAAGCTTTTTTATTGGTCTTCACTATTTCAAAGGTATACACTATATTTCCCCACCATTTTTTACCATCTAAAGCTAATAAAAAAATTTTAACGAGTGCCATCAGTTCCGTTCTAGTACAAAAAGCATAATCGAATAAATTAAAAAAGTATTGGTGCGGATGGAATGAGGAGGGTTTTCGGATATTGCACCCGCAGTTGGTAATAAAGACAAAAGCAAAAGAGATTCTGAATTTTCAGCGTATTGATAATTTTTTTTTTCATCACAATTTTTGACTATTTTAGAAAAAATTCGTTGAGTTTTTTTCCGATGAAAAACGATAAATGCGGGAAATATTTCAAAATGATAACGTTAAATCAGGGATTTTTTAACATCACAAGTATAGGAAATTAATTGAAACTTGTGAAAAATGACGTTATATGCGGGAAATCGTTAAATACGGGTTACGTTAAATCGGGGTTTCACTGTATATATATCTTAAAAGAGTTGAAAACGTTAATTAAAGTTATAATTAGAGTTTTTAATTAGCTAATCTTAGTAAAATTTTTGATAAATTTGCTCCTTTCCAAATTTCCGAATAACTTAATTTGTTAAATCCCAATTAGTTTTATTTTCCTAACGCAATTTTTAGGTGCGTTCGTAATTATATAAATACACGTAGCACCTATAGTCGTCGTTCGATCCGTCTGTCTGTCCGTCTGCATATAACAGAGCAAAAACTACCCAACCGAATTGTTTGAAATTTTAAATGCTATATAATTGTTGTAAAATTTTGTCGAGTCATTTCAAATTTTATGAAAATCGGATGTATAGTTTAATAACAGGGGCAGTCAAAAGTTTTCCGTTACATTACGGCCAATGGGAAAAAATTATTTCAAGTGCATTTTAATGATGTTACAACGTTTCGAACAGAATGAAATTGATATGTACTTATGAAGTGCACTAAAATCCTTCAGTACAATATGCGGTGCAAAAAATATTTCTAAAACTAGTTATAGTACGAACTAATTTGGCACGTTTGACGTGCAATTTTCAATTTGTTAGGTTCGTTTAGACAACTACTAGAACTTAGAAATTCACGGAAAGAATGTTTTAAGAGGTATTTTCAGATTTTCGTGTTTTTATTGTTGTTAGTATTATTTCAATAGATTTTTTTTTTTTTTTTACAAAGAGAAAAATGCAATTATACCTCTTTTTATTCACTGAACTTTTAGTCACCATACTTTAGCATGTAAATCAATTGTAAAGAATCAGCTAAGTAAGTTAACAATACATAGAGGGGACATAAATTAGCCGGTCAAAAATAATTATTTATTATGCATGATTATATGACTAAACATGAGAGTAAATTGTAAATAAAATCAAATATTTCTTAATCGAGTTCTTATCTTTCTTAAGGTTTACGAAAATATCATACAACGTCTTCCGTGCTACCAATGATTCCAAAAGCGTTTTTTTATCTTCAGAAACCTCAGGAACCAATACATTTCCAAAATCTAAAGAAGCATTTCTGAAACAAAAGATTCATTTGCTACCCGCAGTTTTCGGAAATGTTTCCGAGCGTTTTTTACAGCGCATTAATCAGTCTTCTGAACCCGAAATATCGGTTTTTCGAATGCTATCCATTCTCAAGTAAACATTTCCATGTCCAAAAAGCATGATAAATAAAAGCATTAACATTAAAATAATTAACATTGAAATTATCATTATTTTGTTACTCTTGCATGTATAAATTCTGCTATGCAGCTGAAAATGCTTACTTGAGAATTGATTGCATGGAAAAAACAGACATCCTGTTTCTAGAAAACTGAGTAATTACACTGTAACAAAATCGCGGAAAAGTTTCCGAAAATAACAGGCAGCAAAAGAAATTCTTGTTTTAAAAATGCGTATTTAAATTTCGGAAATCTATTGATTTCGGAGGTTTCTAAAGGTAAAGGAGCGTTTATCAGAATCACAGATAACTCGGAAGAGCTTACATAATATATTTCTTAAACACTAACAAAGATTAGAGCTAGATTAAGAAACATCTTTCTTTTGTCTACAGTGTGCGCATAATAAAATACACAAATTTTACCATTTTTATAAAGTTCGATATCCTTCATTATTCTGCACATTTATAATTGGTATACCAGTTCTTTCCACATGTTTGTGAGAACATTCACGTCAATTAAAGCAAGTGCAGCATTGATTCCTGATTTCAGTTCAGGAATGGTTTTCGGGAGCAACAAACTCTGAAAATCCCATCCTTAACGAAATCCCATGCACTGGAATTTTAGGATAAAAAGTCTGGTAATTTGGGAGGCCTTGGAATAGCAACTCTGCAACCAATCCAAACTGGAACTTTAGTACTGAAATAAGATTTAACCTGAATTATTTAAGTTCAATCTATCCGAAAACGTTGAATACAATACGACTAATGTCACATTCAACCTGTACCTTGCAATTAGTATTTCGCAAATAAATCAGTTACGAGATTGCCTAACTAATTAATATATACCTTGTATTTAAAAATACAAAGTACTTCCAAAAATTTTATTAATTTAATTTTTTTATAATCATTGAATGAGGAAAAATAATGAATTTAATTAAAAAATTCGTTTCTTTCTATTATTATTTATTATTTTAAAGAATTTCTATAAATTTTTAAATTCTGCGCATGTTTTATTTACTAAGTTTTTGCCTCAGATTTTGAAATGTCGCCAGAAATAATATAGTAAGCAATTTTATCGATCGAAATTTGCAAAATGGAATTAATTTTAAACAGATTTTTAGGTGAGTTTGTAAGTATATAAATACGTAGCACTTATAGTCGTTGTTCAGTCCTTCTGTCTGTCTGTTCGTCCGTCCTCATATAACAGAGCAAAAACTACCCAACTGAATGGTTTGAAATTTTAAATATAAAATTGTTGTGAAATTTTGTCGAGTCATTTCAAATTTTATGAAAATCGGATGTATAGTTTAATTACAAGAACAGTCAAAAGTTTTCCGTTACATTACGGCCAATGGTATAAAATTATTTTTAATGCATTTTAATGGTATTAGAGCCTTTCGAACAGAATGAAATTGATATGCACTTATGAAGTGCACTAAAATATATATTCAGTACAATATGCGGTGCAAAAAATATTTATAAAACTAGTTATAGTACGAACGCACCTCCAACGCAATTTCCAACTTGATTTTTCCCGCGGGATTGGCATCGTCCTCTCAACTAAATATCCTGTCGTCTAATTTTTCTTGTCGGCTAATCGTCCTGTCGGCTAAATCTCCTTTCGGCCAATCGTCCTGTCGGCTAAATGTCCTGTCGGCTAATTGTCTTGTCGGCTAAATGCCCTGTCGGCTAATTGTCTTGTCGGCTAATTGTCTTGTCGGCTAAATGTCCTGTCGGCTAATTGTCTTGTCGGCTTATTGTCCTGTCGGCTAATTGTCCTGTCTGCTAAATGTCCTGTCGGCTAATTGTCACGTTCGGCCAATTGCCTGTCGTCCAATTGTCTGTCTGCTAAATGTCCTTTTCGGCTAATTGTCCTGTATGCTATACGTACGTTTCGGCTATTTGTCCTGTCGGCTAAATGTACTTGTCGGCTACATGTCCTGTCTGCTAAATATACGTGTCGACTAAATGTACTTGTCGGCTAAACGTCCTGTCGTCTAAGTGCTGTCTGCTAAATGTCTTGTCGGCTATTTGGTTTTCGGCTAATCGTCTGCGACCGAGATATAACAACATTTTTACTTTCCGTACATATATAGTGTAAGGCAAATACTATAATCATGATATAAAAATATTGGTATATATTTTTGCATTTTGAGGTTCCCTGAATCCTTTTTCGCTATTTTAAAACCTATTCCATATGTATGTATGTATGTATGTATGTATGTATGCATGTATGTTGAAATTGAAAGTTTGTTACGCTTTCATGTCCCTAAAGTCCGTTTTTTGTTGTATTTGGGATGATGTTGCTAATCTATGTATACGTGTGATTGAACACGATAGCACCCACCTAACATATGCTTGCAATTGTTCTCCCATTTGGTGAATATGTTGCAGCCACTGTCACAAGAACTGTATACATTTTCGTACAAATTGGTCAATGGGTTTGGTGTCTAAACCATTTTTCAACAGTTTTGGGAGCAAGAAGAAGAAGAAGAAAAAGATAAATGTTTTCTTTTTAACTCAAATATTCAATAAAATAAATTTATTGTTCACGCTCATATTATTTTGATACTGCTGTCATTATTTTATTAGAACGTGATTTAATTTAGTAAAACATTTTTCCCCCTTAAAAAGCAAAAAAAAAAAAAAAAAAACTTTCTAGAGTGGCTTTATTTGCTTTTCCGAACAGTTTACAAAATACTATGCGTTGTTTAAATGCATAGTAATATATATAAATATTGTAAAGAAGTAACGTTTGTTTGTGTGTTTTTCATAGCGGATAATCTCTGGAACTACCAAGTTTATTTTAAAATTAATGGTGGCAAAATGCTGGTGACCATCTCTGCTCTGACATAGGCTATATATTATGTCAGTACAACAAACCTCAAGGGGCGTGCAGGAGCAAGAACGTTCTAAAATTGTAATTTCTGAGAATTAATGGGGCTAGAAACTTGAAATTTGGTGTGGTGGTTAATACTATTAAGATGAAAATACTAGTTATGAACGGTTTTTAAAGCTTTCAAAATTTAAAAGGTGTAAATGAGCGGAAAACGTGCTAAAATTTCTAAATTACAATTTATTTGGTACTGTTATGGCTAGAAACTCGAAGTGACATACCTGTTTCTTTTAAAACGTAAATGCTAGCGCAGAACAATTTCTAAAAAGTTTGAAATGTAAAAGGGTGAAATGAGCGAAAAATGCTCAAAAACGTTCTATACGATTAATTTGGAAACTGTTAAGAATAGAAACTTAAAACTTGACCTGGCTATTACTTTTAACACATAAATACTCACAACAGAGGAATTTCTAAAAAATTGGAAAGGTAAAAGGGTGCAGCAACAAAAAAAGTCTAAAATTGCGATTTCTGTGATACTTCTGGGGCTAAAAACTTCAAATTTGACATGGTGGTTACGTTTAAGATGTAAATGGGTTTAACATAGACTAAGAACAGTTTCTAAAAAAATCGAAATTTAAAACAGTCAAATGAGCGGCAAACGTTCTTAATTGCGATTTATTTGGAATTTTTAAGACTAGAAACTAGAAATGTATAATAAAACTAGATCCCCCCCCCCCCCCCACACACACACAACGTTTGCCACGCATACTATAAAATTAAATAAAAATATATATTCTAAGTTTACAACGTTAAATTGCTTCCAGTTGTGAAAATGAACTCATATTCTGAGAAAAATCCACTTTCATTTATCAAACTCAAAATTTTTTCTGAAATTATGAGGTTAATTTTCAAGGCATTTTCATTCCACCTGTGCTGAAATTATGACCTTTTAATTAAAATAAACTATGAAATTGAATTTACATAGTTATGTTATGCTAATAGGAATTTTAAATTTTTTTTAAATATAGATATTTCGCTCATTCAATACTTAAATTTCTTTATGTTTTTATCAGGTTAATAAAACTAGCTCTAGTTGTTTTTTTCTTTGATTTTTAAGAAGAAAACTAGTTGGATGTGCCAATCCCAAAACTTTCTTCTATCTTATACATCTTAATATTTCAAAACCTAGTTACACATGTTAATACTTCAATATTATTAGTTCAATACTATACCAACTTTGATTTTCATCTTAAATTTCTGCTCAAGTCAATTAAACGGACTAAAAACGAGTTAATCTATATCATGATATTTGTTAAAATTATTAATTTTTCCTTATTCTGTCGTTATCAGCTGTTTGCGAATAGCCGGCATAGCAGGAAGCGAGTTCCCGCCGCTGCATGAGCCGCCGATGTACAATAGAACTACGAAAAATCAAGAAAAGTATACAAAAATCGCTAGCACGGAGCCCCTTTACCGCGCAATATTTCCAAATTCAAGGAGAACCTGTTGGCCAAAGTCAAAAACAAGCACAAACATTTTGGTTCAATTGTATGCATAATTTTATACGCTGTTCGATGGTACAATAATGAAAATGGCACAGAGATCGGAATTATAGCGCTCCCTTCTTTCGGAATTTTTTCAAGTTCAGGGAGGACTTGTTTGCCATAGACAGAAACATGCACAAAAAATTTGGTTCAATTATATGGATAACTAACTTCATACACTTTTCGATGGTACAATAATGAAAATGGTACAGACATCGCAATTATAGTGCCTCCTTCCGGGAGAATTTTTCCTAATTCAGGGAGGATCTTCGTGACATGACCAAAAATAAACACATAAAATTTGGTTCAATTCTATGCATAACTTCATACACTTTTCGGCGGTACAATATTCAAAATGGCACAAAAATTGTACAAAAATCGCTATTACAGCGCCCTCTACAAGCGATTTTTTTACAAATTAAGGGAGGACCTCCTTGCCATAGCCAAGAACTTAAAAAATTTTTTTGGTTCAATTCTATGCATAACTTCATACACTTTTCGATGGTGCAATATTCAAAATCGCACAAAAATCGCTATTACAGCGCCCCCTAACGGCGAATTTTTTGCAAATTCATGGAGGACCTGCTTGCCATATCCAAAAACTTAAAATAAAAATTTGGTTTAATTCTATGCATAACTTCATACACTTTTGGACGGTACAATATTTAAAATCGCACAAAAATCGCTATTACAGCGCCCCCTACCGGCGAATTTTTTCCAAATTCAGGGAGAACCTGCTTGCCATAGCCAAAAACTTAAAATAAAAATTTGGTTTAATTCTATGCATAACTTCATACACTTTTGGACGGTACAATATTCAAAATCGCACAAAAATCGCTATTACAGCGCCCCCTACCGGCGAATTTTTTCCAAATTCAGGGAGGACCTGCTTGCCATAGCCAAAAACTTAAAATAAAAATTTGGTTCAATTCTATGCATAACTTCATACACTTTTCGATGGTACAATATTCAAAATCGCACAAAAAACACATTTACAGCGCCCCCTACCGGCGAATTTTTTCCAAATTCAGGGAGGACCTGCTTGTCATATCCAAAAACTTAAACTAAAAATTTGGTTCAATTCTATGCATAACTCCATACACTTTTGGATGGTACAATATTCAAAATCGCACAAAAATTGTTATATCAGCGCCCCCTACCGGCGAATTTTTTCCAAATTCCGGAGGACCTGCTTGCCATAGCCAAAAACTTATAATAAAATTTTGGTTTAATTCTATACATAACTTCATACACTTTTTGATGGTACAATGGCGACAGACAGACAGACATTTTCTATAAACATGTTTTTTGGAATCTCTGACCCATAAAACATGCAAATCCGTCGAAAACCGGAAGTCGAAAAAAATTTCGATTACAATACTTTCTTCTATTGAAGATAGAAGAAAGTAAAAAAATGTTTTACTAAATTAAGTCACATTTTCGTAAAATATGACTGTTGTTTCAAAATAAGCTGAACATAAAACAAAAAGACTAGTTAAGAGGCTACTTCAGTCAAATGAAAAGACGCATTCGCTAATGCTAATCCTATGGAAGAAATTTATAAAGATATCTCGGTCGCATTTCAATATTTTTAAATGATTTCTTTTGCATTGAATAGTTGAGATTGATCTGTACAAAGGCCGTTGTTTAGTTGTTCGATTTTGTTTACAGGTATTTTTTATGAGGACACTTTCATTTTCGGAACCGGTTTCGAAAGTAAAAGCATCCTCATAAAAAATATCTGCAATCAAAATCGAAAAGTAAAAAACGGCCTGCATACAGGTCGATCTCAACTATTCAATGCAAAAGAAATCATTTAAAAATATTGAAATGCGACCGAGATATCTTTATAAATTTCTTCCATAGGATTAGCAGTAGCGAATGCGTCTTTTCATTTGACTGAAGTAGCCTCTTAAATGAATGACTGATTGATAGCAATAGAATAATGGAATACATAGGAATGACCAAAATAAAACTCAAAGAAAGAATCAAAGAACATAAAGCAGATATAAAATTTGTCGTCAATCCACAGCTCTCTTTCTCTCGTTTAAGTTTCAATCAGAATATCATAATAGATTTTGATCATGCAAAAATCATATTCCCAATATCCAATTATTACGCATCCACTATCAGAGAATCCATATCCTGTGTGAAAACAATCAAATATGTAACGACGTCCTATCGTACAACAGTCCCAATTTATGGTTCAATATCCTGAAAACTTGAGAAAAGTGACGTATTAAAGTTTAATGTACGACAGTTTAATATTTTCTTCTACCCAAATTTAATCTGAAACACTGCTACTTCGACTGTCCAGCTACGCATTTAAAATGAAAGTGACGTACAAGAACAGAGTGATGTAATAAAAAATAAATGGAACTGCAGTTAATAATAATATATATTTTCTCTAATTATGTTCAATCGAAGAAACTGCTACTTCTACTTTCAGCTCTAATAATTATTGTCTCTCTCATTTTCAAAACGAATTGCCGTATTTGCATAAATAAACAGCAATTAGTTATTAAAATATTCTCTGATGAAGAGCTTGAGAAAGCTCGAAAGTACTAAGAAGGGTAAAAGGTATATTTTTAACTTGTAACATCTCTTTTATTATTTTAGTCACCTTTTAATTAAAGCAGTGAACTTTTTAAAGTTCATATAATATATTTTATATTTATGAATGATCGAGTTCAAAAAGAAAATAGCTATCGGTTTTCTTTTGTCACAAAACGGTTGAAAAATAGTTTAACCTTTTCGGTCCCTGGGTCCCCAAACGGGGACCTCTGTTCTTTTCCTTATAGAAACTAAAATATCCGATTATTTTACATTTTCATATCACTTCTTAATAGCTGAATGTTTTTTGCGTTCAAAGCAAACGAATAAATAGCAGCATCTAAGCTGATTCTCACATAAAATAAATGTTATTTTCATCTCAGTTTGCAAAATGCCTAAAAATGCCCAAAAGACAGTATGACCAAGAAAGTGAGAAATTTTTATAAGTATTTAACTTAAATCTTTTTCAATAAAAAAAAAATGGAGGATTTGTAGATTATTTACTTATTTAAAGCTCTTAAATTTGTGATTGCGTTAATTTTGGTTAATGGTTATTAAATTGATGTTTTAAGGGGATTTGTAGTTTTAGATTCATATTTTTGAACCTAAATTACTCAGCGCCTAAAGGATCAATTTCAGAAAAGATATTTTTTCAGTCATTTACGATGTCATTTTGTCTGGAAAAAACCAATGAATAAGCATTTGTATTATTATTTTAACGTCGGAACTGAAGAGGTTAAATACCAAATCCGTTGACCAATTTGTACGAAATTGAATACAGTTCTTTCGACAGCGACCCGTAACATATTCACCAAATCGGAGATTAATCCAAAGCATACTTTGGGCGCTGCCATGGTCACTCACACACATACATACGTAGCGACATCATCGTAAATACACCGAAAACGAGCTCTGAGGACCTGAAAACGTAACAAAATTCCAACGCGCATGCATTACATACACACATACTTATTGAAAGTGTTTCAAAATAGCGAAAGCGGACTCATGGAACTTTATGATGCAAAAATACCAATATTTCCATAATCTGGTTTTTATCATGATTACAATATTTTCCTTATACAGTAGATTTCCGTTATAACGAGCTCCACGGGACCGCTAAAATATTTCGTTGTAACGAAATTACTCCTATTTATCTAATGAATTACTTATACACGTAAACAATTATGTAAGATAAATTTACCTTTCGTTATAGAAGATAATGGAAGATTAGTTAAATTAACATATAAAAAGTTAGTAAAATAAAATTCAATTTTAAAAATGCAAAAGTACGGACTAACCTTTACTTAGTAGCACATTATTGTAGAAAATCTGCAATTTAGTTTGTACAAAGGAATGTGTAGTTTATGATAACAAAAACGTGTGCAACGAATGAATGTGAGAAAATAACTCCTCTGAAACATTCTTTGATGAGCAACAAAATCACTCATTTTCTCCAAGCATGAAACAGCTCCGGAAGCGGTAACTTTTGAATCGTTGGTAACATTAATATTGTCATCACTGCATTCGTAATTTTATCGGTCTTATGTACTTTTAATGGACAAAATGATATTTTCACCAGACACTTCAGAACATATTTGAATATTGTCATCCACAGATAAGAAATCCTCCAAATCCACTTGATCAAAGACTGATGTTAATTTTTGGGCAGCCTTCTAAATTGTGTTTAACTCAGAGGATTCATCCAAATCCAAAATTTCTGATTCATTTTCTTCGGTCTCAGTTAACCGGGCATGTTTCCAACAGTTAGAAATTGCTTTCTGGCTAATTTCTTGCCACGAACCAGAAATCATTTTAAAAAAAAGAAAAAAGAGCTCGATGAAGATTTTTCGTTGTAACGGAATTCCTAAAAGAAATGCACTTCGTTAAATCGGAATTTTTAACATTAAGGTTAATGCAAATTGAAAAGGGGGATTTGTCAAATTTCGTTGTAACAGGATTTTTCGTTGTAATGGCATTCATTGTAACGGTAATCTACTGTATTGTATGCTGTCAAAAGGTAATGGCGAAATATCTATATTTAAACTAATTAAAACTCCCATTAGCATGACTATAAAAACTCATTGAAAAGTACATTATAGTTTTAGAAAAAAGTTTGAACTTTATGAATGAAAGTGACTTTTTAAAAAGTATGAGTCATTTTCACAAGTTGTAACATTTCAACTTTGTAAAATCTGAATCTGTATATATTTTTTTATTTAGTTTTATATTACTATTTATTTGAACTCGAACTCATAGTTCTCTGTAAAGTTTTCAGAAGGTCGAGGGGTGCTCTAGACTTTTACAACAGATGAAATTATTTGTGATTAGTGATAATTTTTCCATAATATCGTTTAAAAATTTTTTTTTTAATGTATCTATTAAATTGTAATAAAATTTAGTTATTTAAGACTAATACCTTATAGAAATGTGTGTGTGATCGAGGTGCTTTTATCATAGATAACTTTTTCCCAAAAAATAACTTTGTCGCTTAATATCAGAAGGAAAACTAGTCGGATGCGGCAATCCTAAAACTTTCTTCTATTTCATACATGTTAATACTTCCTGAAAAATGCATTATAGCAGCGCCACTGGTTAGGTAATGTACACCAAAATCTAATCAGCAACAACTTATGTCACCTTCTAATTTAATCTGAAGTTTGATGAAAATCCGTGCATTAGTTTTTGAGATAGAGCTATTGCGAAAATCGTGAAAAGTTCTGCATAGCAGTGGCACCTGTTGGGCAATTTACACCAAAAACTTATCAGGATCAATTATATCAGGGACTAACTGAATCTAAAATTTGATGAAAATTCATGCATTAGTTCTTGAGATAGAGCTATTGCGGAAATCGTGAAAAATGCAGCATAGCAGCACCACCTGTTGAGCGATTTACACCAAAATGTATAAAACGCCCATTCATGTCAAGGACTAAGTGTGTCTGAAGTTTGATATAAATTCGTACATTAGTTCTTGAGATAGAGCTATTGCGATAATCATGAATAATGCAACATAGCAGCGCCACCTATTGGGCGATTTACACCAAAAAGTTTTTAGCATCAAATTATATGGACTAACTGAATCTGAAGTTTTCTGAAAATCCGTGCTTTAGTTCTTGAGATATAGCTATTATGGAAATCACGAATAATGCAGCACAGCAACGCCATCTGCTGAGCGATTTACACCAAAAAGTAATCAGCACCAATTTATATCAGGCACTAACTGAATCTAAAGTTTTATTAAATTCCGTTCATTAGTTCTTGAGGTAGAGCGTCCACAAATTTTGTGTCACACACAGACAGACAGACATTTTGTAAAAAACATGTTTTTCGGGATCTCTGACCCCTAAAACGTGTGAATCCGTCGAAAACCGGAATTCGAAATTTTTTACGAATCCACTTTCTTCTTTTAAAGGTAGAAGAAAGTAAAAAATAGATAAAACAGCCTAAAAAAGACTTCAATTGTAATACATAAGATAAAAGGATTGAGCTATCATCTCCCTAGAAGCATGAATTTAATAAAAATTTAAAAACGTGAGAAAATGCGCTTCTAAATCTAAACATCTCGTGTATTCTAAAAATAAAACCACTAAATCTCGCTTTATTGTAGTTTTTTTCTTTTCTCCCACGCGCTAAATTTTGATGTAAGTCCGATTTTACTATTTATTTGATCTTAGAAACTGTGTATTGTATTAAACGGGCAATTACATTCAATGTAGGTCACCTGCGAATCAGAAAACAGGATCGCCTATGTCCATCAATTTATTTCGTTCGTTCTTTTTTTTTTCCTTTAAGATTCCTCCCGTGATTTGATTTCATTGTTTTAACAGTTTTTGCTGATTTATATTCATTTCTTTTATTCAGCGATATTGTAAGATTTCTTTATAACGCTCTCCCTTTTTTTTTTTTTTTTTTAGAAATATGCTGTAAATCAGTACCGTGGTAGGAAAAAGGTCAATGTCCATTTTTAGCAGATTGAGAAAAGTCTGTTTTATTTTTAGCACTTTCTAAGCTAGCTGAAAAGTGTCTATGAATTCGGTTTGTCTGTCTGTTTGTCCGTGCTCTAACTCGCGTAAATATACTCGGATTAACATATAATTCATATATGCTATTCAGGTTTACCATGGCATGTTTGGTATTGAAGTTAACAAGGACAGTCAAAAGTGTTTCGCTACATTACGGTCAACGGGGGGGGGGGGGGGGGGAGTCGTTTTCATTGCATTTTAATGATGTTGCATCGTTTCAAACATAATGAAATTTCCTACCCAACATTGAGGTGGACGACAACATATTATGTATAGAGTATAGAATAAGTAACAATTACATTTCGTTTACAGGGATACTCAAAGTAAAATTAAACGGTCAAGTGTGAGTATTACTCGCGTACAGAGGGTTCCGTAGAATAAATATATGAATTTGTAACTGCATTATTTAAAACACCGTTGCTGAAAGAAGACAGAGACTTTGTAGAAAACTATACAACGTAGGATTGGGTATAACTGTATATACTAGAAAAGTGTAAATGGCTATACCATGAAAGTTCAAAGAGATATAGAACCTAAATAATATCAAATACAGCTATTCTGTGTAACTCATTTTTTAATATTATCCTAAACTGTTTATGATGAACTTAATTCGATACTGACAATAAAAGCAGTGCATATTTAAACTTCATTTGGCATTTCATAAAACTAAATTCAGCGTAGTAATAAACTTTCTTTCTACAGTGTAGCTAAAACAAAACCTTTGTTCAAAGTTTAATTTTGGCATTGTGCTAAGCGCGTTTCGAAAGGAGGTCGCAAAGTTGCAACGCCGCCTTAGTCCGTGCCGCTTTTTTCCAGATGGGTTTTTAATTAACTTTTAAATTCACTCGAGGCGCATTGAGAGATCCACTCAATGCAAACTTGTCGCGAATCCCATAGTATTTATGTGATTCATTCTAATTAAGTGGTCTCAGGGCTCTTAAAGCTTCAAAATATTAGAAATTTTAATTTTTTTAGATGTGAAACTCCTATCTTTTCTGAACATTTTGCTATAATTGTTTCCTTGAAATTCCCATTAGAACATAAGTTATGGCTTTTAGAATTATACCCGCTCAATAGCTGAAGTGGCGTTTCCGATATTTTGAAGTCATTTTTCTCCAAATGACGTTTTTGCGCATAACGCGCAGGATTCCTCAAAAACTTCGGAATATTTTTTCATGGAATTTTCAAAACATATATTTTATGTTAGTTTGTATAAACTGAACCTAAAATTTCCTTTTTATTATTCAAAAAAAGATTTTTTTAGGTCATTATACTGTTGAAATTTTCAAAATTTTGTATTAGCTAAATACAACTTTGCATTAAAAATATAAAAATGCTTTAAATACAAATTTCTTTAAGTTCAGGGTAAGGATTGCAATCTGAAGTATAAGTAGACACCAAAATTTACATTCTAGTTGCAATATTTATTTTGTAACCCTGCGCGTAAGCTGTTATGCCAATTTTTTGCTCAACAAATGTCTAACAGTTTCGAGCCCCCTATAAATACTAATTATGCATCTTGCAATATTTTAAATAGATGAAATGAAAGAACATACTTATATCTTTCAACCCAATAAAAATTGTGTTTCAAAATCACATACATTTTCAGACATTGAATGTTGAAAATGGTCTTTTCTTTTCATATTTTCCAATTTTAAGAGTCCTCAGACCCCTTAAATTAGTCTGTTCTTAACAATTTGATGTTTATTGCTTTTATACTGCTACTGGACATTACATTACACATATATATCATTAAAAGTTGTTAACTAGGCATAGAGTTTGCTGCCCCTGTCATTATGTATGTCCAAACTGTCCGTATCTTTAAGGGTTAATATATCGGCTAATTACTGACGATTTTTTTCAAAAATTATTATCAACAATGCTTTTATACTTCTGCTACGATAGGTACCTTCATCGCTGCTCAGCATTTTTTCCGAATGCCTGTAAATCGAAATTTGTGCGTAACAGAAAAATGCAATTTTCTCAAAAACTATGTGACCTAGGGTAATCGCTATATTTTCCCTTCAAGATTTAAATTAACGTCTACTACCTCTAATTTTTTCATAATTTTAGTTTCAGTAGATTCGAAGTTAGATGAGGGGGGGTGGGGCATATTTTTGCGCTACATTTTCGAAGATATCTTTGAAAATATAATACCTAAAATTAAAAGGAATGTATTTTTAAGTTCAGCGTTAGGTAAGCTTTCACACGATATCCCACACGGTATACTAAGAGAAAAGTTTTTTTTTTCATGTAGCTTAATTAGCCCCTCTACATTTTACTAAATATATTCATGAATGTTTAATAGTCTGAAAATATGTGGGTCAATAGTCTTTATTACTTCCCCCAATTTGAACTTTCCACGTTCCGTAGTTTTCGAGTAAAATGGCTGTGAGAGACAGACACAGGAATGATCTTATAATGATTCCGTTTTTACTTTTTAAGTACGGAACCCTAAAATGTTTCCAATTCATTTTAATGATGTTGCATCGTTTCAAATATAATAAAATTGATATGCATCATTGAGGTGGATGGTAACATGTTTTTTATAGAGTAAGTAGCAATAATATTTAGTTTACAAGGACACCCAAAAGAGTACTATTTTTCATTATGATATATGGGAAAAAATCGTTTACAGTGTTTTTTTAATGACGTTACACTATTTTAGGGAAATAGATTTATATTACTGAGGTGCACTAAAGCATGTTTTCTATAGATGATTGAGTACGTGGCATTTATCATTTATTTACAAAGATGCCCAAAAGAATTCGATACCAAGATTGTCTGTCAGAGTCATTATTGCTGGGCTGGATGTGCGTTTTTAGTTCTGATATGTATCTTAAAACTTAGCTATTTTTTAGGTGCGTTCGTAATTATATAAATACGTAGCACCTATAGTCGTCGTTCAGTCCGTCTGTCTGTCCGCATATAACAGAGCAAAAACTACCCAACAGAATGATATGAAATTTTAAATATCTGATTGTTGCAAAATTTTGTCGAGCCATTTAAAATTTTATGAAAATCGGATGTATAGTTTAATTACAGGGACAGTCAAAAGTTTTTCTTTACATTACGGCCAATGGGAAAAATTATTGCAAGTGCATTTTAGTGATGTTACAGCCTTCCGAATAGCCTGAAAATTTAAATACATAATTGTTGCAATATATCGTCGAGCCATTTCAAATTTTATGAAAATCGGATGTATAGTTAAATTACAGGGACAGTCAAAAGTTTTCCGTTACATTACGACCAATGGGAAAAAATTATTGCAAGTGCATTTTAATGATGTTAAAGCCTTCTAAATAGTCTGAAATTTTAAATATATAATTGTTGTAAAATTTTGTCTAGCCATTTCAAATTTTATGGAAATCGGATGTATAGTTTAATGACAGGGATAGTCAAAAGCGTTCTGTTACATTACAGGGAATGGGAAAAAAATTATTGCAAGTGCATTTTAATGATGATGCACTTATGAAGTGCAAAAAATATACATTCAGTACAATATGGGGTGCAAAAAATAATTGTAAAACTAGTTGTAGTACGAACGCACCTCATTTACCACGTTTGACGAGCAATTTCCAACTTATTTGTACATAACGAGGAATGTACACTCATGAAAAAAAAAAAAGTAAACACCCCTACTAGTCCAGGGGAAATGTACCAACTAGAGAACAGGAATTCTGCTTTTTCAGAATTTAGTTTCGCCCCCGACATTTCCATTACTTCATTTTCTTCTGATGGACTGGTGGCTTCTATTATTATGAAACAGCCATTATAAATGAAGCTTTAGGTGAAGATGAAAGAGCAGTCTAAAAAAGTTAGAACTCTGATTTTCTGGTCAAAATGAGTAAAAAAAATGGCCATATTTTTTTTTGTTCATTTATAATGGCTGTTTCATAATAATAGAAGCCACCAGTCCATCAGAAGAAAATAACTCGGTTAAGTGGGACTCTACTGCAAAACATATTTCTATTTTAAGACTTAAAGCACACGCTTTTATTTTATGTAAAATGACGTTATTTGCATTAACATAGATACTTAAAATTAAATGTAGTTTATAATAGCCTCGTGTTTTATCATAAATCATTCATTTATATTTTTCCCAAAATAGCACGTATTTTAATTTTTTTTTTCAATTTTTATGAGAAAATGGCAACAAAAAGATATAATTGCTATTTTTCAACTATTTTTTCTTTACTTTCTACAGAAATGGAGTGCTTGAGTTGCCAAAATGAAACAAATGTCCAATGACCGCACTAAGAAATTAAGACTATTAGCTAACACATTAGCCAAATTTGAAAATCATTAGCCAAATTTATCGATTATTAGCCAAAAGTATATTATGCATATATTATATTATGTACACATAACCATGATATATATATACAGTGACTTCTCACTTATACGACTCTCAGTTATACGACTCTCTCAGTTATACACCGAATTCTCTTGGTCCCGTCTACGCTTTATGGGAAATAATGCTAAACTTCTCTCAGTTATACGACGCTTTCAATAGTTCAGGCGATTTTACATTTTTCACTCGAGAATCCATTTTTATGATTTTCAAAATACAAATCATTTACATTTTCTTACCTTTATCCTTTTACTATTGTTAACCCTTTCCGGCACAGTGTGCCCGGGTTGGGATACCTAATTTTAATTTCAAACTTATGAACGGCACCAAGAATATTTTAGTAAAATTTTGCTTTTACAATCAACATGTAAAGTAGCATGTTTTTAATATCTAAAACAGTCGTTTTAAAATTCCGGTGTCAGTCAATCATTTCATCATTTTACAACAAAGAATGCCCGTGCCGGAAAGTGTTAAGGTGTTTATCAATAATGAATAACATTTCTTATCTACCTTCGTGTGTCATTGACGATGGCGGTATGGTGTTTGACTCTTAGGCGGTATGGTGGCAAGAATTTCCTTATGCCTGCCATTTAACAAAGTTATTAACAAACGCTAAATGATCACGTGCATATCGAGACACCGTATAGTACCGAATGAGAAATCAGGATTTTTGCAAAATGCATTTTCCTGGAAAAATTTAACATCTTTTAGGAATGCGCCGTCTTTTATGAATGAGGTTATTTTACGAAAAATGGACTTTAATTTCAAACTTGACAAATCGAAAATGACAGTTCGTGAACGTCACAAGGAAAATATACGAAAGCGAGAACATATCGGAAACACATCCCAAGCTAGAATCACACCAAAAGACTGATTTGCGTACAGCCAACGCCTCCTACATATTGGAGATACCCCTAGATACTCGCATTCTTGCAGAGAAATATGGAATCGAGAATTTTTCAGCGTCTTGGGGGTGGCTCGGGGGAAAAAGACATGGACTTTTGCATCGCCACATCATAGAAGAAAGCACATTTGTTGATGAAATTATATTTGGTAATGGTTTCAAAATCTATTTATGTTAATTAAGGATTATAAAACTAAGGCCATTTTTAACTGTGTTGAAACGGGAGTGTTTACCAAACTGATGCCACGTAAGACATCATCATACAAAGGAGATCCATGTCGTGGGAGCAAAAAAAGTAAGGAAAGTTTAACGATCCTTCATTTCACAAACAATGATGGTTCAGAAAAATAGAACCATTAGTAATAGGAAAATGAAGAAAAGCTTGATGCTTTAAGAATATAAAAAATTTTTCATTTGGCTACAGAAATTCATAAAAGCATGGATGACATTACAGATTTTTGCTGACTTTTTAAAAGAGATGGATGATAAATTTCAAAAACAACAAAGAAAGGTTTTACTTCTATTCGATCATTGTCCATCACATCTAGATGTAAAAGATCAACCATTTCTGCAGCGAATTAAAGTTCAAATTTTCCGAGCAAATTTCACAAGCAGAATAGACCTTTAATTTAGTGATTATAAAGAATTTCAAAGTAAACGACAGAAGGAGTTTGATTCGTCGTTTTATTTGTGATAGGGAAAACAAAAGTAAATATAAAGCAATTTCCATTTTAGATGCTATGCTACAGTATCTGCAAGGGAAAAGGTGACATCTCTGACAAATAAGAATTGTTTTAGGAAATGTGGTTTTTCACAAGACCAAACTGCTAGTTCTACGAATGAACCCGATTTCGAGGGCGTATGGAAATCCTTTAATGACGAAGACTGGGATGAAAAAGTTTATGGGTGAAAGCATTAATTTCAAAGATTATGTAGAATGTGATGAAAAAAATCTTCTGTCAGAACCGAGAACTGCTGATAAATCTTTGAGGATATCAATAATGAAGACGTGAGCGAGAAGGATGATGAAGATGAGAGCAATATCCCTGCTGTTATAAATTTTTCAGAACTTGTGCTGCTTTAAATGCATCAAAGAGTTATGTTCATCAAAATGATAATTCCCAAAACAGCTTAAAAGCTTTATTAGACTTAGAAAAAGACATTTTTTTTCTTTCGTTAGCGACAAAGACAAATTAATATAACTTTTTTCAGAAAATCTGATCTGTAAATATTTAAAAAAAAACATGGTAGTAATTGAACTATTTTGTAAACTTTTTAAATATATTTTATCTTTTATTTTTTAATATATTTCATAAATTTCATTAAAATCTGTTCTTAGTAATCGTTTTTAATACAGGTAAAATAATTAATGTATATAAAGTTTGAAATTTGTATAATAAGACGGTCTCTCACTTATACGACTCTCTCAGTTATACGACTTTTTTCTACGGTCCCCTGAAAGTCGTATAAGTGAGAGGTCACTGTATATTACATATAGATATGCATCATATGTATAATTATTATCATTAGCCCTTTCAAGCCTGAAGTAGGTTTATTAAATATATTATGTATAAGTAGCTTTTGTAGTTTTTTTTTCGCGATCTTTTTACGAAAGTTGCGGGGGTTTTCGCGATTTTTTGATGAAATTTGCGGTTTTTTCGTGACCTTTTGACAAAAATTTTCGTTTTTCTGCTCTTCTTTGACGAAATTTGCATTTTTCTCTCGATCCTTTGTCGAAATTTGCGATTTTTCTGCAAACGATTGACAAAATTAATTTTTTTCGGCGACTATTTGTCGAAATCCGCGATACTTTTTATGTCCGAATTTTCAGATTGATGATCGATTCTTTTAAATTTTCGGAAATGAATGCCTTAAATTTTCTAAAAATTCGGAACAAAATCACCCCTAATTGGCCGGCCGAGAAGAAGAGAAGGAATATAGACTGAAAATGCGGCCGTACGCGAACTCGCGCTAAAAACGGAAATTCATTTACGTTGCAAAACATGATTACAACAACAAAAGTGTCTCGAAAAAAAAAATCATTCGCCAACTTTTTCGCAATAATAATTTTTTTCTCGCCAATTTCACGATGTATTCGCATTTGGCGAATAGACGAATGGTTACCGCGGCCCCTGAATGTCGCTAAAAACTACAAAAAAATTAATATTTCAAAAACAAATGGAGTTGCAATTTTCAAACAAATTGTATTAAAAAGTACTTTTTTTTTCTCAATGCGACGATATACACATTGAAAATGTGCGATTCTTAGAAGTTTTTAAAAAATGCTGTAGAGTATTTAATCGCACAGTGAAACATCGGCTTTTGTTTTACGGCTGGAGTATACAAGGTAACGTTATTTATTGGAGACAAATAAGCTAGGAGAAAGAAAAAGCATACCGGAGTTAAAAAAGGGGGGGGTTTACCTTGCAAAAGGTCGAGTAGAACATTTTTTTTTTTTTATTATTATTTGTTTATACTGAGGCAAGCATGGAAAAACTAAGTTTTCTAACAAAATTTCTCAAGGCTAAATTTTCTGTGGCCAAAAAACAACAAAATGTTGGGCTTTTTTTTTTTTTCATTTTTTTTTTTTTTTAATATCTTGGGACTCGTTGCCGTAGCATATTATTTGTCAATTACAATATTAAAGAGGAAAACATTTTCTACAACTCTCATATTTACAACTTTTTTATACACTCAATATCAAGCGCAGTACGCCATTTCAAACATAAAACATTTTTTCGGTTTTCTTAAAAACCGTGAAAAACGTAGCTCTGCCCCGATTTTTAATGTTTCCCACGGATTTAATCGTGTATGCCAACTTCTATTTATTGGTTGCAGTAAATTATGTGTTTCCGAGCCGAAACTAGCCTTTTTTGCACCCGTGGCAAACACGGATTTTGGCGCCCCTCCCCCTTTAAAAAGAAAATTTACCACGAGAATTTTAATAAATCTCTAATAGCTGGACTTTGAAAATTTTAAATGTGTAATCATTAAATACGTAATACTGAACTACGTAATCTGCTTTGCCAAATATTGATTCATTAAAATCTTGAAAACCGAACCGAAAGGAACCGATATATTTTCCGCTTTAAACAGGTATCCATCTTAGCAGGTATAATTGTTCATGTTCTTTTTCTTTATAATACTAGGGGGCCCTGCTCCCTACGAGCTACGCTCGCCAACCCTCGTTCAGACACCGCAATTTATACTAATAGATGGAAACATACTTGAATACTTTTGTTCAGCCCTGTTGTTTACCTAGTACCTTTATTACACGCCACTATTTAGCTAAACTTTAATTCACACTAAATCACTCTTAAAACTACTGAAATCGCATTTCCAGAATTTATCGTCTATAGGCGACCATGTATCCAATTCTTTGCGCGGCCCTGTATATCATTTTATCTATATTCTACAAACATTTCATAGAAAACTACATGCAGTTCAGCATAACACATTTTAAACCCCTCTTTCAGCAATTTACGGTCATACTCAGCAACCTTTACGAATTCTTTTACGTATCCCTGTACATCAACTATAACATTTACACACACCATATAGTATGTATAAATATAGTGAAACTTAAAAGCGCATATCATAGTTAAAAATGCATTCCCTGACATCGCCGCTAATATACAGTACTTCGGATAGAAAATACTTGTCTGAAATGTTTTGTATGTTCCTGTAAATGCTATGCACTTCGTATTATACATGAAATAACTTAAGTAAGCCTCACCGACGTATATTAATTTTATTACATATGAATTTGTATAATTAAAATACGCCGCAAACAATTTCCCCTAATACCATTTGTAATGGAATTCTTTTGTGTAGCCCTGTAAATGAATAGTAACTATTCGTTGCACCGCATATGCCATAATATTCTGCATATTTTAGTGCACTTCGTAAATGCATATATTTTTTATTATGTTTGAAAGGGTGTAACATCTTTAAAATTCATTTGAAATGATTTTTTCCCATTGGCCGTAATGTAACGGAATACTTTTGACTGTCCCTGTAAATGAACTAAACATGCTACAAACTTCATTTGAAATAGGGTTCGTGCTAGGCTAAACGTCAATAACCAAAAATTTCCGTGAGATCCGAGTATATTTACGAGAGTTAGAGCGCGAACAGACAAACCGAAATCAATAACACTTTTCAACTTTGATGGAAAGTGTTAAAAATTAGTTAAAAATTTGAAAGTAAGCTAATGTAAAATGAATTAAGTACACAGAGTCTTTGTCTCTCGGTACTTTTTAACAACGCTATGAGAAAGTTCTTTTGAATGTATCGTTTTAAATCTGACGTACTTTTCACCAAAGTTTCCTTTCTCTTTTTAATATTCACAGGAAAATACTTTTGTTGTTAGAAAGGAAATATTATTTGCGCTGTCTTAGAATTCACGATAATAGTTGAAAAGATTATCTCAAAATATGAAATAAATGACTCGTGTAAATATATTTTTTTAATTTAAAGTGTTTTGCCAACTTTTATTTATTTGGCCTTTTTAAATATGACGTAGTTTCCTTCATTTGTGACTTTTAACGGATAATAATAAAGTTAGTATTTAAAAATTTTCTTTCCCTTTTAAAATTCACGTGTAACTGTAGTTTTTATGATGTAATTTTCAATATTTTCCTGATTTTTAACACGTAATCACTTATTTCTAATTTGAAAGTTTTTTTTCTGTTTATAATAGCCACGTGTAAATAATTTTTTTATTTGAATTAAATATTATTCTTTGCGCTGTTTTTAAAATTGGCAACAGTTTAAAATAATTGCCCTTTTCTAAAATGTGTAAAAAATATCTCTCGAAATGTTGAAAATTTGAATTTAAAATGGAAATAAATCCTCAAAAAATGAGTCAAATTAAAAAGATAATTGCAGTCTGCACATCGGGAACTTCCGATGTATAAAATGATCTAAAAATGTTTAAATTCCTATGTATAGTTTTTCTCCTATAAAACTTTTTTAATGGAACGATTTTGATCATCTTTAACATTAAATATCTCTTAAAATAATTATTCTATTTTAAAAACTGTCTGCATCAGCGTGTTTATCAAACATGTTTCTATAATACCACCGATTTTCATATTTTTGTATGAAACAGTTTTCTTAATATTAACGAAGAAAGACCCCCAATCATAAAAAATATGGATGCCGATCTAGTAGGAGTATACCCGGATGATCTTCGCAGATTTTCATTGGTCCATTTCCAAATCAAAACTTTTTTTTATATATATATAGAAGGATTTTCTTTAAAGACCGTATTCCGTATATTCAGATTTCCTTTTCAAAGCTTTTACGATAGTTGTAATATTGAGGCGTTTAAAGTCACAAGTTATATGAATTACGAGACTACACTAAATTAGTCGCACGAAAACATTCGCATGGTAATATTAAACCTATGGGAGCGTTCTTGATAAATATCTCGCTTGCATTTTATTTTATTGCTTTTAAATAATTTTTTTTTCGTGGGATGCCTGAGATCAATATCTAATATTGTACTTTTGTACTTTCAGCTTTATAGTTCTAGGTGAACATAATCCAGATATCTCTTTTATTCTGAATAAGGATATTCCTTTGAAACGGGATGCTAATAATCCTACAACAGTGCCATCAAAGAGAAAAAAAAAATGTTAAATAGCCCTATAGAAATTATTATGATTCTTAAAATACATTTTTTCATTTATTTTATGCAGTCATATTGTGTAGGGAAAGTGGAGTTGAATGAGACAGATGATCAATTCTACAACAGTGCCGTCAAAGAGAAAAAATATTGCTAAATAGCCCTGTAGAAATTATTATTATTAAAATAAAATTTTTCATTTAGCTTATGCATATATATGCTATATTACATATCTTTTTTTGTTGTGTAGGGAAAGTGGAGTTGAAGGAGACAGGAGATTAATGCGAAAACAAAAATATTTATTATGGTCTATAATCAAAAATAAATTGGTATTTCATTTGATAAATGGTATCACTGAGTACATTAAACAGATATAGTTTCAAAACAGTATATAATACAGAAGATTAGAATATTTCACAAAGTGTATTTTTCAACAACCAAAATAAGTTGTTCTGTTTGAGCTTTAAAGCAGTTAATAGATAATCCTAAAATTTTACATATTTTTGCATGCTAAAATAATATAATCTCTTGTTATATTTTTTTATATATAAGTGGAAAAATTTTTTGACAATATTTCTTAAAAATATTTTTATAAAACTAGTGATCTCAAATATTTTATTGACAGAATTTTAAATTTTACAAGAGATAAATACATAACATTACTTAGTGAAATAATCTGTTGTCATTTTTATTGTAGGTATTTTATAATGTAAAAATATTTCTTACATAAAAAATATTTATTTTTTGAACCTCCTCCCATTTTATATGGAACTACAATCCAATGTTTGCTATTTTTAAAACAGTAAAACATTAAAACATATGTTATCAATAATTGGTAATAAAATATACCATTGTAGTGTGGAATAAAATATGTTTTTCGCAACTTTTCACACCTATCCCCTCGATACCTTGAAAAATATGTATGCATTATAAAAATTATAAAAATAATTAAATTATTAAAATTAAACAACAAGAATTCTTTCTTAATTGAAACTATCGTGCCAATAAGTTACTAAATATTGAAGTATTCTTTTAAATAATGCTTTGAAATTAACATTGTATACACTTAAAGTTACTGACTAAATTTGAAAATTGTCTTCTCCATCTACATTCTACCCTACATTTAAAATTATATAAATTTATTGAATATAAAATGTCTGTCGAGATGAAAATAAAGACGTGAGTGCGTAAATAGATAATTTACTGCTACCAAATTTTAGAAGTCGACATACACGATTAAATCCGCGGGGAACATTTTGAATAATCAGGGCTAAACTACGTTTTTCACGGTTTTTAAGAAGATTGAAAAAATTGCCTTATTTTTGAAATGCCATACTGCGCTTGCTATTGAGTGCATAAAAAAGTTGTAAATATGAAATTTGTGGAGAATTTTGTCTTCTTTAATATTGTAACTGACAAATAATATGCTACGGCAACGGGTTTCGAGATATTTAAAAAATCTGTATAAAAGTCCCAAAATTGTGTTGTTTTTTGGCCACAGAAAATTTAGCCTTAAGAAATTTTGTTAGAAAACTTGGTTTTTCCATGCTTGCCTCAGTATAAACAAATTAAAAAAATAAAATCTTCTACCCAACCTTTTGGAAGTTAAAATGTACATTTCCCCTGGACTATAGTAACGCCTCAACAAATTTTCGCTAAGTTGGAAATATTCAATTCGTATAACTGAAGGATGTAGAGTTCATTTATGCTGTCAGAATTGTCTACTGCTATTGAAAAAAAAACAAAGCTATGTTTCGTTTTAATATGTAGATGGTCCCCTAAGCAAATTTTATATACGTCATTTAAAAGTAAACTTTATTACCAATCGTGTGGTACAGGTGTACACCAAATAATTCACACACATTGTCGGTGAGTAAATGTGATTTCGGGGAAGAAAGTTTTCAAAAACCTTTAATGGTATTAGCATTCAAGTTAAAGGACATAATAAGCCATGATGGCAACGTTTGGAAGTGAATCGAAAGAATTTACGGAAGATTAATCGAATTTAAAAAAAAATCCAAAAGCAAATGCTTTTTCCAATTCCTACTATTAGTTCACACTATCCCTATATATATATATATCTTGTTCAAATTTTCAATCGTTAATAAAATACTTATTATTCATCCAATCAAGTTCAAATAATTTTTGAAGTGAAAACTTCTTTAGGCGCGTTGAGCTTTTTTTGAGATGGGGAAAAACCACTTATTTGGAGACACTGTAACGTAACCGACATGCTAGCATTTTGGCACATAGACACTAGCGCTCCAAGCGGTGAATGACAGGAACTTTTCCCTCTTCAGCTCAATCCGCAAAAGAAGAAGGAAGCTAAAACTCACTTTTTCTCCCTGCGTATTGCTAAAACAAATTATTATTTTTTTTTCGTCAGTTAAAATGAATTATACCGTATTCGTGACCTACCTATTTCGTGTAACTAAAAACCGATAACGTTGTATTTTATCGTGTTGATGGTCTGGTCAATGACCAACAGTATTGGCGGGAATTTCGATTACGGAAGATAAAATACGGGGCACAGATGTCAGATACGCACTTGGGTACCTAATTGACAGCAAAATGGCGTTACTTTATTTTACAAGGTAACCCGGCTACTGTTGTAATTGTTCATTTACTTTTATTTTATTTTTTTAAATTGTACAATTGTTTTGTTCTATAGTTATTAATGAAATTATCGTTTATTTATTGTTGTTTACTTTTTAAAACAATAGAAAATAATTTAAAAATATATATTGTAACTGGTATTGGAAAACGGGCTTTCGCCAAATCGACGTTAAAAAATCGCGCCAAACCTGGTTCGTATATCACATCTCTGCCAAATTCTCGGTTTTTTGATTTTTCGACTTTTTATCCAAATTTTCCGGATTTTTTAAATTTTACCTTTCATTGTATCCCAAACACTACCTTCATACCAGATTTCAAGATACGAATTTTCAAGTTTCTGGGAATCACCAACACAAAGATATTGGGGCGTCAAAAGTACCATGAGTTGCTTCCAGAAAAAGATGCTTACGGCTGTGCTTTCAAGACTTGGCAGGGGCACTGCCGTGTCCCCAGATGCTTTCATTAGTGCTGCTACACAATTCAACGCATAAAACATTTCCTGACGATTAAAAAAACACACGTATATGTTGAAGTTTTCACTTCTATTGGCACTCCCGGAGTGCCACTGTTTTTTTTTTTTTAAACTTGTAGTGGATGACACTTGATGTTAATACAGTTTTTTCAAATATTAATTCATTAATTAAATTAAATTAATTAATTTTAGTTTTATATGGGAGACAAAATGGGGGCCATTGGTTATTGAACAGCATTTAATGCATCTCCATACCTATAAGAGGGACCCTGTTCTGTCGCCAAATACCGCCAAGTTTATCGCCAAATTGGCGATAAATTGCCAAAAGTGACGCCAACTTTGCGATATCTCTAAAATTTCCTCAAATTCCCATAGACTTCCATTGTAAACCAATGGAGTTTACTTGCTTACAGAAAATCAACAAATTCAGATATTTTAATGCAACAAAAGCTAATATTAGCTTAAGGGATTATATTAATTTTTTTCTTTGATGACCTAAGTAGGAATTGACTTATTTTTTTTTTATATATATTACTTGTTTTTATTATGTGTTCTGGGCAATCAATTCCAAATTCTGGTAACTCTGTCACATTCTTGTAACAAATAAATGTTCATTGCTGGGATTAGATTTTTATTAAAAATCGCGCTAGAAAATTGTTTCAAAAGTCATTAAAAGTCATTAAATTAAGCTTCAGTTTCGAAACAAATTTCAATTAAAAGTACGCCTTTTATTACTTATTTGCTAAAAATTGAAAATATACATATTTTGAAATGATGTATGAGCGATTAAAAGCGAAAACGGTATAGATCGTTGCCAACCACCATTAAACTATCTATCAGCATATCATATACTTTTTAGGATACATTTTTAATGTTAAATGGACAGCGCATTTCTGATGGCGACGAAATATCCGCAGTGAAAGAAATGGAACTTTGTTGCTAATAATGGGGATTATTAAAGAATGGTGGTTATATCAGAAAATATTAAAGAGGGTGTATCGACATTTTTTTATGATGCCTCTGATTATTGTAAAGTGTTTGGTAACATAGAAAATAAATAATAGTAGTTATTAAGCAATGGTGATTATAATAGAAAATTATTAAAGAGCGAACATTTGACATTTTCTTCTATTATACCTAATGACTATTGTGAATTGATTGGTGAGCATAGATTAAAAAACGTGATTTTAGACATTGCTCGTTTTTAGCTCACAGGCTATCAAAGCCTGAGAGCTAATGTGCCCGCCGGTTCTGTATGTATGTATGTACAGTCGTGGGAAAAAAAGGTAACACCCCCTACTAACTCCTCAACAAATTATCGTAGAAGAAAGTTACTGGTACCGAACTTTTGGAAATAAAGTCTACTTTTAAATTATGTATATAAAATTTGCTTAGGGGGCCATCTACTTATTAAAACGAACCATAACTTTGTTTTTTTCAATAGCAGTACACAATTCTGACAGCATAAATGAACTCTACACCCTTCAATTAGCCTAAAAACAAATTTTTATGCAATTCGTACCATAAGTTTCCGAGAAATTAATTATTTTAAAACGAGCGTATTTTAAGGGCTGTATCCAAACTAGTGATGGGCGATTTCGATTTTTTTAATCGATTTAATCGATACTATGGCCAACTCTATTTAATCGATACTATGAATTTTTTAATCGATGTCTCTAAGACAAAATAAGGTAATATCATTTTCATTTTCCTTCAAAAATTGAAGATAAAGTAGTTGGATGTGCCAATCCCAAAACTTTCATCTGCCTCATAAATGTTAAAACTTCAAAATTCGCTATCACAGTGTCAAATTTAAATAATAACCTATGCGCATCATGAGGATTCAAAAAGGATAGGTTCGTTGTAGTATGTGCATTTTAAAAGAAAATATAAGCATTGCATTTTCCTAACAAATCATTGAATTTCGGCCCACACCCTCTTAGGCTAATGTCAGACGAACGTCTTTTTGCACACTTTTTTCGATCTTACGCCATCCCTACACCTTCGCTAGCATATGTAGGGGACGCTGTAAGAGCGAAAAAAAGCGTGCAAAAAGACGTTCGTCTGATATTAGCCTAGATGTCCGCAACGGAAAATCCCAATTCAAAGAGCATAAAAGCGTCAGCTGTTGGGCAGTATACACCCAAGCCCAATAAGGATCTATTTATCTGAAAGTGTAACAGAATATGAAGTTTGATTAAATTCCGTGCATTAGTTTTGAGATATGGCTATCACGAATATCATGCAAAAAAAACAGTATAGCAGCGCAGCCTGTTACATGATTAACACGAAAAACTCAGGAACAACTTATGTCAATGACACATAATATTAAGTTTGATGAAATTCCGGTCATTACTTCTTGAGATATTATCGCTAATATCGTGTACATTCTGAAAAACAGTGTTAAATTCAGGGGCTGGTACGGGTGGAAAACACCTCTCCCCCGGAACATTGAAATGTCCCTCACGAAGATTTGAGATTTTATGCTTAATGGACTAAAGTCCAATCCCCCCCCCCCCCCGAAACTCTAGAATGTCCCTCTCCAGAACCATAGAAATCCCTCTCGGAGAAAAATGTCTGAATTCAACACTGCTAAAATAAACAGCATGGCACCACAACCTGTTATATCATTTAAACGAAAACCTAATCATGAACAACTTATGACAGAATATTAAGTTTGATGAAATTCCGTTCTTTAGTTCTTGAGATATGATCCCTAAAATCGCTTAAATCCAGAAAAACGTGTTGAATTACGGGGGTAGCCCGGAGGGACATGCCCCCCCCCCCTCCCCCCACGTGCAACATTCAAATGTTCTCCCAGAAGGTTTGAGATTTTATGCTTAATGTACAAAAGCCCAATCCCCTTCCCCTCTGAAATGTCCCTCTCTGGTCTGGATCCGCAGAAATCCCTCCCGGAAAAATTGTCTGAATTCAACACTGCTGATAAAATCTGCATAACAACGCCCCCTGTTGGGTGATTTACACCGAAATCTAATATGCAACAATTTATGCCAGACGTCTAACTGAATGTGAAGTTTGATGAAAATCCGTGCATTAGTTCTTGAGATTGTCTATTGCGAAAATGGGGGGAAATGCAGCATAGCAGCGCCACCTGGCGGTAGATTTACATTAAAAAGTAATCAGCACCAATTTATATGAAAGTCTAATTGAATCTAAAGTTTCAACAAATTCCATGCATTAGTTCTTGAAATAGATCGCCCACAATTTTTTTGTCAGAGACAAACAAATAGACAGACTGACAGACAGACAATGTATAAAAATAGTCAAATCGTATTCCAGACAAGATCTTCTAAAACTATAAATCCTTCGAAAACCGGAAGTCAAAATTTTTCACGAATCCAACGCTTTCTTTTTCTAAAGACAAAAGAAAGCAAGAAAAAATTAACGCATCGATTCTGCCCGTAAATTAAGATCAGAAATGGCGAATCGATTCAGTTTAGATTCGATGCCGATGTCGATGTCGATCTTTAGATGCGGTCAGAATCGCTATTTTTTGATTTACTTCAATTCTTTAGATTCGGGCGAATCGATTCAGTTCAGATTCAATGCCGATTTTCAGATCTGGGTGAAATTGTAATTTTTTGATTTACTTCAATTCAAATCGCATCGCGCATGATCCACGATTCGGGTTGAATAGATTCCTCCGATTTTACTGTTTTAGTGGCAGAATTGCTGCAAAATTTTGTATAAGAGCCTTTTTTTTTCTTTCTAGGTTCAGTGTTGAATGGCGGGTTGATTTCTTGACTGCTCCGGTCGCGATGGGGGGGGGGGGGGGGGTAGATTTTAGAGTTCCGTAAGGGGGGATGCACATTTGTTAATTAAAAAGCACAAAATCTCAAAACTTTCGTGAGGGACATTCCAATGTTCCCCCGGGTCACCCCCTGAATTCAATACTAGGTTAAATCGTTATACTTTTATTTAGAAGCCTAGTTATTTGGGTTACTAGTTTATTATGTTGTATTTTTCAAGTTCGTCCCTTCTAATCCTTTCCGCCCCCCCCCCCTTCCTCGCCAATTTTAATTTACAGGGCCGTTCAAAATATGCATGCTATTTTAAAAATGCCCAATCCTCGTTCTATTTTATTATAAATCCACCTTTTGAAACCTTGACCAAAGATACATTTGAGGTCACCCCTCCCACCGTTTGAGACTTACCTGTCCCCCGGGGGGGGGCATATTTATCATTTCTTCCAAACCATCTCGTGTAACATATTGTTGGAAAGGTTTTATATGTCCTCTTTTATTTTCTGCCCCCCCCCCCCCATTAGTTACACGCTTTTGGCACTTTTTAGCTCACAGGCTATCAAAGCCTGAGATCTAATGTGCCCGTCGGTTTTGTATGTATGTACGTACGTAACGCATAACTCTTGATAGAAATATCCGATTTCCTTCAATTTTTTTTCTATGTTCATTCTGCTAAGGCGCTTCCCTGATTAGTTTTGGGGGTTCATTGGTTAAGTATAAAGGGGAAACGGGGGCTAATCCCCCCCCCCTTAGCTTAGAAAAACGGGTTTAAGCAGAATTATCAGATTTTCTTCAAATTTTGGTATAACGGTTAATTTTGATAACGAGTTTCTGTGATTATATTTGAAGGTTCATTGTTATAATCTAAAGGGGGGACGAGGGGATAATACCCTCCCTAATTTAGATAGATGGGATTTGCTATCCGATTTACTTCAAATTTGGTATACCAGTTTATTCTGATAAGGCGCTTCCCTAATTAGATTTGGAAGTTCATTGGTTAAATATAAAGGAGGGAACAGGGGACTAATACCCCCTTAATTTAGATAAATGGGTTTTTCTATCCGATTTGCTTCAAATTTGGTACACCGATTTATTTCGATAAGGCGCTTTCCTGATGACATTTGGAGGGTCATTGGTTAAGTATAAAGAGGGGAAACGGGGAGGGGCAATCCCCCCTCACCCCTTAGTTTATTTTTCGAGGGGCATTATTCTTTGAAATAAGAGCATAATACACAGTTAGTGTGAATAGCCTGTGAGCTCAATGCCATCAGTTTAACTGGGCACTTTTCTTTTTAGCTCACAGGCTATCAAAGCCTGAGAGCTAATGTGCCCGCAGTTTCTGTATGTATGTATGTACGTACATACATAACTCTCGATAGAAATATCCGATTTGCTTCAAATGTTTTTTCTAGGTTCATTCTCATAAGGCGCTTCTCTGATTAGTTTTGAGGGTTCATTGGTTAAGCATAAAGGACGAGGGTACGGGGCTATTACCCCCCCCCCCCCCACTTAGATAAATGAGATTTTCATGCAGAATTATCAGATTTGCTTCAATTTTGGTATACCGGTTAATTCTGATAAGATGCTTCCCTGATTAAATTTGGAGGTTCAGTGTTTAAGTATAAAGGGAGGAACAGGAGCTAACCCCCCTTAATTTAGATATATGGGTTTTTCTATCTGATTTGCTTCAAATTTGGTAACCAGTTTATTCTGATAAAGCGCTTCCCTAATGAGATTTGGAGGCTTATTGTTTAAGTATAGAGATGTGACGAGGGGGGGGGGATGATTCCCTCTTAATTTATTTTTCGAAAGGCATTCTTTGAAGTAAGAGTATAAAATACAATTAGTATGAATAGACTGTGAGCTCAAGATACTTTTCTTTTTTATTTTATTATTGTTTCAGTGAGTGCATTCTGCATGTCAGTGAATGAGTCAATAACTGTTTATAGTTTTTAGATTACTGCTGGGGAAAGAGAAAAAAAAAACAAAAAAAACATATAATCAAGGAATATACTTTTATTTATTTGTTAACCAAAGAAAAGTTTGTTATTTCATTGTTAATGGCTCTAGGATGAGAACATTTTTTTTTCTCCCTTAACAGCTGAAAATTTGGTAAACATTAAAAAGAAAAATATTTATAAACTGTAAATGAGATAAGGAGATATATAGTTTAAAAAGGGAAAGAAATTTTAGTTAAATATATTATTAAAAGGAGAATTTGATTATTAATTGGGGGATAATTAGTATGTGATGATTGATTAATTATATTCATCACAGCTATTTTAAAAGAAGATTTGCAATATTTGCATTTCCCCCACGCTTATAGGAGACCCTAAAGAAACTGAAAAACAAATTAACTTTTTAAATAAATTTAGAGCCTTCAAAATTTCGCTCATCTTCAAATTTTTAAGAAGAATGACGTTTATAGGAAGTAAGTCCCCATCTGTTTGATTGAAGGAAATAAGAGTTAGAATAGAAAGTACATCTTTTCCGGATGAAAAAAAAAAATTGTCTTTTTTTTTTTTTTTTTTTATCTGACCGAGATCTTTTTTAAAGATAAATTTAAATATAATATAAATTATTATCAAAATTACATCTTAAAAATAATAATTTTAAAAGTTAAAAACCTTATTATTTGACTCAAAGGTCTGTAGTAGCTTACTTCTGGGCCGCTAACATTGTCTAGGGCCCCCATAAATGGAGGTGAGGGGTGAGAGATAGTCGTTACATACGGCCCTGTTGATTCGCTATGTTTTGGAATTACTATTTTTCAGCTTATCTGTGTGAATCTATG
Organism: Maratus speciosus; assembly: GCA_963932465.1. NCBI lineage: Eukaryota > Metazoa > Arthropoda > Arachnida > Araneae > Salticidae > Maratus > Maratus speciosus. Next base: position 444,251,960 of record OZ010790.1, on the reverse strand, counting down.
AACATCGAAATATCGATTCAAGTATCGATTCTAGAATTTGGGAATCGATTCTTATTGCGATCGATTCTGTTTTATACGATGTCGATTTTAATCGATTCTCAAATTTTCCAGAATCGCCCATCACTAATCCAAACTGAAGTTCCGTACTCGATTGTTAATCGAGAGAGCCCCCTTCTTGATCAAGGCACATTAAGTACAACACAAGCAGTCAATGAAGCCTGCTAGATTACACGACAGCAGAAGAAATTTCGAAATATCTAGTCACTTCTATCACAGACGGCCCCTTAAATCATCCTTTTGCCGTTTTTTAAGCATAATTTGAAAACTACTTGGAAGAAAATTGTGAAATTTTGGATTTTCATAAAGCAGGACTTAATAAAACCAAATCCATCAAAAAAAAAAAAAAAAAAAAAAAAACTGTAGGTTGCAATTCATAATTTTTTCTAATATTAATTTCATAATTCATATCATAAAATTATAAAAATTGCAAATTCAACGTATTTATATTTGGGCATATTAGTATTATTGCTACACAAAAAATTAACACATTAGGAGCATAATTTCAGGAGATATAAGTAAAAATATGAAAATGTAATTTAACATTAGACGCACTGAATTTTGAATGTTTATAATTCAAAAACTTATCATTCGAATGACTTGAAATTCGGTGTCTAGGCATAGTTTTAACCGAAGATTTGAAATATCTGATTAAAATTGTGTATTGCCATTGAAAAAAATGAAGGTTGGATTCATTTTAATATGTAGATGCCCCCCTAAGCAAATTTTATATACACTATTTAAAAGTAGACTTTATTTCCAATCATTCGGTACCAGTAACGTTCGTCTACGATAATTTGTTAAGGAATTAGTAGGGGTGTTTACTTTTTTTTCCACGACTGTACGTATGTACGTAACGCGATAACTCTTGATAGAAACATCCGATTTGCTTCAAATTTTTCTGCCAAAGTACGGAAATAATATTCATGTCATATCTATTATATTAAAATCTGACTGTTTGTATTTCACAATTACCCCTCCAAAAATGTGGAACGCAGCACGGTGAAATTAACACCAGTATCCGTGTGGATCCTAGGCTGCCATATAGAATTTTAAAATTTGAATTAGTTCCCGAGATATTAATTTTTTTGTAACTTTTAACGAAGTTCCCTTTAAGATGATAACTAGATTATTCCACTTTTACTATTTTAAAACAATCATACAGAATCGTAAAGGAATCATACGAATAATAATTAACTGAGAAAAAATGTATCCAGCCGGGACTCAAACCCAGAACCTTCAGCTTTAATTTCCATTGCTAATCTATAGAATTTATGCACACCGTGTAATATTTAAACTAGTCCGATGTGGCAATCCCAAAACTTTCTTCTATCTCATGCATGTTAATATTTCCTGAAAAATGCAGCATATCAGCGCCACCGGTTAGCGTGATTTACACCAAAATTTAATCAACAATTCATGTCAACTTCTAACTGAATCTGAAGTTTGATGAAAATCCGTGCATTAACTTTTGAGATAGAGCTAGTGTGGAAATCGTAAAAAATGCAGCATAGCAGCGCCACCTGTTGGGCGATTTGCACCAAAAACTAAACAGCACTAATTTATATCAGGGACTAACTGAATCTGAAGTTTGATGAAAATTCGTTCATTAGTTCTTGAGATTTAGCTATTGCGGAAATCGTGAAAAATGCAGCATAGCAGCGCCACCTGTTGGGTGATTTACACCAAAATGTAATCAGCACCAGTTTTCAAGGTCTAACTGGATCTATTGTGAAATTCCGTGCATCAGTCCTTGAGATAGAGCGCCCACAAAATTTTTGTCACATACATAGACTTACAGAGGGACAGACAGACTCACAGACACACATTTTCCAAAAGCCATCAAATCGTGTTAAGGACCTTCTAAAACGTATAAGCCCATCGAAAACCAGAAGTCGAAAATTTTCACGAATCTAATACTTTCTTCTTGTAAAGATAAAAGAAAGTAAAAATTAGTTAAAAATATAAAAGCATATCACGACTGAAAACGCAGTTATCGCTCATAGACAGTACTGTAACCGAATCCTTTTGAGTGTCCCCTGTAAATGAACGATAAATAATACTATGCACACAAAATTCTACTGTAAGTATCTTGTAGTACACTTCAGTGATCTAATATCAATTTCAGTTTATTTGAAGTAGTGTAACATCTTTACAATGCACTGCAAACGATTTTACCTCATTTCTCATTGACCATCATGTAATGTGGAATTCTTTTGAGTGCCCTTGTAAATAAAGTGCAATGGACCCTATGCACGCGGCCTGAGGTCGAGGCTAAAATTCGTCTGTCGGTATTTACTGGAGGTATTTAGCATAGCAGTCTATGGAGTGTAAATTATTAATGCTTGTTTGTTAAAAATACCGCAAAAAAAATCTTTGTTGTAGCAGTATATACTTAATATATTGTAACATAAATTCAAAAGGTTGTTCTGTATGCGAAAAAAATCCCCAAGTTTGCGAATTTTCAGTTAAAATGTATGCACTCAAACTGGATCAAGGCTAAAGTCGACTGTTAGCGGTGTTTGCGCCTGCGTATACTGTCATTCTGGTGGTGCAGTGGCTAGAATAACAGATCAACATACCCGCAGCTCTGGCGTGTGACATAAGATTCATTGCTAGACACTTCATTTTCAAAAGCGAACACGCTATAGTAAACCTCAATAATATATATAAATTACATAGCAATCAGAGAATCTTTATGTGAGTTATAGAGCAGGAACTGATGGTCAGACAGTCTAAGTCATATAATATATTCAAATATGTTGGAAAGTGTAAAAAACTAGCATGCTCTGGCCATCACAGAACTTTCTTCTATATTGTTCTAATATTTTTACTATATATTCTACTAATATTTCTAATAGTTCTAAATTTTCATTATACTTAATATTTCAATAATTGTTAAATATCCCAGTTACACATCAACAATTGGGAATATGAAATATAGTACATTATTTGAATATATTATGGAGTTACAGTGATCAGTAAATACCGCACAACAATGCCCTCTGTAGTGTAATCAAATCCAGAATTGTACCAACATATATATTTTAAATTAAAATCCTCAAATATAAAATTTAGTGCTTTTCTATCCAATAGAAACGGATGTATGACTACCGCTAAAAAAAAAAAAAAAAAAAAAAAAAAAAAAAAAACCGAATAGCAGCGCCCCTATTGAGTGATCAAAACTAAAATTAGATCACCATAGACTTTCAAAATAAGCATTGCTAAATTTTGTGTAATCGCATTGCATAGTCACGGAAGTATGATTATCATGAAAATCGTCAAAAAACACAGCATAAGCAGTGCCACTTAATGGGCGATATACATCAAAATCTAATCAACAGACATTTATGTAGTAGAAGTATAACTAAATGTGGAATTTCATGGAACTCAGTACATTAGTTCTTGAGTTAAAGCGCGCCACAAATTTTTTCTAATACACAGACAGACGCCAGACAAATACCGTATATACTCGCGTATAAGTCGAGGAATTTCTGACAATTTTTGGCAAGCAAATTTGGGGCGTCGACTTATACGTGAGTCAATTAAAAAATAAAAAATAAAACTTCGAATATTGCAAAATTATGACTTTTTATGTGTAAGAATAATAAAATATTACAGAAAATATACAAATAATAATAATTTATCATAAAAAAAATTTTCAATGATTCATTTTTATTTACTTACTACTTTTTCGCATAAGCAAGTGAAATATTTGGTTTGACTTTGCACAAAATTGAAATAAAAAGTTAGGGGGTCGACTTATACGCGGGTTTATCATTTTTTGCAGAATTTCCATTCGAAAATTAGGGGATCGACTTATACGCGAGTCGACCTATATGCGAGTATATACGGTAATTTCCCAAAACAGTAAAATCAGAATCAGACCTGCAGAAATTTGTGAATCCATCAAAAATTGAAAGTAGAAAATTTGCATGAATTTAACACTTTCTTCTTATGGATAGTGGAAAAACAATAAATTAAATTAAATTAAATAATTTTTACACTGATTTATTTAAATTATAAGAAATTCGTCGTTTTACATGTTTACGGATTTTACAATATTATTATTTTACATTTCCTAATCTGTATATTTGCCACATTTTAACGACTTCATCCCTTCCAGTTTATTGCCACCGACTTAGTGTCACATTTTTAACTTATCTTCATTATCGTTTATTTTATACATTTGTTAATTGGTGTATCTTTTCTTTTCGTTATATTTTATCCTTTCCAGTTCATTGCCACTAATTAGCGTTGGATCTTTAACTTCGCATTGTTCATAAGCAAATCGATATTTTGTCGCTTCATATTAAATACGTTTCCTCATTTTGAAAAGGCATTTTACAACGCTCTTCGCTATTTTTTAAAAATATTAATCAGATTTCTAATAACACGATGAATCGTTGTGAAGCCACACTGAGGGTGCCTGAATATGGGCCCCGGTTACGGCGGGCAGGGGAAGACTATCGCTGCTCCCTGGAAAAGTAATGAAATTCAATTTGAAATTGAATTAACTATGCACTCTTATTTTTCTAATGCTTTTGAAATAATAGTAAATTATATTTTTTCCAGTTGATTTAAATTAATTGAACGCTAAGTGAAAACTAACAAATATGCCTGTGATCCGCAGTCTAGAATTAGCAATTTATCCGAAAAAACGCCAAAATGCGAAATAGATACATTTAAAAGAATTAAAAAAATCCTATTTTGCTAGGGGCAGAGACCCCTCTCGCTTCCATGCAAGCCTTTTTCTTTAATAGTCTTATATATTTAAGATTCTTAAGCCTTTTTTCATAGGTCTGAAAGGTTTTCTATTGTAATAAAATATTGAATTTAACTGGGGGGGGGGGGGTAACTTTTGAAAAATGGGAAAATTTTCCGGTTAGCAATTCTAGCTTGCACTACTCGAGCCATGCAACTGCCAATCTAATATTTTTACAAAGAACCACTTCTGCATAACATCAATACCAAAATAAATGAGTAAGATTTACATTCGCAATCAATTTACTCCATCAAAGTGAAATGTTACATGTGTGTGTAAAAATCAAGATACCTTTTTATTGTATAGATAAAAATAACACTAGCTTGCAAAATTTGGGTTTTGTCAAGTTTTTATCCGACTGCCAAGAAGGGTTATGTGTTTCACGCGTATCTGGGTAAGTGGATTCCTTTATACCCTCGAAACATCCAAACGGCTGGGTGGATGGTAATGAATGAGGTTTTTATCGATTCATCTTAATCGTCCGATGGTTGTAGGCTAAATTTTGTTTTTATAAATTCAAAATGGCGGCCGTAAAATACAAAGTGGTGATAGAGACGAAAAAAAATGTGCACCCTATTGAGTGGCATATCATTGGATAGGTATTTCAAAATGAAGACGATGTTTCATTGACTATTTTACAGTCAGAAACTCCGTTTAAATGTTACACAACCTGGAAGTTGTGTAGGTAGGATCTCTAGCTTTTCTGCAACTCTAACCTTCATAGACATCCATAGGCCTTGTCAAAACAGTGTTATACATAGGAACCAATAATTAAACACAATTTAAAAGTCATCAATACACATAAATAAAAAAATAGGCAAGTAATATAAAAAATAGTTTCGCATTGATGAGAAATAATTAATTAGTTCGCAGTCGGATTTTTTGATTTTTTAAATTTAATTTTTACTTGTTTAGCTTTTGATAATTGATTCTTATGTATTTTCTAGCGCTGAATCCGAAAAGAACCTTCATTTTTAAGAATCACGTCAGGTTTTTTCGCAAATTATAAATTTCAAAGTTAAAAAGTAAAATAAAAAAAAGCAAAACTCTCATACTATGAAATAGATGTAATGATTGTGTTTTTAAACATTTGGTAATATATTTTTATGTATATTTTCTAGTGCTGAACACGAAAATGACCTTCATTTTTTACCACCACGCCAGGATTTTTCGCAGATCGTAAATTTTTAAATTTTTAAAAAGCCGAAGTATTGGGAAAATCTGATACTATAAAATAGATGTAATCTTTTTTTATATAATAGTTTATTCATCTTTTGTCTTATACTATGCATTTTTACAGCTAAACGTGTAAAATACTATGTATTTAAAATCCTTACGATTTTATTCTATGTGTCGAAATTTCTTTGAACCGTTCCATGCTCTGCCTCGTACTTTTTCTTCTATATTCTCTATGGGTTCATGTCGGTGTCCTCTTTTATTTTAGCGGTAGGTAAGGCTGGACATTAGTCGCAGATGTGTTTAAAACATTTGCCTTCTTTTGGAAGACTTTGTCAAATTTCTATGACAGATTTGCGCTATTTTTTCACTTTTAACTTTGAAATTTACTATTTTCGAAAAATCCTGACCTGATGGTTAAAAATAAACGTCATTTTGGAATTCAGCGCTACAATATACATAAAAATCGATTATCAAAAGTTAAAAAACACTACCATCGCAGGCTTGTGTAATTTAAAGGCAAAAACTATGCGTTTTATATTTTTAAATATGTCTGTAGGTTTTGTTTTATTTGTCTATCTCTTATTTGCCACCTTTCTCTATATAATATTTTTTTAGGTCTCTGTTGATGTTTTCAGCGTAAAGCTAGAGGCATTGGACACTTTCAACTTTTCGGTAATAAAGCTATGAAAAAATTTAAAAGAAATTTAACGTGTACCATATTAAAATTTCAAAAATTGCTTATTTTTTGCAATTTTTTTAAATAAAAATGTTAGGGTTTTTTTTCGCATTTTGCGGCGAAATTTTCATTTTCGTAAAAGGAATTCGGTTTCAATCTTTTAGCTCAGTATTAGTGCATTTTATGTGATGTTTGATTCTTTCGAGAAATTTTTATCCAGCCTTTACAGTTTATTCACGTTATATATATAATACAGTTATCAAGGTACTTTATTAAGAATAAGTGCAACCATTGGATATAATATTTGTTTTAGCTTAACTGTAAAAATAACCTTATACTTATAGCAGTAAACTACAACATGAGCAGCAGGGAATTAGGATTAAATCTTGTAAAATTATGTAGGGTAAGCTGAGTAATAATATATCTTATAATTTATACATAATAATATAAATTATTTAAATAGTTATGTTTGGTTTTTTCCATTTCAAGGACTTTCATATAATTCAGTATTCATTTTTCTTCAATTATTTTGGTCATGCGGTCGTTCGGGTGCAGAAAGAATAAATTATTCAGCTTTCAGCTTTACTCTCTGCAGAAAGCGACTGCCTAGCTTATATATGTGAATTATATACTCTTGTTAAAGTAATTCAATACATAAGCATTTCATTTATTTAATTTTATATATATATATATTATAATCGTTAAAGGAATCCGTTGCAATCTTTTAACCTATATAGTAAACTTTGTTCTCTGCGAAGTCAAGAATTTTCGGCGATTTTTAACTTTTTTTCACATACCGCTCCGATCTTTTGGCAATTTTTATCTATTCTACAGCAACGTTAACAACCATGCTGAAAATTTGAATTTAATCTGGATAAAAAAAAAAAAACAGAATAATTCAAGGTTTGTTTAATTGGAGACGGGGGCGGGCGTGTGTCGCACGTGTGTACGTTTCCGAAGGCAGTGGGACCCCCAACAACCGGCTCATTTGGAAAAAACCAACCAGCGAAGCGGGTAATATGTTTTTGCAATATGTGTAAGGTTTAGAAATATGCAATATGATTTGTTCTTAATAATCCATTTTAAATATATTTAAGTGCAAAATATTTTTTCACCCATTTGAAAATAATTCATGGATGAGAGAGTTAAAGAAAAAAAGTCACATCATTCATACAAAAGACACTTTAATGCCCTCATCCAGTGGCGCATCCAGAATTAGGCTTTGGAGGGAACTAGCATATTTTAGAGGTCTGCATGTGCCCAGATCTAGCCCGGTCCGTGTACGAGCTCTAATTTTCTGTCATTTGACTCGATAGGACGTTCCAGATCGAGTCCTGACTTACATTTTTTCTGCGGACTTGAGCAGAGTCCAGGGCTGCCACATGCGACTATTTTTATATTCTGTTTGCACTACTACTTTTTAATGCATTTTGTAGTATATTTCTCTTGCAAATGTTGTCAAAGCTTATGTAACAGATTTTTGTCTTCAAAAAGTGACGCGAAATAAAATTAAAAAACAGTGGCAGGCCTGAGAGTCTTAACCAGCGAGAGAAGCCAGAGGATGTGAGATGAAATCTCACAGTGTTTAAATCATGTTACTTTTTTATTTCTTTTGGCCCAGACTTTTTAACCAGAATATCTTGGATACAAACAATATCTTATATAGTAAAACCTTCTAGAACGGAATCCCATTAAACCGGCCAAATTTCCGTTTTAGACAGGTTTTCCTCTTAGAATTCATAATTGTGTGTTATTTCTTTTAAAAAGGGCTCAAACGCGATTTTTGTTTGCGTGAGGGGGTGTGAGAAGGGGTTCAAAACATCAAAACTAAATCTAATGGTAAAAAAAAAAGATATGTAAATCTCCTTGCAGCAGTGAAATAAGACAGTGACTAAGTGTGGTCACAAGTGTAAAACTTTTTGGCGCTCTAACTTCTTACAAAGATTAAAAAACGCCTTTAATCTTGCTGGAAACTTTTATAGGCACATGGGCATTGCATGAGACGTAAACCTAGCATTATCTATGTCAAAGTCTTGTAGATGAAATTTTGCCGTATGATAAATCTCAGATAATGCATGCTGTACACAAATACATACCCACGAAAGTTTTTCAGAATGGGACTCCATGACTTCTTAGGGATCACCGGGGGAGAACCAAGAAATTTTGGAGGAAAGTGCATATAAATAATTATTATAACATTATAAATAATTGCAATATTCATTAATAATTCATGTTTTTACCTCAGAATGTGTCAAATGTATTAGGTAAAGCAATACACTAAATTTTGTCAAGATGATAAAAATTATTTTATCCAGTAAACTTTGTCTTCTTTTCAATAAATTTTTTTGGAGATTCTTAGAGCGATTTTTCAATTTGTAACAATTTTTTAATGTTATTTTTAGAGGGGTTTCTTCACGTTCCTAAAAGAAATCCGGTTTAAATATTTTACCCAATTAGTTAATTTCGTTCCCTTCTGTCCTTTAACCTTTTCCGAATTTTTAATGCGATTTATAACGGGTTTTTTTTTTTTTTGCACTTTGAGGCGAGTTTATGACTTTTTTGAAACATAAAAAACTCTCCGGTAATTTTTGCAATTGCCGTGATTAAATTCAAATTGAAAGAATGTCAAATCAGTTCTCATAAGAAAGCTGAAAATTTAATTTGGCTCGGAAAACAAAGTCGCGATAATTCAGGATTCGTTTGTTTCGAGACGGAAGTGGTCGTAGCATGGTCGGCGGGGGGGGGGGGGGGGGGGGGGGGTACGTTGCCAAATGCAGCCCCCCCCCCACACACACACACCCAATCCTAGATTTCTTTAATTCTATGTTCGTTAAAAAAAAGCAACCAGCGAAACTCCAATGGCAATGAAGTTTTCTTTGAGGGGCAGAGTTTGAAATAACGTGCGGGATTGCGGGATTTGTGCACAGAAAAGGAAAGATCCGTATAATAAAAAATACTGTGCCGTATTTCCGCCCGTTAAATTCTTTCACAGATCTGTGATTCTTCAGTGGGTATTTAAATTTTATTTCTTTTATGGAACTTCTTAAAATCAATTCGTGACTCGATTCCGGAAAAATTTAAGAATTTCTTCAAACGCGCGTGAAAAATATCGTGAATTTCGATAAAAGAGTGCAGAAAGAAATCGCGAAATTCGTCAAAGATTGCGCAAAAAAATCAAGAATTTCGATAAATGATTGACGAGAAAATGTTGCAAATTTCCTCAAAAAGTCGCGGAAAAGAGCAGAGGATTTTGTTAATTGGTACGGAAAGATATCGAGAATTTTCTCGATCGGTAGCAGGAAACTATCGCGAATTTCGACAAATGATCCCTGTAAAAAAAATCAATTTCGTGAATAGGTCGCCAAAAAAAAAAAAAAAAAAAAATTCGTCAAAGGATCCCGTTGAAAAAGAGAATTTCGTCGAAGGATCGTAGAAAGAAAATGCGAATTTCGTCAAAAGATCACGGAAAGAAAAAGCGAATTTTGTCAAAAGGTCGTGTAAAGAAAACACGAATTTCATCGAAGGATCGTGCTAAAGACATCCCAATTTCGTCAAAATATCGCGGTAAAAAATGCGAATTTTGTCAAAGGTTAGTGTTGAAAAGTGCGGATTTCGACAAAAAATCGCGTAGAAAGACGTGAATTTCGTCAAATGATTTTGGGAAAAATTGTAAATATCATGTAATGATCGCAGAATAAAGTCGTGAATTTCATCAAAAATTTAAAGCACTGGGCTAAAACATTGAAACCGGGCCCTTTTCCTAGTTTCAAAAGAACTCCGCGAAACGAGAAGAAGCTCCAAAAATCGTGTTAAAATTTTCAGAGGAAAAAAATTACTGTATTGACTTGAAAGATTGCAACCATATTTCTTTTACGAATGTCAAAATATGGTCGCGAAACACGAAATTCAACCAACCAACCAACTTCAGATTAATTTTAATTTTCTGTGCTATTATTTCTTATTTTCAAAGGAGGCAGGGTCTGTGCACTCCGACCTTTCCCCCGGCTAATCGCATTTTACAATTACTGTTTCACATCTGCATTCCCTTTCAAATTTTTTTGCTTCATTCTAGAGTCTAGACTGCGAAATCAAAGAGACAAATAATTTCTGTTTCTATCCTCGTCAAGAACTTGCGATAATTTCTCATGAAATTGCAGAAATATGCAATAGAAAGAACGGTGAATAAAAAAACTCCCCCACACACACAAAAAAAGACGTCAATGTGGTATTATAAAATCTGCTTTTTGGCTTACTACGACTAATACAGATTCTTGTAAATAGTCTAGTTTTAAAAAAAAGATAAAGAACATAATTAAAAAAAAAAAAAGAACGTAGAATTTTTTTTTTTTTTTTTTTTTTTTTAATCTCAGTTCAAAACTTAGGCTGTTAGTTAACTGAACTAAACTAATTTGCTAAACTAATTGAACTCTGCTTTCACTTCTTTTTTCTTTTGTAGACTTCGATTTTTTTTAAATAATTGCGCTTGAATCTGCGCAAGCGGGACCCCCCCTGGTTACGCCTATGATTGCTTGACCGTAAAGAATCAAATGGTTATTGACATTTACAATGCAGTTTACTTTAAAAAGAACTTCATGATTATTTATCTTTAAAGTCACGGCTCATATTATTATTTTAATACCATATTAATTAGTAATACCACAGAGGAATCTCTGGAAAGTTTTTGGTGAGGCTAATTCTGAATGCTTTTAACATGCTTAATAATGAAATACTGTACTAAAATATATCTTAGTTTTTGTGATTTTTTGGTGTGTTTTTCTGCATTTGGATAATTTTAAAGTGTGTTTGCAATCAAAGGATTTAAAGATTTATTATTAAATTATCAAAATATTATCAAGGTTAAAGAGAGCAAGAGGTTGCACGGGATCTTAAAATTTTAATTATTAAATTTTAAACATGCTAATACTTCGAGTTTCATAATAAAATTTATAAAAGAGAAAAAATTGTGTGACAAAATCAATACTTTTTCAAAAATTCTGTTTTTTTTAGGAATAAAAAAAAGAATAACATTTATTCATATTTTTTTTTTAATTTAAATATCTAGTCTAGTGTCGGTGTCTGAAAGGGGCTTCAACCCCCTTATCTTCCCCCTCCCCCCCCCCCCCTGGGTGCGCCAATGTCCTCATCAAAATGCCATTACTACAGAAAGTAAATATAAAATTTCTAAGTACCTATAATTTGTAAAATATATCTACAAATGTACTTCTAAGTATTGGCACATGACACATGAGAAAAATGGTAATCAAGGTCTTACTTATTCCCATCTTCACCGAAACAATTTATTGGTAAAGTTGGTTTCTTTTTCCCTTTTATTGCATAAATAAATATTAAAATAAATAATGTAGCTAAGTTTTGGGATATTCAGTTTAACCGCTAGACTAGACGTTTTTCATTGAATTTGTAAATATATAATAGAATTTGTATTAAAAATTCATCGGTATATATGCGGAATAAAAGTCGTTCCATTTTGTTTTAATGCAAATTGCTATCTTAGTCTTATAATATTTAATATGTTGCATCTTAAATTACAAAATAATGTAAGTAATGTCTGGACACGAGTTTTAATGTAGTTTCTCATTCAATATTTATTTTTGGCACGCCATCTAGTACTTAGTACAGTACATGTACTGTTCAATGTAGTTTCTGAGCTTCCATTAAAGTCAGTGACATTTAGAATCTATCATATAGTGACTTTTTTTTTTTTTTTACTGAAAATCCATCAAGTGTCTTTCCTTTTGACCTTATAAAGACTTGTATTATATTTTTATTATACTATTTATATTATAGTTAATAGTAACATATAGTAAAAGAAAAAATAATGTTGTAAAATACCAATTATCCAGATTAATGTATATACAAAGCAGTAACAATCCAGATAATTGAGGCTAACATAAAAAAAAGGTTATATTGTTTGATAAAACATTTTCGGAAATCACCTTTACTACACTCTTTTATTTAACCCATTATCCGCTGGTGTTGCGTTGAAGCAACGTTCAAAGTAGTTCTTCATGCTTAAATTAATTACTTTTGGCACCACAATTTTAGAATTAAACAAATTGCCTTATTTATTGGCAGACATTGTGCTACTTTAAGAAAGCGAAAATTACATTTTTGAATTTGTGATGACAAACCTCAACAAGAAATTTGAAAATTCCTACTTTATAGTTTTGGCGGTTGATGGGTTAAGTTGGTCTTTGTGTGGTAAATATGTATTTCTGTAATCGATTTTTTCCTCACTTCCTGATAGGATAAAATAATAACAAGTGGGTAAGTGTGATCGCAGATCGCAAACAGAGTTTCGTTTAATGACCTTTTAAAGCACTTAGGATAAAGTTTAGGATAAATTAATAAATCGAAATTATTAAATTATAAAGGATAAATTAATAAATCAAAATTATTAATTTATAATTATAAAATCCCTACATAAATGTAGGGGCGATCCAGGCAAAATTTGGCGCTTATTTAGGTCCCCTTCACAAAAATCCATTTAATAAAACATGTCCCTTCACAAAATTCCTTTCAATAAAACAGGCTCCTTTACAAAGTTCCATTTGATGAAAACATACTTTTCATTGATTATTTCTATTAAAATGTTTAACATTTAAACAAAATAAACTCATCATAAAAAAAAACTTTAGCAGAAGGATTTAAATAAGGTTTATTAATAAACGTTTAGTTTGAATTTGAGAAACTGTATTTCATTTTTCGTGATAAAATGTTATTTTTCACAAATAATAATAATAATAATAATAATAATACATTTCACAAAACGGGCCCCAAGAAAAAAAAAAACGTGTCGATCCCTGAAATGGCAGCACCATTATATTTAATTTTAAAATAATTAGAAAAATAGTTTTAAATCAAATTAAAAAATATTCAAGAAAAATTATTTTTATAAAATTTAAAAATCCGAATTTTTTTTTAATTCAGTAATTTCAAAAAATTAGCTCAGGGTATAAATAAAACATAAAAATTTTAAAAGCAAAAAAAAAAAAAAAAATGTTTAAAACATATTTAAAATGCTCAAATAATTCAGATAATAATCCATAAAAAAATCCATATTAATTGTTTGACTTTACAAACACCCAGTAGATAACGCCAAAAAAGGGTGTTCATATATATTAAAATTGGAAATATATATATATATATATTTATATATCAATTCCTGAATAATTCTTCTAATGATAAGATGAAAAAAGTTGCCCTATCATTTAAAAAAATGGCCATTAGATGACAGCAGTAAACAAAAGAAATATTGGTTCTAGACTGAAATTCCAGATTTTCTGTGTCTGAAAAAAAAAAAAAAAAAAAAAAAAAAAAAAAGATATTTTAAAAATTACCAAAATGCGCAAAAAATAAAATAAGCCTTTAATAGCCAAAATAGGGAATTTTGTTTTAATTAAATCCATCTAAAAAAAAGTATAATAATAATAAAAAGGATAAAGTTCCGTATGAGAGATTCGAACTCACAATCTTCTGCATGGAAGAAGAATGCTCTACCAGTACGCTATGGACAGTCAGCAACGTATGCTGATATTAAGATTATGTTTTGAAATCGAAAAAGGACGAACTCATTTAATTAAAATAATGTAAGACTTTTTCAAAATTTTACGATTTTGTGTAAGACTTGTGTAAGACTTATGATTTTTGTGTATTTTGTGCTCAATGTGAAAAAAAAAATCAAGTCTGTAACTTAAATAGTTTCAGAGTACGAGGCTGTGACAGACGGACAGACAAAGAAGCGAGACTATAAGGGTTTCGTTCATCTCACGAAACCCTAAAAATTGTGGCCCCACCAGTGGCCGAGAGGTTCTGCAAACAAAGCTGGTAGACGGGAGATGCTGTGTTCGATCCCAATCGCGCCCGTCGGCCTAATCGTTCGGAGTTTTCGTGGTTTTCTTCGAACCTTGGTTTTCCAAGCTAAAATACGGGATAGGTTCCCTTAGAAAGACCCCCCCCCCCCACGGAGGGACTCCACCCACTTATGGCCTATATCGCTCGTGCTGGATAATTGGCCGTCATAAACATAACCAACCAACCTAAAAATTCTGTATACAGGTGTGTTTCTGATAACAATGATTTTAATATTTTTAAAACTTAATTATAAATTAGTTTTAAGGCATTTTCCGTTAGCCGGTGGCAGATGATAAATTGTCAAATATTCTTTATGGATCCCAGACCACTGTATACGAGTTACAAAACCAATGGATTTAATTATACACCAAATCACGCCAAAAGAAGCCATTTGGCTCTCAAACTGCAACAACGAAGTAATTTAAACAGTAAATAGTAGAAAATATACAGTGCACACCCGATTATCCGGTTTAATCACCGGTGAGGTCGCACGGACAATCGAAAAACACGGATAATCCGAAAACTCCTTTTTATTAAAGAAAAAATCAACATCAGTACAAACATATAAAAATTACTTACATTTTTCATTCTGTATTACATCAAACTAGGAATTTCCCTTTTAATATTTACTGCTTAAAAAAATCTGTAATGCATCTTTGCTTCTGCTGTTTTTCATCTCTTGTCTTATATCAACACATACTTTAAGAACCGCAGTAATGTCACCGTAATCAAATTCTCTTTTTCCCATATACTTTAACAAAGTTTCTACAGATTGTAGAGCAATAGAATGAGAAATAGTATTTCCCTCATTTAGTACATCTTCTGCATCAGTACTATCATCACTATTAGATTTAACAACACAGTTAGAAACGATGTCTTCATCTGTCAAATACTGGAAGGCAAAATCACGTGCCCTCCCATCCCCTTTAACCCTAATCGTCAAAGAGATTCCAGAGCGTTCGTTTTTACCTCTACGTACTTCAGAATGCTATCAGCTAAAACGGAAAAGATTCTAATTCACATCAACATCGATTTTACATGCAGATAAGCCTGAAAATGTTTGTCTTTATTTTATTTTTATTTTTTTTTTTTGTGATTCCGGAATGAGCACGGATAATCCGCGCACGGATAATCGAGAGTACACTGTAATTATAAATTAAACAGTGTTATGTGTATTCTTGAAATACGCTTTAACTAATTAATAGTTTCATAAATAAGAATGTATTCGTTAAAAACACATAAACTTGCTCAATGGTACACATAAACAAGAACCTTTATATGAACTTGTACAATTAAAATTAATGATAAAATCTACGTTTCGAACTGCTTCTGCAGTCGTCCTCAGAATAAAATATCATGATGTTGAAACGATTAAAAGTCTAGAGACGAATGCTTCCTCCGTGTGAGACAACTATTTGTCCAAGACTCAGCAATTTGTCTCTCATGCAGGAAGCTTTCGTCTCTAGACTTTTAATCATTTCAACATCATGTTTTATCCTGAGGACGACTGCAGAAGCAGTTCGAAATACAAATTTGATCATTAATTTTAATTGTACAAGTTCATATAAAGGTCCTTGTTTATTTGAGCAAGTTTGTGTGATTTTACCGAATACATTCTTATAATATTCTATGGTACAATTGTCCGGTATATGTTAGTAGTTTCATGTTGTTTAAATTATGATTATACGTTGAGAAATCAATTTAGAAATCCTGAATAGTATATACTACTGTATACGAGTTACAAAACCAATTTATTTAATTATGCATCAAACTACGCCAAAAGAGGCCAACTGGTTGTAAAACTGCAACAACGAAATAATTTAAGCACTAAAAAGTAGTAAATATAAATACAAAATAAAGAGTATAATACGTATGTTTTAAAATACACTTTAATCAATTAATAGTTTCATATTAATTACATTATAATTATAAGTTGATTAAACACTTAAGAAATCTTGAGTAGATAGTTTAAATAATACTGTTTTTTTCCTTTCTTGTTGCCGTATCTCAAAAAAGAAACAGAACAAAAATTATATATTTTTTAATAAGTTCACTAGCTCCCAATTTCTACCAAGCGTAAAAAAAAGCGGTGAATTTTACATAATCAGGACCCACGCTAAATTAACGTATTGTGAAGAAATTTTTTTGGAGGAAAGCATGAATTGCAGTTAGGAAATTAGACGTGATTTTTAAGATAAAAATTGAATGCTTATAAAAAAGTGTTGTATTTAAAAATTATAATATTTTTAGCTCACAGGATATCAAAGCCTGGGAGCTAATGTGCCCGCAAGTTCTATATGAACGTACGTACGTATGTATGTATGTATTTACGTAACGTGATAACTCGTGATAGAAATATCCGATTTGCTTCAATTTTTTTTTTTTTAGATTCATTCTGATAAGGCGTTTCCCTGATTAGTTTCGGGGCTCATTTGTTAAGCATAAAGAGGGGGGGTTGTACGGGGGATTAATCTCCCCCCTTAATTTAGATGTTTTTTCATGTAGAATTATCCGATCTGCTTCAAATTTGGTACACTTATTTATTCTTATAAGGCGCTTCTCTGATTAGATTTGGAGATCCATTGCTTAAGTACAAGGGGAGGGGAGGAACGGAGGATAATCCCCTCCCTTAATTTAGATAAAGGGGTTTTCCATGCAGAATTATCCGATTTGCTTCAAATTTGATATACCGGTTTATTCTGATAAGTAGCTTCTCTAATTAGATTTGAAGGTTCATTGGTTAGGTATAAGGGGGAGGGGATCAGGGGAGCTAATCTCCCTTAATTAAGCTAAATGGGTTTTTCATGCAGAATTATCCTATTTGCTTCAAATTTGGTATACAGGTTTATTCTGATAAGGCGCGTCTCTAATTAGATTTGGAAGTTCATTGGTTAAGTATAAAGGAGGGAAGGAACGGAGGTTAACCCCCTCCCTTAATTTAGATAAAGGGGTTTTCCATGCAGAATTATCCGATTTGCTTCAAATTTGATATACCGGTTTATTCTGATAAGTAGCTTCTCTGATTAGATTTGAAGGTTCATTGGTTAGGTATAAAGGGGGGATGGGGGAGCTAATCCCCCTTAATTTAACTAAATGGGTTTTTCATGCAGAATTATCCTATTTGCTTCAAATTTGGTATACAGGTTTATTCTGATAAGGCGCGTCTCTGATTAATTTGGAAGTTCATTGGTTAAGTATAAAGGGAGGAAACAGGGGGCTAATCCCTCCTTAATTTGTTTTTCGAGGAGCATTACTCTTTGAAATAAGAATATACTATACAATTAGTGTGAATAGCCTGTGAGCCCAATGCCATCAGTTTAACTGGGCACTTTCCCTTTTATTTTATTTATTATAATATGTTTTCCTAAAATATTTTTTTACTTTTATGCTTATTTAATATAAAGGCAAGCCTAATATTTGTTGAGAATAATATCACTTTTACTATAAACGATAAAACGCATCACACTAACTCTCACACCGAAGATGTCAGTTGAATAACTTTTCGAACAAAGGTATCTTGTCGCAGTGTGAAGTAAAATTTACACTCGAATTTTCTGGACCATTTTTAGGGTTTCGTTCATCTGACGAAACTCTGTTCGTCTCGCTCCTCTGTCTGTCTGTTCTCAGAAACTATATATGTTAGAGACTTGACATTTTGCAAAATTATAGCTAAACACTTGCGATCAAACGACCAATCATAAAATTTCGAAAAAAAAAATCTTTTATTTAACCCTCTGGGCTCTAACTTGTGTATTTTAAGCTTTTTTTTCTAACTCAGCCCCTAATTAAGTTGACGACTTGAAAGTTTGTATAATTATAGCTAAACACTTGCGATCAAACGACAAATCATAAAATTTTGAAAAAAAAAAATCTTACATTTAACCCTCTGGGCTATAACTTGTGTATTTTAAGCTTTTTTTTTTCTAACTCATCCCCTAATTAAGTTGAAGACTTAAAATTTTGCATAATTATCGCTAAACACTTGCGATCACACGACAAATCATAAAAATTTCAAAAAGTCTTATATTTACCCCTCCGGTCTCTAACTTGTGTATTTTAAGTAATTTTTCTAACTCAGGCCCTAATTAAGATGGAGACGTGAAATTTTGCATACTTATAGCAGAACACTTTCGATCACACGAAAAATCATAAAATTTTCAAAAAGTCTTATATTTACACCTCCGGACTTTAACTTGTGTATTTTAAACAATTTTTCTAACTCAGCCCCTAATTACGTTGGAGACTTGAAATTTTGCATACTTATAGCAGAACACTTGCGATCACAAAAAATAATAATCAAATTGGCGGCCGGGTTGTTTTTTAGAAAATCTGGGTTTTAAAACGATAGAAGCTCCCTCCTCTTCTAAAAGTCTTTCGTAAATTTATTTCTTAGATATGTTTCTAAATCTTATGCGTCAGTAAATAGTTTTCAATGTGTAATAAAACGCCTTAGAATCTAAAAAAATACGGAAATCTCTGTATATAAAAGCCGTTCTCTGAGTGTATGTCCTTTATACAAATCTTCAATTTTTGACCGATTTGCACAAAACTTGAAGTATATACGTTTTAGAACGTGGAAAAGGTAACTGTTTACAAAAATCATCAGACAATTATTTACCCCATTTTTCTACCACCTTCCATAATTTAACATTATAGAAATATCTCCTTTTTAATTTTTCTACTTCAATAGTTTCTTTCCTGTTGCCACACCCTAAAAAAATGACACAATAATGTAAAAAAAATATATCAATAACGCATGTATTTTGTTTTCAGATTTTCTTGCTATATTTTTGCATTCTTTGAAATTGGCGTCGTTCTAAACAGAAAATAACTATAAGAGCGGCAAAATGATGTTGCACCTTAATTTGAATGTTTTTTTTAAATTAAAACATCTACTTTAATACAGACAGTCAAATTTCATGAAAACAATTTAGGAACAAGGGGGGGAAAGGCTAGATATGACGTCACTTTCTTGCTATACTTTTTGCATTTTTGAAATTGACGTCATTCTAAACAGAAAATGTACATTTTATATATATATAAAGTAAAAACTTTAATTATAAAAGCAGTAAAGTGACGTAGCACCTTAATTTGAATGTTTTTTAAATTAAAATATCTACTTTAATACAGACAGTCAAATTTCATGAAAACAATTTAGCAAAAAGAGAAAAAAAAGTCCAGATATGACGTCACATTCTATCAATTCTTTTCAACGTGTAGTTAAACTCATTGTAAATAAATGACTCCTATATTTTGTTTACTACTTTTCGATTGTATACTACAGCCATATCTTATACCGGGTGTCCCAAAAAGGACTGACTGATTTTAAAATTCAATAAGTTCCAAACGGTGACAGATATTTAAAAAAATCTTGCAGGAGGGTTATGCATAAAGTCAAAAGTTTTTTTACAGTGATTTTCGATTTTAGTTCGAATTACAAACAATAGATGGCGCTGCGATCAATAGAGGCTAAATTCAGGCTCGATTTTTGGTACTTCGTGGCCCGGATAATACATTTCCATCTCCTTTTTCTGCATGGAACAACAGAAAGGACCAAAAATCGAGCCTGTATTTAGCGACTATTGCTTACAGCGCAGCGCCATCTATTGTTTGTAATTCGAACTAAAATCGAAAATCACTGTAATAAAACTTTTGACTTTATGCATAACCCTCCTGCAAGATGTTTTTTAATATCTGTCACCGTTTGGAAGTTATTGAATTTTAAAATCAGTCAGTCCTTTTTGGGACACCCGGTAGCTATACGTTATAGCTAAGTGTTGTATTGATTTAGATTCAGTGGTAAAAATTCTTGACTGTTTGATTTGATATCTGTTGAATTCGTGTTTTATTTGATTTTATTTTGACTTTAATTTTGTTTGCCAATTTAGTTATTGAATATTACACGAAAACAAACAAATTCTGAATTTTTTACAATGTTTTTGAACAATTGAGTTAATATTTTGTAATTTGGTTGCAACCATATTTAAAAAATATTCATGCTTGAAAATTACTTTAAAATCCATAAAAAATCTGTAAATTGAGAACATTGACATTAGAAACAAATATTACTGAAAGTACTTTTGTTTTCTATAAGATGTTGGAACAGTCGAATATGCGATGTTTAGAGGTTAAATTGCAGTAAAAGGGAAATTTATTGTTGCGTTAGGTTGTTGCCACCGAAAATATGATACCAGCGTTACTCATAGACATGTCTTTCCTTATACTATTGCATTAAGAGTAAACGGGTTCATCTTTCGTAATCGGGTTGCAGGCACCATTAAAACTATCCATGATTGAAAATTACTTTAAAATCCATTAAAATCAGAAAATTGAGATACAATTTTCAAACAAATTTCATTTGAAAGAACTTTTTTCTATTCGACATTGTAAAAAATGAAATTGTGTTATGTTTAGAAATTAGAAAAATTGCAGTAAAGGCACAATTTATGGGGCACAATTTATGGGCACTGACACAGTGTTTTTACTTTATAATGTAGATATATACCATACAAACGAGAATTTCAATAAATGCTGCGCGATTTGGTGGATTTTTATTTTCGTATTATCAAGAAAATCGCATATTTTTCTTTTACACTCGCCAAAGAAAACGCGCATTCTTTTATTAAAGCTCAGTGATTTTACTATGGTTGCGAGACAATAACGTCATGTTTTCTGATTGTCTTTTTAACGATTTATGGATGGGAATGCACAAATTTCGGTTATTGTGATTGCCGTATTATTTCGTTTTAATTTAATTTACCTGGAAAGCTCCTTATAATTGACACGGGCGAAGCCGGGTAGTTCTACTAGTATTATATAAATGCATTTTCTTGTAAAGTAGAAACAAGCCGTTAGACCAATGTATTTTGAATAAAAACGAGAATTCTTGTTTTCGGTCGCGAATGTGTTAATAAAGTATTACTTCTATTTGTTATTAAAAAAAAAAAAAAAATAGATTTCATTTTATTTGATTTATTTGCTTATTTTTTTTTAAAATAAGGTATTCGAATTAAAGTTGTTTATATTTTTATTATGATTTAGGATGCTCCTGCCCTTGCAGACGCACTTGCCGACGCCGCAGCGGATGCTACAGATGAAGAAGAGATCGATGTAGATGTCTACACACCGTATCAGAAAGCTCTGAAAAAGTTACAAAGCGACGAAAAATGGCAGCGAGAAATCTCATTGGGAAGGCGAATTGGCCTTTACAGAATCAAGGAAGAACTGGGTTCCGGAAATTTTTCACAAGTCAGAGCTGGGGTGCATTCTCTGACAAAAGGTATGATTCAGATTCATTCTGACAGCAATTGAGTACACCAGAGAGCGCCAATATTTTTACGATAACCAGCGCATTTGAAGTTTGTACTAACCAGCTTCGTGTTATGCTCCTCCCCAAAGGCGCATTTTTATTTATATAAACTTGCAGTGCTTAATTTGCGCCGGAGCTCATATCCGATAAGTCTTTGTTTTCAGTGAATATTAAAAATTGCTCGGAATTCATCGGGACTCATAAATACTGCGCTCAGGAACCCAGCGGAACAGCGCTTTCGAAAAACCTAAGCCTAATTATCTTTCTTTCCGTTCTTTCCTAGCAAACCGCTTAGATATGTGATGTAGCGTGTCGAGCACGTAAGAGCACATTTCTATCTAGTGCTCGGAAATGTTGACTCAATAATTTCCGAACGACGATGAGTAATGCCAGAATCAGATTTAACTTAAAATATTATGTTGTAACAAAAGTTTTCCGCCAAATCACTATTACATAATGCTAATTATAATATATGTAATTAACTGTAATTTTATATATAACCACCATTCCGCCAAACCTTCACAGTGTCATATGATACAACACTAGTACCTAAAGCTGTACACTTTATTCGGTGACATTCTGTAGCAGACTTTTTGCGACAGAACTGGAAGTAAATGATGGTTCTAATCTCGTTCCATGATAGTTCCATTTCAGACACCTTGTACTTAATGATAACGATATTTTTTTACAAATTTCACAACACAGCGTTATAAAGCAAGTTTCTTTCTTTCAAATGCCAAAAATTGTTTGACAAAATATGAGCAAATACGTCAACGCGAACTGTTTGCACAGACCATATTAGCTGTGGCGGGAAACTTTCGTTACAACCTGATATTCTTACTTATCAAATTTTTAGCTCCACGCGGTGTTTAATTTTCTCCAAAGCTCACAGGAGCGCAGTTTAATCACTTTTTTAATCTATTTTTGGTGAATATTTAAATATTAGTCAGAAGCCACCGGCACTGATAAATACTGAGCATGCTAACAGCGTGTTTCGGTAGTTGATTCAAATAAATCCTTGGCAAGTAGGATTTTCTGAAATTTCCCCATTCCTGTTTTAATGTTTTGCTCGGTTCATCAATTAGATTTTATTATACAAAAATGCATATTGATATAGTCAAAATATATATTTAAAAATATTTTTCTGAAGACGAAATTGCTTTAAATTTTGAAAATAATGTATGACATATAAATGGAAGATATATGGGACGGCGGCATACACTACCAATGTTTTTATTCCAGAATTTTAGAGAGCTCCGGTACTTTTTTTCATTGAAATTAAGCCCTGCATTCATGTGTGAAGTGTACATTACATAAACATGCACAATTTTATGCATATAAATGGTGGATGGATATAGATGCACATTTATGAAATTTTTCCTTTGTAGAAATTACCAAAGTTTTTTCATTTGAATCGAAAATACATATGGAACTAATCTCTAAATGTGCTAGTTTTTTCAATGCAAATAAGGCTCCCAGTATGTTTACAACAGATCTTGTTTCTTACATGTTTACAACAAGTTTTGTTTCTTAAAAACTGTACAGCTACAGAACCTTATCTTTGTCAAATAAATCTTTCAATCAAAATCAAAAAGCCATGAAATCAGTATATATATATATATATATATATATATATATATAAGTTCATTCTCAATTCTAAATTAGCTATAGAGGGCGCTGGTTATATATAATGGGAGTTTGCTTGGCTATGCTGTATATTGTTGATCCTTGGTCCACCATCATATAAAAAACTTTTTTGGCAACATGTGCTGGTGATCTCCTGTGAGTGTATTTGTTATGCTTACTGCTAAGACAGTATGGATTTTAATTTGGTAATTTGTTTTTTAATTTTCTTCTATCCTTTTAAATCTTGTTTTATTTTGAACTTAATTTGTGTTCAATGGTTTATTTCTCTGTTTTATGTGTGTGGCAGTCCCATATTCCTATTATTTAGCTAATTTATGGCTAATATGAAGATGAAACCACACATTTTATTCGTGGAACTTGAGGCATTTGGGACCTGATGATTCTGTCTAAGTTCTACAAATTTCCACCAGTCCATTTCAGTTATTCAATCCCTGCTGTTATTTACTATGTTTTTGGAATCTATGTTATGTGTGTTGGGGAGAACAGTGTTTTTGTCAGTTTGTTAATGTCATATTATTCATTCTGTTTTTGTTGGTGGTCGGTAATGTTTATTTAATGGTTATATGTTAATTCTTGTAATTAGGTATACGGTACTTTATTTTACACATACAGTTCTATATTGTTGGTTTATGGCGTGTAGTCGATCATTCACAATATTGCAGTTTATGATGATGGTCGGTAATGTTTAATTAATGGTTATACATACACATATATATATATATATATATATATATATATATATATATATATATATATAACCATAATATAATTACAAATCATCATCTATTTCCAATTACGATAATTAATTCAATAAATTAATAAATTTAGCAGCTAATTATAACTGTAACATTATACAAAATACAGATGGAACCCTATACAAATAATACAAATTAAGCAAAATCCACTAATTGACTAGCACATTGCATTCGATTAATCCATATTAACATATGTAAAACCACCAAATTTTGAAAAAATAATCTATTAAAGACATATGAAACAAAAAACCAGCAAAAAAATTTTGAACCATTAAAAGACGTATTGTAAACAAATAATAGATCAAATGGAAGGATGTAGCCGGAAGCTTATATAGCATTTCACTTTATCAAGGGTACATGAAATACCAATATAAGCAAAAGCATAGTCGATTTCTGTAATAGAATCCAGCATTAAGCTAAAAATTAGATTCCATATGTACCCGATCAACCACACATCAAAAGAGCATAAATTTACCATGACAGATAAATTGAATTAAAAAATATATATATATATATATTAATCAATACAAGATCCGTAATAATGAACAATATTAATATATAGAAACATTTAAATATAAAGACATACCCAGCAAGAGAATTGCAATTACCTTATTACAACTTAAACAAGTATCAATATTAGCACAGCAAAAGTGCCGCCTATTTAATGGTACAGTTAAAATCGAATTCTTACGGTAGCAAAACAACACAGTGTGCAGAAAATACACAACTTCTAATAAATATGATAATTATAGTTAACATATATAGTCTTTATAATAAAATCATTATATGCATTTAAAGGATCCTGGGATAAATTATTACTAAAAGTATATAAAGAATTAAATTATTTAATATTAAACGGGTAATAACACAGAGAAATATTAAAATATAAAAAAAATATGGCACAATATTATTTAGAACTAAATAAATAATTATTTAATGCTGCCATCTAGCGGAACTTCATAAAATTGAAAGAACACAATTACCTTGAAATAAAATAATTTATAGTGCTGTCATCTGTTGTAAATAATGTAAATACCAGATATAACTGTAGAACAATTGCATATTTAAACTATTCCTAATATTAGAATCGATTAAATCATCTTAAAACACAAAAATATCATACTAAAAAAGCACATCAAAATATCGATAATAATCACTTAGCATCTAATGTTTATAATTATTTATAATTATTTTATTAAATAGTAAGTAAATTAATAATAATTTCAATTAAGTTACAATTATGATATAAAAGTATGTTTTTATTATGCACATAATAAATTTAATGTTTTAAATTTTAAGTGTTCTTTACAAAATGGGGGGGGGGGGGTATATATAAACAAATTACAACATTTCTTCATACTGATAATTACAAATAACAAACTATAATAACGTCCACCATTATAAATCGATATTGAAGTAAATCAATAAATGCGACTTAATTTTATATCAATATAATATAAATATTTCAATACAGTGCCAAGGACAACAAACCTCATGAGGACCACCATAAACATATAAACTACAAAATTAACGAACCATTCCTTTATATATATATATATATATACACATATATGCGTCGTAGCACTCAGTTATAAAATACATTGTACATGCGAAATCTTTGTTTTTACATACCTTGAAAAGAAATGCATAAATAAATGCATGTCTCCCGCTTGCTTTCGCTAGAAAATATTATGATTTCGTTTATCATAGATAATCTGAAATAGTGTCGATAATTCTGCTCTTTTGAATTGTACAGGATTTATTTCCGAAATTTCACAAACAATTGTATTGCATCAAAGTTAATGATAGAAGCCAACAATTAACTAGGTATGTCACCAAGTTTATTGCAAAGTACAACCAGATACTACTACACTTGATAATAATACAGTGAAACCCCGATTTAACGTAACCCGTATTTAACGATTTCCCGCATATAACGTCATTTTTAGCTAGTCCCAATTAATTTCCTATACTTGTAATGTTAAAACATCTCGGATTTAACGTTATCATTTTAAATTATTTCCCGCATTTAACGGTTTTTTTATCTATAAAATCTCAATGAAATTTTTTTAATTATTCAGAATTTGTGTTTTAAAAAAACATTCTTATCAAAACGTTCAAAAATCATTCAAAAGCCCTCCTCTTTTTCACCCGCACCTTTTTATTTTATTCGATTGTGCTTTCTGTACTACAACACAAGGTTACCTATAACGGAGCTGATAGAATTCGTTAGAGAGTTTTCAAAGCTTTAGATTGTATGGCGTCAAAAAGAAAGCTTTTTTTCTTTACTTGAAAAATTGGAAGTTATCGCGAAAGCCATAAACTACAATTAATATGTTTAATTTGATTTTCGTATTCAAATTTGTAAACAAATTTACACCAAGTAGATTTAATGGAGCAAAATTGTAAAAAATGGAAAAACAGGCTAAAAAAAGGAAAAATGTGAAATCGTCACTGTTTAAGGAATTTGAAAATTTTAAGCCTTTAGCACTTTCATAACACTGAAAGCATTCCTTTGGAATACTGAAGACCAAGAGAAAAACTTACACAAACTCTCATACCTTGAGAAAGCTATTCGTGATGTAGCTGCTAAAAACAGGATGCAAAGTGAAATAAAATATTTATTTAAAACATAACTTAGAAACCTGATGTCTAAATCACTGTAAATCAGGAAGTGAAGCGTATCTTACCTAAATTAGTCTTTATTTTATGGTCAGTGTTTTGTTTTCACCTTACCCCGATTTAATGTTTTCCCGCATTTAGCGTTATTTCTTTATGGTCCCTTGAATAACGTTAAATCGGGGTTTCACTGTATATTCATTATTTACAAATGCCTGTAAAACTACTTCTATGGCAATAACAGTGCTAGCGTGAGAAAGTCATTTTTTAGCGTTTGGTAACAATAATAAAATTTCGTTCAATTTAAAATTATTACTGAAAATCATTTCAATCAGGCAATCAATGATGATAATTTATTAAAAATATTTCCGGCAGCTCTTCATTTTGTAAATGGTATATGCACAAAATTACACACTAAAATTTCGTTCGGATAGGAAATGCATAATATCCTTTAAAATGCTCGTCAAGAAAAAAAATCCCTCTCCTATGCTAATTTACTCCAATTGTCTTGTGGGACTCTGTATCTAGTATCGTGGTTTCATCTCGTGCGCTTTAGGTCTACATCTTACATACAAACTTCTATTCATAACTAATAAAACTGTAGATCAGATGCCTCAACGGCAGGTGTCCCAATTGCATTTTTACCTAAGTCACACTTTACATAATATCTAAAATTCATAGGCAATTTATTTAATTCTGCTTATTTATTTATTTATTTGTTTATTATTATTATTATGATTGTATTGTATATTGGACTTTTAAGAATGTGATATTTCTCAAAGAGTCAGGAAATAAAACTTTTAGGAACTATCACATTAAACACGATTTCATGCGATGATATGTTTCTACAGTGCGTGTAAAAATTTTAAGGACGGCAAAAAATTGTTAAAATTTTGATAAATTGCAAATGCGACAAGTGAAATGGTAATTTAATGTTGATCATAAAGTAGAAATACTAATATAAAAGTCAACAGAATGTATCTGTGCCCTTTTTATTGCGAAAAAATCATAATTATGCAAAAAAACGCTATTTTTGACTGTGTAAAAACTTTGAGGACACCTGTATTTTTTTATAGAAATGTTATATATAATTATTATTAAGGATCGACCGAAACGGGTTTTTAATGCCGAAACTGAAACCGAAGCCGAATTTCGGGGATATTCCTATTTTCGGCCGAAAACGAATATATCCAAAAACATTTTTGAAGTAATTAAATTGTATGAAAGTAATTAATACATACATAAATATATTATTAATTAATTGTGCGTATTTATTAAATATGCATAATAATTAATTAATTATGCGTGTCTATTAAATATACATATTAATTAATTATACATGTGGCCCAAATTGTCTCTTTGTGCCTTAGATCCAAAACTTTTTCTTTCATATAAAATAAAACGTAATTAATTCATCAACGACACAAACAGATTTTCTAATTATACGAATTTCATTTAATTAAAAAATATTTCAGCTTTATGTATGCACACTTTGATTTATCTTTTATAATGTTTTCTGTAAATGATCATCTGTTACACTAGAACTTTCTACAAGAGTATTCGAAACTCTTCTGCGGTTTCAAACTGAAAATTTTCTATTACTTTTATGTCTGCAGCTTTTATGAGCACGTGAAAAAGTTTAGTTATATATATATATATATATGCATTGCTTGCATTATAATTTGTATTCACGTCTTGAGTCAGTCATGACTGATAATTACAAACAACGAAGTTCATAGCAATAAATAGTCTCATTTGAGCCGGTCGATAAACGTTTTCGGTGAAACTCAGATTTTGGACCGAAACTATCAGTATTCCAAAAATCCCGTTTCTTCCTTCGGAAATTTTCAACATTTCTCATCGATTTGAGCTTTATCGACCGGCTCAAATGATACTATTTATTGCTACGAATTTCGTTGTTTGTAACTATCAGTCATGACTGACTCAAGACGTAAATGCAAATTATAAAGAAAACAATGCATATATAACTAAACTTTTTCACGTGCTCATTAAAAGCTGCAGCCATAACAGTAATAGAAAATTTTCAGTTTGAAAACCTCAGAAGAGTTTCGAATACTCTTTGAGAAAGTTCTAGTATAACATATGATCAGGGCCCGACTTATGCAGGGGCATGCGGAGCAGCTGCCCCGGGCCCCCCTTTTTAGGGGGGCCCCATGAGAGTAGTCAGGATTTTCATTAAAAAGTGCCAAATGATTAAAATTAGCCAAAAGTGACCAAAATTCATATATTTTAAAACATTTAGGAAGGGAGTGTGGTCCCCCTTCCCTTCTCTGCTTCCAGTACCCTCTCCACCTATGCAAAAAACAAACTATATCATTAGAAAACTAATGATTAACATTTTATTATGACAACTTAGTATTCTATTGTTTTCAAAATAAATTCTTTATTAACGTTTTTCTCGAAATATGACAAGTTAAAACAATTAATTATGATCCATTTGGGGCATTTTCTTTTAGACATCTTATAACTTACCTAGATAAGCAAAATAAAAGCTTGCAAAGAAATATTCGTATCAACCAATCTATCATTTTTTTTTCTACTGTTATCCTACTAGTATTTTTTTTTAAGTTGTAATCATCTTTTTGTGACACTCTGTATACAGATGTGAGCAGTACCAGGCACAAAATTTATGCATTTACAATATGTATGAAGTTTAGTACTAGCCACTTTCACATTATGCACAAAAAAAAATCTATAGATAGATAGAAGGGGGCCCCCTAGAATGATTCTTGCCCCGGGGCCCACCATAGCCTAAGTCGGGCCCTGCATATGATCATTTACAGAAATCATCATAAAAGATAAATCGAGGTGTGTATACATAAAATTAAACTATTTTTTTATTAAATGAAATTCGTATAATTAGAAAATCTTTCTGTGTCGTTGATGAATTAATTACGTTTTATTTTATATGATAAAAAAAGTTTTGACTCTAAGGCACAGAAAGACAATTTGGAGCACACGTATAATTAATTAATAATTATGTATATTTCATAAATACGCATAATTAATTAATTATTATGCATATTTAATAAATACATATAATTAATTAATAATATATTTATGTATGTATTAATTACTTTAATACATACAATTTAAGTACTTTAAAAAGTTTTTGGACATTTTCGTTTTTGTTTTCGGCCGAAAGTAGGGAGATCGCCTAAATTCGGTTCCGGTTTCGATTTCGGCCTTAAAAACCTGTTTCAGTCAATCTTTAATAATGAGTATATATAACATTTCTATAAAAAACTACTGGTGTCCTTAAAGTTTTTACACAGTCAAAGATAGAGTTTTTTTGCATAATTATGATTTTTTTGCAATAAAAAGGACACAGATATATTCTGTTGACTTTTATATTAGTATACCCACTTTATGATCAACATTAAATTACCATTTCACTTGTTGCATTTTCAATTTATCAAAATTTTTGCCGTCCTTAAAGTTTTTACACGCACTGTATTTCTTATTCTTGTAATTTTTTCTAAAGATAAAAAGAAAAAGAGTGTTCTGTCCTCCTGGAAGCCCCGGTTGTTTCATTAATTTTGCGTTCACAATTTTCGAATGTTTTATCATTTTAGGATCTGAGTACAGTAGAACACTGATTATCCGAACTCCAATTAACCGAACTTCCAATTATCCGAACAGTCAATTTCTCTCATTTTTTTTTTTTTTTTTTTTTTTTTTTTTTTTTAATGAACTACCAATTATCCAAACACCCTGTTAGACCTGGATATCAGATTTTAAATGATGATGAGATTGTGGATGATATTCAAGACGAAAAAGAAATTGAAAACGAATGCTCTGAAAATGATCAAGGTCCATCACATAACGAAGCCCTTGAATGTTTGGAAACAGCTATGAAATGACTCGAACGGCAGAAGAATGCTGTTTCTATACAACTAACGTATTTAAGAAGAGTTCGAGATATGGCAGCATTGAAAAGAATGTCTTCCTTGAAGTAAGTAATAATCGAAAGTTCTTTTGCTTGAATTATAATCTCTGGAGTTCAGCAAATGATAATAAAAAGTAAACAAAAAAATTAAAAAGACAAAAATTAATTTTTAAACATGCTAGCATTAACTAGTGCTGTCAG
The DNA here is from genome assembly GCA_963932465.1 of Maratus speciosus. Taxonomy (NCBI): domain Eukaryota; kingdom Metazoa; phylum Arthropoda; class Arachnida; order Araneae; family Salticidae; genus Maratus; species Maratus speciosus. Next base: position 444,220,970 of record OZ010790.1, on the reverse strand, counting down.
TCTAAAGCATGGATAAAGTGTGAAGATTTCAGTATAATCAGGAACATCCGTCAAATTGTCTGTCCATTTATCTGAACTTTTGCTTATCCGAACTAGGGTCGGTCCCGACTTGTTCGGATAATCGGCGCTCTACTGTATATCTACTGGTGCGCTTTACACTGTAATTTCATTAATATAAATACCACGTTGGACATGTGATTTATTTTAACTTATCCTATTAAATATACTCGCACTTATCTTTCAGGAACTAAATGTCTTCATCTTTTGCAAAACTTGAATAAAATCTCACGTAACAAAGATATTAATGCAAATAATCCAAGCTCCTGTTACGAGATATACATAATCCAGAAATTCAAATGTTTTATAATTTTTTTTTTTTTTTTTTCGGAGAAAAAAAGAATTGGGGATCATGCTTTCTATTTAAAAAAGAGTTCTTATCTAAATGAGTCTTGATCTTCTTTGATGAAGATCATGTCAAAATCGCTAGGAACTAAGCTTTTTGTAAATAAAAATGTTTTATTTTTACTTCGATTCTGTCAAAATAGCACATTTTCATTTAATTTTCTTTGTCTGCTATGTTATAAAATTCAGTTGCTAGGCAGCTATTGAATGAAAAAATAGGAAAAAAATGAAATACGTATCATTTAAAAACTGTAAAATTATTATTTTTTTAATGTTTTATATTTTTCGAGCATATTCATAAAATTCCACCCAAAAATTATACAAACAACTGCTGTTGTTTGAGAAACGATTAACAAAATTTCAAACCGATTAAATTATTAATTATCAGCCATATTAATTAATTAATAGTCATATTAATTAATTAATTAGTAGTCATATTAATTAACTAATGGTAATTAAGAATTTTATTCATATATTAAGTAATTAAGTAAAAGTAGTTAATTAATTGTAATTGATGAAATGAATCAATAAAAAATAATTTAATTAAGTAATGAATTATAAGTAATTTAACTAATGATTAATAATAATTAATGTAATTAACTAATTAATTGCAAGTAATTTAACTAAAGATTAATAATAATTAATGTAATTAAGCTATTAATGTAGTTAATTAATAGTAGTAATTAATAATAATTGATTGAATTAATTATAGTAATTTAATTAATTTAATTTTTCCACAGTCATTGAAAACTTTTCTTCTGTAAGTAATTCTTCACTTTACGTTTCGACAAATATAAAATTCCGATTCACATTTCGTGTAGTGATTCTCAGCCAACGTTGCCAGTTTGGGCCTTTTTTTAAATTCAAAAATTCCGAATTCTTACCAGAAAATTCAAATAAAATTTTGTGCTTTACTTAATGACAGACATATTGTAATTATATTAAATAATAATTTTTTCAATTCCTACTATTAGTTCACACTCTCCCTATATTTATTTATTTATTTATTTATTTATATATATATCTTGTTCAAATTTTCAATTGTTAATAAAATACTTATTATTCATCCTATCAAGTTGAAATAATTTTTTTAAAACTTGTACTGGATGACAATTGATGTTAAAACAGTTTTTTCAAATATTAATTCATTAATTAAATTTTAATTAATTAATTTTAGTTTTACATGGGAGACAAAATGGCGGCCATTGGTTATTGAAGCATTTAATGCATCTTCATATCTATAAGGGGGTTACAATAGGGAGGACCCTGTTATGTCGCCAACTTGGCGATATATCGCCAAATTTTGCGACCAAAATGGGCCGCCTAAAGTGACGCCAACTTGGCGATATCTCTAATATATCTCCAAATTCCCATAGACTTCCATTGTAAACCTACTTGCTTATAGAAAATCAACAAATTGAGATAATTTAATGCAACAAAAACTAATATTAGCTTAAGGGATTATATTAAATTTTCTTTGATGTCCTAAGTAGGAATTGACTTTAAAAACAAAATTTTTATATTACTTGTTTTGTCGTTGTTCGTAATTGTTGATATGCATTACGATTTTCTGAATTAGTAAACCAATCTGGCAACCCTGTTTTCAGTCAGCATGCCGCGACATACTGGTGTGCTGTTAGAAAACCTCGGGTGTGTCACAAAATTTTTCGGTCATTTCTTAAATACATATTTCATACATATACCGTTATTTTAACATACAGCATTCCGTATTATATATGTCATAAAGTTGCATTTCTTGGAAGTGTATTTCAGTGCGTATGTATATGCTCTTTATAAAGATATGCGGGGAAATCATAAAAATGGGCTGGTAACTTTAGATAAGGAATGCGTTCTGAGAAAATTTGTTTTTCCAAAACAAAAGGGATTGCGATATAAATATAGTTGATATAGAGTATGTAGATGTACTAATGTAGTGTAGAAAATGTGGTATGTTTAATTTGATGGGGTGTAATCTAGGTGAAAATATTATTAAACGAATTTTACAAACTTTAGATTTATTTTATATATTATCATCATAATCTCAGTGTCCGCCACGGAAGTGTGTTCTCAAACCCAAAAGGTCAACATTCTGACATAAGTTTTAATTTAATTTTGTTCGGAAATGCATGAAACTAGCATGTGTTGTTGTTCTAAACTATGTCATCGAGCTGTTTTTTCCGTTTTTTTGCAAACGCAATAGATCTTTCAGAAAATGGCGCCAAAGTTGACGTTTTGAACCGAAATTCCCGAAGAAAGCATAAAAACCAGTGCGTGAAGGGTGAAAATCGTGTTTGTCACGTTATTAAAAACGCTTATATCTCAATAAGTAATTGATTGATCAAAAAATGGAAAAAACAGTTCAATTCCAAATCGCTTCCATGGCCAGGCTTTCAAATTTTATATCTTTCCGCTAAAAAATGAATTTGTAAATGTGTCAAAAGGTTTTGCGCTTGTTGAACAGAACAGTTAAGAACAGCCTTAAGTGTGGTTGAAGAACACTACTCACTGCTCTAATGTACAGGGTGATGCAAAATAAATGAGACAAAATGAATGGGATTGCTAATGTGTTTTGCACCGTTCACTATGCATTATCCTTTATATATCCTCAAATCTCATTACATTTACTTGTGATTAGTGTTATTTTATAAAAGATTAGCTTTCATTGAAATAAATTATGACGAAATTGCGTCATTATGTTCTTCAAAAAACACATTATTATCAAGAAATTTTCGAGATTTATTATATTTCGGGATAATTATAGGAAAAAAAAGCTGTTGGTATTCTAATGTAATTGTGTATTTTTTAAACAAGTATATATTAAATTACATTTAATAGAGGTATGTAAAAAATATTGTTCTGCTATAACATCCCCTATTTTAAAATAATTTGTTAAGCTAAATTTATAAAAAATATATAAAAATCACTTCAAAACACCAAAGTACTCAATAATTGCTATAAGTGATAAAAAATAAATTTTAAAAAGACAAAAATACATTTATTTATTTATACTTCGACATGTTTCATTGCATTCGACGGCAGCATTTCTCAAGAAAATAAAATGATAAAAACATTTTCGCAAAAAATTCAAATTGAAAAACTAGTAAACAAAAATAAAAATCACGCGAACACAAGCATAATGAAACTGACTGCAATATTAACTAGTTGGATGTGCCAATCCCAAAACTTTCTTCTATCTTATACATCTTAATATTTCAAAACCTAGTTACACATGTTAATACTTCAATATTATTAGTTCAATACTATACCAACTTTGATTTTCATCTTAAATTTCTGCTCAAGTCAATTAAACGGACTAAAAACGAGTTAATCTATATCATGATATTTGTTAAAATTATTAATTTTTCCTTATTCTGTCGTTATCAGCTGTTTGCGAATAGCCGGCATAGCAGGAAGCGAGTTCCCGCCGCTGCATGAGCCGCCGATGCACAATAGAACTACGAAAAATCAAGAAAAGTATACAAAAATCGCTAGCACGGAGCCCCTTTACCGCGCAGTATTTCCAAATTCAAGGAGAACCTGTTGGCCAAAGCCAAAAACAAGCACAAACATTTTGGTTCAATTGTATGCATAATTTCATACGCTGTTCGATGGTACAATAATGAAAATGGCACAGAGATCGGAATTATAGCGCCCCCTTCTTTCGGAATTTTTTCAAGTTCAGGGAGGACTTGTTTGCCATAGCCAGAAACATGCACAAAAAATTTGGTTCAATTATATGGATAACTTCATACACTTTTCGATGGTACAATAATGAAAATGGTACAGACATCGCAATTATAGTGTGCCCTTCCGGCAGAATTTTTCCAAATTCAGGGAGGACCTTCGTGACATGACCAAAAATAAACACATAAAATTTGGTTCAATTCTATGCATAACTTCATACACTTTTCGGCGGTACAATATTCAAAATGGCACAAAAATTGTACAAAAATCGCTATTACAGCGGCCTCTACGAGCGATTTTTTTACAAATTAAGGGAGGACCTCCTTGCCATAGCCAAGAACTTAAAATTTTTTTTTTTTGGTTCAATTCTATGCATAACTTCATACACTTTTCGATGGTGCAATATTCAAAATCGCACAAAAATCGCTATTACAGCGCCCCCTAACGGCGAATTTTTCGCAAATTCATGGAGGACCTGCTTGCCATATCCAAAAACTTAAAATAAAAATTTGGTTTAATTCTATGCATAACTTCATACACTTTTGGACGGTACAATATTCAAAATCGCACAAAAATCGCTATTACAGCGCCCCCTACCGGCGAATTTTTTCTAAATTCAGGGAGGACCTGCTTGCCATAGCCAAAAACTTAAAATAAAAATTTGGTTTAATTCTATGCATAACTTCATACACTTTTGGACGGTACAATATTCAAAATCGCACAAAAATCGCTATTACAGTGCCCCCTACCGGCGAATTTTTTCCAAATTCAGGGAGGACCTGCTTGTCATATCCAAAAACTTAAACTAAAAATTTGGTTCAATTCTATGCATAACTCCATACACTTTTGGATGGTACAATATTCAAAACCGCACAAAAATTGTTATATCAGCGCCCCCTACCGGCGAATTTTTTCCAAATTCCGGGAGGACCTGCTTGCCATAGCCAAAAACTTATAATAAAATTTTGGTTTAATTCTATACATAACTTCATACACTTTTTGAAGGTACAATGGTGACGGACAGACGGACACACAGACAGACAGACATTTTCTATAAACATGTTTTTTGGAATCTCTGACCCCTAAAACATGCAAATCCGTCGAAAACCGGAAGTCGAAAAAAATTTCGATTACAATACTTTCTTCTATTGAAGATAGAAGAAAGTAAAAATGGAAATTTGTGAATGTGGATTATTTTATATTATTGTTTCATTATTCTGTATAGCATTTCTTTCCAAATTTTGAGAAGCTTCATGGATAATTAATTATTACATGGATACTGAATCATTGCAAATATTCTCATTGCGTATAAGAAGACCTCTAATGATTCTCTGATGATGGGTAGTAAATAAGATCTTGATGGATAAATTATTCCACTATTTTTAAAATATATTTGTAAAGGTTCTCTGTTATATAGTCTGGCCAGAGCTGTAGTTTTCTTGCTGTATTTGATGTCTGCTATATGTTCTTTGATCCTAGTTTTGAGCTTTCTATTTGTCATTCTCATATTAAAAATTTACAAATAGATTTTAAAAATAGTAGAATAATTTGTCCATCAAGATCTTATTTCCCAGCCATCATCAGAGAATCAATAGAAATCTTCTTACGCAATAAAAATATTCGCAATAATTCAGCATCCACGGAGCTTCCTAAAATTTGGAAAGAAATGCTATACAGAATAATGAAACAATAATATAAAATAATCCGCGTTCACAAATTTCCATTTTTAATAGTGCAGTTAATTTCATTATGCTTGTGTTCGCGTGATATTTTTATTTGTTTTTGTTTACTAGTTTTTCAATTTAAATTTTTTGCGAAAATGTTTTTATCATTTTATTTTCTTGAGAATGTTGCCGTCGAATTCAATGAAACATGTCGAAGTGTAAATAAAGAAAGGTACTTTTCCCTTTTTAAAATTTAGTTTTTATCACTTATAGCAATTATTGAGTACTTTGAAATTAAATTTAATTGTAGAGATATATCATGTAATGTGTTATTATTCTGTTGTAACTGGACAAACTTTGATGTGATACATATTAAACTACATATACATATAGTTAAAAATAAGATCCTATTCTGATACTTATTAAAATAGCATGTATTAAACTGCATTCAATAACTGATTTATTAAAAACTTTCTAAAAACATATCTCACTTTTTAGTTTCGAGAATTAAAAGGATACTAGTTGAAATAAAAATATATATTTGATCCATCGCATTTACTCGCCTATAATGCGCAGGCGCACCCGGTTTTTGTTCAGGAGAAAAACGCAAAATAAATGTATCCTGTATAATGCGAACTATGCTATTTTAAAGGCAAAAAATCCAGGAATGTGGGAAAAAATTCCTTCGTCTCAGTCGGACGGTTAAGTTGATATTTTAAATTTTTTAATTACACGCATCAAATTTAATATACATTGAACAAATTGGCCTCACTCATTCTGAGTTTGCTATTTTGGCGAAAAAGTAATTTCCAGGGGAATTTTAAATTAGGCTCACCAAATGTAATTGAATGGATATGAGATAGATATATAAAAAAAATGTTAAAAATTTGTTGGTAGCATACTTTAAAAATTATCTTTAGACTGTAATATAATCCAAATCATTTAATAAATGTCATCAAAAATTTTGTATGTCCCTGTAAACGAACTATAAGAGCAAACATACTTGATTAACGAACTCGTCCAAGAAATTTGTAGGATCAATACATTGTCCCATGTCCCATTTAGGTTTCTATAAGGTTCTCAACTCAAGGTTTAATTTTTGCGTAATGTTTTCGTGATGACAAGTTTGACATGTTTTGTTTTTCTATGTTTCTATGGTTCTATGTCGAACCATAAGAGCTACATACTTGATTAATTAACTCATACAATATTAATATTTTACAAGATCAATACACTGTCCCAATTAGATTTTAGTTGGTTCAGTATTCCATACGTTATCGAAATGATAAATTTTGCGTGTTTTTTTCTTTTGTGTGTGTCTCTGTAAATGAACTATAAGAGCTACATACTTGATTAAAGAACTCATCCAAGATACTGGCAAGGCCAATGCATTTTCTCAATTAGGATAGAATTGGTTCAGTATTTCGGACGTTATCGTGACGACAAGATTTGCATTAACCCTCTGACTTCGTATCCCGCGATTTCCACGGGCAAGACATTTGTAGAAAATTTTTGATAATATGCAATTTTTGAAGTAATTTTATTTAAAAAATTAAATATCCAAAGAGTAAAAATGAAAATGATAAATACACTACATATTTCAAATACATGATGAACTGAAATATGTAATAATAGAGGACGTACTGATCGATTATATATTGTATGAAATGATTTTGAAAAAAAAAATGCAGTTAGAGGGTTAAATAGACAGATAGATAGACAGATAAACAAAATGATTAAAATATGTCGATTTCTTAAGGAAATCAATCTCCAAAAAATCTAGAAATCCTCACTCGCAATTTATTTTTTCGAGCCTAAATTACCGTATTTGCTCTCGAATATTTCACCCTCGTTTTAAAATATCTTAAAATTAAGTTTATGCAATGTGCGTTTTTCCCTCATTAGTAACTTTGTTTTTAAATATACAGCATATCCTCAAAGATATGCTGTATATTATGTAGTGTATGTACATGCTTTAATTTTTTATCTTTTGCAGATATGTAGACAATATAAATTGTAAAAGTGTTCAAAATAAGGCAGGAATTAAGATTATATTAATGAAATAGTCCTTGGGAAAATTACACTTTTTAATTTTTTATACAGTTCCTGGGTCCTAAGATACATTCAGAAAAGTGTTTTCTTCATGCTCTGACAAATAAACTGTAAAAATTGCAGTCTTCAATGACCAAAACTCACCGAGTTATAATACGTTGAAGTTTGCTGATACTAAAAACGCGTTTTTCTTTTTTTGGTACTGGAAAGCGCCGAAATTTCATAAAATTCAAAGTATCATATCTCAGTGAATTTCCGTCGTAAAAAAAATGGAATTATTGCGCTTGTCAGGGCATAGAAAGGAAGTTTCTAAATATAACTTATAGGACCCAGAAACAGTATAAATATTTTAAAAGGTCTAACTCAGGGGTCGGCAAGTAATTTTAAGTGAGATCCGAATACCTCTGAATAATTTTATCGAGCTCCAGAGAAAAAAATACATAAGTAATATAAGTACTTATTACTTTTAAATTGCTATTTTTACATACACATAGATATAATATAAAATTGAAAAGTCGGGTATTCGTTCTGCAAAATTACTACATACACAGGAATGCGTTCTGAAAATTTTTACATACACACAATAAAATAGAAACGGCAGGTAGGTATTCGTTGAAAAATTAATGCGAAAAATTACACTTGCTGTCTTGAGCCAGTTTTTTATAGTTTCGTTCACGTGGTGAACAGCTAATGCGAAGAGTGTCTTCAAGGTGAGCGCTCGTTAGTCTCGAACGATATTTGTTCTTCAAAAATATTCAATTTGGCGAAAGTTGTTTCATGTACAGTCGTGGAGAAAAAAAGTAAACACCCCTACTAACTCCTCAACAAATTATCGTAGACGAAAGTTACTGGTACCGAACGATTGGAAATAAAGTCTACTTTTAAATGATGTATATAAAATTTGTTTAGGGGGCATCTACATTTTGAAACGAATCCAAACTTTATTTTTTTCAATGGCAATACCCAATTTTAACGAGATATTTTAAATCTTCGGTTCAAACTATGCTTAGACACGAAATTTCAAGTCATTTGAATGATAACTTTTTGAATTATAAACATTCAAAATTTAGTGTTTCTAATGTTAAATTACATTTTCATATTTTTATTTATATCTCCTGAAATTATGCTTCTAATGTGCTAATTTTTTGTGTAGCAACAATACTAATATACTCAAACATAAATACGTTGAATTTGCAATTTTTATAATTTTATGATATGAGTTATGAATTATGAAATTAATATTCGAAAAAATTATGAATTACAACCTACAGGTTTTTTTTTTTTTTTTTTTTTTTTTTTTTTTTATGGATTTAGATTTATTAAGTCCTGCTTTATGGAAATCCAAAATTTCACATTTTTCTTCCAAGTAGTTTTCAAATTATGCTTTAAAAACGGCAAAATGATGGTTTAAGGGGCCGTCTATGATAGAAGTTACTAAGTATTTTGAAATTTCTTCTAGTCCAGGCAATAGGGAATTTTACCTAGCAAAATTAATGGTAGATTTGGAAATCGGCTCTCTAGATATATTTTGGGTCGCTGAATCAGAATTTGTAACTTCCCACCAAAATTTTCCCCGGCAACCTCCCCAAATTTTGGTAAAAAGCCCCCCAAAAAAGGTTTTTATTAAAAAAATCAATTTTTTATTGTTTTAGAGAAAAAGTATCTAGAAATTCAGAAAGTAGACAAAATTTCTAACAAAGTAGATATATGACATTATGACTTGGGATGAAGGGGAAGGTGGATCTGCCTCGGAACATGCGCGCGGTGCTGCGTAAACTAAGTTGCGCAATTCCACTTTGCCACTCACACGTTTACATTCGCCCTCCCATCTCCCCTCCGAACTTTCTCTATAAGGTTTACTTTAAGATTTTTGGGTCGCTGAATCCGAATTTTTAACTTTCCTCCAAAAATTTCCCCCCCGAACCCCCCCCCCCCCAAATAGTTGGTTTTAACTTAAATTTCTTATTGTTTTAGGGGAAAAGCATTACAAAATTCAGAAACTAGACAAAATTTGCAACAAATAGGATATATGACATTATGAATTAGGATGAACGGGGAGGGTGAGGGCTACCTCGAAACATGCACTGCGGCGCTGCGTACACTAAATGATGAAGTCGAGGCAATAGGGGATTTTATCTGGCAAAATTAATGGTAGTACTGGAAATCGGCTTTCTAGATGTTTTTTTGGGTCGCTGAATCCAAATTTGTAACTTCCCACCAAAATTTCACCCAGCAACCCCCCAAAAATTTGATTTTTTGAAAAAATTTGGTTTTTGAGAAAAGCGCGCGGGGAATGTTCCGAGGCAGCCCCCTCTCTCCCCATTTATCCTACGTCATAATGTCATGTATCCTATTTGTTGCAAATTATGTCTAGTTTCTGAATTTCGTAATGCTTTTCCCCTAAAACAATAAGAAATTTAAGTTAAAAGCAACTATTTGGGGGAGTTTTCGGGGAGGAAATTTTGGGCTTAAGTTAAAAATTCGGATTCAGCGACCCAAAAAACTTAAAGTAAACCTTATAGAGAAAGTTCGGAAGGAAGATGGGAGGGCTAATGTAAACGTGTGAGTGGTTAAGTGGAATTGCGCAACTTAGTCCACGCAGCACTGCGGTGCATGTTCCGAGGAAGATCCCCCCTTCCCCTTCATCCTAAGTCATAATGTCATATATCTAATTTGTTGCAAATTTTGTCTAATTTCTGAATTTCTAGCTACTTTTCCCCTAAAACAATATAAAATTGATTTTTTTAATAAAAACCTTTTTTTGGGGGGGGGGGGGCTTTTTACCAAAATTTGGGGGGGTTGCCGGGGGAAATTTTGGTGGGAAGTTACAAATTCGGATTCAGCGACCCAAAAAACATCTAGAAAGCCGATTTCCAGTACTACCATTAATTTTTCTAGGTAGAGTCCCTATACGGTCTCTATTGCCTGGACTATTCTGCCTGTCCTGTAATCTAGCATGCTTCATTGACTGCTTAAGGTGCCTTGATCAAGAAGGGGGCTCTCTCGGTTAACAATCGAGTACCGAACTTCAATTTGGATACAGCCCTTAAAATACGCTGGTTATAAAATAATTAATTTCTCGGAAACTTATACGAATTGCATAAAAATTTGTTTTTAGGCTAATTGAAGGGTGTAGAATTCATTTATGCTGTCAGAATTGTGTACTGCTATTGAAAAAGCAAAGTTATGGCTCGTTTTAATATGTATATGGCCCCCTAAGCTAATTTTATATACATCATTTAAAAATAGACTTTATTTACAATTGTTAGGTACAGTAACTTTCTTCTACGATAATTTGTTGAGGAGTTAGTAGCGGGTGTTTACTTTTTTTTTTTTTCCACGATTGTACATATGTAGAGCTAAGCGTAGTAGCGAGGTTAATAGCTAGTTTTTTTGCAATTTTCCAACTTTTCTAAGACATTTTTACCCCCCCCCCCCCCCAAATTCTTCAGGAGATGCAGTTTTATGCATTTGCAAGGAAATATCTTCTTGCAAGTAAAATATTTCTTTTTTGAAGTGAAGGTTTTTCAAGACTGGACAACTCCGCAGTCACACCAGTCCATTCTGCTGCTGGAGCAACTTCATATAAGGCAATTTAAAAAATTGAGACGACTCACCTATCTCGACAAAATTTTGGTATCTTGCTTCAAATTCCTTCACAAGATTTGACATAAAACTTAGGAACACTGCAGCGTGTATTTCAGAATTTTTTTTTATATCCAAAAATTGTTGGAAATTGAATAAATTCTTAATTTGCAATACCTTTTTTCGACGGTCCAGGCTTCGACCTTCCGCGGCCCGGACTTGGACCGCGGTCCGCCAGTTGCCGACCGTGGGTTTGCCAACAGGCCTCTTTCCGTCCGCGGTCTTTTAAAGTTTTCTTCTCTTATTCCGACTCTTTTTGCGGAAGCAAGGTTCATAGGTCCCCAGCCACTCCCGAGTATAAGAGCCTCTAACGGAAGCCAGGTTGAAAAAAAAATTAAAACCAGACAAATTTAAAAGGGAAATTACACAAAGTAAAGACTCTGAAGCTACCGAACGACCGCTGCTGCGTCGAGCTTATTATTAATCTCGGTAGGCGATTGGGGGTGGGTCAACCGCCGTGATGAGCGGCCTCTTTCCGTCCATGGACCTTTAAGCTTTTCTTCTCTTTGAAAATAATGACTGGGCTATTTCCTCAGCCTAATTATAAATCCTACTTCATTTTGAACAATTTCGCAATTCACATTGCCTACGTATATTGTAGGTAAAAATTACAGCGCGTTTTAATATTTTTGACGCACTCTATATATGACATCAGAAAACGATACCATATATTCATTATAACAACTCACTAACTACAGCACACAAGAGTATAATTATTTCCTGCTTTCTGTTTCTATATTTGTATAATTTTATAGAGAAATTCACGTGTTGTTTTTAGTGACTTGGAGAAAGCATGTTTGGTTTCATAAAAATAAAGCAGTCGGAAATATTCCTTGTAGAATGCGCACCCCAGTTTTTAGGCCTAAAATTTTGGAGGATAAAAATATTCTTTATACATGAGTAAATGCAATGTATAGTTTTATTTTGTTTAGTGTCTTTTACATCTTTCTATCTCATACTATTTAGATTTTAAAAACACGAGGTGGAACCCGTCGAATTTCGACGAAAGAAAATGTTTACAAAGGAACTGTTGCATCAAATTTATAATACATCGACAAAAAATAATTATAATAAAAAATCCATCTTACACTTGTTAATTTAACTCTCCAAAGACACATTTTAACCTAAGATTAACAAAATACTTTTTTCATAAACTTAAACTGTTAAAATTATTGAAAAATTAAACTTTATTCATATATGTAATCAGTAACATATAATCAAGGTAAGTAGTTTTGATTAAGTTATTAATTGATGCTTGTTATTACGGAATGAAAAATCCGCAAAAATGATTTCACCTTGACATAATCATAGAATTTTTCTACCTTTACATCTACACCGAATCAAGTCATTTTCCACGTTTCACATCCATATTAACCATTTAAAAACATTTTAACGCGCAATATTTTATTAATAAATATTTTTTCAAGCTTGAAGTCACGTTTGTCAACTATTACAACTTTCCATGTTAAAATTCCCACTCGTGATTTGAGGCCTTAGTATAATCTTTGTACCTGCGCGTAAAAATTCCAGAAATGTATAACTTTTAGACGTATTCAAGGGGAAATATCTCGTTTTATCAAATAAAATTATCGTTTACTTTTAAATATGACGTCATTTTCAGTCGCTGAAATATTTTGCCTATTGTCTCAAACTCACTATCAGCGAAATGAAAAAATAGTGAAATATAACAGCATCATCAGGGAAATTGTGTCTTTTTTAAAGCATAACGTCATTTTCTGTTCAAATTTTTTAAAAAAATATTTTTAATTGTAATGATAAAATGGCATCAGTAAGAATATAATCAATAAATATAACTAATCCACTTTTAATAGAAATGAAGTACTTCAGTTGCCACGATTAGAAAATTGGTATTAAAAACTATAAAAAAATTAATATCTAAAAAATAAATTGAGATACAGCTTTCAAACAAATTGCATTTAAAAGTGCATTTTTTTCTGCATACGACGGTGTAAACATGTAAAATGTGGGATGTTTAGAAGTTTAAAAATTTGCTGTAGCGAAAATTGCAAAAGCGAAATTTCATTTCAAATTTCAAAGTGTTGCCATTCGCAAAATGACGTATGCGTTACGCACAGATATGTTTGTCCTTTATAATATAGATATCTCTGTTCCAAGGGCGACATTGGGGAAGAGGTGGGATGGCATTTGCCTTCAACCGAAGAATTTCGGTCATTCAGAATGTAGTCATTGTACGACAGACTCAATTATACAGGGCGTACATAAATGAAATTCCCAACTTTACAGGGCTATTAAAAGAAAACAAACAAACAAACAAAAAAGTACAATCTTGTTGTTCATCAGAAATGAAAAATAACAGTTGAAAGTTTAAATTCAACACAGTTAGTTATAAGTGTTTATTGTGAGTCCCTTCTGAAACACGAACGATATCGAGGGGGTACGATCACTCATCCCACACTTTTCTCAGCAGGATTTTTTTTTTTCTTTTGTGGGACCTTGTCAAAGATCAAGTGTTTCTTCCATCGCTACCAACTGACATGAACGAACTTAGGACACGCATACCTGCAGCCATTCAAAGAGTAACACCGAACATGTTGAAAAAAAAAAGTGTGGGATGTGTTATCGTACCGCCTCGATATCGTTCGTATTTCTGGAGGGGTATTATACTCTGCATATTAAAAAAAAGAAAATCATAAATGGCACAAAAAAATTTGAAATAACTTCGCGTTTGATTAAAATAGAAACATTAGTATAAATAAACATTTTAAGCGTAGAAATGAATAATTATCAATAATATTTTCTAAAGACTTGCTTCTGCAACATTCTCAAAGTGAGACGCATTTATCAAAAATGAGTAATTTGGCTAACTTTAAAAACATATGTGAGAATAAAACTGTATCAATTGATTTTTAGCTATACGCGAAAAAGATCAAAAAACATCTTTGGGGTGTGGTCCAGGTAACTCAATATCAAGAGCGCTGTCAATGGAATCCAAAAGTTTAGGATTCGGATCCCACTCCGGACACATTTTCATTCAGTTTTTAAATTACTACTCATATGATTTATTTACCAATCAGTTCTATGGTGTTAAAATAAAATTTTATAAAGTATAATTTTGTGTCTATGGTTATTAGAGTCACATTACTTGCGGTTTATTCTGTAGGACTGTTTCAAGTAACAGAACAGATGTCGTTACCAAATGGTTGTCTGAGTGAATAGTGTTCACTGGGATGTAGTCCAGATAGCTCAGTAGAAGAGCAATGGCAATATTGGAGCCAAAGGTTCTGGGCTCGAGTCTCCGTCGCGACACATTTTAACTCGGTTGGAAAAATTACTACTCATATGATTGCGTTTCTTCTTGTGTTTATGAAAGTCATCAATTTCCTCTGTTGTTCTTTTCGGTTATGTTATTTTTATGTAATTTATATCCTTCAGGTTACCTATTTTATCTGAACTTAGTAATGTGTTTGCAGTGCTTGAAAACAGGCTGCAATCTATGCATTGTATATGATTTCCTTTTTTTTTTTCTTTATTTCATTTAGAACGTGTCGCTGTGAAGATTCTAGACAAAGCCAAACTTGACGCGAAGACTCAGAAGATGCTCGATAGCGAGATAGCGTCCATGGAATCTTTGCACCATCCTAATGTCATCCGACTCTACGAGGTCTTAGAGACACTTTCTAAGATCTACCTAGTGATGGAGCATGCCGGCGGTGGTGAACTCTTTCACAGGATCACCCAAAATGGACCGTTCACAGAAAGAGGAGCAAAACAAATTTTTTCACAGATCATTGCTGCCGTGGATCATATGGTAATTATTCCTTGTCGAAAATTTCATTAGAAGAACACTAAACTTAACCATTTTAATATGTCTGAAAATAATAACAACAAATTATATTTTTACACGATAGCTCATTCACAAAGAATGCGTGCAAAAAGGTACATCCACACTGAAAAAATGAGTTCTCAAAATTGAGTAAAAAGTACTCAATTATAAATGCGTCACGTACTCAAAATAGCTCTAATCCAAATGTACTCAAAATTGAGAAACACATGTACTCAATTTTGATTCCATGGTGTGTTTAAATAGGAGCCGTTATGTACTCCTTTTTGATACTATGGACGTATTCAAATATGAACTATTAGGTACTCATTTTTGATTGACATTGAGACGAAGCACTCATAACAACGACGCAATGTAATCTTACGCATTTTATCAAGGAGACGCAAGATATAGTTCCTTCCAAGGAATAAAAATGTAACATTATTCCCTGATTTCCAGAGTATATTGTATTGTTTTCCTATTAATGAACATATTTTATGCCGCCATCAATGAAATAAACTATTGCAAATAAAAATTTAATGTTTCGCTTGTGTCTGACAGCATGTGATGTTTCAAAATTGAGAGAAAGAGTTCATTTTTTATCCAAACGTACTCAATTCGATATGAGTATATCGATTTACTCATTTTTTGAGTATTTCGTTTTATTCAGTGCATAATCCAATCATATACAATTATCAAAATGTAACAACTAACAAAATGTAACAATTCGGTTCAATATCAGTCCTTTAACACTATTCTTGGAGTACAAAATAATGACTTAAAACTTCTCAAATGGCATCAGTTTCTTCAGTGAAATCGATACTGAAGAATATGAAAGCACATTTAAAAAATCGGTTTGCCAAAGGTTTAGCGACAATTGAACTACAATAAATATTTATATTCGATTAGAAAACTTTTAAGCTTTATTTTTAAATGCAAATTATTCTTGTATTCTATAACAACAATAGATAAACCTTTAAAATAATAATAATAATATTTGGCCTGCCAAGTGTTCGGTCACAGTTGCGACAAGGCAGACGAGGATAATATTCTAATGCTAGATAAAAGCAACATTTTCATATTCTGTCATTCTTGTATGACATAAGATAAGTCGGTATAAGTGTAAAAAAAAAAAAAAAAAAAAAAAAAAAAAAAAAAAATACAGCAGAAGAGGTATTAATTCTTGGTTTCGGCCAAACTATATTTTCAGTGGACCTGAACCATTATAAATTCACTTGACGTGAAATTTGAATGGAATAAATTTTTTGTAAAAAAGAAAAAAAAACCTCACCAAAAAATTCTTTTAATTTCACATTATAAATCTGAATTAAAATTACGGAAACAAATTTTCGAAAGCCTCTTATCTTCTAAATAAGAATTAATCCCCTGATGTCCCGAAATAAATTGCGATGTCATTCTTCGCCATCACTATTTGGCAAAAAATAAACAAAACATTTTTAATTGCATAAACGTCTTTAACATTAACCTTGATAAAGTATCTCCTTTCATTTATTCAACTATCAAAAATTGCTTCATCCTCCTTCAAAATAAGAATTTTTTTTTTATTAATTTGGACATTGATTGATTACAGATATGAGTCCGAAACAGATTTATCAAAGAGAGAAATAATCACTATTTTATTCTGAGAAAATCTATTAATATTTGATACTTTGTCATCTCTTTTAAAATCTACAAAATACGGTGCGATACGATACATAAATATGTTGCGATTTAAGGGGCTACTTCAATCAGGAGAAAACAACCGTTCGCTAATGTTAATCCAATGAGAAAAATGTTTAGAAATTAAAAGAAGTGTATTAGAAGAGAAATGGATTGGTCAAGTCATTTCCATCGTCAATATGATGTCAGTGTTACTTAAGGATAAATTTTTGCCTTAAGTTTTGTATTTATGAAGTTAAGGGGCTACTTCAGTCACACGAAAAGACCCGCTCGCTAATGCTAATCCTATGGAAGAAATTTATAAATGTCTTGTTTGCATTTGAATATTTTTAAAGAATTCTTTTTGCATTGGATAGCTGTGGTAGATCTGTACAAAGGTCGTTTTTCACTTTTTTGATTTTGTCTACCACAGCTATCCAATGCAAAAAGAATGCTTTAAAAATATTCAAATGAAAACAAGATATCTTAAAAATTTTCTCCCATTTGATTAACATTAGCGAATGGGTGTTTTTGCTTGACTGAAGTAGCCTCTTGAGCACGAAATTGTGAAGAGTAACTCTAGCTATGTTTCATTCATATTTCTAATTTCTAAACTCAAATCAATTAACAATTTTTTTTTCTTAAAAATAAGTCATATATATAATATGTGATAATAAATTTGTTGAAAAAATTATTCACAATAAAATAAAAAAAAATCACAAACATAATGTTGGGAAAACGCAACGTCAGTCTTTATAATGGGTTAAACTTTCACAGTCACGTGAGAATGTGTTAAGGGTTCATCGTAAATTTAGAAAACTAACATTAAAATCTTAGAATGAAAAAACACCAGAATAATTCAATAAACAGCAGAAAAAAAATGCACTAAAGCTTTAAATATAAAATAAAGCAATTTTTCATATAAACAATTTATATAACTTTTCCGGTTACTCTCTAAGATTTTTTTTTCTGTGGATTCAAACGATATCAGTAGACCGACGGAAAGTAAAATCTCGCTGTATCTCCAAAACTAATAATAGGAATGAGTGTAAATTTATGCAGACACGGTTCTGAATAAGCTGGTTCTTTTTATGTAAAAATTAATACATATCATAATTTATAATTTTTTGAATACGAATTTATTCATAATTTTTGGAATTAAAAATATATTTTTGAAAAAAAAAAATGCCTTGATTATGCTTAAGTTTATTCATTGTATATTATTTAAAAATATTTCAATGGGATGAATCATGGGGAAGATATTAATCAAAGTTTGTCACGAAAATTTAAAGTTAGCATCCTTTAATACAGGCATGTCAAACACGTAGACCGCCAATACTTTGGTATTTTACCTGTGGGTTTGTTTGTTTGTTTTTTTTTTTCAATTTTTCGAACGCGCATGCAGAAAATAACGAACTCAGTTGCACGATGACCGTGCTTTTAGATATGGAAAATTCAGAAAATATTATATATGTAATATCAACAGATCTAACGAGTTTAAATTTCAGCTCCAAGATATTGTGGTTGTAAAACTAACCAATTGGAAATTAACGAAACGCGATATCTTGAATCTGAAAATTGGAGATTTATATAAAAAAAATGTTATGGTATATTTTTAAATAAATTTTTATGAGTTTTATACTGAAACTAATAATCTATTGAACTTATCTCTTCGATTTTTCATCACATAGAAAAAATATGCAGTATTCATTAAATGCTAAGAAATTTATCGAAAAATTAGTAAAATGTGGCACCAAAGAATGACAGTTAAAATTTTTAAAAATGCAAAATTAAAAACAAATTAAATAAGTTTTCAATGAATAGTTTTGAAAGCGTTCTCGTTTCCATGGAAGAAAACCTTCGAAAATGTTACTCTAGGCTTTTCACTTGAATCGTATTTGGCAAAGACCCGGATTTTAGTTTTCAGCTCTTTAATTGTTTTCATTATTTAGGCTAGGAAACGTATCATTGTTAGCGACCCCTATATGACATCTTTCTTTTTACACTCATGTCCAGCCGGATCGCTTTCCATTTTAGAGTTTTGTCGAATACTTACAGAAATTCTTGACGAATTGTTCTTGAACTTGAAAAGAACATGTTTGAGTTCATATTTCTCAGTGAAGATTTAGTCGGGAGAACAATTAGGGGTCTAATAATAAAATAATATTTGCGATCACCCAAGTAATATAAAATGGCCTGTCACTGTATTAAATGACTATGTGAGTCCTTTTCAACATTAGTATGCATTTGTATAAGCATAGCACTCATATTCGCGAAGGTGTTAGCATTTCTGTGAAAATTCAAAAGTTTTTTGTTTATAGCAACAGACTTTTCAACCAAGTTTAACATAACTTTCCGAAAACCTGAAAAAAAATAGTAGAAACAGTCTACTGCAATTAAAGCATGAATACGATGAATATTTGATGAGGTATGGGCGTTTGTATGAAATAATTTTTAACTGCGCATGCGTGGAAGATTCAAAAATTTTTATTTGAATTTGATAGTCAGATATTTTGGGGAACTTCCATAAAAAGTTCAGTTAAATATGTGAAAGCTCAGAAAGATACGGTGAGCTGATTGAAAAATTGTGGAAAATCCCTTATAAAAAAGCTACTTTTAGAAAGCAACTCTCTATGTCGCCCCTATCTTTCTTAATTTTCGCGATATTTGACAGTTCTTTTCAATGGCGGATCTAAGGGAGGGGGCGAGGGGGCGGTCGCCCCCCCCCCCCCCCCTTGGGCAAATAAAGGGTTTGAAAAACGGCATTATGCATCCTCACGAGAAATGACTTGGGGCGAAGCTCGAGCGCGGCGCGACCCGTCCCGGGTCGCGCCAGTTTTAATCCACAAGACTCGTGCTGGGTCAGGTCTTCCTCCTTTTAGAGCCGGGCCGTGTCCTGATCTTAAATTTTTCTGCAGATTCGGGTCTGGCCAGACTTCTTTTTCTTCCAGGTCGAGCCTGGCCTGGACTTCATTCTTCCTAGAGGTCTGCACTGGCCGAAATTTCCAAGTCGGGCCTCGGGCCGGAATTCTCCTCGGCTAAACGTTCAGTCCCTGTCAGTCCTTATGATAAGCGTTACTGGCCCGACCGCGACCTGTGCACACCTCTAAATTCCGACTGTCTGTCTGTATGTGACACAAATTTTGTGAGCGCTGTATCTCAAGTACTAATGCGCAGAATTTAATAAAAATTTATATTCAGGTAGTATCTGATATAGATTGGTACTGATTAGTTTTTGGTGTAAATCGCCCAGCAGGTGGCGCTGCTATGTAGCATTTTGCAGGATTTCCGCAAAAGCTCTATCTCAAGAACTAATGCACGAAATTTTATAAAACTTCATATTCCGTTAGTCCTTGACATGAATGGATGCTGTTTACGTTTTGGTGTAAATCGCCCTACAGGTGGCGCTGCTATGCTACATTTTGCAGGATTTACACTATTTTTGCAGTAGCTCTATCTCAAGAACCAATGCACACATTTTCATCAAACTTCGGATTTAGTTAGTCCTTTATATGGAATGATGCTGACTACGTGTTTGTGTAAATCGCCCAATAGGTGGCGCTGCTGTGCTGCATTTTGAGCTATTGCCTCAATAGCTCTATCTCAAGAACTAATGCACGAATTTTCATCAAACTTCAGATTTAAGTATAACTTGATTAATATTGCCGCTGATTATGTGTTGTTGCATATCGCTCAACAAGTGGCGCTTCTATGCTGCATTTGTCATGATTTGCGCAATACCTCTATCTCAAGAACTAATGCACGAATTTTCCTCACACTTCATATTCAGTTAGACGTTGACATAAGTTGGTGATAATTAGGTTCTGGTGTAAATAACCCAATAGGTACCGCTGCTATGCTGCATTTTGCTGGATTTACACGATTTCAGTGACAGTCATACCTCGAGAACTAATGCACGGAATTTCATATTTTTAGAATTCTCATGATGAACTGAGATAGTGAACTTTGAAGTATTGACATGTATGAGATAGAAGAAAGTTTTGTGATGGCCACAACATACTAGTTCCTTGTAGAGCTTTAAAATTGTGATTTTCTTTTATCATCCGTTTCTTTCATTCTAAACTGATTTTTTAACTGGATTTTCATTTGAATGTAATTGTCTTATATTTTTAAGTAGTGTTTATGTACATAATTGCCTAAATAGTCCTTAATAATATCGTTTTTATGTATTCATGAATTTGGAACATAATCTGAAAATAAAATATCAGCATAAGTAAGTATGGTGTGCTTTATGAATAGTTTTAAAGGCAAAATGCAGGCTGTGCTGGAGTCGATTTTTTAGCTTTTATACCGGGCCGGGCGATAATTTTTTTGTGCGGGTTGGACCTGGACTTGGACCAGAAAGTTTCAGCCCGGGGAAACCTCTATAACTGACATATCGAAGGCAGCTTTATTTTTTTTTAAATGCTTCTTTCATCCATCATCCCATAGCTAATGAACATACAGGGTGTCCCAAAATGCACTGGCTGATTTTAAAATTCAATAACTTGCAAATGGTGGCAGCTATTAAAACAAATACTTGCAGGAGAGTTATGTAAGAAGTCAAGGAGCAGGGGTGATTATGTTCCGAATTTTCCAAAAATTTTACCCTCTCGCTGCGCATCCCGCGATTTCCACTGCCAACATAAAAGTAGCAAAATTTGCACAACCCGCGATTTCCGCAGCAAATCTTTTTTTTAATGATCTAATTTTATTAAAAAAAATAAATAAATAAAATCTTTCGCAAAGGTTTTGGGCATATTTTAACTCTAAAATATATGAAGATTTGAAATATGTAATAAAATAAATGCGCAATTTTTGAAGCTATTTTGCTTAAAAATACGCGGCGAGAAGGTTAAGGCGTTCGGTTCAGAAAATTAAAAAAAAAAAATCTTCAATGCTTAAATTCGGACATAAAAATAGTCACGAATTTTGACAAATGGTCGTCATAAAAAATCTATTTCGTCAATCTAAAAATAATTTCAACTCCTCCAAAGGATCACGGAAAATGCGCAAATTTTGTCAAAAGGACGACGAAAAAGAGTGAATTTGTTCAAAGAGACGTCGAAAAAGCGCGAATTTGGTCAAAGGGCAGCTGAAAAAACGCGAAATTCTTCAAATGATCGAGAAAAAAGTGACTTTCGTCAAACGGCAGCAGAAAAAACTTAAATTTCGTCAAAGGATCGCGGCAGAAAACGGGAATTTTAGCAAATACCCACGAAAAACCACGAATTTTGTCAAAGGTTTGTGAAAAAATGCAATTTTTATCAAAGAATCGCGAAAGAAACGCGAATTTCATCAAATGGTCGCGAAAGAAATGCGAATTTCATCAAAGGGTCGCGAAAGAAACGCGAATTTGGTCAAAGAGTCGCGAAAAAACTCAAATTTTGTCAAAGGATCGCGGATAAAACTCGAATTTCGTCAAAGGATTGCTGAAAAACGCGAGTTTTGTCAAAGAGTGGAAAACGCGCATTTTGTCAAAGAGTCGTAGAAGAAATGCAAATTTCACCAAAGAGTCGCCGAAAAAATACAGCGGTCTCTTTAGAAAACAGCACACATATATAATATGTTTATTATTATAGATATCGTTTTTAATCTGAAATAATATACTGAACTAACTTTTGAAGAAACGGGTTAACACAAACACAGCTTGCGCAAGAATCTGCACTCAGCGACTCAGCCTGAAATCGACCCGAATCAAAAACAGTTAACTCGACCTGCAACAAAAATAATTAGTGCCAGGATTGAATCCCCCCCCCCCCCTCCCTCTACTGTAACCTTTCAGAAAATTTGCTTTGAATTTCAGATTTTTTTTTTTTTTTTTATTGGGAATCACCCCTAATCAGGAGTTTTTTTACTGCGATTCTACATTTTAGTTTAAAATAGCAACGATAGAGGGCGCTGCAAGCAATAGACGCTAAATCTGTGCCCGGAGGAGGAAGGCCAGAAATTGGGCCCCGATTTAACGACTATTGATTGCAGCGCCATCTATCGCTGCTATTGTAAAGTAAAATCAAGAATTGCAGCAAAATATCTCCTGACATCTTACATAACCTGCAAGATTTTTTTTAAATGGCTGTCATCATTTGCAAGTTATTGAATTTTAGAATCAGTCAGTCCATTTTGGGACACCCGGTATGTTTTTTGATAAGTTTCAAAACATTCTTTACTGAATTACAACTGATCTTAGACATAAAGAGACAAGCAGTTTTATACCAAATTAGTACTTTTTACATAATCCTGAAGATTAAAAAGTATCCCTAAATAATTATTTGGACGTGTCCGTTATGGAGCTTTTACTGTATATTGTTTTTATCTTCAAAAATATTTAGGCTTACTTTTCAAAAATCGGGTCAACCCTTCTCGCAACAGTGAAAACCCAATCCGAAACTGACTCAAGCCCGAAATAATGTATGTCAATCTTCTAACCCAAACCCAGCGCGCTCGCTATGCGCAGCTAAAAAGTAGAAGTCAATCCGACCCGCAGCAAAAAGTAGAAGTCAACCGGACCCAAACGCGACCCACAGAAAAAAGTAGAAGTCAACCCGACCTGCAGCAGAAAACTAGAAGTCAACCGGGCCCAAACCCGACCCGCAGCAAAAAAGTAGAAGTTTACCCGACCCGCAGCAAAAAGTAGAAGTCAACCGGACCCAAACGCGACCCACAGAAAAAAGTAGAAGTCTACCCGACCTGCAGCAGAAAACTAGAAGTCAACCGGGCCCAAACCCGACCCGCAGCAAAAAAGTAGAAGTTTACCCGACCCGCAGCAAAAAGTAGAAGTCAACCGGACCCAAACCTGACCCACAGAAAAAAGTAGAAGTCAACCCGACCTGCAGCAGAAAACTAGAAGTCAACCGGGCCCAAACCCGACCCGCAGCAAAAAAGTAGACGTTTACCCGACCCGCAGCAAAAAGTGGAAGTCAACCGGACCCAAACCCGACCCTCAGTGAAAAAAATTAGTTTCGACCCGCGCATCAGATTGGAGTCTCCAAATTTCTAAAATCGCCCCCCCCTTGAGGACACTCCAGATCCGCCCTTGGTTCTTTTTGTATAAGTTTCTCTAAATAGCTGATTACCAAATTATGAAATAAAAATTTTGGAATCTTCCACGCATGCGCAGTTAAAAACTATTTCATACAAATGCCCATAGCTCATCAAATATTCAATATATTCATGTTTTAATTGTAGTATAATGTTTTTACTGTTCTTTGTGAGGTTTTCGGAAAGTTGTGTTAAATTTGGTTGAAAACTTTGTATACTATAAACAAAATACTTTTGAATTTTTCACAGAAACGTTAACATCTTCACGAATATGAGTGCTGCTATGCTTACACAAAGGCACACAAACGTTGAACAGGACCCAAATAGTCATTTAACGCAGTGACAGACCTTTTTCAGCATTTTACTGCTCTATAGGTGATCGCAAATATTATTTTATTATTAAATTTATTATTAGACCACTAATTTTCCTCTCTACTAAATTTTCACAGAGAAATATGAGGCCAAACATTTTCTTTACATCCTAGAAGTTCAAGAACAATTCGTCAAGAATTTTAGTAGATATTCGACAAAGCGCGTAAAATCGAAAGCGTCCGGTCACTTATCCTTAATTTTTGGACATGAATGTACTTCCTTTTTACTGATATATTTTACTCAATTATGTCTTTGGATTTATTAAAATTATATGAAAGCACTCTGTCTGTATGAAGAAATATGATTAATTGAAGGTGAACATCGCAGAATTTCAAGCAAAAAAAGTATTTACAATATTTTCACATCCAAAGGAAAACTGAAATTTAATGCTTGATATACAGAAATTCTGTTGTAGTTTGTAAAGAATGTGACATTAAGAGCTACATATTTATAAAGTATAAAGAAAACTTACAAATGATTAATTAAACTTCCGAAAAATAAACTGTCAGATTTGAAACTGATATTTCATACAAAAATACGTTTATTTCGACTGTTGACATGTTTCGACTCTCCCCGGGTCATTTTCAAAACAAATAAATAAAAAAATTCTAAATTTGCACGTTCTATGAAACGCCTTCATTCGGTTTTCCACCTATTCTTTCACATTATGCTCCTTATTTTTTATATCAATATATATTCAAATAAAAAATAACGTGCATAATATGAAATAATACGTGGAAAACTGAATGAAGGCGTTTCATAGACCGTGCAAATTGAGAATTGAAATTAATATATTATTACAAGGTGTTTATTTGCTACATAGTTACTGATATTTCATATTTTTAAAAAAATTGTATTCACTAAGCTTTTTACGATAATTCAGGTCTACTTAAAAAAAAAAAAAAAATAGATATTTGTTTTATTATATTCAATTGCACGCAAGTCGAAACGTTCACTATGAAGTGGAAGAAATGATGTCCAGAGCAGATAGGAAAAATTGAAAATACTACGAGTTTAAGTCGTCGTATTTCAAGAATCAACTGAGGCCTATAACATCAATATTTAATAGTTTCTTTTTTAACTCTTTATGTACTGAATTATTAATTCATAAAAATTTTATCTTTTAAAGCATTTTTCATGAATTGTTTAAACTACATTAGAAAAACCAACATAATCCTTTAATAAATTTTAGAACAATTGAAGGATCTAGAAGGATTAATTAAATTTGAATTTATAGGGATTTTGTGCAATATTTATAACCCCCATTCAAATATTTTAAGATAATGTTCTTACAATAAAAATATAGAAATAAAAATATTTTTGTTTCGTGTAACCAATAATGCTTTTGGAACAAGATAAATTATTGTATCTATAACTCATTCTTAACTGTATTACAACTAATCGATGTATCAAATGAATTTTATACAAGTTATTTTAATGGTACTTATAAGTATCGTCAGTAGATAAAGAGTTAATTCCTGAAAACGCTGGTGCACAGAATACATTCAACAGGCTGTTTTTGATTGCAGATACGAAATTAACATAAAAATGAAGAGCTTCCGGAAATTATTCCTAATGCTCAGTACAACCACAGTGCCTCATATTTTTAATTCCTGTATGAAAGTTTTAATTGAATGTAGTTTCTCGTTTAAAAATTAAGATTGCATTGCAAATAATAGTCTTTGTTATTTTTAACTTTGCGAATAATGAAAATAGGGAAAGATAAACAATAAAGTTTAACAGGTCATCGTGTACAATCATTTTTCACAAATTTGTAATTTATAAAAACGCAGGTGTGCAAAATACATTTAGCTCTACCTGTTTTTGATCACAGATACGATATGAAGATAAAAATGAAGAGCTTCCGGAAATTATTCCTAATGCACGGTACAATCAACAGTGCCTCATATTTTTAATTCATGTATGAAAGTTTTAATTGAATGCAGTTTCTCGATCAAAAATTAAGATTGCATTGCAAATAATAGTCTTTGTTATTTTCAACTTTTCGAATAAGGAAAATACGGAAAGATAAAATTTAACAGGTCATCGTGTACAATCAGTTTTTCTCAAATTTGTAATTCATAAAAACGCAGGTGCACAAAATACATTTAGCTCTACCTGTTTTTGATCGTTGATACGATATGAAGATAAAAATGAAGAGCTTCCGGAAATTATCGGTAAAACAGCCGTGCTTCATAACTTTTATTCATTTATGAAATTTTTATGTGAATGCAGTTTTTCGTTTAAAAATTAAGTTTACATTGCAAATAATAGTGCTCCTGCCATGACTGGCATCATATAAAAAGGAGCAATTTCACAATTAAAAGAACAAGTCGGAAATTGTACGGCAAATGTGGTGCGTTCGTACTATAACTAGTTTTATAAATATTCAGACAACTATATATGTTAAATTCAGTAATACGGAAATAATATGTCTCTATCTTAAATAGGACGTAATCACCATGGTCAGCCTAGAATCATTACCTTTCGTGGGATATCATTGAATTACTTACGTATGATAGGATTTAATAGAATTAAGAAAACTTTTATTTAACGCGCAATACTTATTTATTTCCAGTGTCACTTCTCAATGTTAATTTAACATGGAAAAGCCTATGGAGATCATAACTTTTTCATTTTTTCTTCCCACCTTTTTGTCCCTGATGCCACTCATTTTTTATTCTTTACTAATTCTAATGATATTATAAATTTAAAGTGTAAAAACGTTTGCCTGGCGTCAGGATCAAAACGAATGGTAAAATGCCTTTGCATATGGGTGAATTATAACCCAGAGAGAAACATGGGCCAAATTTTTTTTTTACATTATTCAAATATTTTTCTTAATAATTCCAATTTTCGCTTTTTTCATTGAAAATCAACGGACATTTTTCATAGAAAATGTAACATTTTTACTTCATTGTTGCAAAAATTTCAAAAGCCGTAATAATAATTTATTTCTTTTTAGTTGAAAGATTTTCACGTGAAATATTAAATTGAGCTAGTTTTATTTTTTTTTTTAATTAAAAAGGTGAATATGGCGTCATAGTGGAAATAAAAAGGATATTTTCAGAATAAGTTTTTGCTTTGGTCAAGTTTATATTTTAGTAAAAAGTTTCTAATGGATAGCTATTTTTATGTAGGTAGCGAACTTAGTGGGGAATTACATAACTTAAATTTTAAAATGTATTTTCTTTTCCGAGATGAGATCTATTTATACCTCAAGTTAAACTTAGGTAATAATTTTCTGATGTGTTTACATCACCCCTTGGGAGAGAATAAAGTTTAAAAATTTAAGCAAAACTTTTATTTTTTATTTTTTACTGTATCACAGTTAAATATTAGCAATAGGGATTCAACACAATTTACATTTACATTCATAGCGTTCCTGAGAGGGAAATAGGGTATCTAAATTTAAGTGAAGTTAATTTTTTATATTTTGATTATAGATTTTTTGCGTTCAGATTAGAAGTTTTTGTCCAAACTACCGCAACCTGCATTACTACAGTGGTGAAATATTTTGAATTACATATTGGTAAACTGCATCCCACATTATGATGCAATACCGCATACAATAAAGCCTGATGATGATACTCTCTATTAATTTTGAAATGCGTTCGTCTGAGTGCTGTAGTTATTAAAAAACTTGATATATTAAACAAAAACATAATTTGAAGAACAAATTAAAAAAACAAAATTTATTTCCTACATTGTCTAAGCCCGAGAAGGGACAGATATTAAGTTATTTCATTCAATTAATTATACATTTAATGTTACATTTTTGTAACAAATTCGTTAAGCCAATTGAAGATTAAAAAATAAAAATGAAATTCATACAATATGATACTTAAAACACCTTAAAAATAGATTCCGTTCAAATGAAATCGAAATAAATCTTAGACTTTTTTTAAGTTTTGTATTTTGCATGCATCTTATCATTTTATGCACAATTGTCATAAACATAATACAAAATCTGCAATACAAATATTTTCAATTAAAAATGGAAGAAGTCTAAGATTTATTTCGATTTCATTTGAACGGAATCTATTTTTTTAGTGTGTTTTAAGTATCGTATTGTATGAATTTTATTTTTATTTGTTAATCTTCAATTGGCTTAACTAATTTGTTACAAAAATTTAACATTAAATGTATAATTAATTGAATGAAATAACTTAATATCTGTCCCTTCTCGGGCTTAGGCAATGTAGGAAATAAATTTTGTTTTTTTAATTTGTTCTTCAAATTATGTTTTTGTTTAATTAATATCTTTTTAAGTTTACATTCGATATTTATAAAATTTCAAATGACTCGACAAATTCTGTAACGATTATATATATTAAATTTCAAAATTTTCGGTTTAGGTAGTTTTTGCGCTGTTATATGCGGACAGACGGACGGACCAGACGACGACTGTAGGTGCTACGTATTTATACAACTATGAACGCACCTAAAAATGCTCAAATCACGATGATAGATTTTTGTACCGTTTTGACGTACTTTAATTTTTTAAAAGCTAGTTTTCTTTTATTCTTTTTTTTTATTATTACTTGAAATTCTCAATTATATTCACACAGGCTTAATTATCGTCAATCTAGTAAATATCAAGCAGTGAAAACAAGCAGATCTACTTTATTTAAGAGAAATTTGATTGCTTCTTATTCATGAAGTTTTAACTGTAGAGACGAGACACGAGATTGCCATTTATGTAACCCTTAACTGACGTTATCGGTCTCATAGAACGCTGCTTTTTCTCCATTTTTAAAGTTTAATTTGTAGTTTTCAGTTTAACTGTAGATTCTAATGAAATTTTGTTTCGTTTAGATCCCTAGCATTATTGCTAGAGACTTTTGAATCAATGATTTTTAATTAAAATAACTACAACTTAGAAAACTGAACCAAATTTTATGGATTTTGTTGATGAAAATAATATGATTTTTATTTATATATATATATTTTTTCGAAATGTAAGAATAAATAAATTATGAATATTAATGACTTTGGAACTTTGCGAGAAACTTTCTTTAACATTGCTCTATTTTGTATGTGGAACTTTTATTCTGTGCGATGCTAATAATATAAATCTGCTTTTACCACTTACCCATCATACGTATTAGGGTAAGTCTTGTAATCGTTTTAAAAATCGAAAAAAAAAACTGACGGATTTACACGTTTCAGACACTGAAAATTCCGAAAAACATATAAAATGCCGGCCGTCTGTATGTGTGTGTGTCTGTAAATGCTCTATCTCCCGAACAAATTGAGATAGAGACTTTGAAATTTGTATTGCACTTAGTATGCAATAATGAGAAGAAGCCGCCTATTAAATTTCAGTAACCTCGATTATCCGGAACTGTTTTTTTCGTACTCTCGAAAAATTCGTTCTGATAAAAGGTATATAAAAAATTTTGAAAATGTTTACTTTAAGGAGTGAATATAAAAGATAATAATAATAAAAAAAAAAACATAAATTTTGCATAAAGAATGAAGTCGATTAGATAATTAGTTGCCGAGATGTTTGTAATCCTATTTTCCACACTCTTTGATTTTTCATGACAGTGTATTTCATTCAAATTTCAATTCAAAGATATATTTTAATTGGAAATGAGACGCTTAATCATACACTGTAAACTGCTAGTTAATCTGATTATCATTTTTGGACGCAATTCAGTAATAAAGCATTTAAATAAATAAAGACACAATCTTGATTAATGGTACACAAACACGAAACTTAATAAGCTAAAAGTTAATTTTTACGTTTCGAGCTGTTTCTACAGCCGTCTTCAGGAAAATATAATGGTAAAAAAGGCTCAAAGTTTAGAGACGAAAGCTTCCTTCGCAACACTAGATGGCAACACCACATTTTTGTATTCAAATCATTGGTCAAGTTTCGACTAATTATCTCTTGCACAGGAAGTTTTCGTCTCTGAACTTTGAGCCTTTTTTACCCTCATATTTTCCTGAAGACGGCTATAGAAACAGCTCAAAACGTAGAAATTAACTTTTAGCTTATTAAAGTTCGTGTTTTGTGTACCATTAAGCAAGATTGTGTCTTTATTTATTATATTTTATGGTGCAATTGCCCAGTATGTGTTATAGAGCATTTAAAGTTTATAACGTCAAGCCACGATTTTAAATACTCTATCTACCGAACAAATTGAGATAGAGGCTTGAAATTTGGTGTGTACTTAGAATGTAATGGTGCGACAAAGTCTATTAAATTTCATTATTGAATATTTATTTTCATATTTTATATTATGCATATCCATGACGGGTAAGTATTACAAAGGCCCCCAACGACTAGTTTTCTGTAATGTGGCCAAAGGTTTTGTATAGAATGCTTAAATTGGCCCTCGTGCTAAACGAATTTGACATGCCTGCTTTAATATTAGGATCTATAAATTAGGTTTATTATTAGGATCCTCAAGTTTCTTTCTCCCCTCCACCTCACTTCACTACGTATTGGATTGTCCTCTAATAGTAGGAGAGCTGTTGAACATTTTTGAGTAGGTATTTGAGGCACCCTGAAAATTTGTGCAACACTTCTTTTGTAATGCCTGAATACAAAATCGAATGTCTGGCTGAAGGATCGTGGCCCAAAACCTGTGCCAAACACGTGTCAAATGCCATTTTTTGACACTACCCAAAAAAGGTATTTGAGGCACGCTGAGATTGAAACAGAATAATATTTATATACTTAGAAAAAAATATTTTGAAAATGATAGACACTTTAGTCGGCCCAAAAACTGTGCCAAACACGTGTCAAGTGCCATTTTGTGACTACCCAAAAAAGGTATTTGAGGCACGCTGAGATTGAGGCACAATAATATTTATGCTTAGAAAAAAATATTTTGAAAATGACAGACACTTTAGTCGGCACAAAAACTGTGCCAGACACGTGTCAAGTGCCATTTTTTGTCTGGCGCAGGTTTTGGGCCACGATCCTTCAGCCAGACAGTCGATTTTGTATTCAGGCATTACAAAAGAAGTGGTGCACAAATTTTCAGGGTGCCTCAAATACCTTCCCTAAAATGTTTAACAGCTCTTGGACTATAACAACGTTAAAAAACATACAGCTATGGCGATTCCGGATCGCTTTTCCCCTTTCTACTGCTATGAACGCTTCAGACAAAATGCATAGACCATGTACTTTTCTGGGTTGATTTGATCCAAGAAAGTTAAAAAAAAAAAAAAAAAAAAAAATTATGCGTCAAGCGTAGATTATGAAACACCTTCCAACACATTCAGAATACGTTAACAAAAAATTTGGAAAACACACAACACATTTGAAAACACAATTTCGGTAATTACCATCTAGAGTCGGAAAATAATTCAAATTCTTTTGTGGAGCCTTGTATATGATCTATGGAAGTTATACACACCAAGTAATATGCAAAAAATATTACTTCAATTTAACCCTTAACCGGAAACGTATGTCTGCGAGATGTTTGCGTCTACTAATCTGCCCTTAATATTTTCTCTCTCCGACATTCCAAACTTATTTTTATGCTGTTATATTAAACTAGTATGTTGTGGCCATCACAAAACTTTCTTCTATATAAATCATGTGAATTAAATCATTTAAATAGTACAAGAAATTACATCAATTTAGCACGAATTCATATCAAAGTATATCTGAATTTGAAGTTTGATGAAAATTCGCGCAATAGTTATTGAGATAGAGCTATAGGGGAAATTCTGAAAAATGCAGCATAGCAGCGTCACCTGTGAAGCGATTTGCATCAAAACACAAACAGCACTAATTCATATCAAGGAATACCGGAATCTGAAGTGTTGAAAATCCAAGCATTAGTTCTTGAGATAGAGCTATTGCGGATATCACAAAAAATAAGCATAGCAGCGCCACCTGTTGAGTGATTTACACCATAAGGTGCAAAACGTCAATTCATGTCATAACTAATGTCTAACTGAATCTAAAGTTTGATGAAAATCCGTGCATTAGTTCTGGAGATTGAGCTATTGTGAATATCGTGAAAAATCCTGCATAGCAGCGCCACCTATTGAGCGATTTACACCAAAACATAAACATCACTAATTCATATCCAGGTATACCGGAATCTGAAGTTTGTTGAAAATCCAAGCATTAGTTCTTGAGATAGAGCTATCACGAAAATCGTGTAAATGCTGCAAAATGTAGCATAGCAGCGCCATCTGTTGTGCGATTTACACCAAAACGTTACCAGCACCAAATCATATCAAGGAATAACTGAATGCGAAGTTTGATGAAAATCTGTGCATTAGTTCTTGAGATAGAGCTATTGCAGAAATCGCGAAAATGCAGCATAGCAGCGCCACCTATTGGGAGATTTACACCAAAACCTAATCAGCATCAATTTATATTAGGGACTACTTGAATATAAATTTTTATTAAATTCCGTGCATTAGTTCTTGAGATAGAGCGCCCACAAAATTTGTGTCACATACAGACAGACAGACTAACAGATTCACAGACAGACATTTTGTAAAAACATGTTTTTCGGAATCTCTGACCTCTAAAACGTGTAAATCTGACGAAAACCGGAAGTCAAAAATTTTTACGAATCCAATACTTTCTTCTTGTAGAGATAGAAGAAAGTAAAAATTGGTCTGTTAATGCATTACTATTAACGATTAAATGTTTAAGTTCACTATTTGGTAAATTATTAAGTGTTCTGTTTGTGCACGGGATTTTCACGTTTCAGGGTTAAGGGTTAAGGGGACCGTGGACCTTTATTTCAGCAAAAATCGACCCAAAAATCGAAATTTCTTTTTGTGTGTATTATTCTTCTCCAGTTTGAATTGAATCATTTGTGAAAAACCGCATGCAGATGCAACGATTTTTCGAAAAGTTACAAGTGTTTTAATTTTGTACACCCAAACAATTTTCTGGCCCTTTAATATACTTTAAATCTGTTTTTCTCAAAACTGATTTTTCAACATTTTTAGGTTTTTGATTACTCCCATGTGTCTTAATTTTTGATCAAAATTCATGAAATTATTAAGGAAGAATCCTGTTATTGCTTAGAAAGAAACTGTGTACGCATTTTAAAATTCGACTTCATTAAGATAATTAAATTTGATTTTTTAACTTATTAAAAGGCAAAATTTTGATCAATATAGAATTAAGAAAAAATTCTCTAGAAAAATTAGAAATATGAATGAAATAGTACGGAATGTTTTAATAATTTCTATTGATAAATTTCGGATTATGTTCATAGATGCAATATAAAGAATGTAATAAAATTCAACAATTCAAAATATATATATTGTAGCAGTTAAACTGTAACTATGTGTAGTAAATGTAATATACTGGTACATAGTAAATGCTTCAAAGATTTTCATATGGCAAAAATGTAGTTGATTTGTACTGACGTTACGTTTTCATAACATATCATATATAATATCTCACATTAAAAAAAAAAAAAAATTGTAATATCGCTTTTTTTCCTTTTAATTAGTCATTAATATGTATAAGATAAAATTTTATTTTATTTGTGTCAAGTATAAGAAAGTGCGGTCCTTAATGGGTTAAGACCAGGGTTGGGGTTTTGGACGCCCAAAACTAGTTTTGGACAGGACATGTGGGTTTTACTGTCTAAAACTGTACTAAAGTGTCTAAAACTGTACTAAAGCGTCCAAAACTGTACTAAAGTGTCCAAAACCTTAAAAAAAGCAACATTTCACATGTAACCACTGCACACTTATTAAATATATGAATATAAATATCTCACAATATATTTTACTAACATTCCATTTAATTCTTTGGTAAATGAAAAAAGTTCAAATTTTTCTAATATCTGTGTGACATAAAAAGTTCTGTTTCTGTTAAAATTGAGTTATAATAGTAAGAAATTCTTTATAATACCACACATGTAGTATAGAGAGGGGAGATTTGCTTTTGTTTCAATTTTTGTGCAAGAAAATGTTACAAAGAAATTTCTTTTAAATAATGTTTCATTGTAAATTATCTTTCCTAGATTATAGGATAATGAAAGAAAACACAAATATTTCATTTAAAATCTAGAAGTTATTTTTTGAAATATGTATTTTTATTATGAATTTAATCTAATTCTAGTGGACATTCTATTTCTTAAGAGTTAAATAGTGTTGTTATAATAATAGTCATATAATATAGTGTTATCATACTAGTCAATATCTCATAATCAAACAAAATCAATTATTTTTATTAATACTATTTCTTAATATACACATATACATAGTTGCCAGCAGTAAGCTGGTTTAATCAGTATGTTGAACCTGAACTCCATTTATGAATTATTTCCAGTAACAACTCTCGGGACTTTCAGTAACAGAATCAGAATGTATTCTTCATAAAAATCGTTAGTACTTCTATTAACTACTATTATTTAAATGAATAACATTAAAATTATGATACATAATTAAATTTAATATCTTTTTAATGTAATTACTTTGTTACATAGGGCAATTAGGTTGTTACTACTAAATTGTTAGGTAATATAACGTAGGATAATTAGGTTGTTAATACTAAACTGTTATTTTTGTATTGTAATCTTTTTGCCAATTTTTTAAACTTTTAGCATTGTTCTGATAAATACAATTTTACGACAAAATATAGTTTTGGACAGTTTAAGACAGTTTTAGGCAGAAGGGTTTTGGACAGTACGGTTTAAACCATGGATTTTACCGTGGTTTTTACCGTTGTGTCCAAAACCTTGCCAACCCTGGTTAAGACGAAATGCATAAACTATATACAAAGATTCCCATAAGTCCATTCACATTTTAAGAACACATAAAAATTTAACTTACTGTCGTTTTGTAAATGTAGTTCGTAACAAACTGCACTTAGTGCAAACAAGCAAGAAGTGGCGGATTTTTTTATGTCAAAAGAAAAAATAATAGTTCAACATTTCCTCCAACAGCTCTTTTTTAGCCCCCTATGCTATTTCTTTCGGCCAGCAATTAAAGTGTCGTCTCTAACAAGTAATTTTAAGTTATATAAGCCATCCGTAGAACAAAGCAGATGTATCATTGTATGGGATAATCTCTACTGCAATTTTTTTAACTTCTAAGCATCGCACATTTTCAATTTTTATACCGTCGTATAGGGAGAAAAAGTACTTTTAAATGCTTGTCTTGGCTTGTGTTTATGACGGCCAATTATCAACACGAGGGATATAGGCCCTAAGGGGGGGGGGAGTGCCCTACGTGGGGGTCTTTCTAAGGGAACCTAACCCGTATTTACGCTTGGAAATCCAAGGTTTCGAAGAAAACCACGAAAACTCCGAAACGATTAGGCCGACGGGCGCGATTGGGTTCGAACCCAGCAACTCCCGTCTACCAGCTTCGAGAGCAGAACCTCTCGGCCACTGGTGGGGCCTTTTAAATGCAATTTGTTTGAAAACAGCATCTCAATTTATTTTTGAGATATTAATTTTTCTGTAGCTTTTAACGAAATTTTTTTAGTGTTGGCACCTGAAGTACTACGTTTCTGTAGAAAGTAAGGGGAAAATAGTTGGAAAATAATAGAGTATTATATCTTTTTGTTGCCATTTTCCCATAATAACTGAAAAAGAAATGTAATTAAAATACATGCTATTTTGAAAAAGTATAAATGAATGATTTCTGATAAAACATGGAGCTATTATTAACGATATTTAATTTTAAGTATCTATAACAAACAAATGAAGGCATATGAATCATTAGATAGTCGAATTTTTTTGGTTGAGTTTCTTGAATGACGACATCGCTTTTCGCTGGAATTGTGTATTATTCTGCGATAGTGACCTCCATATGCATACTTTTCTGCAGATGCTGGATCGTAAAAGTGGAATTCTTCAGCGGATGCGAATGACATCATTTTATATAAATAAATCAAAAGCGTGTGTTTTAAGTCTTAAAACTGAAATATGCTTTGTGCTATCTATATTTATGTACATACTTTTTTTTTTCCATCGGGGTTGACACTAAATTTTGATAAAGCAAAATTCCTGTTTTCTAAGGGTTTTTTTTTTTTTTTTTTTTTTTTTTTTTTTGGACACAAAACATCCGATTGTGTGACTTACTCCGATACGACAGTTCGTTACATTTTTATGAGTTTTTCAGATGTGGACGGAGTTATGGAAATTCCGGTATACAGTGTGTTTCTGAACTCATGGGACAAACTGTAAAGGAAGATAAAGTAAACATAACGAAGCAATTTCGGTATACAAATGTGGGGTAGGAAATAAAAAGTGTTGACGAAAAACAAAAAATGTGAAGGAAATAAGAACAAGTTTTTTATTGACATAACAATTACACTAATTAGCAGAAACAGCAGCGAAAAACTGACGATGCCTCACAATATTCAATAATAAAACTGTGTATTAATTACCATAAAACAAAAGCATTATGTTTTATGGTAATTAATACAAATTTTTATTATTGAATTATACAGTAAGTGCTCAAATGCATCACCAACAACATTGATTGAGGCCTGACCGCATCTAGTAAGTGATTGGCGAATCCTTTTCGAAGATTCCAGGTGTTTCAGGCAGTGGTGTAGTCCTGAAAAATAAAGTGGGGAGATGCTTATAGTCCTGAACCCTCGCCTGAACCATAAGGTCCGTGTCACATGGGTCAAACTTGTTTTCAAATTTTGTCTTCCATCTTGAATTGCCGAGAAAAGTAATTAAAAAATTAAACATAGTTTAGATTAAATTTAAACTTCCAAAAATCACATTTTATGAGGTTTTTCTAGAAATATTTAGGCTAGTAATTAGATTACGTCTAACATGCAAGCGCAATATCCGATTGTTTTTTAAAGATTCGAATTTTACAAAGGTGAAATACAAAAGAAACGTTCTAAAATCACGGTTCCATCATGATTTTAGTTGAAGTATTCTAGCAAAGAACTCAACGAACTCAAGCAACGAATCTCAATATTACACGCCATTTTCGATATATTTAACACGTTATAATTTATTAAAGTTTTCAATTTTGTTGGAAGATATAAAAATTCAATGCTTTTATTCTTAAAATTGTCAATTTATTAGAAAGCTTATCCTTTAAAAATAATAATAGGTTTGGGAAATCTGCGTCCTCCAGGTACCTGGCGTCCCCCTTCAAAATAAAAAGTAAGGAGACGTTTGAGATAAAATAAAAAAATGAGGGGACGCCGTCCGCCCGCGTCCCCCCTCGACTATACCACTGAGTTTCAGGAAAGTTGCAGCAGCGACTGAAAGTCTTGCAATGAGGTCCTCGTCAGAGTCAATTGGTATCCTGTAGATGAGATATGTTGAATTCTGGAAAGAGTACGCTAATCACTTGCTAGACCCTGCCAGGTCTGTATCGATGTTGGTGGTGCCACATTTGAGCGCTTACTGTAATTGTTATGTCAATAAAAGGGTTGTTTCTATTTCCTCCGCATTTCTTGTTTTTTGCCACCACTTTTCATTTTCTAACCCACACAAGCTATACCAAAGTTGCTTCTTTATCGTGTGACTTTACCTTCCCTTACAGTTTGGCCCATGAGTTCAGAGATACCCTGTATGGTTTAAGCATTTCGTCTTACATCTTCATAAAGTTATGAAAAAAAAAGGTGACTTTAAACTATTTTTTATTTATATTTTTCGACTCTTCGTCAAATCTGAAGGTGCCAAGCGCACGAGTTTTTTTTTTTTTTTGTGTGACTTTTTGAAATGTGAACAGATCTGTGGAACATCTTGTACTTTTCTAATAAGCTGATTTGATTCAAGGAACTCAAATAAAGTGTTTGTTACTATTAAAAAAAAAAAAGGTTTGCAGAATATATAGACAAACCCTTGTGCGTAAAAACATATTCATATTCCAGAAAGAAACATTACCTCAGTCGATTGATACTTGTCTATTGTTCATACTAATATTTACAGCAGAATTAGTAAGGGGTGATCATTTTTGGTTCCTAAACTTGAACATTGTCTGAGCCTGATTACCCAAAAGGTACATGAATCATGTGCTTCCCTTCCAAAATTTAAAAATGTCCCAAAATATTGACAGTAAAATGGGGCCTTGAATTCCCATTTTTATTTTCTAAATTGCTTTTTTTAATTTTAATTAATTAATTAATTTATTTATTTTTGAGGAGAAAGTTTGTTTAATACAAGAGAATATTCACACTACTTCAGGAAACTTGTCTAACCGGGAAAGCTGAATGTGATCAACAGGCTTTTAACCAATCATATGGCATCCTGATGTGCTATAGTTATAGAAACCACCTGCGTAACTGAATATCCAAGAACTACATATAGTACTATAAATGTACTTTATCTAAAGTATATACAGGGAGCCTTAAAAAAGCTGTTTAATGAAATATATTTGTGAACTCGGCTAAGTTACTGCTGGGGGAAATATCCGTGGAATTGGTGAGTTTCTATACATGCAGAATTTAGAAAAATTTCGCCGAATGAAAGGGGCCCCAAAAATGATAACTGTGCTTCCCCTAGTTTCAGAGGTTAATCGGGCCCTGTAGATTGTATTTAAGATAATTGTTCATTTATGTTACAGTTTTGTTGTTGTACTTGTCTATTTTACAAAACCTATTTATACATCGAAAAAAATATTAGTTTAATTAAAATTATAGCGTATTTTTTCTTTATCTTTTCAGCATCTGCATAATGTAATCCATCGAGATCTGAAGGCCGAGAACGTGTTCTTTGCCGGTCCCAACATCGTCAAAGTAGGAGATTTCGGTTTTAGCACCCACATTGAAGACTTCAATGAACCCTTGAAGACATTTTGCGGTTCGCCTCCCTATGCAGCACCTGAACTGTTCCGTGACGACAGCTATGTCGGAGCTATGGTTGACATATGGGCTCTTGGGGTCCTCCTGTATTTCATGTTAACTGCTACTATGCCTTTTAAAGCACAAACAGTTTCAGGGCTGAAAAAGCAGATTTTGGAAGGCGTATTCTCTATGCCCGAATTCCTCAGCAAAGAATGCCAATTTCTCTTCTCGGGGATTCTGAAACTAGATCCGAAATCTAGGATTACTCTGGAACAGATTAAAAAGTCCGACTGGTTAATAGGGAAGACATTTCCTAGTGCACTTCCAAGAGACAATATCCACGTCCCAAGTGAAATAGTATGTAACGAAAACGGACCTTCCCTTTCTGCTGCTGAAAAATCGGCCAGGGATAAACTTTTAGAGTTTGGTATTACTGTAGAGATGGTAGAAGAAGCAAAAAGCAAAGGCTCCAGAAGCAGCGTCATAGGTACTTATAGAATTGTTTTGCATAAGTTTTTCACCGAGAAGACTCCATTCGTCTATGAAGAAAAGAAACCGCCACCTAATGATTACCAGTTCCTAAAAAGAGAAGAACCTCAGAAGAAATTCAAATTACATAAGCCTCGAAAAAACAAAAAGTCTAAACTGTGTACTATTTTGTAAATTTGTACAGAAACAATATTTGAATAAAGTTGTATTTATATAAACGTACATATATACTTAGCTGCATAGCCCGCCCTTGCCCGAGTCCTGTCTTAATCCGGTAACTACCCCAATAGCAAGAGATATCGGCTTAATTTCGGCCTAATACCAGAATTGTCGGGAAATGATCAGTAGTTGAATGGAGAGCTTCACATAATATCGTCTGAACAAAATCTAGCGATTAATCTAGATAATATCGTGGAAAAACGTCGCAGGAAATTGTGTTATTATTACAAGTCAATTAATCGGAAAAGTATTCTTATGCATGTAATCGGCCGGTAATCGGAAAGCAATGAAAAATGAATCTTTTTACTGAGTTGTTATTGTTTGTTTCCGCTGTATAGATACCCCCTGCAGTGATAATAGGGGGTGTGTGTCACGTGAATAAATCTGTCCAATGTGCTGCAATATCTTACCTGCCTCCCGCTCAAAATACTTTTTCACGTTTCAAGGACATCATTTGTAAATGGACAGTCGAAGGAATCGGGGGAAAATACTTTCCAACAAATGTTCTTTGGTGAGAATGCATTATTATTTGCAAATCAGTAAACTTAAATCTCTTAAAAACTTACAGATAGCAGGGCAATTACTGTAAAAGTAAACTGACAATTTAAAAGCATTTGTTTGTTCTTTCTTTCTTTTTTTCAATTGTGAGAATTCGACGATATCTCACATTGAAACTCTCAATTTACAAGGCAAAAGCCAGCATAGGGAAGCTAATGTATTTTCACCTAGCCTCCAAATTTCTTCAGAGTCCTAGAAAGTGTCGCTAGAGATGAAACAAATACTTCAATTTCAATCAATCTTCGCAGATGACACTAGGGTGAAAGGAACTCTTTTATCTAGCGAGAGAAATATTCTTTTGATGTTCACGAGGGCCTCGTTCCCGTGGGAAAGTAGAAAGTGAAACCAGAGATGAAAACCGGACGCGAAAGTTCCTGACGGCAGCCTATAGAGAAAGGGCTGGCCTATGAGATCATGGCCCACGGATGGTGAGTGGCTAATGGGAGTGGCTTTGGTCCTAGACGGAAAAACGAAACTGATAAAAGAGGATGCGAGAGCATTCTCGGGAGCTTAATTATCCCTTCTGTTGAAGTTGAGACTTCAAGGTGTTTCTGGTCGTGCAGAGTGGAAATCTCTCACGCGTCGACGGCATCGGGGCATACTCCGAAGCACAGAAAAGCGAAAGCCAGGTGTGGCTGTTAAAATATCTCCACCACGGAGTTGAAGATCGGAGGTTCCTAAACCTCGGTTAAACACCTACAAAAGTGCGACATTCCTGTCGAGCATCTCGAGCTCTATCTTCGAAAATAGTGGACATTGGATAAGTAAGAGACTGACTACACTGAAAGCGATCTATTATTCGAGGACTGGACTTGATTCTATAAATATATTATTATCAGCTGAACTCGAACCCTCATATGAAAAATGTTGTAAATAAGACTTATATAATCCAGAAAATATTATTTAATTGTTTGTAATGCAATAAAATATTTCTTCGACTTTAAATAAGCCTTGGCCGTTGAAGTTGCCCGCTACCACACCACCTTACGACATCGGCTCCGTTACACAATATTTACGTATAGACATTCATACTTAAAATTATACTTAATAAAATGTTTAGAGATATTTGCTGTTTTGTTCATTTAGATAAATAAATTGAAAATTATAAGATCTGAAATTTAGATTAATTTAGAATAATATCTGAAATTTAGACTAATACAACAACAAACTATTTGCTCTAAATGTATTTTTTTAGTTATGAATTAAAAAATTTTAATTTAAAAATTAATTTATTTAGAAATACTTCAGGTAATGTTATTGTGTAAATTATAATGAAGTTGATCATCTTTTCTTTTATTTTCTCTCTAAAGTAATGAATTTAATTTTATACCTTTTAAAAGTTAAAAAAATATCTGAACATTTTTTTAAATTAAAATTATTATTAGATAAATAAATTGAAAATATAATATCTAAAATTTAGATTATATCAGAAATTTAGACTATTACAACAACGAACTATCTCTTCTAAATGTATTGTCTTAATTAGGAATTAGAAATTACTAATTTAAAAATTAATTTTTTTAGAAATAATTCCGATAATGTTATCGTATAAAGTATAAATAAGTTGATCATCTTTTTCTCCCCAGATAGTGATAAATTTAATTTTATACATTTTAAAAGCTAAAAATCGATGACTGAACATTTTTTTTAAAATTAAAATAATTATTAGATGAATAAATTGAAATTTATAATATCTGACATTTAGATTATATCAGGATAATATCTGAAATTTAGACTATTACAACAACAAACAATTAGAAATTTCTGATTTAATAATTAATTTATTTAAAAATTATTCAGATAATGTATTGCATAAATTATAAATAAGTTTATTATCTCCCCTCCCCCCCCCCCCAAATTGTGATAAATTTAATTTTATACCTTTTTAAAAGTTAAAAAAATGACTGAATATTTTTTTTAATTAAATTCATTATTTAAAATTTTAAGATCTGAAATTTAGATTATATCAGGATAATATCTGAAATTTAGACTTTTACAACAACAACAAAATATTTGCTCTAAATGTATTTTCTTAGTTGTGAATTATAAATTTCTGATTAAAAAATTAATTTATTTTGAAAAAATTATGATAATGTTATTGTATAAATTGTAAAGAATTTGATACGAATTTTTTTTCCTCCAGATAATAATAAATTTCATTTTATAGCTTTTAAAAGTAAAAAAAAAAAAAAAAAAAAAAAAAAAAAAAAAAAAATTGTTTTTTTTTTTATTAAAATAATTATTTAGATATTAAAAAAAAGAAAAAAAGAATTCTTTTCCATAAATAACTAAAATTTAATGAGACGCTTTAAACGATAGAAATTTCACAGCCAGGACGCAATGTTAAATGAGAATATTTTACATTGTACCATGCAAAAAATTATCTAATTAAAATGTATCAAAGTTTGTTTTAATTCAAACAGTAAATATTGTTAGACGGAAATATTTTCCACTATAAAATACAAAAATGTTTTCATATCGAGGGCGTAATTAATTGGGTATATTTAATATCTTACCCAAACAGC
This sequence comes from Maratus speciosus, assembly GCA_963932465.1. Taxonomy (NCBI): domain Eukaryota; kingdom Metazoa; phylum Arthropoda; class Arachnida; order Araneae; family Salticidae; genus Maratus; species Maratus speciosus. Next base: position 444,178,142 of record OZ010790.1, on the reverse strand, counting down.
AAATAATCCTTGGCCGAACTTCCGCCGAAAGTCCTAACTCGACTATATTTCATCCTGGCGATCTCATTTTCCGGTGTCGGCAGATATGACTTCTTGTCCGCAAGCTGATCACCTGTCGGGCATCCCCGCCCGACTACAATTGAATCGGTTATGAAGCCTTTGCGTATTAGTTTTCGACAATTTGGTCACTTGGTAATCTTTTACCGAGTACTTTGCAATATCATATGATCTTTTGCCGATTAGCTAATCATATCGAATAGAAGAATTTGTACGATGCAAAAATAGCATTTAAAACGTAAAAAAGTTCGTTTTAATTCCAAAAATAATTATTGTTAATTGGGAATATTTTCCACTATAAGATGCAAAAATATTTCCATATCAAGGATGTAACTAATTGAAATGTAATAAATCTTGTTTTGTTTAAAGTCAAAATATTGCTGTTAAATAATTTTACAATTAAAATTACAATTAATTTTCCATTGTAAGATACAAATAAAATTACATTTAATTTAAAAATTATATTCTTGCTTATAAGTAACTCACACTGTTGATATACATATATTATTGCATCTTACAAAGAATAATTAATTGTAACTTTCATCCCGAGATCAGCAATATTTAGAATTTAAATTAAACAAAATGTCTTACCTTTTAATTAATTACGCCCTCGATATGAAAACATTTTTGTATTTTATAGTGGAAAATATTTCCGTCTAACAATATTTACTGTTTGAATTAAAACAAACTTTGATACATTTTAATTAGATAATTTTTTGCATGGTACAATGTAAAATATTCTCATTTAACATTGCGTCCTGGCTGTGAAATTTCTATCGTTTAAAGCGTCTCATTAAATTTTAGTTATTTATGGAAAAGAATTCTTTTTTTCTTTTTTTTAATATCTAAATAATTATTTTAATAAAAAAAAAACAATCTTTTTTTTTTTTTTTTTTTTTCTTTTTTACTTTCTCAAAGCTATAAAATGAAATTTATTATTATCTGGAGGAAAAAAAATTAGTATCAAATTCTTTACAATTTATACAATAACATTATCATATTTTTTTCAAAATAAATTAATTTTTTAATCAGAAATTTATAATTCATAACTAAGAAAATACATTTAGAGCAAATATTTTGTTGTTGTTGTAAAAGTCTAAATTTCAGATATTATCCTGATATAATCTAAATTTCAGATCTTAAAATTTTCAATAATGAATTTAATTTTAAAAAATATTCAGTCATTTTTTTAACTTTTAAAAAGGTATAAAATTAAATTTATCACAATTTGGGGGGGGGGGGGGAGAGATAATAAACTTATTTATAATTTATGCAATACATTATCTGAATAATTTTTAAATAAATTAATTTTTAAATCAGAAATTTCTAATTGTTTGTTGTTGTAATAGTCTAAATTTTAGATATTATCCTGATATAATCTAAAAAATGTCAGATATTATAAATTTCAATTTATTCATCTAATAATTATTTTAATTTTTAAAAAAATGTTCAGTCATCGATTTTTAACTTTTAAAATGTATAAAATTAAATTTATCTCTATCTGGGGAGAAAAAGATGATCAACTTATTTATACTTTATACGATAACATTATCGGAATTATTTCTAAAAAAATTAATTTTTAAATTAGCAATTTCTAATTCATAATTAAGACAATACATTTAGAAGAGATAGTTCGTTGTTGTAATAGTCTAAATTTCTGATGTAATCTAAATTTTAGATCTTATATTTTCAATTTATTTATCTAATAATAATTTTAATTTTAAAAAATGTTCAGATATTTTTTTAACTTTTAAAAGGTATAAAATTAAATTTATTACTTTAGAGAGAAAATAAAAGAAAAGATGATCAACTTCATTATAATTTATACAATAACATTACCTGAAGTATTTCTAAATAAATTAATTTTTAAATTAAAAATTTTTAATTCATAACTAAAAAAATACATTTAGAGCAAATAGTTTGTTGTTGTAATAGTCTAAATTTCAGATATTATTCTAAATTAATCTAAATTTCAGATCTTATAATTTTCAATTTATTTATCTAAATGAACAAAACAGCAAATATCTCTAAACATTTTATTAAGTATAATTTTAAGTATGAATGTCTATACGTAAATATTGAAAAAAAGAAAGAAAGAACAAACAAATGCTTTTAAATTGTCAGTTTACTTTTACAGTAATTGCCCTGCTATCTGTAAGTTTTTAAGAGATTTAAGTTTACTGATTTGCAAATAATAATGCATTCTCACCAAAGAACATTTGTTGGAAAGTATTTTTCCCCGATTCCTTCGACTGTCCATTTACAAATGATGTCCCTGAAACGTGAAAAAGTATTTTGAGCAGGAGGCAGATAAGATATTGCAGCACATTGGACAGATTTATTCACGTGACACACAACCCCTATTATCACTGCAGGGGGTATCTATACAGCGGAAACAAACAATAACAACTCAGTAAAAAGATTCATTTTTCATTGCTTTCCGATTACATGCATAAGAATACTTTTCCGATTAATTGACTTGTAATAATAACACAATTTCCTGCCGACGTTTTTCCACGATATTATCTAGATTAATCGCTAGATTTTTGTTCAGACGATATTATGTGAAGCTCTCCATTCAACTACTGATCATTTCCCGACAATTCTGGTATTAGGCCGAAATTAAGCCGATATCTCTTGCTATTGGGGTATGTACTGGGAAAAAACACCGCCCAGTAATTTTGGTACAAATAACAGTCGAAAAATAATGTTGATAGCTATTTATTATAAATAATGTCTACTTTCAATTGATATTTTTAAAGTTCTTTTATAGTGCACAGACAACGTCACATTTTTCGAACCAATTTTCAACCCAGCGTCGATGATTTTGGTATATATGATATATTAGATGTTGCAGGTAAACAAACTACCGACCAGCTGCTGCACCAGCGTTATTTTCATTTATATTGCAACAGCAACATCGCACAGCCCACTGCCAAATTAAATGAATGACAATCCGATTTCTGACGATGCCCTCGAGCCGTGGTAACATCAGTTGTTGGGTTGCTATTCGTTTAACATTGCAGCAGACTGTGCGATGTTGCTATGACACAGGGTTATAAAAAAAAAAAAAACCCAACCCGGTTGGATTTTATTGGGCTTTTTGGGTTTTATTGGGTTTTTAAGAAGTGAGAGCAGGAGAATCCCTTACTTTTTTAAAGTATAGGGTATTAAATTAAGAAATCTTATTATATTTTTATTGATTAACTTAAAGTAATTTGAATTGAAATAACGCTGAAAAATCTGTAAAAAAGCTTTTACTTCTGACTAGAGATGAGAATGCTTGGAAAAAAAACCCGGAAACTTTGGGGAAAAAAACTTTTTTTCTTAAGTTTTTTGCCGAAGGGCTATTTTTTAATTTTTCCAAATTGGAAAAATTGAAATTTCATTTATATTTTTCCTAATTGGAAAATTTTAAATTTCATTTATAAAATAGTGTAGTCAAAATTTTATCATTGCTACATTCTGATACTTTTATTTATATTTTTTTTTTTTCATGTTTAGTGTCCCTCATGAAAACCGTAACATGGAAAATCTTATCTGTAATCAGGGATCTCTTTAGAATGAGCTTGAGTCCCTTAAATGATCTTTCACAGTTTTTTCACCTTAAAACATATGACCTTTAACAAAATTCTTTCGCTTAAAAATAGACATTTCAGAAATTTTTCCAATCTCCAAATTAAATCCTTCACAAATGTAAGGATTTTAGAATTTAAAAAAAAAAAAAAAAAAAAAAAAAAAAAAAAAAAAAAAAAAAAAAAAAACCTGTTGTATAATAGCTGCAATCACCAATGAATCTATTATCTAGCTGTTTATATCTACTAAGGACCATCTCAATAATGTCTAAATAAGAACTTAAATATGATAACTTCTAATTTACAAAATTCTGATTACGTTTTTTACAAATTTAGTACAATTTTTTGCGTTTCATTCATATTTTTTACAAGTTGACAAGTTTTTATAAAAGTTCATAATTTCGCAAAAATATGACCGTGTGAAAAAAAAAAAAATCCAAGCATATCCCTGGTAAGATAATTAAATGCAACTTCTCTTGTTAAAAATGAAAATTCATGGGCAAAATTATTTCAATATTATACCGATTAAGGAAAATTGAATGTAAAATTTGATGCATACATTTATTTTTATTCGCATAGCTGTAATTTTTTACTATTGTTAGAAAAATTTCTTTTTATAATAACATGCAGTTGAATTTTTTTTTCTCTTCTTTTCTTGAAAAATAGATTCTCAGAGTTGCCTAAATGTGTTTTAAAAAATATATAAATCCATGCAAACACACTTGGCAAAAAAAAAAAAAAAAAAAAATGTCAACAAATCTCTGTGAAAAATCTAGTTGAAAAGAATTTTTTTAAACATGTGGAAAAATTCACCTGTTTTAAAAGTTTCATTAAAAAGAAATACCACTTTCATAATTAAGAATCTAAAACTTACTAAAACATAGTTTGGGTTTAGACTGGAAAGCTGTACCGAAACTAAATATACAGGAAATGAAAATTCACATGTAAGGGGGGGGGGGGGGGGTAGGTAAAATTGTAAAATGCCAATTTTTAAACATTGGAAGATTTGAAAATAATAATAGTATTTATAATAATACCAGAACTACAATAATTTGTTTCTTTTAAACTGGCGTACTTTATGTATTTAAAACCAGTACTATGTAGATGGGATGTACAATACGATTTTAAATTGCTTTCAAACTGAAATGATAATGGTTGAAACTTAAGATTTTTTTTGTTTTGGTATTTTTTAAATTAGCTTTACTGATATAATTAAACAAATGGTACTGAAAAATCATTTCAACAGAGACATGATATATTACAAACAATGGTGTTAAATTAAGCAAGAAAAGAAAGCTACTGCCAAAATTCTGAGACTGAAAGGATAAACTTTTAAAAGCTGGCTTTTTTTCTCTATCTCTTTTTAACACTATTCAACAAAGTTGAAAAGTGTTTATGCATTCGGTTTGTCTGTCCGTCTGTACGCGCTCTAACTCCCGTAAATATACTCGAGTTCTGAAATTTTTGGATGTTAGTGACCTCTACCATAGCACGAACCTATTGCAAATGAAGTTTGTAGCATGTTTAGTTCATTTACAGGGGAAGTCAAAAGTTTTCCGTTACATTACGGCCTATGAGAAAGAATCGTTTCAAATGATTTTTAATGATATTACACGCTTTCAAACGCAATAAAAGTGATATGCATTTATCAAGTGCACTAAAATATGCATTCCGTAGAATATGCGCTGCAAAGAATAAATATTATTCATTTACAGGGCCACACAAAAGAATTCCGTTACATAATGATATACGGTTGGAGAGAATTTTTTCCGGCGTGTTTTGATTATGTTAAATTATTTCATGTATAATGGAATTGATACACGTCGCTGAGGTTTACTATAACTTATTTCATGTATAATACGAAGTTCATATCATTTACAGGGACACACAAAAGATTTCAGATACTATATTGTATCCGAAGTATTGTACGGTAGCGATGATTGCTGGAAATGCATTTTTAATTATGTTAAGCGCTTTTATGTTTCACTATATTTGTGCATTGTATATGATGTGTATAAATGCTATAATTCATGTAGAGGGCTACATAAAAGAATTCGTAATGCTTACTGGGTATGATTGTAAATTGCTTAAAGGTGGTTTTTAAATGAGTTATGCATTTTTAGGCCTAACTACATTTTGTTTACTAAGAAGTGTTTGAAGATAAAATTATAAAACATAGATAAAATTATATACAGCGTCACGCAAAGAATTGGATTCATGGCCGTCTATAAATCATAATTTCTGAAAATGTGATTCCAGTAGTTTTAAGAGTGTTTTACTTTGAATTAAACTTTAGCTAAATAGTGACGTGTAATAAAGGTACTAGGTTAACTACAGGGTTGTACAAAAGTATAGAAGTATGTTTCCATCTATTAGTATAAATTGCTGAAAGAGAAATTTCAACCTGTTATTCGTTTTCTTGCTAAACTAAATTTCCCCATTATATAGCATATATATCAACCTACAAATCAAATACAGAGCTGTTCAAACGAATTTGAATACATATTTGATATGGATGGAAACTGCTGAAATCAGTTTTTCAAATACTTTATGCGTTTTCTAAAATGTTTACTTAGTTCTTTTATATGCATTATTTCCCTAAATAACGAAGTTTTGTTAAAGCATACAGGAAGTGTTGGAAAGTGTTTCATAATCTATGCTTAACGCATGATTTTTCTTACTTCTTTTAAATAATATATTTATGTAAAGGGAAAATATTTTTTTTTAGTGTGCATACATATTAAAAAGTTTATTATTGTATATTTTTTAAGAAAATAACTTATTTTTGAGAAACATTTATGAGAAATCAATTTTTGCAGAAAAAAACTGGAAAAAACGGTTTTTTCCGTCACTTCAAATTTTCCGGAAAATTTACATCTCTACTTCTGGCATCATAGTATAATATTATGTAATAACCACATATTTAAAAGTTACTTCAATAGATTACTTTTTATCTGTATTCCCCACTAAGAACACATTTTTTAAACAAATTTTTAATCTTTTATTATTTATTAATCAAATAATGCTTGATAATATTTTCAAGATATCTATGGTTTGCTATATAGAACAGTTTATTCTTTGAACATAATACATAGCTGTTAATAAAAATATTTAAATTACAAATGATTTCAATTATCTACATAACTGATTGTAATTATTTAATTGAATATTTTGAAATGAAGTTATAATACTTATATAATATTCAACAATGTTTATTTTTATCAACAAACATACATCTGTATATAATAGGAAATGATATTTAAAACAACAAAAACAAACAAACAAAAAAACAGGTTTAAACAAACAAACAAAAACCGGTTTATTTGAATTTTTTTTAAACACTTTACTTTGGCCAACCCTGGTCAAAAGTGAATAAGTCAAATTTGTATCCAGTTGGGAAATTATATTATGAAGTTTTATCTTGTTAAATCTTGATATTAAAAACCTTGTCATTTTTTTATCTATGCTTAGCTGTGTATATTGATTTTGGCTTTTTTCCCCATAATATTAACAGGCTTTTAAAAGACCTAATCACATTATTTCATTTTGTCTTTGTCACATTCGGATTTGGCAATGTACCCAAAATACGTTTTAATAGGATAGTGTAACTCTTTAAACACAAAAGTTAAAAAATTAATATAAAAGTTACTGAATATTAAATAATAATATCATGGATTGTAAAAAATCCAATAAAATTCGTGGGTTTTATTGGGTTTTTTAGAGTGGGTTTTACTCAAAAAAAACCCACCCGGGTTTTTATTGGGTAGCTGGGTTTTTTGCAACTCTGCTATGACAACACCTTCCCGCTGCTGCATCAACTAAATATCAGTTTCGTTATCTGCACCATCTAATCTTTCATATATACCAAAATCATCGACACCAAAATTTATTATACAAAAATGTGCCGCTGCCACTATTAGGCGGGAGAGGGGATATTTCCAAGTTAAAATGAGCACAAGTTTTAATTTTTTCAACGGTGGCTCCCAAATTTAGTACAATACACCCTTCAATAAGCTTAAATACAATTTTTTCAGGACGTTCCTGTAATTAGTTTTAGAGTTATTATTAGGAATCCATTTCAGAGTTTCTGTCCGAATTAAAATCCACTACTTATATCGAATACACATAATCATAAATTCTTCAAGTTCAAAACTTAATGTGTTTATAAATGTTTAATTTTTATGCTTCTTCCAAATCTTAAATCGTACAAAACATTTAATAATAAACGGTTATTCAGAACCAGTATCAATACGATGTTATAAGATATTTTTATGCGACTATTTACAGTAGATTTAGAGGAGGGGGGTTTTCTTTTTTTTTTTTTTTTTTCTCCCAGAATTGTATAATAGGGTGGGTCGAAAAAACCGAAATATTTATAATCAAAATATAATAGAGCAGAAAAGATGCCTTTTGTAATAAAGAATAAATTCAGGGGGCTAAAATTTCAAAAAATCGCAAAAAACGTGCTTTTTTTTTTATCAAAAAAAATATTTTTTACTTATCCAAACGTACGAATACAATTTCTATAATACGACGCAATAGCTACACAAAGATATAAGAAATGTTCCGTTAATGTTCATTATGATAAAATCATATCTTTTACAGCCGCAAAGGGACCATATTTTAAAGTAAACGGTCAAGTGCGGGTATTACTTGCGCACAGACGGTTCTGTAGAATAAATATATGAATTTGTAATTGTATTATTAAAAAAACCGTTGCTAAAAGAATATTAAGACTTTCTAAAACACTATACAACTTAGGGTTGGGTATAACTGTATATGCGAGAAAAGTGTAAATGGATATACCATGAAAATTCAAAGAGATATGGAACCTAAATAATACCAAATATAGCTATTCTGTATAACTCATTTTTTAATATTATTCTAATCTGTTTATGAGGAACTTAATTTGGTACTGACAATAAAAGCAGTGCCTATTTAAACTTCATTTGGCATTTTATAAAACTAAATTCATCGTAGTAATAAAATTTCAGTGTCGCTAAAACAAAACCTTTGTTCAAAGTTTAAATTTGTCATTGTGTTAAGTGCGCTTCGAAAGGAGGTCGCAAAGTTGCAACGCCGCCTTGGTCCGTGCCGCGTTTTTCCAGATAGGTTTTTAATTAACTTTTAAAGTCACTCGATGCGAGATCCACTCAATGAAACTAGTCGCGAATCCCATAGTATTTATGTGATTCATTCTAGTTAGATGGGCTCGGGACTTTTAAAGCTTCAAAATTTTAGAAATTTTATTTTTTTTAGATGTTAAACTCGAATTATACCTGCTCAATAGCTGAAACGGTGTTTACGAAACTTTGAAGTCATTTTTCCCCAAATGACGTTTTTGGGCATAACGCGTAGTATACCTCAAAAACTTCTGAATATTTTTTCATGAAATTTTCAAAACGTATATTTCATGCTAGTCTGTATAAACTGAACCTAAAATTTTCTTTTTGATGTTCAAAAAAATATATTTTTTAAGTGATTATACTATAGAAATTTTCAAAATTTTGCATTAGCTAAATACAACTTTGCATTAAAAATATAGTAAAGCGAGGAGAGTCTGCGCACCTTTCAAAAGAATAATAATAAAAAATCTAAATATTAATATTTTGCTAAACTATGCATGAATATTTTTGACTTCATTTGAATTTTATGCATTTCCATTGTTATTTTGTTGTTATACTGTAAATTAATAGAACAGCAGTAATAAAACCAAGAAAACTATTTTGCGCAATCTCTCCTTACAGGGTAGGAGAGAACGCGCACATGGGTAGGAGAGATTGCGCACATAGGTAGAAGAGATTGTTATTAATAATAACTACAATTAAATTGTTTACAATAATAATTACACTTAATTGACATTTTGTGAGTAAATATTTTTGTATTAGGAGTGAATATTTCAACTAAATGTTTAAATAATAAATAAAAGAAATAATTTTAACAACAGTTAAAATTTTTAATTTAAAAAGATTAAAATATCAGAAAAAGCAAGCCTTACTAAGATTACAAAAAAAAAAACATTCACCTAGTAGATAACATGTTTAACTTGAAAATTGCTTCACTTCGATTTCCACAGTTTCATTGTATTTTGTTTGCTAACCGAAGTTGTCGTCGTCCACAATCGATGCACTTATTATTGTAAAACGTGCATCTTTCGTGCAATCACCTGCAACAAGCAATACATTGAATCCAGTCAGTTGTCGAAATTGTCTCCTGGTACAGTTCCTGATACTCAGTGCACTCATCCTCATTGACCTTCGTTTTTTTTCCCTTGAGTTTTTTTATCCCACTTTTTGTAAAAGCACCTTATCTTCAGCTTTTTTTTTTTTTTTTTTTTTTTTTTTTTTTTATTGTAGCGGCATCCTTCTTAAATCTTTTTTCATATATATTTTGTGGATCAGTAACATTAGTTGTACTCTGTTTCCTTTTGATTTCGATGGCATTACACTATTTGGAATGGGTGAAAGCTTTTTCAAAACATAGTATTAGAAAATTTATTTTAGTTAACAAAATTAATTTATTAGCAATTTAATTGCTCGTAAATTAATATATATATATATATATATATATATATATATTTAATTAAATTATTAACAAATATATTATTAATTTATTAACAAAAATAATTACATAAAATTTATTTAATAACAACTGTATTATTAATTTATTAATAACATTTTTATCTGCAAAAGTATTTTTTTGCAAATTAATTTATTGCCAAATTTAGTTTTGATAATTATGTGTTTTTCCGAAATTATTTCAAAATTGATTCATTCATATGTTTTACGCGTAATTTGCAATTCATACAAATTTATCAATAAGCTGTGTTATCTCTCCTAGCACTTAAACTTATGGGGAAATGCGCCAGCTCTCTTAAGTAGCAGATGCACAAACTCTCCTATTTTGGTAGGAGAGATTGCGCGGTCTTTTATTTAAACACGGCCACTTCTAAAATGAATTTCTGGTGTTCGCATACTTAGTCCAGGTTAGTAGTTTATAAGAAATTGTTTAAGTTCAAAATATTTTGTATTATTGACGCTCTATAAAAATTCTGACGAACAGTTATGAAAATTCAAGCACTTACTTTGGAAAAAATACCAAAATAGCACTGCTTTATTCAAGACGCTTGGAACAATAAATATGCATATTCATGTAGACACTGCACTAATGCTGCTGTACAACTACCTGGAGTCGCTGGGCGCACACTCTACTCCTTCCCGTCGAATCTCTTTGTGCGCAATCTCTCCTACCGCGCGAACTCTCCTCGCTTTACTATATAAAAATGCTCTAAATACAAATTTATTTAAGTTCAGAGTAATTATTATTATAATCTGAAGTATAAGTAGGCACCAAAATTTACATTCTTGTTGCAATATTTATTTTGTAATCCTGATGCGTAAGCTGTTATGCCAATTTTCTGCTCGACAAATGCCTAACAGTTTCGAGCCCCGTATAAATACTAATTCTACATTTTGCAATTTTTTTAAATACATGAAATGAAAGAACATATTTATATCTTTCATCCCAATAAAAATTGTGTTTTAAAATCATATACATTTTAAGACATTAAATGTTGAAAATGGTCTTTTTTTCATTTTTTCCACTTTTTTAGAGTCCCGAGACCCCTTAAATTAGTATGTTTTTAACAATTTGACGTTTATTGCTTTTATGCTGTTAGTGGACATTACATTACACATATATATCATGAAAAGTTGTTAACTATGCATAGAGTACGCTGCCCCCGTCATTATGTATGTCCAAACTGTCCGTATAAGGGTTAATATATCGACTAATTACTGACGATTTTTTTCGAAAATCCTTATCAACAAGGCTTTTATACTTCTGCTACGATAGGTGCCTCCAGCGCTGTTCAACACTTTTGCTGAAAGTCCGTAAATCGAAATTTGTGAGTAACAGAGAGATGCGATTTTCTCAAAAACTATTAGATCTAGGGTAATCGCTATAATTTTCCTTCAAGGTTTAAATTAACGTCTACTACCTCTAATTTTCTCATAATTTTAGTTTCAGTAGATTTGGAAATAGAGGGGGTGGGGGGACATATTTTTGCGCTACATTTTCAACGATATCTTTAAGAATATAATATCTAAAATTAAAAGGAATTTATTTTTGAGTTCAGCGTTACGAAAGATTTCACACGATCTTCACGATATACAAAGAAAATTGTTTTTTTGTTTTTTTTCCAAGTAATTTAATTAGCACCTCTTCATTTTTACTAAATATATTTATGAATGTTCAATAATTTGAAAACATGTGGGTTAATAGTCTTTATTAATTCCCCAATTTGAACTTTCCACGTTCCATAGTTTACGAGTAAAATGGCTGTGACAGACAGACAGACACAGGAGTGATCTTATAATGGTTCCGTTTTTACTTTTTAAGTACGGAACCCTAAATTATTGTAAAAATTTCAATTTTTCATTTTTTCTAAATTTTTATAATTTCGATAATATTCCTAGAAGTAAATAAATTTACTTTATGTCTATTAACCCCTTGAAAGGCGGTGATGCCGTCACGGCATCAGATAATTTTAATCCCTATTTGCCATATTGGCACCCGAATTTTTTAATGAAAATTTCACTTTTATTAAGTACGCGAAAATATACTTTTACTTGCTTACAAATAAATTTTCTTGTAAATACTGGTGTCAGTCAATTATTGTAACACTTTGCGAATACAAGTACCTTGCCCCTGAAAGGGTTAATATGTCATAAATTTTGTTAACTATTTGTCATAGACTGGAAAATAAAAACGGTAATCATTCATTTTTCTTGACGACCACTTCATCTACTTCTGTATTACTGCATATCAGCAGTTCATATATCGCAAATCGCAAAAATCCTTCTATATATATAAAAAAGTTTTGATTTGGAAATGGACCAATGAAAATCTGCGTAGATGTTATAGAGAAATATTATATATATAGTATTATAGAGATATAGTATTATAGAGAAATGTTTGATAAACACGCTGATACAGACAGTTTTCAAATCGAAGAATTATTTTAAGAGATATTTAATGCCAAAGTTAGACAAAATCGTTCCATTAAAAAAGTTTTATAGGAGCAAAAACTGTACATAGAAATTTAATCATTTTTAGATCATTTTATGCATCAGAATTTCCCGGTGTGCAGACTGCATTTAGTTTTTTAATTTGACACATTTTTTGAGGTTTTATTTCTATTTTAAATTCAAATTTTCAGCATTTCGAGAGATATTTTTTACATATTTTAGAAAATTGTATTAATTTAAACTGTTGCCAACTGTATAAACAGCGCAAACAATAATGTTTGCTTCAAATTAAAAATTTATTTTACACGTGACTATTATAAACAGAAAATATAAAAAGCAGGAACTCATTGAAAATTACGTCATAAAAACTATATTTACACGTGAATTTTAAAAGAGAAAGAATATTGTAAAATAATAAATTCATTAACATGCGTTAGAAGTATTAAATAGGAGAATTTACGTCACATTACACTTATTACGTAAAATGAACAAAAATAATATTGCAAAACAGTTTAAATTTAAAAATTGCGCGAGACATTTATTTGATATTTTAAGATGATCATAATATTTCATTTCTAACAAAAGTCTTTTTACGTGAATATTAAAAAGAGAAAGAAAAGTTTGGTGAAAATTACGTCAGATTATAATTGTCAGATTCAAATTATAGTGCAATCTTCCGAAATCTTTTTAAAGCCGATCAAATTAGCGTGCTGTTAGAGTCTGCGGTGTCTGAACGGGGGTTGACGAGCGTAGCTCGTAGGGGGCAGAGCCCCTTAGTAATATAAAATGAAATGAACAAAATATTTTAGTATTTTATTGATTAAATTTAACCGATATTTAACCAAAACGGATTAAATAAATTTAAAACGAAGAAGTGTTTAAAATAAACAAATTTTATAATATGACTCGCTTTCAAATAAAACCATTGTTCCTCGAGAGACTGAAAATGACTATATGTAATCCTCCCTCTGTTCTGATCCACAAACTTTACCAGCCCTGCAGTGGAAAATCTCACGCATCTTTCTATAGATTGAGTGGGACAAGGAAAGTCATAATAGCTTGGTGTCTTTAATCGAACATTCTAAACTCACTAGCGTTGTTAGTTCGTCAATCGATTGACAAACCGTAACAGGTGGTTTTGTTAGTTTACAGTTTTGCCACTCAACTAAATCCATACAATTTTAAGCTTCAAAGTTCAAGTCTGGAATGACGAAGTGACGGATGGCACTATTCGTGTCCACAGAACTTTGTGCTTTGGCAATTTTATGGCTGGGGTCCTGATGTCTTCTCCTTCATATGCTATCATTCCAATGAGGCTATTTTCATGATTTGCGAAATAGGCGTTTCGTGAAATTACAGGAGCTATAATCTTTCGTAGATGATATGGCAAGTAACGGGGGTTACTAACTATAGTGCACAGAATCTGAAAAACATGATGGATTCCTTTTAATTGTGCCATGAATCCATGATTCAGTAAACCAGTTCTACTTTCGGGGGGAGGGGAGGTGTGTCCGGACCCCCTGGACCCCCCATCCCCCTTGGCTATGCCACTGATCACTTTCCCACCATACGTAGTATAGGGTAAGTCTTGTAATCGTTTTCAAAATCGAAAAAAAAAAATGAGGGATTCACACGTTTCAGACACTAGAAATTCCGAAAAACATATACATTTTTTTTTTTTTTTTTTTTTTTTTTTTTCTGCCGTCGCACAGCTTTAGTCCAGTGGTAGGGGAGCAAAAAAAGGCCGAATTCGAAATTAATTAGGGGGAAGCTGGAAATTGTTTTAATCCCTTCAGTTTAGGTCTAGGATGAATATACTACGTTTTCCCCCTCGTACTAGGTGAGCGTTAGGAAATATGTATAGATTTATAGTCAAAAAACACGAATTTTTACACACCATAACAGTATCTCCAAACAGCTAACTCCGTCAAAAACATTGTCAATACAAATGTTGTAGATCTTAAAATTGAGTAAAACTGAGTAAAATGAGTACCTATACTTAATATTTTTGTTGAACATTAAGGTCACAATTCCAGCTTAAAGTTTTAGACCCGTGGTCAGGGGGTTGAACTCAGAATTAATTAGGAGAAAACTGGAAACTGTTTTAATCCCTTCAATTTAAGTCTAAAATGAACGTACTATGTTTTCTTCCTCGTACTTGAGTGAATATTAGAAAATATGCACATATTTATTTTCGAAAAACACGTTTTTTTTTTAATTACTTTAACAATATCTCAAAACAGCTAACTCTATAAAAAAAAACATTTTCAATACAAATGTTCTAGAGCTTAAAATTCTGAATAAAATGAGTACCATCATTAATATTTTCGTTCACCATTAAGGTCGCAATTCTATTTCAAAATTTTGTCTCAATGGCTAATCAAGAGCTTGAAGCCAGGAGAGACCAAGTTAACTTAACAATATCTCAAAACAACTAACTCTATCAAGAACATTGTCAATACAAAAGTTGTAGAGCCTAAAATTCTGAGTAAAATGAGTACCTACACTTAATATTTTTGCTTAATTTTAAGGCCGCAGTTGTAAGATATTTTTAAGTTAACTTGGTCTCTTCTAGCTTCAAGCTCTTGATTTGAAAAATTTTGAAGTAAAATTGCGACTTTAATGTTGAACAAAAATATTAATGATGGTACTCATTTTATTCAGAATTTTAAGCTCTACAACATTTGTATTGACAATGTTTTTTATAGTTAGCTGCTTTGAGATATTCTTAAGGTATGTAAAAGAACGTGTTTTTAGAAAATATATATGCACATAATTTCTATAACATTCACCCAAGTACGAGGAAAAAAACATCGTGTGTTTATTTTAGACCTAAACTGAAGGGTATAAAACAGTTTCCAGTTTTCTCCTAATTAATTCTGAGTTCAACCCCCTGACCACGGGTCTAAAACTTTAAACTGGAATTGTGACCTTAATGTTCAACAAAAATATTAAGTTTAGGTACTCATTTTACTCAGAATTTTAAACTCTATAACATTTGCACTGACAATGTTTTTGACAGAGTTAGCTGTTTGGAGATACTGTTATGGTATGTAAAAAAACGTTTTTTGACTATAAATCTATTCAGATTTCCTAACGCTCACCTAGTACGAGGGGGGAAACATAGCATATTCATTCTAGACATAAACTGAAAGGATTAAAACAATTTCCAGCTTTCCCTTAATTAATTCCGAATTCAACCCCCTAACCACTGGGCTAAGTGGTCCCAAATCGCGATTATGTGGCCAAAAATCAGAAAATCGAAGTTTCGTATTTCGAAATGAAATAAATTCCACAGTATTTAGAAATATCTGAAGATTTATATTCTTTAATATTTTGGTTTTATAAGCTCACATGAATGCGCATTGCTTATGTGAAGTTAGGAGTTTTGAGCGTTTTCTGCTGTTGCGTGAATTTCAGGCAAATTCGCTGCATTCACAACCTATCTAAGACCTTTTCAGATAGTTTGTTGTTTTTTTTCTTTGCATTTTCTGAAACAACATTAAATTACATATTTAATTTGATTTTTCGGTTGCAAAAATCTGAAAAATTAAAAAAAGAGGAATTTTTTAAAAAATACATTGTTTTAAGGAATTTTTGTACATAAAAGGTGATATATAAATAAAAAAGTCCTTCCGAGTTCCTCGGACTTTTATAGTACAAAATGTAGAATGAATCTTCTAAAATCATATGCCAAGAGATTTATTGCGACTTTTTGCGACTTTGCTAGAACCAGTAGTTTGAAGTTGGAGATTGGGTATTGCCAGTATTATTCCAAAATCAGTAACCAGGTTTAAAGTCAATCTAATTTTCGCGCTGACCCAAAATTGTCAGTGTTTATATAATGCAACATTCTAATTAACCTAACACTGTCAATTTCATTTTTTTAATTCGCGGGGTGTAGGGGGGGTTGGGTAGGGTTTAAGAGTTGGGTTTTTTAATATATGTATATATATATATATATATATATATATTTTTTTTTTTTTTTTTTTTTTTTTTACAATTTTTCCCTTGCTTTTTTCGTTTATATCAAAAATAATATTAAAACATGATTTTATTTTAAAAAGTAAATATTTAAAGTTCAGTTTACATATATATATTTATAGTTATATATATATTTATACATATATGTACTAAATTCCCCCAACATACATGTATGGGATATTCAATCAGCTGGAATCATTCAAAACACCATTCAATGTTTTAAATTTCCTGATTATTTGAAAAGTATATTTTACATACCGTAATTTCTGGCGTATAAGCCGCGGTAATTTATGTCTCTTTCAAACCGGAAATTTTATTTAAAAAAGGAAGTCAAATAAATGTTAAGCTGAAGCAAGAAGCATTTTATTTAAAAAAAAAAAAACTTCTGGTAGAAAACATAATTCTCTGAGCCGCGGCTCATGTACCGGAAATTACGGTACTTACAAATAAATTTCATTAAATATATATTTTAATTTTCGCGTATCGTCATATAAATCTATTGTAAAATGTTTTGTTAACGCTACTTTTTTCTCAGTTTATTATATGAATGTTAATTTAATTATATTAATTTATATGCACATTTAAATTTTAATGAATACTTCAATGGAAACACTTATTTATATGGATTTCAATATGGAATTATATGTACAGTTCACGCTTTTGCTATTCTAGAGAAATATGTTGACCTGAACTCGATATGGGTGTAGAAGTATAACCATATCGAGTAGTCAGTGGTTTCTCTTCATTTCACAACACCGCTATCCCTATCTCTGATGTCCCCCCTCTTCTTGTAGAAGGGAAGGGCTTCCTACACATTCTCTGAAGAAAACCAAAGAGCGTCTATAATTTCTTTGATAAAACATTAAGAAGCGAAAACTTCAAATATATTAGAAAATTAGATAGGTAATTATTTATTTAATATTACCAAAATAAAGTAACAAAGACAAATTCTTCATTTTTTATTGAAATTTCAAAGGTATTGTTCTCTGTGTAATAGAGAGAAGCAAAAGAAAGAAGGTGGGGGGCAAAAATTTTGAAAGTAATCTAATTAATGAATTGAATTATTTTATTATTAATTCATAGTAAAAAGATGTCGAAAACTTAAAAAATAGTAATAATATTTTTAGATTTTCCTTGCTATAGGGGCAAATGGAAAAAGGGGAGATTTCACGTGTATGTTTGTGTGTGTGTGGGGGGGGGGTTTAGCTGATTGATTATTTGTGTATTTTATTGATTGCTTATATATGTATTTTATTGATTGCTCTTTATTGTTACTTTGCAATAACATTAAAAAGAAAAAAAAAATAAGATTTTAACCTGTATATTTTCAGGGAGGGAGGGAGAGGGGGGGGGGGTTAAAGTTTCAGGGGAGACTGAATTAGATGATTTGTCTTTAAAAAGCGAAAATATTCACCATAATGAAAAGTGGAAAATTCTCATTCCTGTAAAAGAAATCCTGGGAAAAAAGAAAACTAAAAGTTAATAAAAACACTTCCCCCCTTCCCCCTCTATTGCGCCCCTCCCCCAGTGTCATGCCCCCGGAAACCCCAATTACATTTAGTTTAAATTCACAATGTAATATCATTTAGAATGTTATAAAATTAAAAATGAATCATATGCAACGACTAGGAAAGCCAAAAATGATTTTTGGCCACTTGATCGTGATTTGGGACCACTGTGCGTCGTCTGTTCGTATGTGTCTGTAAACGCTCTATCTCCCGAACAAATAGAGATAGAGACTTGAAATTTTGTGTGTACTTAATATGTAATAATGGGAAGAAGCCTATTAAATATCAGTAACCTCGATTATCCGGAACTATTTTTTTCGGGCTCTCGAAATACTCGTTCGGATAAAAGGTATATAAAAGTTTTTGAAATTGTTTGCTTTAAGGAGTGAATATAAAAGACAATAAAAAAAACATAAATTTTGCATAAAGAATGAAGTTGATCGGATAATTAGTTGCCAATATATTTGTAATCCTATTTTTTACACTCTTCGATTTTTCATGATCCTGTATTTCATTCAAATTTCAATTCAAAGATGCATTTTAATTTGAAATAAGACGCTTAATCCGACGCAGTAAAGTGTTAGTTAATATGATTAAATTTTTTGGAGTTATAAGGATGTTTCTTTTACGCAATTCGGTACTGCTTGATTATCCCGTCGACTAGCTGTCATGTTTGTATTTCAGTTGATTAAATCTAGATGGCAGCATCAAAACTTTCTTTCTTCCCACAATTCTTTTCCAGAGAATTCTCTTATGTTTACTTTTTTGTAGTCATGTGATCTATGTTCTGTAAGTGTTGTGTTTGCTTGTGAAGTACTTATTAAATGTTTAAATGTCTACCAGCAACCTCGTTATTCAGAGTTATGTTAATTATTATTAATTAATTACTAAATATATATACTAAAGTTAATATGATTAAATTTTTTGGAGTTATAAGGATGTTTCTTTCACGCAATCCGGTACTACTTGATTATCCCGTCGACTAAAAAACTATCGCCAAACTACGCTGGCCTCCAAAAGTTAAGGTACTGGGACTAGATGCTTTCGATTGCACACGTTTTGTCGAATATCTACCAACATTATTGGCGAATTGTTCTTGAAATTTTAGGATGTAAAGAACATGTTTGATTTTATATTTCTCGGTGAAGATTTATCGGGGGGTACAATTAGGAGCCTAATAATAAATTTAATAATAAAATAATATTTGCGATCACCTATGTAACAGAAAAGGCTGGAAATGGTTTGTCACTGTGGTAAATGACTATTTGGGTCCTGTTCAACGTTTGTATGCATTTGTGTAAGCATAGCACTCATATTCGTGAAGATGTTAACGTTTTTGTGAAAAATTCAAAAGTTTTTTGTTTATAGCATACAGAGTTTTCAACCAAATTTAACACAACTTTCCGAAAACTTGCAAAAAAATAGTAGCAACAGTATACTGCAATTAAAACATGAATATATTGAATATTTGATGAGGTATGGGCATATTTTATGAGATAATTTTTAACTGCTCATGCGCGGAAGATTTCAAAATTTTTATTTCATAATTTGGTAGTCAGTATTTTGGGGGCAACTTCTATAAAAAGTCCAGTCAAATGTTGTGAAAACTTAGAAAGATATAGTGAGCTGATTGAAAAGTTGTGGAAAATCCCTTATAATAAAGCTATTTTTAGGAAGCAGCTCACTATATCGACCCTATCTTTGTGAATTTTCCCGATATTTGACTAGTTTTTTTTATATAAGTTGCCCTAAATAGCTGGATACCAAATTATATAATAAAAATTTTAGAATCGTCCACGCATGCGCAGTTAAAAATTATTTCATACAAATGCCCATATCTCATCAAATATTCAATATATTCATGTTTTAATTGCAGTATACTGTTGTTACTGTTCTTTGTCAGGTTTTTGGAAAGTTGTGTTAAATTTGGTTGAACACTTTGTATGCTATAAACAAAAAACTTTTGAATATTTCACAAAAACGTTAACATCTTCACAAATATGGGTGCTATGCTAACTCAAATGCCAGTGGCGTACCCAAGGGGGGGGGGCTGATGGGGCTACAGCCCCCCCCGAAATTTTCGAAAGTGATATAGAAAGGTGCTGATTTTTCGTCTTTCTTTTATGGAAATTTTTTTAATTTTTTTTCCATTATACAGCGGACAAACCATTCTCATTAGTCCCATATTAGTCCACATTGACAACAAAGAAGAGAAAGGGGGGCTGACGGGGTTATAGACCCCCCTACTCCTCCCGAAATAATCAAAAAATTAAATGAAAAAGTGTTTTTTTCTTACTTTTTAAAGATAAATCTGTAATTTTTTCTTCTGCCATACAGCAAAATAGCCATTCTCGTTAACACCATATTAGTCCAGGTTATATTAGTTAGGGGGCTGATGGAATTTCAGCCCCCTCCTCTCGAAATGGTCGAAAATGAAATGAAAAAATAGTGCTGAATTTTTTCTGTCTGTTCAAGATAAATTTGCATTTTTCCCCTATCGTTCAACAGACTATGCGCTTCCTTCGCTTTAGTTCCATATTAGTCCATATTGACACCAAAGAAGAGAAATGGGGTTGATGGGGTTACAGCCCCCCCCCCCCCCAAACCAGAAATCGCGAAAAATTAAATAAGAAAGTGTTTTTTCTTTACTTTTTAAAGATAAATCTGTATTTTTTCTTCTGTCATACAGTAAAATAGCCCTTCTCGTTAACACCATATTTGTTCACATTGACATCACAGCATACCCTAAGATGGGTAGGGGGCTGATGGAATTACAACTTCCTCCTCTGGAAATAGTCGAAAATGAAATGAAAAAGTAGAGCTGATTTTTTTCTGTCTATTTGAGATAAATTTGCATTTTCTCCCCTATCATTTAACAGACTAGCCGCTCCCTTCGCTGTAGTTCCATATTAGTGTACAGTGACATCACATTATACCCGAAAAGATAGAAGGGGGTTAATGGAGTTACAGCCCTCTCCCAAAAATTCGAACATGAAATGAAAAAGTTCTGATATTTTCCTTTTTGTTTGAGATAAATTTGTATTTTTCCTCTATCATTCAACAGACTAGCTGCTCTCTTCTCTTTAGTTCCATACTAGTGCACAGTGATACCACATTATACCCAAAGAGGTGAAAGGGGTTAATGCGGGTGTCCCTTTCCTAAATAGTTGAAAATGAAATGAAAAAAAAAGGCTGTTTTTTTTTCTTCTTGTTTGAGATAAATTTGTAATTTTTCTTCTGCCATACAGCGAAATAGCCATTCTCGTTAACACCATATTAGTCCACATTGACATCACAGCATACCCAAAGATGGGGAGGGGGCTGATGGAATTACAGCCCCCTCCTCCCGATATAGTCGGAAATGAAATAAAAAAAATATTGCTTTTTTTTTCTTTCTGTTTGAGATAAATTTGTATTTTTTTCCCTCCTATTATTCAACAGACTAGACACTCTCTTCTCTTTAGTTCCATATTAGTGCACAGTGACACCGCATTATACCGAAAGAAGTAGAAAGGGTGTGATGGGTTACAGCCCCTTCCCAAAATAGTCGAAAATGAAATGAAAAAAGGCTGATATTTTTCTTTTTGTTCGAGATGAATTTATAATGCACTTGTTTTCTGCAATACAACGAACTACACGTTCTGGCTAGTCTCATATCAACGCACAGTTACACCACAGTATACCCAATGAGGGGAAGGGGCTGATGGGGTTACTTACTCTTCCGAAATAATCAAATATGAAATGAAAAAAAAATTCCAGTTTTTTTTCTTTCTTTTGAGATTAATTTTTAATTTTTTTCTGCGACGCAGCTATTCTGGTTAGTCCCATATATTAGTGCACAGTGATGCCCCAGCATACACCAAAGGATTCGATGGGGACGGGGGTTATGACGTTACAGCTCCATTCCACCTCTGAAGAGATCGCAGTGAAATGAAAAAAGGGCTGATATTCCTTCTTTTTCAGATAAATTTGTTTTATTTTCTGGCATGCCACGAATTTGTTTTTCCTGTTAATCGAATATCCTCCTCAGTCCTGCGACTAAATTTACTTGAGACCACAAAATCCATTTTCAAATGACTGAAATCACTGTTTTACTCGATAAATGAAAACATATATACTGAGTTCAAGAGACCTACAAATAAATTCGACAAATCTAAAAGTAGTTTAATTTAAGGATTTTTTTAATTTTTCCCATAGTCGGCGGGCGCCAAGATTGTCAATGCGGGGGTATGTTAATGCACAGTAACACCACAGCTAATCTCAAGTCGATTTCGTCTAAATCTGAAATCCGGTGCGGAAGAGTTGACTGTAAAAGTAGCTTATTAACTTTCATTTTTCAGTCGCATCTCCATGCCATACCGAAATATGGGGGTGCGGAGGGTTGAAGGGACTAAACCGCTTTTACCTGCCAAAACGGTCAGATTAAATGGTAAAAAAAGTTTACTTCTTACTTTTTAGATCAATTCAATTATATATATATTTGTCATGCATCGCACTTGTCTTTCTTGTTAGTCCCATATTAGTGCATAATGACACCTTAGCTAATCCCTTCAGAATTTTGGCTAAGTCGGAAGTCAGGTACACTATATATGTGCGGAAGAAGTGACTGTGAATGATATTCATTAACTTTTGTTTTTAACACTCGATTACTTCCTCGTATCTGTAAGATACACAGTGACTTCTTGTTTGACTGCAAAGACATCTTTGGAGTTCGGTAATGTCCCCTCCCCCCCACTTATCTTCCTATTCTGTCTTAACTTTGCAGCCAGTATTTTTCATCTGGAACGGTTTAAAGTCCTTCTTATTACTTGTGCAATGCACAAATAATAAACAAAGTCTTTATTTTATGTATGTGTATGAAAATATTTTGTGTATACAAAAAATATTTTCTGTTTGTTACAATATTAATTTATTGTTAAACAAGAACCGTAGCCAGAATTTAGTTTCGGGGATTGGAAGAACAATTTTATAGATTTTATGTTATAATGACTTTCTTTTAAATGAAAGTATATAAAAAAAAAAACAGTAACACTTTTCAACAGATTTCGACGTGGGACGGTCTCAGGATCGGACCCGTGCCCTCCCCCCTTCCCCCCAGATTTGAGTCTGAGTTTAAAAAAAAAATCTGAAATTCTCAGCAAATTTTCTGAAAGGTTACAGCGGAGGGGGAAAGGAGAGGTAATCCCTTCCTGCTGCTAATTATTTTTGTTGTAGTTTGGGTTAACTCTGTTTATATTCAGGTCAATTTCAGGCTGAGTGGGTTCGGGTTAACCAGATTTCTAAAAAGTTCAGCATATTATTTCAGTTTAAAAACTATACATATAATAATAAACACAGATATTTGTATGTGTTTTTAACGGATCCTTTGATGAAATACAGGTTTTTATCACGACGCTTTGACGAAATTTGCATTTTCCCCGAACTTTTGACAAAATTAGCTTTTTTCCGCGACCCTTTGACGAAATTCGCGTTTTTTTTCCGTGATCCTTTGTCAAAATTTGCATTTTCCCCGCGAGTTTTTGATGAAATTCGAGTTTTTTTTCGTGAACTTTTGCCGAAATTCACGTTTTTTACGAAACCCTTCGTCGAAATTTGCGTTTTTTTCTCGGCTTTTTTGACGAAATTCGCTTTTTTCTCGTCTTTTTGATAAATTTCGCGGCTCATTGACGAAATTCGCGTTTTTTTATGGAAATGGTCGTGTTTGTTTTGTTTTTTCGCTGCTGTTTGACGAAATTCGCTTCTTTCCGCGGTCTTTTGCCGAAAGTCACGTTTCTCTGTGGCCCTTCTTTGTGACCATGCTTTTTTTTGCGATCCTTTAACGAAATTCGCGTTTTTTTCTCTTCCCTTTGACGGAATGCATACTTTTTTTAGCAATCCTTTGCCAAAATTTGCGTTTTTTCTGCAGCCCTTTGAGGAAATTTGCGTTTTTTCTGCGGCCCTTTGAGGAAATTTACGTTTTTTCTGAGGTCATTTGCCGAAATTCACGTTTTTTTACGCAATCCTTCGTCGAAATTCGCGTTTTTTTCTGTGGTCATTTGTCGAAATTCGTGTTTTTTAATGCAATCCTTCGTCGAAATTTGCGTTTTTTCCGCGGCTCTCTGACGAAATTTGCGTTTTTTTTACGTCTTTTTTGATGAAATTTGCGTTTTTCTGCGGCCTTTTGACGAAATTCACGTTTTTCTGTGTCCCTTTGACGAAATTCGTGTTTTTTCAGCTTCCCTTTGACGGAATGCGTGTTTTTTTAGCGATGCTTTGTCGAAATTTGCAGTTTTCTGTGGTCCTTTGACGAAATTCGCGTTTTTTCTGTGGTCATTTGACAAAATTCGCGTTTTTGCGCAATCCTTCCTCGAAATTTGCGTTTTTTCGCGGCTTTTTGCCGAAATTCGCGCTTTTTCTCGTCTTTTTGATGAAATTTGCGTTTTTCTGTGGCCTTTTGACGAAATTCACGTTTTCCCGTGTCCCTTTGACGAAATTCGCGTTTTTTGCGATCCTTTACGAAATAAGCTTCTTTTTCGCAGCCCTTTGACGGAATGCGTGTTTTTAGCGATCTTTTTTTCGAAATTCACGTTTTTTCCGCGACCTTTTGATGAAATTCGCGTTTTTTCTGCGGCCTTCTGACGAAATTCGGGTTTTTTCTGTGCTCATTTTGACGAAATTAGCGTTTCCTCTAGAATAATTTGACGAAATTCACGTTTTCTCCGCTATCATTTGACGAAATTTGACTTTTTTTTCGCGATCCTTTGGCAAACTTCGCATTTTATCTGCGGCCGTATGACATCCCAACAAACACACAACTTTCGGGCCACTGATGGGTTCGTTAGCCTTGGCCGAAAGTGTTCGATGGAGGCCCGTTATCAATGAAAGTTACGGTTCCGTAAAAAAAGTGTCACGCTGGACACAATAAGGCCGCAAGAAAATTGGCCGTAAGTACAAGAAGTTGCCCTCAATCGTGCCACTAACTTTTCAGTAAAAGTGTTAGATAGCCTTAAACTGCCCACAATTATTATTTTAATGGCCATTAAAAATAAAAGCTAACCAGAAGCTAGCCTTTGTCCTACCATTTATGGTTGTAATAAATTAAATTTAGCCCAAACCTGCCCACAAAAAAGCCTATTATGGTTATTTAAAATGTAATCACTAGCCACGGTTGTGCCATAATGATTGTTTAGGTATAAATCAAAATTTATTATATAAAAGAAAATACCTTTTTAGCAGGCTAATTAAATGATAAAATATTTTTGCAGGATTAAAGAAATCTTATAATTATTTAGGTACGCTTTTCAAGAAAATCAAATTCTTTCACTTTGAACTTTTTCAAAAGAAATTCCAAACACAATACTTCACATAATGCATTCATTTATTTGTTTATTTCTTCACTTACATATTTACAAAATTTATATGCAATGCATATTTAAATTGTTGCATTTCATAAAAATTTATAAAGTATATAAATGAAGAAATAAGTAATCAATTAATTCATTATCAAATATTGTATTTTGAACATTTTTGAAAAAGTTCAAGTTAAAGTAACTTGATTTTCTTGATAAGTATATCTAAACATAGGATTTTTTTTTTAACCTGCCAAAACATTTTATCATTCAATTAACCTTTTTAAAAGTATTTTATTTTAAAGAATAAATTTCGAATTTATGCTTAAATAATATACATGATTTTAACATAGTTTATTATATACTTTATATTAAATTGTGGCATGTTTGTGATATTATTTTTACTTAGACTTTCACTATATTTTACACAGGTTAGTTGGTAAATCTATTAGATTATGCTTATTCATCAAAGTTTTATTAAATCCTTATAATCTAAATTTTTGCATCATTTCTTATAATTTTTCATTCAAATATTATATAAAAATAAGTTTAAATGTTTATGTAGTAAACAAATGACAGTATAATATTCCTCATATATTTTTAAATTTTGCTTTTATGAGATAATATTTAGAAATTTCTCTTGCAGTTTAATAGACAAACATTAGAAAAAAATATATTATCAACTTTTTCAAAATCCTTGAAAATTATTTATAATTATTAGAAATGTAAATAATAGTTTAATACTGATTTAAAAAATATATTAAATTAATCTTGATATTTCTAAATTTCATTAAAATTTTAGTTAATCAAATTTTCTCGTGTATAAATTCTTAAATATTTTCTCCTGGTAGAAGAAAATAAAACACCTTTCTTTTATAAACCGTACACAAATAGTCACATTTTTATATTTGCACTAATACAAACTATTTTAAAGAAAGTAATACCGATAATTATAACGTTTAAAAGTTATTTAGGCAATCGCTTAAAAATTAATAAAATTAATTAAATGAAGAAAAATAACTATTGATAAGAATTTTGCACTATTTTATCGACGATTACAAAATGTATGTTTATAAAATTCTTGTGCATTCATAAAGACTATAAAATAAAATAAACTATTCAATGTAATTTAACCGAAAGATACAAAATGTATGAGTAAAAAATTCTTGCGTATTCAGAAAAACTAAAATATAAGTATCAAACAATAATTTTGAAATCAAATGATGCAAAAGATAGATTCTGCGATTAATAAATTTGCAATGAATAAACATAACTTAAAGACTTACCGAATCAATACCTATGGACGGACGCAAACGTACAATGCAATGCTATATATTGAAAAATTGAAATGAAATGAGTGACCGCTTGTAGTTGTTATCACCGTACACAAATAGCACGAATGACGCGGCAAAAAAAATCCAAAGCTGGGTGGGGTGGGGTGGAGGGTAATTCTAGGAAAGATTCTCCTTGACCTTGCTTTACCACCTTAGCGATACGAAAGCGGTATTTGTTTTGGGGGAAGGGATGGAGGATATTTTTATGAGAAGTCCTTAAAAGTATGATAAATAAATTTCACTTATTTCTCAAGTCATATATTTTTGAATAGCTGAGATTAAATTCTAACCGGGTTATTGTTTACTTTTCTGACTTTGGTTGCAGAATTTTTGTTTTATAAAGTTATTTTTATTTTTACAAATTTGAAAAGAACGCTACCATAGACAGTGTTGAATTCAGAAGGTGGCGATGGGGGGGGGGGGGGATATTCCCCCCAGAGCAATGAGATGTCCTCCCCCGGAAGATTTGAGATTTTGTGTTTGTAATGGTCAATATGAACCCCCCCCCCCCCCCCCATACAGCCGCAGAAATCCCTCCCGGTGAAAAGCGTCCTGAATTCAACTCTACCCATAGGTTTAACATTGGCTTGCAACTTTCTTTGTACTTCATATATACATATATACATATGTGTTTCGTTCTCGCAAAAATGTACAGTCAAACTTATTTATTTATTTTTTATTATTATTATTATTAAACAAATAGCACTTGTAACTGACATTTTATTTATTTATTGTTATTATTTTTTTTTTTTAATCTAAATTTGTTCTGTAATTCTTCCGTTTTTCTTAACATTGGTTTTCATGTAACTGGCATTGAATTAACTATTTTTATGCTTATGAAAAAATATATATGGCTTTAACTATAACTTTTATTAGTGAAATAATGATAATAAAGCAAATAAATATGCATAAATCATTAGGAATTTAATAGAGGCAAGGAATTTTATTATTATTTTTTTTATCTTTACACTGAATTCACAACTTTAAATCTTATATTATTTTGTTTTACATTCATTGTTTTCAGTATGACAATAAAAAAATATCCATGCAAAGAAATCGAAGATTAATTTGGAAATATTATTTTATATTTTGTAAAAATATGTTAAAACTTAAAAAAAATATCTAATCTATTTTGCTGCTTTAAATATAAATCTCATAACGTATTTATATTTTTACAAAAACCCACATTTAAAGTAATTAAGATTAATTTAAAAGAAATGAAGAAAAAATACATTTCCTCTCTTTAAATAAATATGCCGGGTAGATAATATTAGCCCTCTACTGTTTAAACGATGAGGATACATTAAATGCTTGCCGGAAATTGCCCTCAATGACTGACCGGTAAAATAAACGCAACTGTTTTCTCGCTTCCGATCCCTAATCTGTTTGGTGATAGCTGCCGTCATTAGCGGCGCGTCACTTACGGCACAGTATTGTTTGGCTACAAATGGCCTTAACTCACCTTGGCCGCAACGAATACGCCATGCGGCCCGAAGTTAGGTGTTTGTCGGGATAATTCCGGTTTTTTCCTTGATCCTTTAAAGAAATTGGAGATTTTTTTTTGCGAACGATTGACGAAATTGATTTTTTTTTTTTTTTTTTGCGAACGATTGACGAAATTGATTTTTTTCGGCGACCATTTGTCAAAAATCGCGATAATTTTTTAAGTCCAAATTTTCGGACTGATGACCGAATTTTTCAAATTTTCGGAAAATTCGGAACAAAGTCACCCTTGCCCCCCCCCCCCCCCCCCCCCCCCCCTCTGGCTACGGCCTTATTGACAAAAATGATTTCTGTTTATAACACAATGCAACGTGTTTCGTAAGATTTAGAACAATATGAAAATTTAAGTCAGCCCCCCCCCCCCCCGAAATAAAATCCTGTGTACGCCACTGTCAAATGCATACAAACGTTGAACAGGACCCAAATAGTCATTTATCACAGTGACAAACCATTTCCAGCCAGGTGATCGCAAATATTATTTTATTATTACATTTATTATTAGCCCCCTAATTGTACCCCCCTCCCCCGATAAATCTTCACCGAGAATTATAAAATCAAATATGTTCTTTACATCCTAGAAGTTCAAGAACAATTCGCCAATAATGTTGGTAGATATTCGACAAAACGTGTGCAATCGAAAGCATCCAGTCCCTGTACCTTAACTTTTGGAGGCCAGTGTATAAGATTAAATGGCAATAATGGCTTATCGTAAATGTCACATTCACTTGAGATTAAACACATTACACGTTTGTTGCGTCAAGTGATTTTTAATTCGACGTTTTATTTGTATTTTCATTAATATTTTACTAATTTATTTGTTCTTTCGTTATTTAAAATAAAAATTATGCTAATTTGTATAATTTTGTGAGTAGTTTGGCGATTTATATAATTTGTCGAAATGGATCGACGGGATAATCAAGTAGTATCCATAATTCAGTAATAGAGCATTACTATGTATTAAAAATATTTAAATATACATTTAAGTTTTATTTTTGAATTGCAATGCATTTTATAAATAGTTTACACATGTTTTAGTTTCATATTTTATACTATGAATTTCCATGATGGGTAAGTATTACGATGGCCTCCAACGACTAGTTTTTATTTGTAAATCAACTAAAAAAAATTCAGATACATTAAAAGTTAGTAAGAACAAATTTTGACTATTTCTTAACACAGTTTTAATGCGTTTAAAGTAGAATAAAAATATACGTATCAATATTTAGCTTAAAAAGTTACACTTTTCGGGTAATGACAACCAGTCAAGTAATATGAATAGGGTCATAACGAAATTGCAAGAAAAACCACGATTTAAAAGAAGAACCAAAATTATTTAATGAGTAAACCTTAGTACATCATCTATAAATCATCAGATTCTTTGGAAAAAAAAAATTAATTTTTAGACTCGTTTTGAAACAGTTGATTCCATATTCCCCGGCAGGAACATAAGGTCTTTACTGGTCAATAATTTAGCATACAGGAAACTGACTAACACAGCAATAAGTATAATTATTCAACTTTATACTGAACTCGGTTAACATTACTGACAATGATATTTTATAACTAGTGTAAATGCCCGTCCTAGGACAACGGGTAAAAATTGTGTTTTTCACTTAAAATTTGAAAAACTGATAAAAAATAATTGACAACATGGAAGCGTTTAGATGAGCAAAATTCGGCTAGCTTATGTTCTAATAAACACACAATTAGCATTTACAATATTTCTGGGTAAACCAGGTTTTCCGGCTAATATACTATAACAAAATTAAGATTTCTTAATAAAACAAAAATTTAACGAATATGCAATAAAACTGCGTAATTAAAACAGTCTGCTGCAACTATTGAAATAAAACTATTTTTTTAATAACACTTTGAAATTGTATTTTTATACCCCCCCCCCCTTCCTCCCCCCTCTAATTTTCTTTATATGTATTAATAAATAGGCATCTCGGGTTGAACCCCATCCGAAAGAACGAAGAGGAAGCATTGTTAAAGTGTTCTTCACGCCTATTGATGTTTTTCTTCTGTTTACCCGCGGCTGACGTCACGCAGCAGGGGTGGGACAGCTTCAAGTGATGTCATTTATGACGTCTCCTTTAATCTTCATAGCTCCATGGTTTAAATTTTTTTTCAATGAATCACAAAAGGAATGACTCTCTACCACATCTTTTTATTTACGTTTTACGCACGAAGTGCGCTACGTTTGTTTTCTGAAATGGCTACCTAAATCATTAAGATTTTGTTAGTTTTGAATATTTTATAGAAAATTATTTTGAACAGAAGGGATTTCAGGTAGAAAAGATTTTTATTTAGGCAGATAAGTTTTCTCATATACATCTCAAATAAAAATTAAGCCTAACGTAGCTCCATCTTATCGGAGACTGATAAGATGGGTGGGTTCGCCCCGGATACGTTACACTGCCTTTTATTATATAGAGATTAATACGAATTTTATAAAATTTACTTGCAAAAAACTGAGAATGAGATTTTATTTCACCGTGTCGCTCTAACAACATGTATCCAAACAGTACTGAGCACAATGCCGTATGTGAGCACTAGAAACTCGTATGGCAAATTTACGCTTGGCTGCAACACCGTATGAGACTGATATTGAAGTTTTCCATACTGTTCGACCATTCCATAATACCCGAACTTCCTCTCTCTATATATATTATAATTATTAATTAATTATAAGTATAAAGAAACACATTTTAACAAACACACATACATATATGAGATATTCTCACATAATTTTAACTTTCAGGAATAAAAATCTGGTGGAATTAAACTTTATAAAATAACATTTTAAACTTGTGGAAGAATGCCTTAATGATTGAAAATAAGGAAAAAATGGTCAGCAGTGACGATTTTTAATAATATTTTATTTAACTGAAGAACAAAGTTAAATTTACGGGTTTAATTTTCCTTACCGTCCCCTTGACATTCTATCTCCCTAACTTTTTATTTTCTTCTAAAGTTATACTTATAATGAGTTTGCATAATATCCGTAGAACATCTAAATAAGAAATAATAAGTATGTAGTATTTTTAGTTCAAAAGTTTCGTATAACATTGTCTTAAAGGCTGAAATTTATCAGTTTATATTATTTTATGCTGAATTATTTTATTATTACTTACCTGTAACACACAGGCTCCATACATGCTAATTTACTATATATATCTACAGGATTCCAAAAAATCCTTCTTTCACTAACAAAGAATTTCATGGTTGTAAACAGAGGGTGGGAGTAGAGACGGTAATGACTGTAGCAAGTACATACAACTAAATATTTAGAACATAGTTCTTCCAACTGTTGGTCGCGAATAAATAATGAGAGGCTGCAGCCAATCCGAAAAAATAAAATGTTTATGTACAAGAAATATATGTTATTAAATAATAATAATAATTAAATATTATATAATTGCTTATTGATGCCAATTAGTCTGATAAGTAAACGTAAATTATTAATATTATATTAATACACGTATTAATATACTGCTGCATTTATGTATCGCTTGTAAGTTTTGCTACATGTGGATTTACATTTGAAACATGCAGAAGTAAATTATTTTTAACAAATTTTGTTTTTGATACTGCTATTGAAGAAAATGCTTTTTACACAGATAAGAAATAAAATATATATAGGATCGTTGCTTTGATAGAATCCGTTACTAAGATTTCATTAAAACATGCCATTTACTTTCTTTATGAATATTTAGACCAATGCTATAGCATTGTGAATGGATAATACTTAAGCAAAAAAGTAGCAAAAAAGACGCCCGTCTGACATTGGTCTTAGAGGGTCTCAATACTTAAAAGTTTTAAAAACGATGATTTATAACAAAATACATGTGAGCCAATCTCCGAAAAGTTTAACTTTCATGGATAAGAAACATGTAAAATTCAACTTTTAAAAAAAGCGTTTTAAAACTTTCATGTTCTTGTTGATTTAATTATAAAATATTCTTATTCAGCATTAATGTTTAATACTGTATCTAGACTCTTGCCATCCATTTAATACTGAAATAGAACAGGGGTGGTAAGGAAGGGACGGTAGGGAAAATTACCACCTAATTTTAGGCAAGTCATGTTAAACCCAAGTAATAGCCATAATGTTTATTGATTTTTAGAAACAGTCATTTACACTGAACTAAATAAAATTTTTTTTTTTTTAATTATCTCTAAAAGTGCAGGAATAAACCTTGAGAACGGTAAGACTATCAATAAAGCCACAATAGTTGAAATTGATATTTAAATGCTGATATAAATTCTGCAGTAAATTTCCTGTCAAAGAATTACAGCCATTTTTTCTCTAACATACTTCTGCATGAGAAAAGAGGTGATAAAAATGCTGTGGCTGCTTCTGGAGTGATTTTCTATATAATTTAAGCAAGAGGGAAAGTAAGGAATCTAAAATTCAGAGAGAGAATTCAAAAAATAATAACAAACGTAAAAATGTGTGCAGGTTAATTTTCTACTACATATTTATATAAAACAATAGTCCCAGGCTCGAAAAATTACTTCTATTTACTTTTATTGAAATAATTTTATATCAGACAGCTCCAAACTTAAAAATCAGCGTCTGAGACACGGGACGGTAAGGAATTTCATGGTAAATTTTGATCACCAACATCATCCAAAACTTATTTATATCGTTAATATTGTTATACAATCATGAAATGTCATATTTTCCAGTATCAGAAAAAAACCCTCCAAGAATATGTACTAAAATAAAAATTATTATTCAGGGACTTAAAAGTCAAAATTATGTGAGAATGCATCATATATGTGTGTGTCTGCATAAGTTTCAAATAAAAATAAACTATAAATAATAATGCAACTTTTATGTTTCATTCCTTTCTAACAATCAATATAGATATTTATCAACAATTAAGTAACAATGTAGTTTAAAAATTAAAAACAGATTCAATAACTGATATTTAATTTTGAACTATACAGAGGTTTTCAGTTTAATATTTTGAATTTAAATTAATTGAAATCAGTTACTTAAAAGTTTTTTTTTCTTCTCTCTGTCTTCTCAACAAAATATTTCATGTAAAATAATGTAATCAGCTAGATGCAAAACCTTTGTCTAAAATGGTGTGAAAAATTGGATCTACTTTGCTTCTATAGTTTAAAAGGAAAACATACAGTTATATATGCATCATATCTGAATAATATTTTGCATAGAAAATTCAGTACATAATTATTGATTAAACGTTAATTTGGTTTAAAATGAAATTAACTAAAAAATATTAATCGAAATTATTTAAAATTTAGTTGTTATAAACTTATGAAATTATTAAAATATAATTTAATTTAAAGTTAATGTAATTCGCTAGATGCAAAACCTTTGTCTAAATTGGTGCGGGTAATTGCTTCTACTTTGCTTCTATAGTTTAAAAGGAAAACATACAGTTATATATGCATCTTATCTGAATAATATTTTGCATAGAAAATACAGTACATAATTATTGATTAAACGTTAATTTCGTTTAAAATGAAATTAACTGAAAAATATTAACTGAAATTCTTTAATTAAAAATAAGTTGTTATAAACTTATCAAATGATTCAAATATAAGTTAATTTTTAAATAATGTAATCCGCTAGATGCAAAAACCTTGTCTAAACTGGTGTGGGAAATTGCTTCTACTTTGCTTCTATAGTTTAAAAAAAAAACATACAGTTGTGTATGTACGTTATTTGAATAACATTTTGCAAAAGAAACGACAGTGCATAATTATTGACTAAACGTTAACTTGATTTAAAATGAAATTAACTAAAAAATATTAACTGAAATTCTTTAATTAAAAATAAGTTGTTATAAACTTATGAAATGATTAAAATATAATTTAATTGAAAAATAATGTAATCCGCTAAATGCAAAACCTTTGTCTAAAATGGTGTGGTAAATTACCTCTACTTTGCTTCTATAGTTCAAAAGAGAGACATACAGTTACAATGCATGTTATCTGAATAATATTTTGCACAGAAACAACAGTGCATAATTATTGACTAAACGTTAACTTGATTTAAAATGAAATTAACTAAAAAATACTAACTGAAATTCTTTAATTAAAAATAAATTGTTATAAATTTACGAAATGATTAAAATATAATATAATTTAAAAATAATGTAATCCGTTAGATTTAAAACCTTTGTCTAAATGGTGTGGAGAATTGCCTCTTTTGGCGTAATGATGATCAAGAAAGTTCTTCCGGCCAGTGGCGGGAGGAAGAGGTAGCTTTCATATGCCTTATTTTTTAAAAGTCAGCTTATATTATTCAAACACACGGAGCTCAAATTAGTAGAACCCGATTATAGAATATTAAATACTAATTTTTGTCAATATTGAATAAGAATGAGAATTTCGCGAAATTAGTCAGCGTTATCAAAGCTGGTTTTATTAAAGTGAACTATATTTTGTCGCCAAATTCGATGATATCCCGAATTATATTAATAATTATATTAACCCGAATTATCGGTGATAGCCCGCCATTTTAAAACAACATAATGGGAAAAGCTCACCAATGAACTTGGTCGAGACCTTAGTAATTCCTGTGCACATACTCACTCATATCTAAATCGGTTGATATATACGAGTGCTGTTGCAGGCAAAAAATCAGATTTTTCAAAATGTCACACACATTCGAAATTCAAACTGCTATATCTCGGCCTCTTTTTTTTTTTTAGATAAAGGCAAAACAAAAAATGATCCGGAATCTTTGTAACAAGCTGAAACACATAAGAAAAAAATATTTTTTAATTTCTAATTTTTTTGTACCTCATTTTAAATTAATTTTCTTTTTAAATTTTTAAATGGCCGCCATTTTGAAACAAGATGGCGGATGAAGTTAGCAAACGAACTCAGCCGAGAGATTGCTATGATCTATGCACATGCCTTGTCACATCCTTATCGGTTCATAAATACGCGTGTTATCGCGTGACAAAAATCAGATCGTTTCAAAATGTCAGCCATGCTAGAAATTCAAAGTGCTATAACTCAGCCATTTTTTAAGATATAGACGAAACGAAAAATGCTCCGAAATCTTTGTATCTAGGTCAAACACATAAGAAAAAAATCTTTTTCAATTTCTAATTTTTTTGTACCTCATTTTAAATTAAAATAAAAAAATTAATGGCCGCCATTTTGAAACAAGATGGCGGATGATGTTGGTCAACGTACTCGGTCGAGACATTGGTATGTACTATGTACATGCCAAGTTATATCCAAATCCGTTCATAAATACGCGTGTTATCGCGTGACAAAAATCAGATCGTTTCAAAATGTCAGCCACACTAGAATTTCAAAGTGCTATAACTCAACCGTTTTTTAAGATATAGACGAAACAAAAACTGTTCCGGAATCTTCGTATCAAGCTCAAACACATCAGAAAAAAATCTTTTTCGATTTATAATTTTTTTGTACTTCATTTTAAATTTTAAACTTTTTTTAAAATTTTAAACGGCCGACATTTTGAAACAAGATGGCGGATGAGGCTGGCCAATGAACTCGGTCGAGACATTGCTATGTACTATGCACATTCCTTGTCACATCCAAATCGGTTCATAAATACGTGTATTATCGCGTGACAAAAATCAGATCGTTTCAAAATGTCAGCCCTGCTAGAAATTCAAAGTGCTATAACTCAGCCATTTTTTAAGATATAGACGAAACTAAAAATGCTCCAGAATCTCTGTATCAAGCCCAAACACATAAGAAAAAAATATTTTTCAATGTCTAATTTCTTTGTGCCTCATTTTAAATTTTAAATTTTTAAATGGCCGCCATTTTTAAACAAGATGGCGGATGAGGCTGGCCAACGAACTCGGTCGAGACATTGCTATGTACTATGCACATTCCTTGTCACATCTAAATCGGTTCATAAATATGTGTATTATCACGTGACAAAAGTAAGATCGTTTCAAAATGTCAGCCATGCTAGAAATTCAAAGTGCTATAAGTCAGCCATTTTTTAAGATATAGACGAAACTAAAAATGGTCCAGAATCTTTGTATCAAGCCCAAACACATAAGAAAAAAAAATCTTTTTCAATGTCTAATTTTTTTGTGCCTCATTTTAAATTTTGAAATTTTTTAAGTGGCCGCCATTTTTAAACAAGATGGCGGATGAAGCTGGCCAACGAACTCGGTCGAGACATTGGTATGTACTATGTACATACGAAATTTTATCCAAATCGGTTCATAAATACGAGAGTTACAGTATGACAAAGATCAGATATATATATGTATATATATATAATAAATTTGAAATCACAAATATATGAAGAAATTGATAAAGTTCTAAAGATTATTTAGAAATGAACATATGAAACCAGTATGTAAAATAAGAAACTATGAATGACTCACTATATAATAAATTTGAAATCACAAATATATGAAGAAATTGATAAAGTTCTAAAGATGATTTAGAAATGAACATATGAAACCAGTATGTAAAATAAGAAACTATGAATGAATGACTCACAGAATCATCAGAAGAGCTTGTGAGTTCATTCATAGAAGTTGCGTTATTTCATCCAATTTTGTCGGCATTAAACCTAAAATGACAAAATTTAGCTCCTTATAACGCAAACATTACAGAAAATAGATAATAAAAAGCTAAGAGATCCAAAGAAAGATACACCTCATACAGGATATTAAAAATTATTAGAGCACAATACCTGAATGACATACTAAGAGTCAAAACTACTTCATATCAGCATCGAAAACAAAGTTAAGACTATTTTAACATGTGATCTACAGTTGAACATCTGAGTGAAACCCATAACTGTGCTGCCATCTGGTGTGAGAAAGGAAAAATGTAAATTGGAACTGAATTAATAACAATAATGTTTAGAGTTGCCATCTTAAGCCAAAAAAAAAAAATAATAAATAAATAAATAAAATGAATGAAAATGATTGAAGAAATCGAGAAAAGACTTAGATTAACTTTTAGTAGTTAAACTAGAATGAAAAAATAGGAATAAACTTAATAAGTACTGAGTGAATACAAAGTAAAATAAAGAAAAGGAATAAATTGATACAAATAAATAAATAAATAAAAAATTGCATAAAAATAAATAAAAGGGCAATTGATTAAATTAACGTTTTAAAGACAAAAAATTGTAACATAAAAAATGAGAATAATAATATAAAAAATGAGAATATAAATAACATTTAAAAAGATGAGGAATATTTGAGATAGTAAAATTTAGCCTTGTATTATGTACATAAATGTGAAATTTTAAAAAGCAATGAGGAATATTGAGGTAGTAAAATATATCCTTAAATGATGATGCAATATGTGAAAATTTATTATGTTAAATGCATGATACCCCATATTTCATTATTATTATTATTATATGTCCATACAATATGTAAGCATATATACATACACTTATACACGATCACACACATAAAAACATATAAGATTTTAAACTTTTTTTAGCATTCCCGACCTCAACCCTCCATAATGATATTTTCATTTTTTATGTTTTTTATGGTTTTAGTGTATAATGTGTGGAAAAACATACACATACACCAAAACTTTTTTTTTTCTGTTTAAGAATATATATATACTAGAAAGGTAGCCCGTCAAAAATGACGGAAATTTAGATATAATGATATATACAACTCATGTGCAAGAATATGAGTTTTCTCGCTTGTTCCGCAGTAATAGATGAAAATAACACATTTTAAGAACGAAACACATTTATGAAAAACTGTGTACAGTAGAAGACCACTAATCTGCACAGTTTGGTTCCAAGTGTTATGCAGATTTGAGGCTTTTTGCGGTCATGTCTATTCAATCTTTGTTTACATTTTTTTAAATTCATATATTGGACAATTTAGATTGTTGAGCCTTAAAAATAAATAAATAACACACTTGAAGTAAGGTTAAAAACTATTAAATTATCGTATACGATTTCATGAAATGGTATTATATGGTATTATATGTGTGTGCTTCACGATCTTGGTTACGAAGTTGGCGAAATTGGCTGCAACTTGTCATAATCCTAACAGTGTGGGCCGCTATAACAAAAAAGTAACCAGTTTTTAGTAAAATTTCTGATATAAAGTAGCTTTCAAAAACTTGTGTAAAATTGCATGCCGTTCTCGTGTTATTTCAGTCCTAGGAATAATATTTCTAACACTGAAGATTTTCCATGTATATATGGAATTTAGAAAAGCTTCTCCAAAAGAAAGGTCCTGAAATGACATTGTAATTCCTCTAACTTCAAAGTTTAATCGGGCCCTGATGTTGAGTACTGAAATCTAATAAATACAGTTATTTTGAACATTACAACAGAATTAAACAGTTAAACTTATTTAACTTAAACTCGCTGTTACTTCCCGATGTTATTTTTTAGTATTAAGAAAGAAAATTATTTAAAATTTTCAAATCATGCATTTATGATTTTTTTTCCGTCTTTAATAACTAAATAATGAAAAAATAGGCTTTTCTGAGCTCATAAATATGACAATAAAATAATGTAACTAAGAGACATTGCAAAATTAAATCTTTGTGATTACAAACCATAAACAAACGATACCGCCACCATTTTACCTACTATGACGTCATTAGAATATTGCCCATTGATTGTTGGAGAACTTACTTTGTGAATGATTACCTCAATGATTTAATATTTTTGACGTTTCACGATGAATGAATCACTTGTGTTTGTTTAGGTTTATGGAATGAGATATTAAGCTGTGAAACTAATTTCAATTGAAGTTATCCAAGGATACATGTATTTTTAATCGAAATTAAAAACAATGCTTTGATCTCGAAATAAAAAGTTTTGGCACAGATGTCATATTCGCTCCATATTGGCGCGATTTTTTTTTCGGTTGCCAATTTGGTGAAAACATCAACAGCATAAACAACATAATCCGGGTTACCACATCAAGCAAAATAACGACACTTTGGCGCCAGTTAAGTACCCGTTGCGTATATGACATTGGCGTTAGAAAAAAATCGCGCCAATATGGGACGAATATGACATCTGTGCCAAAGTTTTAGTTTGTATAATTTGTTATTTCTGTTAATTATTTATTTAAGTACTTTTCCATTATAGCGCATTTTTAAGAAAAGCTTGGCGCGATTCGGGCATCAGAAAGTGAGATATGTTGCGAAAATATATAAACAGCTATGAAAACAAATCCGATGAACTTTTATCTTTGTTTATATATGCACTTATATGCATAAAAAATCGTGGTACAGATGTCATATTCGCCCCATATTGGCGCGATTTTTTTCGGTTGCCAATTTGGCGAAAACATCAACAGCATAAACAACATAATCCGGGTTACCACATCAAGCAAAATAACGACACTTTGGCGCAAGTTAAGTACCCGTTGCCTATATGATATTGGCGTCAGAAAAAAATCGTGCCAATATGGGGCGAATATGACATCTGTTCCAAAATCGTTTCTAAATATATATATTTTTTTATATACAAATTACGGCACAGATTTCAGATATGAACCGGGATACCTAACTGGCGTTATTTTGCCTGCTATGGTAACCCGACTATTGTTTTTTATTTATTAATAAATTGTTTATTTACTTTTATTTTTTGTTTTTTAATTATATAAACTGCTTTGGGCACAGATGTCATATTCGCCCCATATTGGCGCAATTTGTTTCGGTTGGTAATTTGGCGAAAACATCAACAGCATAAACAACATAATCCGGGTTACCATATCAAGCAAAATAACGACACTTTGGCGCCAGTTTAGTACCCGTTGCGTATATGACATTGGCGTCAGAAAAAAATCGCGCCAATATGGGGCGAATATGACATTTGTGCCCTGCTTTGTTCTATAGTTATTATTCAAACTTTTATTTATTTATAGTTATTTCCTTTTCAAAATGATAGCAAATAATTGAAAAATATATAAGTAACTGGTATTCGAAAGCGAGATTTCTGCCAAATTGGCGTCATAGAAAAATCACGCCAACCCCCATGCGTATATGACATCTGCGCAAAAATTACTTCTGTTTCTTTATAAAAATGGGTAAATAGCTTTTTTTATATTAAATTGTCGGCACAGATGTCATATACGCCCATGTTGGCGCGATTTTTTTTTTTTTTTTTTTTTTTGACGCCGATGTCATATACGCACCTGCTACTTAAGTGGCGCCAAAGTGTCGTTATTTTGCTTGTAATGGTAACCCGAATGTTGTTTATACTGTTGATGTTTTCGCCAAATTGGCGTCGGTAATAAATCGCGCCAATATGGGGCGTATATGACATCTGTGCCAAATTGTATACATGTGGAAAAAATTGCTTGTGAGTATGAAGCAGTAAATAGGTTGCCAGAAAATACGTTGGCAAACTTCTTTCTCGCCAAGAAACTTTTCTCCGAAGTATTGTACATAAGCAATGATTGCTAGAAATGCTTTTTTAATTATGATATGCGCTTTTATGTTTCACTATATTTATGCATACTATACTGTGTGTATAAATGCTACAGTTCATATGCAGGGCTACACAAAAGATTTCGTAAGGGTTACTGAGTATGAGAAGCTTAAAGGTGGTTTTTAAAGGAGTTATGCATTTTTACGCTGAACTGCATTTAGTTTCCTAAGAAATGTTTGTGGAATATAGATATAATGATATACAGGGTCACGCAAAGAATTGGATACATAACCGTCTATGGATGATAATATCTGGAAATGGGATTTCAGTAGTTTTAGAGTAGTTTAAATTAAATTTTAGCTAAATAGTGGCA
Source organism: Maratus speciosus (assembly GCA_963932465.1). NCBI lineage: Eukaryota > Metazoa > Arthropoda > Arachnida > Araneae > Salticidae > Maratus > Maratus speciosus. The sequence continues at coordinate 444,137,081 of OZ010790.1, read as the reverse complement.
TGTAATAACGGTACTATTGGCTATGGACGGTAACTGCTGAAATCAATTTTTAAGTTTTTTTATGCGTTTTCTAAAATGTTTACTTAGTTATCTTGGTACTTCTTAGTTATCCCGTCGACCAAATTACTGTCGCCAAATTGTAAGATTAATTGCCAATAATGGTTGCCATTAATTAATTAATTAAATGCCAATGATGGCCAATAAAACCATTAATTCGACGTTATATTTGTATTTTTATTAATGTTTTACTATTGATTTGGCAATTTATATAATTTGGCGAAATTGGTCGACGGGATATCTAAGAAGTAACGTTATCTTATTTCCCTAAATAACGAAGTTTTGTTAAAGCATTCAGGATGTGTTGGAAAGAGTTTAAGATTCTATGCTTAACGCATGATTTTTCTTTCTTCTTTAGTCTTATTTTGCATTTATTTTATTCTTAATTTTTTAGTCTTATACTGCTTTACAGAAACTTTGGCACAGTTGTCATATACGTTATCATATATTGGCGCGATTTTTTTTCCGACGCCAATTTGGTGAAAACATCAACAGCATAAACAACAACATCCGGATTACCATATCAAGCAAAATTACGACACTTTGGCGCCAGTTAAGTACCCGTTGTGTATATGACATTGGCGTCAGAAAAAAATCGCGCCAATATGGGGCGTATATGACATCTGTGCCCTCCCCTTGCATATAGTACAAACTATAACACGGATAGCGCAAAATAATAGACAGTTTAATACTTTTCCAGGTACAGATGTCATATTCGCGCCATATTGGCGCGATTTTTTTCTGTCGCCAATATCATATAGGCAACAGGTACTTAACTTGCGCCAAAGTGTCGTTATTTTGCTTGATGTGGTAACCCGGATTATGTTGTTTATGCTGTTGATGTTTTCGCCAAATTGGCAACCGAAAAAAATCGCGCCAATATGGGGCGAATATGACATCTGTACCCTTTTCCACTGTAGGAGCTTTGGTATTTTTTTTTTAAAGCTTGGTGTAATTTGGGCATCAGAAAGTGAGATTTGGGTACTTTTCCGTTATGCGGACACGATTGGCGCCAAGCGTAATAGTTGGCGCAAAATCATGAATTGAAGCATTTGAAAAATAAAAGAAAACCCTTGTCGATACTAAAGTGAGCATTTAAAAAATATAACAATTTAAAATTCCAGAATTTTACGAACTATTTCATCAAATCACAAATATATACTTAAAATAAGTGAACAAATAGCTGCTATAAAATAAAGCAATAAAATAAAACTCATATTAAACTGCTGGCATAAAATTACAAATATCTTTTAGCATTTTGAAATAATTGGCGCATTAGCATACATTTTGACATGGTGTCCGTATAACGGAAAAATATCGAGATTTGTTGTCAAATCATATAAACAGCTAAGAAAACAAATTTAATGAGCGTTTTTGTTTGTTTTATATGTATATTATTGATGTTTTTATGTACAAATTACATCTGTTTCTGTATAAAATTAGAGAAACGGCTTTTTTATGTTAAATAAATCGTATAAATATCGAAAAAAATGCGTGTGTATATAAAATGATACAGTGAATAGGTTCCCGGAAAATATGTTACCAAATTTCCTTTCTCGCCAAGGCACCTATACTGGAAAAGTACCTAAAGCACATTAAAAATCGCGCAGTTAGGAGCTCACACAGTAAACCGTTGTCTATTGGCGGTTATTTTATTAGTAGCATCGGGAGGAAGATGTAAAGATGTACTTTAAATTCTCACCCATAGATTTCGAAAAAATATCTTAAAAGAGTAGAGTTTAAATTAAATTTCGGTGACCTCCATTATGAAAGATTAATGGTTTTAAATGGGAATTTCGCCAAATTAGCCAGCTATCGCCAAGTTGGCTAACATTTGGCGCTACTGTGGTAACCCTGCATTAATATTTTTCAACAATTACTCATTTTAATGAGGCGGTCCTACCGGAATAGTGAGGGACACACAGAGACTTGGATTTTATATAAATAGATGGATATATATATATATATATATGAATTTTGAACGGAGGGTGGTTTCGGGGTCTAGCGGTCATGATCGGTGAAAATATACCAACATTTTTCGGAATCGTTTTCCTCCGAACGGCTGCAATAACGGTAGCTTTTTGTAATGAAAGCTACCTAAAAAATTATCATCTTTCTCTGGGGTGTATGAAATTCCCTTTAAATTTACAGATGGGACAATCTCTTCCTATATAGGTATGGCTAAACGTCAATTTTTGAAAGATTGAAAGAACATAAAAGTGATTTGAAGTTTCGTAAATTTTCTACAGCACTCTCAAGAAGCTTCCATAAAGGACTCATTTCATTTATAGATTTTGAACATGTTAAAGTTATTTCCAAGAAAGTTGTTCCGTTCAATGCTATTATTCGTGAATCTTTAGAAATTCGTTTAAGGAACCAGGAAGTATGTAATGATAATGTTTCCTTTCACATTCCTGAAATATGGCTTTCTATTTTCAAAAGCCTTTGAAAATTTCCACTTTTTTATAGCATTTCTTTCATCGTTGCTTTCTTTGGTTAACCCTTTCAGGGGCGGTGGCTAGAGGGTCTAGCCACCTAATTTTAATTCCAAAACTGACTACTGGCACCAAGAATATTTTAATAAAAAGTTGCTTTTGTAATTAAAGTGCAAAATAGCGTTTTGTTATTTAGAAAGAAATTCGTTTGAATATTCTGGTGTCAGTCAATTATTTTATCAGTTTACGAACAGAATTTCTCTGCCCCTGAAAGGGTTAAAAGATGGCGCCAGTGAACTGTTTATTTGGGATTAAGAAGTTTCCGTTAGACTGATTTGTATTTTGAATTGTTTTTAAAATGTAGCATGTAAAGAGTTTTTGTCGATTTATATTTTAGAAAATTTTCTACTGACGAAGGTTTTAAAGATAAAATCGAAACGTAGAGATTTATGTTATTCATATGTTTTTTACATCTTTTAATTTGTGAATATGTAGTACGTTGGATGGCAACACCTTGTTTGTTTTGTAATTTATAACATTTTTTTAAATAAAAAGAAAATAAATGTAAATAAACTTTCATTAATAAATAAGCAACAATATCCGGGTTACCATGTCAGGCAAAATAACGACATTTTGGCGTATATTTAGCGTATATGACATCTGTGCCTAATATTTTTCTTTTCATTTCATTTAGATAAAAGAAAGAAGTGAAAGCCATTAATTTTAAATGTTTCAGTTTTAAATTAAAGTTTTGTATTAAATAAAATGATAATGGACTTTACCCACGAATGGCAACAGCCACCCCTCTGCGGGGGAAAAACCTCCGAAAAAGACTGTTTATTGGACGAAGGGGGAGCAGTGTTAAAATGTTCTTCACGCCTATTGGTGTTTTTCTTCTGATTACCCGCGGCTGACGTCACATGGGTAAAGTCCATAAAAAAAAAATGCGACGGGAGAAATGTTTGGAGATTTATCGCCTGCGGCTAACATAAAGATACAGAGTTCTTGATTTCTCTATCAGAATCTTTTGATTTTACGAAAGATTGTTCAAGCAAATTGAATTATAAATAAAAGTAACATGATACATTTAAGGTAGGCCAAACTGGACGCCAAATTAGTTTAAAATAATAAGCTTTTTTTAAAATATGAAAAAAAAAATATCTGTTATGATTAAAATTTGAGTTGTCATCATTAGAGAAAAGTATTTATAATTAGAAAAAAAATTAATATTTCGAAAACTAATTCGAATTTATAAATTCTAAATATAAATGAGGTTAAAATCTATTGTGGCTAATTCGGGAGGAGGATTTAAACAAAGCATTAAAAAAGTTTTGGGAAGTCTCAAACATCGAGAAAGAGTTACCAAAAAGAAAAGAATTTGAGATATGCGAGAAATATTTTGCGCGTGCGCATTGGAGAAATGAGGCAGGTAGATACGTAGTAAAAATGCATTTAAAGGAAAATCCTTCGTGTTTAGGCCGATCTGAGGATCTTGCTCTCAAAAAACTCAGATCGCTGTGGACTCGTTTATCAAAGGATGAGCAATATTTTAATTTGTATAAAGATTTCTTAAAGGAATATGAATTTTTAGGGCATATGAAACAGGTGAAAGAAGCAAAGGAAACTGACATTGCGTACTATGCTCCACATCATAGTATATTTCGTCCAGAAAAGTCAACCACAAAACTCAGAGTGTTTTTTAATTGTTCTGCCACGGCAACAAATGGAACAGCACTTAATTCATTACAGTATTCATTACAGCGGAGTCATTCAAAATGACTTATTTACAATTATGGTTAGCTTTAGAGAACGGTAAATAACGCAAATTTTTTTAAAGAATCGCGAAAAAACGCAAATGTCGTCAAAGAATCGCAGAAAAACTCAAATTTCGTCAAAAAATCGCAAAAAAAAAAAAGAAAAGAAAGAAATTTTGTCAAAAAATTGCGGAAAAAACGCAACATTTGTAAAAGAATCGCAGAAATACCCAAATTTCGTTAAAGGATCACGAGAAAAATGCGCATTTCGTCAAATAGTGGAAAAAACGCAAATTTTGTCAAAGAATCGCAGAAAAAACGCAAATTTCGTTAAAGATTCGACTAGCGGCTCTTTCGAAGAGTGGCTCACTATATAGCGGATCAGTCCATTTAGAAGTCCCATTATCAAAGGTGGGGAAAGAAGAAAAGAGGAGATGAGAGTCTAGCATAGCTCCTAACCTCGACTGCGACCTGAATTGTATGGCACAGCTTTCCGCATGTGACTCTGGTTAAATTTTACATTTTAGGTTATTGAAGGAACATGTGTTGATACAATTTTATATTTGATTAGCCTACATTGGTGCTGTTATGCATTGGTTTTTTTAATTCTTGCATTGATGTAACTACACATAAAATTCAAATAAACATCCTGTTTGTAATTACATTGTTTAAACAACAACAAAAATTGTTATTTAATTTTTTTTTTTTTTTTTTTTTTTTTTTTAAAGAAAAACATCACTGTATCTTAATAAAAGTGATAAACAAACGGATAGTGAAAAGTCAAATTAAAAAAAAAAATAAGAAAATTCTTTGATCTTCCCCTTTCAAACTTTGAAATATCTCTTTGCTGTGTGAAGAGTTGATGGAGCGCGGGGGAGGGAGGGGGGATGAATGATTATTTATTTTGATTGTAAATTAACAAAAATGCTCAGGGAAATTTAAGACATTACAGAATTTTTGAGTTTTTAAACTTGTGTTCTGTGAGAGAGGGTGGATTTAAGTAGATTATAAATCTTAAAAAAAAAAAAAAAAAAAAAAAAAAAAAAAAAAAAAAAAAGAAAGGAAACCCTGCAAGTTCTTACCTCATAAATATCTTTTGCTGTGCGAAGAGTTGGGGGCGGGAAGGATTAAGATATCCAATAATGATTGATTATTTTTTATAATAAATTAACAAAAATGGACAGGGAAATTTTAATCATTTTAAACATGTTTTTAAAAGTATATCCTGGGAGAGTGGTTGGATTTAGGTAGAGTAAAAATAAAATAAATGGAAATGCCACAAATTCTCACCCCAAAAACATGCAAAATATGCTTAGTGTGGACATTCAAAAGCTAAATTAAAATTAATTAAAATAATGGTAATATTACATTAAATTTAAATGATAAATAACCATTAAAAAGACATAAACCCATAGAGTCAAAACACTGTATTAAACACTAGTGTCGTGAAGGAAATTTTCACCTTCTTATTAATAAATAATATAACATACATATAACTACTTAAAAGTTGACTCAAACATATAAAAATATTATTTATTGCAACCCGAGATCTTTCGAACACACACGCGTTGATTTTCAAAGGGAAAAAGATGACTGACTGAATAGAAATACATTTTAAAAAACAAAAACAAAATAGTACGCATGCGCAAGCGGAGTTCAGTCCATTTCTCTGCAGAGGGGTGAAACGATCAGTTCATATTATCAGGAGGTTTTGAAATAGTTAGGATATTGTACCAAATTTCGGGAATATTTTAGGAAAGGACATCGTTACAAACATTATCACTTCTAAGTAAAATGTAGGATATTCCAAATATGGGTTCGAGGGTGAAAAAAGTCACGTGATACCGATAATTTACCAAGGAACTTCTAACTGATAAGAAGGGAAGATACTACTGCTTTGCCTCATGAACTGTTTCATTGGCTAGCGGGGATTTACATTACACGTTTACGGAGCCTTCCCTTCTTTACGCTAGAAGTTTTTACCTTGACCACGTGATCAAAACGGAGATGGAATATCCTCCATTTCAATGGATTCACGGATTATGGAAGAGTAAGGGTTAGACGTTGAAATGATCATTTCAGCTATGTCAAAGTTTATCTTAATATTTTCTTTTTGATGCAATCTGGAAAAAGCTGTACTTGGTTTGTTAAACTTAAGGGTGTATTCCGATCCAAACTGCTTATTTTCTGATTCATTTTAAAATTCATTTTTGCTCTCAAACGCATCAAACTGGGAAATTCTCTTATTTAGAAACTATATAATGTGCCGTGCTTCTTAATTTTTTGATAAATGCAGAAAATACTGTAAAAAACGCTGTCAAAGTTGGCGTTTTGAACCGAATTTTCCGAAGCGGGCGATCTGGGAATGAAAAAAATGGTCATACTGAGAAAATAATTGTTTAAAAATCAAATTCTAATTAATTGAGCTGAAAATGAAATCACACGGCATGTTAAATTTGTCTTCAGAAATCACCCCAGCAAGTTTCCTGTTTTTACTTTTAAAAATGAGTCTGAAAATGTGTCAAAAAATTTCGAGATGTTGAGGGTGGAAAAATATTTTTTCGAATACACCCTTAATATCAGAAATGTGCTCTTTTAATCTTTCCTTAATTTTTCGAGGTGTCATACCAATATAAAATAAATTCTTATGTTGTTCTGTGCTGAATGGGATGATGTAGACTCCTGCTTTTTTACAATCGGGAATGGGATCAATTTTACTGTGAATCAGTTCTTTCATTTTTGTTGGAGGTTTAGCTATTAAATTAATATTATATTTTAGTAATGCATATTTCAATCTCTCATAAAGCTGTGGGATATAATCAAATGTGCAATAAATAGACTTGCTCAAACTTAATTCATTCATCTGTCTTTTTTGTTTTGCTTTATTAAGAGGCTACTTCAGTCAAATGAAAAGACGCATTTGCTAATGCTAATCCTATGGAAGAAATTTATAAAGATATCTCGGTCGCATTTCAATATTTTAAAATGATTTCTTTTGCATTGAATAGTTGAGATTGATCTGTATGCATGCCTTTTTTACTTTTTCGATTTTGATTGCAGATATTTTTTATGAGGATACTTTTACTTTCGAAACCGGTTCCGAAAATGAAAGTGTCCTCATAAAAAATACCTGTAAACAAAATCGAACAACTAAACAACGGCCTTTGTACAGATCAATCTCAACTATTCAATGCAAAAGAAATCATTTAAAAATATTGAAATGCGACCGAGATATCTTTATAAATTTCTTCCATAGGATTAACATTAGTGAACGGGTCTTTTCGTTTGACTGAAGTAGCCTCTTAACTAATCTATTGAAGAGGGGATCTACTGTATTGAAGAGGGAAACCATTCTCAATAGCAATCTGTTTTATTATACTAATCTCGTTTTCTAGGTATTTATCTGTACAAACTTCGAAGACACGTTTAACGTAAAACCTGTAGGCAGCAATTTTATATGGAAATGGTGAGTTACAATCAAAAGGAATAGTGTTGTTAGATCTGCATTGCTTTCTATAAATAGTACGCTCCAATTTATTTCCATAACTATTCTTTATTAATTTAATATCAAGAAAGGGTAAAATACCCTCTTTCTCAATTTCTAACGTAAACTTTATCTTTGTATCCAACTCATTAAGTTTTAACAGGAAATTATTTAAAGACCTCAAATCATGATCCCAAATTATGAAAATGTCATCTACATATCTTATCCAAATTGATGGCTTGATTTCAAAATCTTCCATAATCGCTGTTTCTAAGGGTCTAAGTTTTAATTCGGCTAAATATCCTGAAATGGGGTATCCCATTGGAGCACCATTTCGTTGTCTGTAATATTTACTGTTAAAAACGAAAACATTATTTTGTGTAATCAGTTTAATTGCTGATTTTAACGTGGTACGAATATCCTGATTAAAATTTGGGTTATTCTCAATAGATGCTTCCATTATCTTAACAATTTCATTACTATTTATAGAAGGATAAAGAGAGACAATGTCCAGGCTGGCAAAAATGCTATTATGGTTAATTGAAATATCTTTTATCCTCTTGACAAAATCAGCAGTGGAGTCAATAACATAATCAGATGGTGGGAGAATAGTTTTTAAGTATGGAGCAAAGGCTTTTTCAATATAGTAGGTAGGAGCGGAATGTTTAGTTACAATGGGGCGGAGGGGGGTGTTTTCTTTATGGTCTTTAAGACGACCAATTAATCTTGGAGTAACGGCAGTTTTATTAACATATAATTTGTCATGTATTGACTCTACGAACTTATTGACTTCTACTGTTCTGTATTGCCTCCATGGTCTAAATGTAAAAACTCTCCTGGGTTTGAGAGTTCGTCTGTAAAAAGTTTCAGTTCTGCTTCTGTATCTTAGCTTGTATGTTGATGTCTTTGTCCGTGCAACGTAGTTAAATTAAATTAATGTTGCAAATGATTCATTTCTTATTTCCAGCGTCATTCCATGATCAAAGTATTTAACACTGGCGACGCGCGAGAACAAACGGATTTATTTTTATTGAAGTAATGTTTTATTCTTTAGTTTTTCTGAACTGAACTATTTTAGTTTCGATTCGTTCTTTGTTGGCAAGTGCATAATGTCTCTCGGTAAACTAGAAGAATTTCTAATAGGAAAAACTAATTGGACGGAATACAAGGAACGCTTGGGTTTCTATTTTGCAGCAAATGGAATTGATGATGCCGTTAAAAAGCGTGCTATTTTTCTCAGTGTGGCCGGGCCAGCACTATATTCTTTAATACGTTCTTTGTGTACCCCGAATACCCCGGATGCTGTGAATTTTCCTGATTCGCTACTGACGTTGGATGGACATTTTTCGCCGAAACCATCTGAAATATTGTGTCAATTCAAGTTTAACAAAAGGGACCAACGACAAAATGAAAGTATCGCTGACTTTGTTGCAGAACTCCGGAAACTGTCCGAAAATTGTAATTTCGGTACTCTGTTAGATTCCATGCTCCGCGACAGGCTGGTCTGCGGAATTCGAAATGAAGAAATTCAGCGTAAGTTATTGGCCGATCCAGCATTAACCCTCACTACAGCCATGGATAGTGGATACAGCTACCTCTGGCAGGAGAAGCGGCGTTACGACAAGAATCTGAAATTCGAGGAAATAATAATGATTCTTACAAGCCGGTGAATCTGATTAAAGCTAAAGCGCACAACAGGGGTTCAAAGGAAAAGCCAATTACTCAAAACAAAAAACCGTGTCATAGGTGTGGGGTAAATCATCCTTTCGGGGAGTGTAGATTTCTAAAAGCTACATGTAACTAATGCAAAAAGGTAGGTCACATAGCCAAGATGTGTAATTCAAAAAATTTCAAAAAGGCAATTATAAATAATTCTAAAGTTCACGAAATAGATTCAGGTAAGTCAGTTATTGACGATTGTTATGATTGTGTATATAATATTAATGCTTTAAATTCCGTTAGTGACTGTCCTCCTAACGATATAAGTGTAAAATTAAATGGTATCAGCCATAAAATGGAGATAGACTCCGGTTCTTTACATTCCATAATCAGTTCTAGCACTTGTGCTAGGTTATGGCCAGTAAATCCTCCTTCTTTACTGCCAGTTTCAGATCAATATCTGAGAACTTGGAATTCTGAAATATTAAATGTAAATGGCAATTTTGACGTAAATGTGCAATATAATTCACAAGATGTTACCTTGCCTTTATTAGTTCTTGAGGGTAGGGGTAAATCCTTAATTGGTCGTAGTTGGTTTGATGCTTTGAAAATAAATATTAATGTTGGTGATTCTAATATTCATAAAATGTATGTTCCAACTTTAAATTCAATTTTATTAGAATTCAGTGATATTTTCAGTGAAACTTTAGGTAGTTTTAAGGGACCCCCCATTTCAATTAAGGTTGATGAAAATTGTGCTCCTAAATATCTTAAAGCGCGTAATGTACCTTTCGCTTTAAGAAATAAAATAATCGATGAAATTCAAAATATGGTAAATAAGGGGATTCTTCAGCCGGTTTCTTATTCCGACTGGGCTACACCTGTGATTCCAGTTGTCAAAAAAGATGGTAGCATTCGTTTATGTGGAGATTATCGCAGTACTGTGAACCAGGCTGTGAAACAATTCAGCTACCCGCTGCCTACCGTTAAGGAGGTTTTAGCGACTATGACAGGGGGTACTATTTTTTCCAAATTGGACCTGTCCGAAGCTTATTTACAACTTCCGGTGGATGAGCCTACTTCTAAAATTTTAACTTTAAATACAATTAAGGGTCTTTTTAGAGTAACTAGACTGCCATTTGGTATCTCAGTTGCTGTTTCAATTTTCCAGAAAAAAATTGAGGAAGTTCTGGCGGGAATTAACGGGGTATTACCTTACTTAGATGATATTTTTATTCAGGGTAAAACTATAGATGATCATAATTTGAAATTAAAACAGGTATTGGAACGTTTAAAATCATCAGGCATTCACCTTAAACGCGAAAAATGCGTATTTGCAGTTCCCACAATAGAGTTATTGGGATTTCAAGTTACTAAAGAGGGTATTAAACCAAGTTTAAATAAAGTTAAGGCCATCCACGAAGCTCCTAGTCCGAAAGACAAGACAGAACTTCAAGCTTTTTTAGGGTTATTAAATTTTTATTGTAATTTTCTAAAGAATAGATCTTCTGTTTTAGAACCTTTGCATAGATTGCTAAGAAAAGACACAGTTTGGCGTTGGACGCCTACACACCAGAAAGCTTACGCAGCGGCTAAAAATTTATTGGCGGAAGATACCGTTTTAGCACATTTTGATGAAAGCCTTCCTTTGATTCTCACTTGTGATGCATCTTACGGAGTTGGTAGTGTGTTAAGCCACATTTTACCCGACGGTAAGGAAACTCCCATAGCTTATCATTCCCGAACTCTAACAACAGCTGAAAGAAACTATAGCCAAACAGATCGCGAGGCACTTTCAATAATTTCAGCGGTAAAGAAATTCAATCAATATTTGCAGGGTCGTAAATTCAAAATTATTACTGACCATAAACCTCTTTTAGGCCTATTTAATCCAAATAAGCCTTTAGCCCAAATGATTTCTCCGCGAGTTCTTAGATGGGGTTTAATACTGGCAGCTTATAGCTATGATCTAGAATATAGGAAGGGTAAGGACATAGTGAATGCAGATGCGCTTAGCCGCTTACCTTTGAACACCCCTGATTGTGAAATTCCGGCTCAAGCTGATGTGCTACTATTGGAATTTTCCCCTGTCACCCAGCTCGATTCTAAATTAATTTCAGCGGCAACTAAAAAAGATCCAGTACTTTCTAGAGTAGCTCTGATGATCATGAATGGTTGGCCTGCCAAAATTACTGACAGTAATTTCAAACCGTACTTTAATCGCCGCAATGAATTAAGTGTCCATCAAGATGGTGTCTTATGGGGTAGTAGAGTTGTTATACCTACTCCACTCCAAAATGAAGTCCTCGTCCTCCTTCATAATGGACACCCCGGAATAGTTAGGATGAAGGGTCTCGCACGCAGCTATGTGTGGTGGCCTAATATGGATAGTGCCATTGAGAATTCAGTAAAATCCTGTAGTTTGTGCCAAGAAAATCAAAAAGCACCTGACAAAGCCCCAATACATCCTTGGGAATGGACAGAAAAACCATGGTCTCGCCTTCACATAGATTTCGCTGGTCCTTTCCAAGGGAAAACATTTTTCATTTTAGTAGATTCTCACTCCAAGTGGCTGGAGGTTATACCAGTTTCCTCCATGTCGTCTTCGGCTGCCATTGACAACCTCAGATCTATATTTGCCACTCATGGGCTCCCAGATTCAATCGCATCGGATAATGGTAAAACCTTTAGGTCCTCTGAATTTCAAGAATTTCTAGCACTGAACCAGATTCGACCTATTTTCGTAGCTCCCTATCATCCCTCCTCTAATGGCCAAGCTGAGAGAATGGTGGCTACGACAAAACAAGCTTTGAAACGTATAATTCATGGTAACTGGAGAACTCGCCTGGCTAGATTTTTATTTGCACAGCATACCTTGCCGAATACAACTACCGGTAAATCACCGGCAGAAATTTTAATGAACATCTCTCTTGGATAGATTACACCCTGACCTTAATAAGGAGATGCAATCCAAGAAAGAGAAACTGGCTGAGGTAGACAAAAGTAAACGTCTACGTCAATTTCAAATAGACGATCCCGTGTACATCCGGAATTACTGTTCAGGTCCGCCTTGGATTCCAGCAAAGGTTGTAGAAACAACAGGGCCAGTCTCCTACAAAACTCAAGATTTAGTGGATGGTATTATCCACAGACGTCATGTCGATCAGGTTCGCAGCCGTGTACCAGCAGAAACGTCAACAGAGCCCTCTGTGATTACACCTTCTGCGATTTCACCATCTCCAAAGGAGGTTCCAGTGCCACCTGATTCTCCAACAGTTCCCGATCCCGTGTGTGGAGATGATTCCGAGCCTGTGGATGAGGAACCTACACTACGACGTTCTGAACATCCCCGATCCACTCCAAAACATTTGAGTGACTATCTACTCTATTCCTAGAGGGGAGGAGTGTCATGTATTGACTCTACGAACTTATTGACTTCTACTGTTCTGTATTGCCTCCATGGTCTAAATGTAAAAACTCTCCTGGGTTTGAGAGTTCGTCTGTAAAAAGTTTCAGTTCTGCTTCTGTATCTTAGCTTGTACGTTGATGTCTTTGTCCGTGAAACGTAGTTAAATTAAATTAATGTTGCAAATGATTCATTTCTTATTTCCAGCGTCATTCCATGATCAAAGTATTTAACATAATTTAACTTTAATTTCACTTGGCCAACTTCCATTATTAATGAGACTCTTGGCTTCCCTAGATATATTAACATTTGGATCCTTTTTTAGTTCAATACAATCCATATTATCAATACAAGCCTCCATTTTGCTCAAATAATCTTTAGTATCAAAACTGCTAATTTATTCGTTTTATCAGTCTGTATGATTGTAATGTCCTGCTAGATTTTAACATTTTAATAATTCTTAAGTCGGGATTTTGTTGATTGAAAGTCTTCTTTAAATACGTTTTAACATTATTGCGTAGTAAACTTCTAACCTCGTGCTTCATAGTGGATGGGGTTGCCTGTGCGATCCTTTCACAATTCGTGATAATAGACTTTAAATCTATTTTATTTTTTAAACATATATTTCGGTTTCGTTTTGATAGGAGAGAGTACAGGCTCCCCCCCCCCCCCCCCCGCCGCCGAACCCCTCCCATACCCTTGGCTATGCCACTGTCCTCAAAGACAGCTTTGCCCCCCCCCCCCCCCAAGAAAATTCTGAAATGGCGCCCCTGTTCACATTGAAGAAGAAGTTAAAAGACCACTACAGTGGGGAAAGGTGGTGGTGTATGCCTCTGACATTTCAATGAGTTGCCATTCCGGCATTTGTTTCAAACTTTAGATGGTGAAACGACTGGGCCAAAATCACTAGTCCGATTGGCACGCAGCTCAAGAAATGTGAGAAACTTCAAGTGGTAAATTTAACAGCGTTGAGTGTGAATTTCTAGAACTGACCGGCAAAATTTAAGCAAAGCTCAGCAGTACCTACTGGACATTATTTGTACTATAAAAGCAGGCAGCTGTCCTTAAGATTTATCTGTTATGAGCCTGGCACACTTTCCACTCAAGATGGGTAAGACGGAGAACAGAATTCTCCAGTTGTATTTAAGTATTGAAAATCCAACAGACGAACACAAGATTATAGTTTCTTTTCTCCCAAAGTCTTATGTACCTGTATGGTTAAGTATAAAAAAAAGTAAATGCTTCACAAATGGGCCGGAACATGTATTGAAAGTTATAAAATCGTCAAAATTCCTCTCTGAAAACTTGCTGAAGGTCATTGAACCAGTAATTCAGAGAAACACATTTTTTGCCAATCCAGAAAATTTGCTTTTGAGTATGATAGTAGATAAAAGGGATCATATACGAGAGTTATGTTTCAGAAGAATTATAAAGGCCAGAAACTTAGCTTCTAAAAGAAAGTCAATCAGGTGTTTTCAAACATTCAAAATCATTTTTATAGCTACAGACTACATCGAAATGATTCACTGGAACTCTACTTCACTTTCACCACCACCTTTTTCTGAGAAGAGCCACCAACGAAGAGATTTGGTCTAAGGTCGAATCAGGTAAAACAGCGGCCCAGTGGAAATTTGACCAATTCCCATGTCAATCCCAAAGAGTAGAACGGTGCGTGAAGCTGGTAACCGAGGCATCATAAAAAGTCTTAGGGTTCAGAGATGTTTTTAGTGTTTTTATAAGAACGACACTTTTCTCGAGATCTTCAGTGCCTAGTTTTTCAAGCAAATCTTATTTCAAACTTCCAAAAGATAGTAAAGACATGTAAAGGACAATATTTTATTACAAAATGAAATTACACTCAGGTACAATCAGATAAATGTAATCAGATCAGGTAATAGTACAATCAGAAAAGTAGTTTTTATTTCAATGAAAATTTGTCATTTAAAAAAAAAAATGGCTTTTTTTAAAACATAATCCTCTGCCAATGTGTTGCGAAATGAATTTATTTTTTCATTTATTTAGCATTCCTATACATTTCCATTTATTAGAAAAATTATCAAAATCGTATTTTTTCACAAATTTTAAGCCCGATGCGCGACCGCCAAACGTAAAAATTTATTTATTTTGTTATTGCATTTTACTAAGCTACCCTAGACACAAGTTTTCCGCGGTATAGCGAATCAAAAAGAGAAAAAAAGTTTTTTTCGGCCCACCCTACTGCATATGCATACTATTTTGTTTTTTAAAATGTATTTCTATTCAGTCAGTCATCTTTTCCACTTTGAAAATGAACGCGTGTGTGTTCGAAAGTTCTCGGGTTGCAATAAATAATATTTTTATATGTTTGAGTCACCTTTTAGGTAGTTATATGTATGTTATATTGACATAAGCCCAGTTTTCAATAAATTTTGCTCACAAAAATCTGCTACTACCAATAAAAATATTCAAAAGGAGGGAATACTTGAAAAAAAAAAAAGACAATTGTTATTATTATTATTTATTAAGGATTTAAAAAGATTTTGTGAAAACAAAATATTTTTCTTAGCATGCACATCTAATAAGAAAATCGCTAATGCATTCCTAATGTTTATAATGATAAATTAACTTAGAAAAACAAATTTTTAAGATGCAGGATATCACTACAAGAAAAAAAGATTAAATATCTGCTATATCTATATAACAGAAGTATTTAATCTCTTTATATATATATATATATATACAAATTCGGATAATAAGATTTTTTTTTGGTTGGGGGGGGGGGTATAGTGGTGTGATTTGAGGAAATGTTTGTATGTAACGATTTTTAAATAAATTTCTAACTGAATTGTTAATAAAATTTGTGTAATGAAAGAGAAAAATTAAAAGTATTAAACTAAATTTTTCTTTACAATTAAATTAATAAAAGAGGGTACTTTGTAATACTATAAAAAGTACCTAATAATAATAAAATAAAAACTATATTTTTTTTATCATAAAATTTGTTATTTTACAATCAATATGAAAATGTTAAATGACCAAATTAAAGAAGCTTATAAACATTTCTGCGTAAAACTATCAAAAATTTTTCTGTATAATGTGCCCTATTGTCCTAAGTAAATTTACTAGCAAACTGACAGTAAAGTAAATAAGAATATGCAAAAAATATAATTTACTAAAGAAATTTGCTAAATTACATGTTAATAACACGCGAAATAATGTAAACATGCATGTAAAATGCATCAAACAAAAATTTATTTTCAGCATAAAAAATCAATGTTTTAATTTATGTTAGACATCAATGTTGTGTGATCAGCGCTCTTTAGGCTGTATAAGGGGAAACTAGATCGGAGCCCAGAGCCGATGTCAGGGGCTGGAAGGGAATTCTCCCCGTCTCTCTCTGTCCCCCCGTTACATAGTGAGCCACTCTTTGAAAGAGCCGCTAGTAAAGATTCCTAGAGAAAAACACAAATTTCGTCAAAGGATCACGAAAAATGTAAATTTCGTCAAAAGATCGCGGAAAAAACGCAAATTTCGTCAACATTCGTGGAAAAACGCAAATTTCGACAAAGGAACGAGAAAAAAATGCAAATTTCGTCAAAAGATCACGGGAAAAAACTCAAATTTTGTCAAAAGATAGTAAAAAAAACCCGCAAAGTACCTTAAATATTTACTTATGATAGCTTTGGTGGAAGTTGAGATTTTTCCCAGCCCCCCCCCCTCGTAAAATTAATCATATGAGCTCCCTCATTCCCTCGTAAATGTGAAATATTTCTAAAATATCTTAATTTATAATTTTATGCGTTAACGAAACTGAGTAAGATTTTAACACTTAAAATAAAATGAATTATATATTTCAGAAATATTTTGTTCTGAATAAAAATTTAACTGACTAAAAAACTAAAAATTTCTAAGGTGTACATACTTATAAAGGTACTCTAAGCTCAGCGCTATCTGCTGTGAAAAGTGTGACATATGTTCTTAATTAAAAAAAAAATAATACATAAGGGTTGTGCTTAAATTTGTTTCGCATTAATATATGAAAACAGCAAAATTTCAGCTTTGATAAAACTTTTCAGAAAATAATAATCTTCGATTTAAGAAACTACTAATTTGAACGGAAGTGAAATGTATGCATTGTAGATTCTTACGTTGGCAACTGCATTGTGGCAACATGTTTATTAAATGTAGTGTACATTAGTCGTAGTTTCTAAACTTTTATTCTTTGATATTATTTTTCTGTAAGTATTAATACAAGTAAATGGAGCAAAATCACGGCACCCCCGCAGGGTGTGGGCGAGGAAGGCCCATTGATATTTCTGAATTGCGGCGACCTATGACTTACCCCACGTATGCAGAGTGTGTGGCAGCAGCAGAAAGTACAACAAATGGAATGTTTCCGGGTTCTCAATGGCTCGAAGGCTCTAGAGGTTATTAAAAAAAAAATTTCATAAATTTAGATGCTTTTCTTGCTTATATATGTATTCGTAATTTTGGTTTGTTTAATAGGAAGAGATTTATAATTATTGGTACCCCAATATTGCAATCATGACAAAAAAGCATAAATATATAATCATGCCCTATTTTCTCGATTAAAAATAAAATAGTTATCGATAAGTTGTTGCACTCTTTATTTTGTGTGTTAAAACTCTTGAATTACATGTTAGTATTCATGCAACTTAAAATGTTTACATTTTTTATTATTATTTCCACTGCAAAATGCCGACCGCTTAATAGTATAGGTCCTTTATAAATAGCTTGTGCGTAACAAGAAAAACAAAATAACCCAGGCATGGGTGCTTACTATTTGTATTACCAGATTCAAGTGATTGGCAATGTATTAAGAAAGATATTTTTTTATGATCTTTCTCAAAACGCATACATTTTTTAATTATACTATTTATTGTTAATCTGCCAGTTTAATTTTGATAGTTAGCAGCCAGTGTTTCGTTTTCTAAATCTTGATTTGATACCAAACATTAAAATCAAGATAACCTGCAGCAAATACATTATACTTGCTTGCCTTGCTATTGACCATTAGCCCACCTTTTTGTCTAGTGGTTGGGCACTGGCTACTAGACAAAAGGTGCCAGATTCTGATGCAAACTGGTGTGATCACAGTTTACTCTCCTTGGCGCGATTTTCAAAAATCGCCAAATTTGTGCATTTTCTCATACTGTCTTCTAGAGCTGCAATATCCAGGAGAGAGTATGCAAAATTAGGTTAAATCGCAGTTTACTCCCCTTCGCCAATCTCCTTCGGTAACTGTGCCAATGTGGCAACCCTGGTTTATCTGACTGTTCCTCTGGCGTCACCAAATACGGTAACCCTAAGATTTCTCTTGAGAGAGTTGATGGTTTAAGCTCCTTGTTTTGTAAACTGCTTTCTAATTGGATGCTTATTTTTTTGTAAAAGGCTTTCTTATTGGACAAAAGAGGAAAATCGGGGAGCATTTTGAATTTTTTTGGAAATACGTTCGTTATTGATATGCAATGGATTTCGCGTTGAAAAGATGTCTGTTGCAGTTGTTCGATTTTTATTATTTGTTTTCTCATCTTGTATATTTTGAAACAAGTACCTATCTGGACGAATGCTTGACAGGTGTGAATAAATATTCGATCGGTTATTTTTCTCTTATTTTTACCTGTATTTTTGAGCTTTGATTGAACTATGTATGAAAGAGAGGCTGATTGTTTCAAGATATGAAAGTCTGAGTGATGCTTTTGAGTGACATCCTAGCGTACAAGGTAAAATTATGAATAAAAAAAATGGGGGGGGGGTGTTCAGGGGTGCAGTAGCCCCCCTGATTAAAAAAACTGCAACATTGTTTTGCTCTGTTAACAAGCGTTCATTTTTAATAATTTGGGTAATTGAAAATTTTGTTTTTTGGTATATTTGATAAAATGTATTTTAAATTATATTAATATGTATTTTAAATTATATTAAAATGTATTTCCAAAAAAATTTGAAATTTTATGTATTTTTTATTTTTACTCAAAAATACAGGCTAAAATAAGAGAAAAATAACTGATCAAATATTTATTCTCACATTTTAAGCATTTGTCTAGATAGGTACTTTTTTCAAAATATTCAAGAAGAGAAAACAAAAAAATAATTTTGCGTACTCTCTCCCAGATGTTGCAGCCCCGGGAATTAATACGCAAAAATGTGCCATTTGGCAATTTTTGAAAATTGCGCTAAGACGGAGAGTAAAACTACATCGCACCCCTGCAGCAAATACAGTAGGGGAAGACGGGGTACAATGAAACACGGGGTACAATGAAACATTACTTGTAAAATCAGTCAAATTTGTCATAGAGAGTTGCAGTTTATATATATGTTATACAACTATATGTTCCAATTATTGATGTGATTTGGATACATTCACGCTTCTACAACAGTAGCAATAGAAGATTATTGCTTTTACGCCATTGAAAGTAACTTTCTTTACTAAAAGTAATTTTGTTTATTTTTCCTTGTTGTTATATGTAATAATTATTTTTTCTATACATTGTTTTCTTTGGGTTGTTGTCTTCATACCTCCAAAACCAAACTAAAAAAAATAAATATTAGAAGTTTGAAAATAAATTTTTATTTAGTAACCTCAGTGTGGGGTACAATGAAACACTTGCAGACGGGGTACAATGAAACATGTTTTATTATAGTAATAAAAGTAGTAAATAGAATATATTAGAAGTAAGAGTAGGAAAACAGAAAAAAAAAAGAGTTTTGTTCTAACCAGGTCAGTAAAAAATGCTCTTGTTAAGCAATTAAAAAACAGAAAGAGAAAAAAAGCTGAAAAGGGATTGTTTTGTAAACAAACTCTGCCTGCTACAGACTCTGATGATGATCCAGATTTTTTTCCAGGCCCAGCTGGTCATCGAGGTACTAAGAATGAGATATTCACACACAACATGTATGGCACAAGCAGTATCCGTATAAATGAAAACATAAGGAAATAAAATATATACTGTTGGAGAAATCATACATTTAAATGAAGTCAAATGTGAAATACTTGATATAAAGACTCCAACCTAGGTTTTTTTTTTTTTTTTTTTTTTTTTTTTTTTTTAGAAACTTACATTTAAAAAAAAACTCATTCTGTTGAAACTACCACCCCATATTCCTTCAGGATCAACTGAACTATAAACAGAAATGCTAATTTTTTAAACTGACTTGCGCCAATTTAATGTAAAATGAAAGGTATTTCTTAAACTAATAGATTTTCTTATTTTTCATCTTAGACTATACTATTTTTATCAATTTCCTTATTAATCAAGTTTTGTTTTTGTATTTATCTCATTTTTCATAAAATAAACTATACTGGGTGAAAATTGCTTCTATCATTTGGAGTGTTTCATTGTACTCCAGTATGTGTTTCATTGTACCCCGGCATACGGGGTACAATGAAACACTGTAAGACATTTATTTTTTGTTATTTTTCAAGCATAAAGATATTGTTTAGAACCTAATAAAAATTTATTTAGATGGGGAAAATACAAGATTAAAAATATGCATTAATTATATTTTTGTGCATGCAAAATTGTGGATAGGAAAAAAAAATTAGTAAATTTTGTTTCATTGTACCCCGTCTTCCCCTATACTTGCTTGCCTTGCTATTGACCATTAGCCCACCTTTTTGTCTAGTGGTTGGGCACTGACTACTACACAAAAGGTGCCGGATTCTGATGCAGACTGGTGCTATCACAGTTTATTCTCCATCTTGGTGCGATTTTCAAAAATCGCCAAATTGGTGCATTTTTCTCATACTGTCTTCCGGAGCTGCAATATCCGGAAGAGAGTATGAAAAATTATTTTTCTCTTCTCGTATATTTTGATTTTTGAAACAAGTACCTATCTAGACAAATGCTTAAAATGAAAGACTAAATATTCGATCAGTTATTTTTCTCTTATTTTAACTTGTATTTTTGAGTAAAAATAAAAATACATAAAATTTCAAATGTTTTGAAATGCATTTTTTAAAAATACATTTAATACATTTTATCAAATATACAAAAAAAAAAAGCAATTTTCACTTACCCAAATTATTAAAAAAGAACTGTTTGTTAACAGTAAGGGGAGCAAAACAATGTTGTAGTTTTTTTAATCAGAAGGGCCCTTTTATTTTAATGAGGGGGGTGGGTTCCCCTCCTAGCCCCTAAACTCTTTTTTTCTATTCATAATTTTACCTTGTACTCTAGGATGTCATTCAAAAGCATCACTCAATCTATCATTTTTAGTCATTCATATCTTGAAACAATCAGCCTCTCTTTCATACATAAATTCAATCAAAGCTCAAAAATACTGGTAAGCATAAGAGAAAAATAACAGATCAAATATTTTTTCTCACCTGCCAAGCATTCGTCCAGATAGGTACTTGTTTCAAAATATACGAGATGAGAAAACAAATAATAAAAATCACGCGACTGCAACATATAGAACTTTTCAACGCAAAATCCATTGCAGCAAGAAAGCCTTTTACAAAAAATAAGCTTCCAATTAGAAAGCAGTTTAATTAGGGACGTTAATAGGACGTGTAATTTCGTCATAAAATCGCGGAAAACAGCCGATTTTCGTCAAAGAATCGCGAAAAAAGCACATCTCATCAAAATATCGCGCAAAAGCAGCGATTTTCTTAAAGGGCTGCGAAAAAATAGCGTATTTCGTCAAAGCATTGCGAAAAAAAAGCAAATTTCGTCAAAAAATCTCTGAAATAAGTGCAAATTTCATGAAAATATTGTTGAAATAAGCGCAAATTTCATCAAAATGTTGCGCAAAACTGCGATTTTCGTAAAAGGGCCGCGAAAAATTAGCGTATTTCACTAAAAGATCGCGAAAACATAGCGAATTTCATCAAAGGATCGAAAAAAAAATAATGAATTTCATCAAAGGATCGCGAAAACATAGCGAATTTCATCAAAGGATCGAAAAAAAATAATGAATTTCATCAAAGGATCGCGAAAAAAGCGGAATTTTCATCAAAGGATCGAAAAAAAATAATGAATTTCATCAAAGGATCGCGAAAAAAGCGCAAATTTCATCAAAATATCGCAGAAAAAAGCCGATTTTCATCAAAGGATCGCGAAAAAAATAGCGTTTTTCGTCAAAGGATCCCCAAAATTTATTTGATGTGTATATTAAAGAAAATACACATTAAATAAATTTAAATTAAAAAAAAACTAATGTAGAAGTGAAAAAAATTAAATAAGGGAAAGATGCACATCGTCCTTACTTTTTTTTTTCTCTGTTGTAGACAGTTGTATTGATTTCACACCTATGTAGACTTTTTTAGGAAGGAAAAAGTTATTTTTAAATTATAAATGGCGTTTGACTTGTTTTTTGTAGTGCAGCTGAACTCTGAACACTCATGCACATAATATTGAAACTCATTGTTTAGCCTATTCTACTGCTAAGTAAAAGAAAATTCTTCTATTTCTAAGAAAATACTTATCTGCAATTATTCGGCCGAAGCCGAATATTCGGTTTTCATGCCGAACCACCAAATACCGAATCAAATATTCAGTATTCGGTCAATCCCTAGCCCCGGGGACCCAGGTTTTTTCAAGTACAGCGGCATCACTAGGCTACTACTTAGTTATCTCGTTGACCAATTTCGCCAAATTATATAAATCGCCAAATTATACAAATTGACATAATTTTATTTTTTTAAATAACGAAACAGCAAATAAATTAGTATAACATTAATAAAAATACAGATAAAACGTCGAAATAAAAATCACTTGATGACGTAAACGTGTGTATCTTGCTTAAAGTCAAGTGAATGTTACATTTACAATCAAGCATTATTGTCAGTTAATCATATAGTTTGGTGATAGATTTTTGGTCGATGGGATAACTAAGTAGTACCCAAAAAAGCAATAAATACGTGCTATTTCAGTACTTTTCAGTTATAATGGCCTCCCGAAGATGAGTCTCCAAGTGACCTAGATTTCTTGCCAAATTATAAAGCATATTATCATGACATTAATAATGTATGATGCGTATGGGATATGGCCCAGTTGTAGTCATAGATGATGTGTATAAGATGTATATATGGTATAAAAGATAATGATGTATATGGCATATGAATATTTGAAATATAGGGGAGAGTTCCATATCCTGTTCTTGTTTTTTTTGCCGATAAATATTTTGATTTGTGGTAGCTTTTCATTACTTGAATGCTGCTAGTGGATAAGTAATAATTTTGCATACGTATTTTTTTAAATTATAATTTCGCAGGGTTTTTTAAACGATATTTTTCTGTTGATGTAATGTTAATGTAAATATATTTTTTGTGCGCTTTTATATGTTGAATGATGTACATAACAAAACATTAACCTTTGTAATTGTAATACAATGCTGTTTTAATTTCACATGCATGATAAATATATAAATTTATAAAATATATTTATTGATATGTGTATATAATATGTATTTATGTATATGTAATTACATACATAATATATTATATATATATATATATATATAGGGTCAGGTGGGGGTAAATATCAAGCTTTTTTTAGAGAAGGTCCTAAAACTGAACTATTAAATTTATTTTAATGAAACTTTTGATGCATTTTTTATACATTGGATTTAGGGATGCAACGGATATCCGGCAAATATCATCTCATATCCGGCTGATTTTTCAATATCCGAAATACCGTCGGATATCCGAATCACAATCACCGGATATCCGACTTCTCTGCCGGTTATCCGGCAGAATGCAGCGAAGCGAATATATAAGGATAACAGAAATCGTTTGACCCCAAACAATGCCGAACAATTTTGTTTATAATGTAAAATATGAAAGTAAGTTCACTATTCATGAGTAAAAGGTAATTCTCAAAAGTTTAAAGAATTGCTAGCTTTCCTAACATTGATATTTGAACTCTTTATAATAAATTTAAGAATTTACGTATACTTCTTTTAGAAAATTGTACCTTTACTTTCAGAATGTAAACAAAATTTGAAGTTGTTTATTAAAGTATGACTTTATTAATTTTCTTTCTTTCTTTTAAGTTTAACACTTAAACAGACCTATTTTTAGAAGAAAGTATTGTAATAGAATTTTTTTCGATTTCCTTTTTTCGACGGATTTAGATGTTTTAGGGGTCAGATATCCGAAAACATGTTTATACAAAAGGTCTGTCTGTCCGTGTGTCGCCATCGTACCATTAAAAAGTGAATGAAGTTATGCATAGAATTGAACGAAATTTTTTGTGAATGTTTTTGGCTATAGCCAGGCGGCCCGCCCTCCTTCAATATGGAAACATTCCACTGGAAGCGGGGGGGGGGGGGGGGGGGCACTGTAATCGTGATTTTTGTGTCATTTTCATTATTGTACCATCGAAAAGTGTACGAAGTTATCCATATAATTGAACAAAATTTTTTATATTTGTTTTGGGCTATATCCAGCAGGTTCTCCTTTAAATTGGAAATATTCCGCCAGAATGGGGCGCTGTAATAGCGATTTTTGTGCCACTTTCATTCTTGTACCATCGAAAAGTGTAATGAAGTTATGTATAGAATTGAACCAATTTTTTTTTTTTTTTTTTTTTTTTTTTTTTTTTTGGGGGGGGGGGGGTATGTTTTTGGGTATGGCCAGCAGGTCCTCCTTCAATTTGAAAATATTCTGCTGGAAGGGGGCGCTATAATACAGATTTTTGTGTTATTTTCGTTATTTTACCATTGAAAAGTGTATGAAGCTAAGCATAGAATTGGACCAATTTTGTGTGTATATTTTTTACTATGGCCAGCAGTTTCTCCTTGAATTTGGAAATATTCCGCCAGAAGGTGGCACTGTAACAGATTTTTGTAAAATTTTCTCAATTTTTCGCAGTTTTTTTTGTACTGCAGTGATGGAACAGCTGCGCCAATTGCTCCAAATCGATAATGCTGCTCATTTCTGCGCCAAAACGATCACTTTTCAACAAAATTGCGTCCAACTGCGCCAATTCGATAATAATTCTTCAGCCAAATCGATCATTTTCCATCCGAATTTTGCCAAAATATGCGAATTTGGTCAAAAGATCGCGAAAAAACACGCGACGTTTGTCAAATGATCACTAAAAATATAAATGTTAATTTTAACAAAGGACAGCTAATTTCGTCGAAATACGAGGTCAAAAGATCACGAAAATACGTGATTTCGTTAAGATCTCGCGAATAAAACGAAAATTGTGCCAGAAAATTGCAAAAAACACGCAAATTTTGTCGAAAGATCGCGAGAAAGCGTGAATTTTGTCAAAGGATCGCTAATTTCGTCAAAAAACGAACAAAACACGGCCAAAAGTTCATGTAAAAACGCTAATTAATTTAAAAGATAAAGAAAAAAAACTGCCAATTTGATCAAAAGGTCTCAAATTTCATCAAAAGAGAGCGAAAAACACGCGAATTTCATCAAAAGATCGCAAAAGAAACGTGAATTTTGTCAAAGGAGCACTAACTTCGTCAAAATGCGGTCAATAGATCGTGAAAAAACGCGATTTCGTTAAAAGATTGCGAATAAAAAACGCAAATTTCGTCAAAAGATCGCGAAAAACACGCGAATTTCGTCAAAGGATCACGAAAAAAAACGTAAATTTTGCCAAAGGTTAGGTAACTTCGTCAAAAAACGAACAAACCACGGTCAAAAGATCGGGAAAAAACGCTACTTTTGTTAAAATATCGCGAAAAAACCTGCCAATTTCATCAAAAGATCGCAAAAACACGCGAATTTCGTCAAAGGATCGCGAAAAAACGTGAATTTTGTCAAAGAATAGCTAATTTCGTTAAAAGATCGCGGAAAAAAACGCAAATTTCATCAAAAGATCGCAAAAAACAGCAAATTTCATCAAAAGATCGCAAAAAACAGCAAATTTCATCAAAAGATTGCAAAAAACGCAAATTTTGTCAAAAGATCGCGAAAAACAGCAAATTTCTTTAAAATATTAAAAAAAAACACGCTAATTTCGCAAAAGATAGCGAAAAACACGCTGATTTCAACAAAGGATCCGAATAACACGCGACGAAAAATACGCGAATTTCATCAAAAGATTGTGAACAATATGCAAATGAGGTCAAAAGATTGTGAAAAACACGCAAATTTCATCAAAGGATTGCGAATTTTGTGAAAGAGTCGCAGAAAAAACACGAATTTCGTCAAAGAATTCCAGACAAAACGCGAATTTCGTCAAAGAATACCAAAATGACATTTTGATGCTCCAAGTTATTTTCTGCTCCAAAATGAGCATTTTTGCTGCTCCAAAATAGTTATTTTGTGCTCCGAAATGAGCGTTTTTGCTGCTCCATAATGGCATTTTGCTGCTCCAAAATGAGGTCCATGCTGTTCCATCACTGGTACTGTATATTGGCGGCTCATGAAGCGAAGGGAACTTTGCATCCTGCGAAGCTGGCTATTCACAAACAGCTGGTGTACAACAGAATAACGAAAAAAATTATTGATTTTAATAAATGTCATGATAGAGATTAACTTATTCTTATTCTGATTAATTGACTGGAGCAGAAATTTTAGACCAAAATCAAAGTTGGTATAATATTGAACTAATAATATTGAAGTATTAACATTTGGAACTACTTTTTGAAATATTAAGATGTATGAGATAGAAGAAAGTTTTGGGATTGGCAAATCCAACTAGTTGTTTTCGTAACTTCATTATAAATATTTAAAATTAAAAGTAATTAATTTTCTTTTTACTTATAAATATAAAATAATTTAAGTTAAAATAAAACTAAACATGACTTAGAGCAAAAACAATATTAAATAATTAAAACAGAAAAAGGGCATCAACTAAACCTATGTTTGGAGAAAATAACTCTTTAATCATGGGTATATTAGTAGATATTTTATGTTTAAATTATAAAAAGAAAGTATGTAGTATTTCTTTGTGAAAATACTCTATAATTATATGCATATTAATTGGTTAACATTTGTTGTACGATATATCAGTATCTCATTGTACAAATTAATTATTAGCAATTATCAATATAGTCAATCCCCTATTCAAATCCAGTAGCAATTATCAGCATTTCATTGTACGAATAAACAGAATATTTTAATGTTTAAATTACATTTTTTATGCAATATTTTTAATATACATTACAGGGCTTGAATTTCGAGAAGGGATGGCAGGATTCGTGCCCTATTTATTATGCCCTATTGTGGGCGGGCGTCTCCTGTTTCCAAAAAATCACTTTCCGAAAATGTTTCTTTGTAAAACGACGATCAAGTCTCAGGACCGACTGACAAATTTTGTGATATTTTCTACTACCAATGGGCAGATTTCACAGTTTCTTCTTAGACAGATTGACAAAATTCATGGTTGTTTTTCTGCATCCGACTGAAAAATTTTGCGCTTTTTCTCCACGACCGATTGACGAATTTCACAATTTTTTCTAGAGACCGATCGGTGAATTTCAGAATTTTTTTTTTCTTGAGATCAATTGATAAATATAGCAATTTTATTCTGTGACCGATTGGCAAATTTCCCTATTTGTTCTTGCGACATACTGATGAAAGTAACGATTGTTTTTCTGCATCCGATTGAAAACTTTCGCGTTTTTTCTCTGCAACCGGCTGAGGAATTTCGCGATATTTACTCATGACAGATTGGTTGACGAATTTTGTGATATTTTCCCGCTGCCCATTTCCCATGCACTTCAGTTTTCTTCTTGCGACCGGTCGACAAATTTTTTTATTTGTTTTCACCATGATTGACGAAATCGGCGATATTTTTTATGACCGATTTATGTATTTTGCGATGTTTTTTCCCTATGCCCAAAATAGGAAATAACTAAAAGGGCAGTAATGGCCACCGGAGACTGAGCCCTACCAAACTGGCCAATAGTCAGCACTCAACAAAATGAGATACACTTGTGGTACACATGAAGAAAAAGAAATTTGGTTGAACTTAAAAAAACAGGTTTAGAAATAGCAAACTAGTTGATTCTTGCAATTCATAGAAATTAGGGCATGACTTTTTGAAATCAACCTTTTATCGTGTAATAGAAAAAATCAATTGACTATTTCCTTTTCAAACTTTGGATATGGATTTAAAATTCCAATGCATAGAACACAGTTCAATTAACGAAAATACCAGGGATTACAGTTTTGACTATAATTCCATTAAGGATATAATAAAACAAGTTTGTTCAGAAGTGACATACATTCACCGTAGGATATTGACAATAGAATCACCGATATGCATTATTCATGCAAGTAAGTTAAAATTGAATGCACATCAGATTTTGCAAAGATTTCTAAAAATTTTTAACAGAGCATAACCATGCGTTTCCGATAATTTTTAAAGTTATAAAAGTTGATCTGTGCTGTTTGTCGAAAGTGTAACCTTGTGAAAGAGGCTAAATCACGCAAAATGGAATAAAATCTAAATTAAGAAATTCATTTAGCAATCCAATTGTTAATTGCCCATAACATTAGGTGAAAATTGAAAAATAGACATGGTATATATAAAGCTTGATTTTGTTCCTTTGCTTTAATAAAATAAAAATTTTGGATAATTATCTTGAGTTGTTAATTTAAACTATTTCAATGGTATTTTGTCATGTCTGTATAAATGTAATTCTTTTAAAGTGGCACATAAAAAATAACGGGGTTTAAAGATATTTTTTTCCTTTCTAACAGTTCTACTCCCCTGCATTTTTAAATGTTGGGTGGAAAACTCCCCTCCTGGGGGAAAACTTGAATTTCAAGCCCTGATATTCAAAGATATATAGTTTTTGTAAATTATATTTCAATACATTTAAAATGTTTTAAAGATGTGTGAAACATGTTTGTAATTTATTGTTCTGAGATGGCGTTATATAAAGAAATAATTCACCATATAACTAAAAACATATCTAGTGCCGGATATCCGATCGGATATCCGAATCCGGCAGGCAAAGGAGCTTCGGATATCCGGTATCCGATATCCGGCAAAATCAATATCCGGTGCATCCCTAATTGGATTCATATAGAATAAACATGAAGCATAATCATTCAATTTTGTTCAATTGTTATCTCACAATGATACATTTAAAAGAGCATATTTTGATACCCCCACTTTACCCCATGGTGGGGTAAAGTGGTGGTAGTTCCAAAATTAGTGTATATTTAAGTAAAAATATGTAAATATTGTTTTTGAAATAAGAATACACTCAAATAAATGTATCTTAAATTATATTTAAAGTTACAAATGCACAAAAAAAATATTTTTTACATATTTAATTCAAGAAATAATGTCCATCACTATTAAAATTAGGTTCACTTAGTAAGTATGCAGCAGATATTGCTGAACTCTACACAATCTTCATCGCCAATATCAGGAAAAGTATAAGTTCTCCAATGGTGACTTAGTCAAATACTTTGTGATAGAATGTATTCAGGGGTCTGTCCAGACTTTTCTCACAGGGTCCTGTTTTTGTGAAATTGTGAAGTTTTTCTTATTTTTGTGAAGATTCTAGTCATAATTTTGTGAATTTTAAATTATCGATGTCTTCATGTTCTATCCTTCATATAAAAAAAGCTAAGTAATATGCTCTTTGGTGAGTTCAACTGCTTACTTACAGGCCAGATTTTATTTTTAAATGACTAAATTTGTGAAAAAATCAATTTGAAGGTGAAAAAATTCTGTGAAAGGTCTATTTAAGAGACAAATAATTTTGTGAAGGGCCCTGTTTTGGGATAAAATGTTTTGTGAAGGGTACTGTTTGGGGATAAAAAATTTTGTGAAGGGTCCTGTTTTAAGATAAATTATTTTGTGAAGGGTCCTGTTTTAAGATAAATTATTTTGTGAAGGGTCCTTTAAAGGACCTAACATTTTCCTAAACATATCCCTGGTATTAATTTTTATAACTCGACTGATGAATCGACTTTTTTGATCTGTACTCAACTTCCACCCACAGGGTTGGTAAAAAACCCGGTTTTTTTTCAAAAAAAAAAAAAAAAACCCAAAAAACCCGGTTTTTTTGGTTTAAATCTGGTTTTTTTTAGATATATTTTCCTACTGCATATACATGCATATTTATTGAAAATAATAAACATTGATGGATATATAAGTAAATAACTTCATTTAAAAATAATTTAAATTAAATAATTACAATGTAGAAAATTGAAATCATTTAAAATTTAAACATTTTTAGTAAAAGCTATGTCTTATGTTCCATTAATAAAATGCTCTACATAGTGAAACATTGATACCTTGAAATGCTTAATGAACAATCTTTTGATCAATCAAAACTGCTATAAATAAATATTTGGTGTAGTTTCATAAATATAATATACTTTCCCCATGGCTATTCAAAATAATTTCTTTGAAATATTTGCAATCTGAAATGTCTGATTTTTCTGTTAAAACACTACATGAACAATATCTTTTATTGAAAGTAAAGATTTTTATAAAGAATTCCTGGAATGTTGAATTTACAGGGGTCGATCCAGGCAAAATTTGGGGCCTGTTGAGGGCCCTTTCACAAAATTCTATTTAACCACTTCACCGGTTGCCCCGAGATAACTCGGGGGTAAAAGCACTGTTTCCCCATACCTGTCGCCGGTGAAGTGGTTAATAAAATGGGCCCCTTCACAAAAATAAATTAAATAAAATGGGCTCCTTCACAAAAATAAATGAAATAAAATGGGCCTCTTCGTAAAATTCTTTTTCATAAAAACTGTTTTAAAATGTGCAATTTGTAAACAAAACCAGGTCACGAAAAACAAAGTTTAGCAAGGGGATTTAAAGAAGTTTTTGTTAATAAATTCTTGCTTCGAATTTCAGTAACTGGATTTCAACTTTCGTTACAAACTGTTACTTTTCACAAAAATATAATAAAATTCACAAAAATAACTTATACCTTTCACAAAAGGGGCCCCAAGAATAAAAACCTGCATCGACCCCTGATTTAGCAGTAGAGTCTTTACATGCATCAAGAAATATGTGTATTGTCATTTGGCACTTCTCCTCTGAAACTGCCAGGTAAAAAAAAAGGCGACAGTAGGACTGGGCGATGTAGAAATTTCTTAAATCGATTTATCTTCCATCTAACATCGCGATTTAGTGCTAAATCGCGATTTAACACCGATTTTACATTTTAGAATCTGGAAGCCTATTTTTTAATTTTTAGCAACAAAATGCGGTCTTTATGTGCCCCCCCCCCCCCCCCCCCTTCCTGTATTATTTAGTATACTTAGCTTTTATTTTTTAAAATAATTTTGAAAAGAAGTACATTTTACGCATAAAAAAAACTTTGAATGTCCCAAAACACTAGTTTTTTTTTCCCATTTTAAAAATTAGTGACCTATTGTAATACATTTTATAAACTCATTCTATAAGTAGTAATATAAAAGAAAATTTTATTTATTTATTTATTTATTTTATTTTTTTTTTTGTCTGACTTGTTATGCCTGCTACAATCTAAATTCCTTAAGGGGGGTGGGGACATCCCCTAGTCCACCCAAATAGCACTTCATTGCTAACAACCTACATATACTTTTTTTTTTTACAAACACAGATTAAAAAAGTTACTGAGGTAAAACAGAAACCTATTAAAAGAATTCAATGATGAATTTAACTATTCATTTACCATGATGAGAAAAGTAGTAAAAAAAAGGGGGGGGGGGGAGGAAGATATGAGAAATAAGGTGCCATTTTATATCTTTTTAACTTTTAGATTATAATAAGATTTGTTTAACATAAATGCTGACATTTATATAGTGGATGGAGAAGGATTGAAAGTGTGAGCTTTGGAGCACATTACTGAAATTGCTGATTTTTTTCGCGGCCGTTGCCATCCATTAAGATTAGTAATAAAATATAATCTTAAAATATATCTCTTTTTAATGATAACAAAATGTCAAAAAAGCAGAAAATCGCAGATCTGCAGAAAAATCTAATGAATGCCTCCTCCAGCCTTCCCTCATTCTGCTGTAAAAATAAAGTTACTTGACTCATTACAGAACTTTATTAAAGTATTTTTAATTAATTACAAAATAATAATAAATTAAAACTAAAATATTCCCATAATACCCTTACATATGAAAATTAATTTTTCATGAAAATAATGCAAAAAAATATAAACTAAAAATGGATGAATTTGGATATAAATAGTGAATCAATTTCAGCAAGATACTCAATCCATGTGACTGGCATAGAAATCAGATGTCAAACCTGATGCATGACTATTTTAAAATATTTTAATTAATTACAGAATAATAGAAAATAAAGAATATGTATTAAAATATTACCCAAACATGTGAAAAATGAATGTTTCATTAAAAGAATGCATAAAAATTAAAACTGAAATTCGATGAATTTGGATTTCAAATATGAAACTTTATTCTTTTTTTCCAACCAAAAATACTCAATGTATTTCAGGAAAAAAATATTATTAGTAAAAGAAAAATATTTCATGTGGATCATGGCCAAATAGTGATACACAAAACAATGCATGACTATACTTTAAAATAATTCCATTAATTAAAAAATAATAGAAAATATAAAAAATAAATGTTAAAATATTACTAAAACATTTCAAAAATGAATTTTTCATCATAAGAATGCATAAAAGTATAAACTGCAAGTCGATGAGTTTGGATTTTAAATATAAAACTTTATTATTATTATTTTTAATCATATAAATGCTGAATGAATTTCAGGAAAACAATCTTTTGAAACAATGCAGGATTCTACTTTAAAACATTTTAATTAATTACAGAATACTGGAAAATAAAAAATACATATTGCAATATTATTCAAATATGTGAAAACTTAATTTATCATCAAAAGATTGCATTAGCATATAAATTGAAATTCGATGAATTTGGATTTTAAGATTTAAACATTACTTTTTCCTTTCAACTTTCCACTATATAAGTTCTTAATTTCTGAAAAATACACATTCCAATCTCGTAAACTCTGAATCTTGTTTACAAAATAAATAAATAAATATCAATTCTTACTTAAATCATTGTTTTCTTAAATCGCTTTTTTCTTGAATCGGAGATCTTCTTTTAAATCGGATCCTGCTAAATCGATTTAACACCAGCTTGCCTTGTTTTCCTTAAATCGGAAAGCATGGAGGATTGCGATGTTTGCTTAAATCGGATCGTCCTAAATCGATTTAACACCAGCTTGCCTTGTTTTCCTTAAATCGGAAAGCATGGAGGATTGCGATGTTTGCTTAAATCGGATCGTCCTAAATCGATTTAACACCAGCTTGCCTTGTTTTTCTTAAATCGGAAAGCATTGAGGTTTGCGATGTTTGCTTAAATCAGATCCTCCTAAATCGATTTAACACCAGCTTGTCATGTAAGTAGTAGATACATCAAAGTAGATAAATCGTTTTTCCGATGTTAGCTCTGAATCAGTATTTTGTTTTAAATCGATTTAAAGCCAATGGCTAAATCGCGATTTAAGACAATGGCTAAATCGCGATTTAAGACAATGGCTAAATCGCGATTTAAGACATTGGCTAAATCGCGATTTAAGACACTGGCTAAATCGCGATTTGACATTAGCTAAATCGCGATTTCCGATTTTAGCTTAAATCGATTTAAGACCAATGGTTAAATCGGATTTCCGATGTAAGCTTTAAATCGATTTAAGAGTTAAATCGATTTAAGGCCCAGGCCTAGGCGACAGTAAAATAAACAGAACAGAAATACCTATTTACCAGCTTTTTAGACTACTGAAAACATTGATCTTAAAATGGAAAGCAAATTTATAAAAGTTGTCATCCGCTAAAACATTTAAAAAGCCATCAGATTTAATACACAGGCTTTTATTCTAAGGTATGTTATAATATGTATTACTTTTAAATGTCTAAACTAAAAATTAATAATATATCTTTTTAGACATTTTTATGAGACTTTTTTCTATATCTCAAGCGATCATTATCTCGATTTTCCCCTATTTTTTTTGTCAGATCTAAATAGTGGATTCGATTATGCAATAGACGATTTAAATATATCTTATTGCATATTTTAGTTAAAAGTAAACAGGTACTTCGCTAGCATCCAATTTTCCAATATCCTCTTATTCGACTTCATATCTTGGGTTTCTTTTTTATTCTTAAGGCTGTTCTCAAATCCAAAAGGGCAACTTTATGACATAAGTTTTAATTTATTTTTGTTCGGAAATACGTGAAACTAGCAGATGCTGTTGTTCAGAAACTATGTAATCCAACTATGTTTTCCGTTTTTTTTTTTTTTTTTCCTGCAAACCAATAGATATTTCAGAAAATAGTGCCAAAGTGGGCGTTTTGCACCGAATTTCCTTGCGAAAGAAGAATAATCACTCAAGGAAGGTTAAAAACATCTTTGTCACATGATCAAAATTGCTTATAACTCAATAGGTAATTTATTTATCCAAAATGGAAAACACAGTTAGGTTCCAAATCGCTTCCATAGTCAGGCCTTCCAATTTTATATCTTTCCGTTAAAAAAATAATTTATAAATGTGTCAAAGCATTTTATGCTTGTTGAGTAGAGCACTTGAGAACAGCGCCTTAAAAGATAATCTCCCCAATCAAGAAAATTTTCTTTTACAGCTTGGCTGAAATCTTAAAAGTCATTTTATGTTATTAATATAGGTCAAAATTAACATTTTTACCCACTGGCCAGTACACTGATTTTTTTCACTGGCCAGTCTTTTTTAACCACTCGCCAGTAACAAAGTTATGTACGCTCCATACAAAATGGCGTTTTTTCTAACTATCAGCATTGTAATTTACAAATATATATTACTTACCATTCGATATGATTACACTCAACTGAAAAATTTTATTTTTACTATTAATTGCAATGAAATAAATTCACAGGAAATTTTCAGAAAGGTTACAGCAGAGGGGAACAACCCCTCCCCCCCCCCCTCGGCACTAACTAATATGCATTTTTTGCGATCTTTTGACGAAATTCACGTTTTTTCGTGACCGTTTTGCAAAATCTGCGTTTTTTCGTGATCTTTTGACGAAATTGCGTTTTTTCCGCGATCTTTTCACAAAATTGCATTTTCTTTGTAATCTTTTAACGAAATTTGTGGGGTTTTTTCGCCATTCTTTGAAAATATTTGCATTTTTTTCAAGATTTTTTGACAAAATTTGCATTTTTCCGCGATTTTGTCACGAAAGTTGTTTTCTCCGCGATCTTTTCACGAAATTTGTGTTTTATCTGCGATCTTTTCAGGAAATTGCGTTTTTCGCGATCTATTCACGAAATTTGCGTTTTTCCACGATACTTTGAAGAATTTTGTGATTCTTTGTCGAAATTTGTGTTTTTCCGCGATCTTTTGACAAAATTTGCGTTTTTTCCGTGATTTTGTCACGAAAATTGCGTTTTCTCTGCAATCTTTTCACAAATTTTGTGTTTTCTCCGCGATCTTTTCACAAATTTTGTGTTTTCTCCGCGATCTTTTCACAAATTTTGTGTTTTCTCCGCGATCTTTTCACAAATTTTGTGTTTTCTCCGCGATCTTTTCACAAATTTTGTGTTTTCTCCGTGATCTGTTCATGAAATTTGCGTGTTTTCTCCGTGATCTGTTCATGAAATTTGCGTTTTATCTGCAATCTTTTCACGAAATTTGCGTTTTATCCACGATCTTTTCACAAAATTTGCGGTTTTACTGCAATCTTTTCACGAAATTTGTGCTTTTTTCCGCGATGTTTTCACGAAATTTGCATTTTCCCATGATCTTGTCACGAAAGTTGCGTTTTCTCCGCGATCTTTTCACGAGGTTTGCATTTTTTTCCACGATGTTTTGACGTAATTCACATTTTTTACATGGTCCTTGGGCGAAATTCACGTTTTTTTCGCGATTCTTTGACGGAATTGGTGATTTTTTTCTACAAACGATTAACGAAATTGATTTTTTTCGGCGACTATATCGAAATTAGCGATATTTTTGTCTGAATTTTCGGACTAATGACTTTTTTTTTTTTTTTTTTTTTTTTTTTTTCCTGAACCGAATGCTTTAGATTTTCGGAAAATTCGAGACAGAATCACCCTTGCTACTACCTTTTCTTACGTTCGGGAGAATCGCCGATTTGGATGCCGTAAATTCCGAACGAATTTAACCCCTTTCCTCCCTGGCATTGATCTTTCAAACATCGCGTTTGGCGAGTGGTGCCCATTGAGTTTGGCGAGTGAGGACAATAAAGTTAATCGCCACGTTTTAAGTGTTACTCGATGCCTGGCGAGTGCTAATTTTGTGCTATAGTTATTAATTGTAAATAATCTGCGTTTTCTCAAAGGAAAATATTTTATTCAACATATTGAATATTTTTAATCTATTTTATCTTTGCTAAATTCACATGTTTTAAATTTTCTCTTTAGAGCTTCAGATATGTTCATCAACACATGCAATTTGCATTCTACATGCATACAAATACAGTAGACTCCCTTAAATCCGCGAACGCCTAAAATCCGCATATTTTTTCGGATGTAAACAATGAAATTTACAGTTAAATTGCAGGAACAAAATTCAAGATGGTGCCGAAATCAGCGACTACTGCAATGATTTTTTTACTAAATTTTTTGTTAATCATTCTCTTTTGGCTATTACAGCTGATTTATTACTAAATAAATTTACATTACTTTTGATTTTGATATAAATTAGCATATCTATATCAAATATTCCAGGGTTCGAAATGGAAAAATCCACGAACTGGAACGCTATTTTAAAATTATTGTTTGTGGATTTTTTTTTTTTTGTTTTAATTATAGACAAATTTATTTCTAAACATACAAAGCAGTATAAGAAAAGCATTTAAGACTCAAAATAACAAAAAAAGTTACAGTGAGCGCAATAAGCTATATATACTGATAATAGCATTAACACTGTTTTCCTTGCTATCACTAGATGGCAGCATAGGACTTTTGTAATCGAATTGAATCGATTTCATTCCTAATAATTTAATATTTTTCTAAATTTTTATTTTACATAATTATTTTAATGACTTATTTTTAAACTAATAAATTATTTTAATATTTTAATTATTTTAATGTTTCACTTTATTGTAAGCATTCATTATAATTTCCCTAGCTTAACTACCAATCAAATTAATGTTTCAAAAATGTAAACAAATCAATGACCAGAAATCCGCAAAATTCTAAAATCCGCACAACCTCTGGTCCCAAGATGTGCGGATTTGAGGGAGTCTACTGTATAACCTAGACTCACTATGTCTCACGGTGACATAATGAGGGATAAGATGTTAAAAGTAGAAATTATTTATATCGAATAATTTGAAACTTAAATTACAAAAATGAGAAAATATTATATTAGATTTTTTCTAAAAAACCAGTTGTTTAACCAAATGGTTTAAACCGTGCCAATTCTGCTGGTAACAGAATAAAATCATAATGCAAAACCCTGATCCCAATGTAGGAATGCAAGAAAAACAAAGGCTTACTAAACCCAATAGCCATAATACAGCAAAGAAAACTCACAGCCAATCATTCATTAGCATAGAGAACAAAAAGTAACCAATGGAGAGAATTACTTATGATTAGGGTCACCCGGGGTAATTCCTGGTCAAAAAGCATCAGCATCTAATTATTATAAAAACTATTAAAGGTATTGTTCCCAATTTTTTTGTGGAATAAGCCCTCTCTGATGGCTATATTATAAAATGCTTATTTAAAAATATATGCACTTATAATTAAAATAATTATAATTCTTGGTCACTTCTGGGGTAATTATTGGTCAGCATTCTTTTTTATGTAAATAAAGTAGTACAGTTAATTTTTTTTATGGCTGAGTAATAAAATAAGTAGAATCAATCTTTTAAAAGTTTTGTTCATCTCATAATTGTGGAATAATAAAGCAAAAAAATTTGTTTTGGGCATAAATACAAAGTTATTTGATGTGCAAAAGACTCTTCTACATTTTACAAAACATTAATGAGCCAAAGAATTTTTATGTATTTTCACAACATTTATTACTTCATTAGTATCCATTGTGAATGGATTTATTAATAACTTGCAAATTTATTGGTCCATAAAAAATATAACTGAATGTTTGTTATCAATTTTATTTTGCTTAGACCTAGGGGCGTAGCTACAGATATTTTTTCGGGGGGGAGAGTTCGAAAATTTCCCAACTTGAAACAAATTCCTCCAACTTTCAACTAAAGTGATATGCACAAAGTGTGTAATAATGATAATGAAGCTTATGCATAAAAAATTCCTTTCCAAAGAAAAATTTTGAAACTAGAAACATAAAAATTCTAATTATTGGTTTGTTTAATAAACAAACACGCGTTTTACTTTCTTCTGTCTTCACAAGACGAAAGTATTGAATTCGTAAAAAAATTCTACAACTGGTTTTCGACGGTTTGATACGTTTTAGAAGGTCCTGAACATGATTTGACTGTTTTTAGAAAATGTCTGTCTGTGTGAATGTGACACAAATTTTGTGGGTGCTCTATCTCAAGAACTAATTCGCGGAATTTTATAAAACTTTAGATTCAGTTATACCTTGATAAAAATTAATGCTGATTAGTTTTTGGTGTAAATTACCCAAAAGGTGGTGCTGCTATGCTGTATTTTTCACGATTTACATGATTTTAGTAATAGTTATATCTCAAAAACTGTTGCACAGAATTTGATCAAATTTCATATTCTGTTAAACCTTGACATAATTTAGTGCTTATTAGGCTTTTGTATATATCTGTGGCACTGCTGTGCAGCATTTTTCACGATTTTCGCGTTAGCTGTATCTGAAAAACTAATGCACGGAAATTTAGTCAAACTTCATATTCGGTTACACTTCCTTATTGGGCTTGTGTGGATAACTGTCCAAAGGTATCACTTTTGAGCTCTTTGGGTTTGGAATTTTGGTTGCAGACATCTAAGAGCATGGGTGTCGAAATTCAATGATTTGTTTGAAAAATGCGATGTTTCTATCTCCTTTTTAAATGCACACAATTAAACGAATTATAAATTAAATGCACATAATTAAACCTTTAGAATTCATTATTATGGGCATGGAATTGTTATTTAATTTTAACATTGTGATTGCAAATTTTAAAGTATTAACATGTATGGGATAGAATAAGGTTTTGGGATTGGTACATCCAAATTGTTTTCATTTAACATCAATTCTTTTGTCTTCAAAGAAGCTAACCTAACATCGTCCAGTTTAATAAAATCCACTGTTTCACTTTTGTCAGGCTAGCTCAGATTAACTTCACTCAGAAATTTCACATAATTTCAAGATAATAATTTCTCGGGGTATAACTTTTTAAATATTTTTTTATTTAATCTTGATAAGACGACACATCAAAATAGAACGGCACATAACACATATATATTAATACGGATATAACTTTTTACATGTTACCACAGCTCAAACACAGAACAGAGCTCCAGTCAACGCTGTAACAGAACACTCTCCAACTCACAGCATTTCTCATTCGGCAAAACTCACGGAAAAATGGTCACGTGACTGCCGGTAGAGTCTATTTGTTTTAAAACGGGTGGCGCGCGTTACATCCTCCCCCTCTGTTTCCGATTTACGTCTCGGAGAGGAAACAGGATGCTTTTTGGGTCTTCCTCTTTTCCTTAAGGGTGCAACTGGAATAGTTTGTTTCTTGAAATGGTGACAAAGTGGAAACATGGTAAGACCCAATTCGCTCAGTAGGATTGTCCAGGCTAGCAATATCATATGTCACTAGTTACTTTTGAGTCAAAATTATGTATGGCCCATCTCTCTTAGGCATAAATTTGGCTGTTTTATTTTTACTTGCTTTGCTCACAGGATGTAGGTTAACCCATACTTTATCACCAGGTGCGAAATACACTCGTCTACGATTTTTATCGTAATATTTCTTCCGCTGATCTTGTTTCATTTCAACACGCTCTTTCACATTTTTTGAAATATTTGCAAGACGTTTAAGATATGGGGTTATTTCCGGAACAAAATTGTCATTTTCCACAACAGCTCTAAAATCGTTCACCACATCATCGATTGTTCTTAATTCTCGACCAAATTGCAGATAGGCGGCAGTTTGGCCAGTTGTATCAGATTTGGCAGAGTTCATAGCAAATCTAATAAAAGGAAGTTTATCAATCCAGGAACTGTGTTCATCTCCAACAAGGATTGCTATTCGAGGTTTCAAGTCTCGATTTTTGCGTTCGACTGGATTGGCCTGAGGATGGTACAAAGGTGTCAATGATTGGTCTATTCCAAGAATGTAACAAACTTGTTGTAGAACAGCACTCACAAACTGAGGGCCGTTATCACTTATGAGTCTTCTTGGGATACCATAACGAAGGAAGATCTCTTCAATCAGAGTAGTCGCACATTCTTGTGCAGTAGCAGTTGTTAAGGCAAATAGTTCGACCCATTTAGTGGCACAATCTTCTACTATAAAAATCCATCGATGCCCATCTTTACTAGGAGGCAATGGTCCAAAGAGATCAATGCTGATGGTCTCAAACCGCTGAGCATAAGCAGGTGTTTGTAATAAACCGGCTGGTTTCTGATTTGTTGCTTTATAACAGGCGCACTCTGGGCACTTCTTCACATATTCAGAAATGTATGCTCTCATGCCTGTCCAATAATATCTTTTAGCAATTCTCTGATAAGTTCCTGCTTCACCATAATGTCCGGCTGAAGGGTCGTCATGATGAAGTTTCAAAATATTTTGTCTTTCTTGTACTGGAACGACCAGTTGCGCTTCTTCGGCATCTGATTCGGGAGCATACCTATAAAGCACACCTTGATTCATCAGGAATCCTCTATCGGTCCAATTTGCGAAATCTTCGCTTTTCTGTTCGTCTTCAAAACAATCTATAATCTTTTTAAGGTTTTCATCTTGCAACTGTGCTTCTGATATCTTTTGGACTTCTTGTTGGCATGTCTATGCTGACAAAATTGCATGTCTCACAGAAAGCAGATTGATGATTACAGACAGGGCGTGACAGCATGTCAGCCACGACATTAGATTTTCCAGGTTCATATTCTATTTTCAATAAGAACGATTGTAACTGTAGTGCCCAACGGGCTAATCTCCCCGATGGTGACTTAAGGCTCAAAAGCCATTTTAAAGGTTGGTGATCCGTTGCTACAACCACTTCTTGGCCTTCCACATAGCCACGAAATTTTTCTAAGGCCCAGACAACAGCCAAAGCCTCGCGTTCTGTAGTGGAATAATTCCTCTCTGCACTTGTAAGAAGACGGCTAGCATATTCTATGGGGTGCTCAGAGGCCTTGTCAGTACCCTGTAAAAGTACAGCACAAAGAGCGTAGTTACTAGCGTCAGTTCGCAGAATAAATGGTTTGGTCCC
This sequence comes from Maratus speciosus, assembly GCA_963932465.1. NCBI lineage: Eukaryota > Metazoa > Arthropoda > Arachnida > Araneae > Salticidae > Maratus > Maratus speciosus. Next base: position 444,096,031 of record OZ010790.1, on the reverse strand, counting down.
ATCAGCTTGCTTCAGCACTGGAGATGTCATGAGACACTCTTTTAGAGTTTCAAAGGCTACTTGCTCTTCTTTTCCCCATTTCCAGGTTGCTTTCTTTTTCGTAAGATTGCTAAGGGGTCTTGAGATATCAGCAAAATTTGATATAAATCTCTGGTACCAAGAACAGGTTTGTAGGAAAGACTGGATCTCTTTAACATTTTTGGGTGGAGGTATCGCTTTAATTGCCGATACCTTGTCTGAATCTACTTCTAGACCATTTGGGGTTATCCAGTGTCCTAAGTACTTGACTTTCTCACAGGAGAAATGACATTTTTCACGTTTGGCATCTAACTTAAGTTCAATGAGTCTCTCGATCACAGCTGTAAGATCTGAGAGATGTTTCTCAAACGTTTCTGACAAAACGATGATGTCGTCTAGATACGATAAAGCAAGGACATCTTTAAGACCACTTCTAAATTGATCTATCAATCTTTGAAACGTGGCAGGAGCATTTTTGAGTCCAAAAGGCATCTTTAAAAAATGATAAGTTCCAAAAGGGCAGACAAATGCAGTTTTATCTTGATCTGGCGGGTAGACTCGAACTTGGTGATACCCAGAACGAAGATCTAAAGTTGACATGTAAGAAGTATGCTTGGCTTCATGTAAAAGGTCATCCATTCGAGGTGATGGATATTTATCTGCTACTGTAACTGCATTTAATTTCCTATAATCTATGCATAATCTTATACTGCCATCCGGCTTTGGTACGAGAACCACCGGCGAAGCATAAGGTGATTCACATTCTTCTATGATACCTTGAGCTAGAAGATTATCTATTTCCTTCTTAAGAATTGCTTTCTTAGCAGGAGTCATCCGATAAGGTGATACAGCAACAGGAGCACTATCACCTGTGTTGATACGATGCTCTAAAAACGGGGTCGCCTCTCCCCCTGGTTGAAAACATTTTTCATACCTTTTCAGAAGATCATTAAGTTTGTCCCTTTCATCAGAATTTAGATTTTTACCTTCATCTTCACGTAAAGCGTACGGATTGACTTCGACCGCACCAGCTGACGTATTATTGTCTTCTTCATATTCATCCACAAAATAAAACTTTTCCTGAGGTTTATCACTGAAATACCATGTTTTGTTGGCAGTATCTAACACCATGTTAGCATTATGTAAGAAATCCATACCTAAAAGAGTTCTATTACCCTTGGCATCTGGTAATATTATGAACTCCGTTTTGAAGACTCGGCCTTCAATCTGTACGGGCACAGTGGCTGACAAAGTGTCTCTAACTACCGTAATTCCGTCAGCTAGTGTTACATCATGAGTATGAGGGTTCAGGGCAACACCAGTTTTTAAAAATAATTGATACATGCGTTCTCCTGCAATAGAACGATTCGCTCCCGTATCTGCACAGACTAGCACCTTCTTATTGCAGATCGTGATAGGCACATTTGGAGCTGAAACTGCTGATGTATTTAAACTATATAGCTCAAGACGATGTGCTTGAACAGTTTGTTTTTTTAACCGTAGGGGAACAATCTGGACATTTCTTCTTTATAAATCCCAATTTACCACAACCATAGCAAACAATATCGGATTCTAAGCGTCGATTAATAAACTTAGGGGAAGATCTGTCTTCTTTTGGAGGCTTACTCTGCTTCCAATTATTTTCTCGACGAGAAAACTCTTTTTTATCTTGGGGTACAACCGGATCCCTTTTAGGAAACATAGATCTAATAATGTCATACGCATCTAATTTTTCGGCAAGGTCGACTGGCGAATTTAAATTTTCCCAATCGTCTAACATATGTTGTTTGCATTCAACCGGCACGCGCTTTTTCATTTGATCAGCTATGATAAGATCCTGAAGAGCTTCAAAAGACGTTACAGTTAATTCTTTAAGCCAGTTTTCAAAATAAGCTCGAAGTTCGAAATAATAATCTCGCCAAGTTATTTCCTTGGACTTGCGATGCGTAAAGAACAGCTGTCTAAACTTTTCGGCACTAATTTTAAACCTTTTTAGAAGTAAATCTTTAACATGTGAAAACTTTGAAGCGTTTTCTTCTGATTCACGAGCAATAAGCGTAGAGATAGAAGATGGTACACCACTGAGTAAATGCGAAACCCACAGATGCTCTGGTACCTTAGAGAGCTTTAGCTGGCGTTCCAGGAGCACCAAAAACAAGGTTACATCATCAGTTTCTGGCCTGAATGTAGGCAACAGCTTTTGGATATCTATCTTACTCTCCGGGTGAGACATAACCCCTGCTGCACTACCACTTACCGCTCCACTGGAAGTACTTTGGCTCTGAGCCTGTAACTTGAGCTTCTCAAGCTTTTTTAACTCTAACTCTTCCGCTCTATGCTTTTCTTCTAATTCTAATTTGCGCTGTTCTAACTCAGCTGCTTTTTGTTTTTCCTCTAAGTCCCGTCTGCGTTGTTCTTCCTCGCGAGTTGAAATTTGGTTTCTGACTAATGAATTTACAAAATCAACTTCGTACGAGGGGGAGGATTTAATTTTTTCACGCAATGTGACAACTGTCATAGAGGGTTGCACATCTAAATTCATTTCTAACGCAACCTGATATAAATCCTCTTTGCGAGCTTTATTAAGTTCAGACATTTTAAACTTTAGCAAAACAACAAAACAAGTACCCCACAAATTACGAAAATTCTTTTAAATTATTCCCCAACGTGAGCTTTGCCGTTACAACTCATATAAACAAGACTTTAATAAAGCAAAACAGTAAGGTATAACCTTAGCAAAACTCTGACTACAAAACAAAACAAACTTTAAATCCCTGTAGGTATAAATAAACTGGATTGTCATAACGCGACATTTAATCAAAACAATATTTTAACCAATATAAAGCCATTTACTGAATAGTTAACACTTTCAAACAATATTCTAAATAATATAAAACACATAATTGAATAATTAAAATTTCAACCAATATTATTATTATATTACTAACGCTACTTAATATCGGTTTCATTCAATATAACTTCAAAAGAAAAGAAACTTTTATAAAGAAACAATAAATGCAAAAACTTACTTATTCCGCTTTGAAAATGAATCACATTCAAGGCTTTTTTATCAGTAAATCAGCAACTCAAAATTAAATACTTACGTTTAGCATTTAAATAATAACAAACACTTAAATAAAAATAGTAATCAATTCTCTTACGAAACCAATGAAAAAAAAATTAAATAAATAAAGACATATCTTTATGAGAATTATAAATAACATTTTAACAACCTATATTTGACTGAAAACAGTTTATTTTTCCTCTTTTAAAAAGAAAAGAAAAAAAAAATCATGGAACGTAAATGAATAAATACTTCTTTCGCTCCCGCTCTCACTCACTCTTTTTTTCTTTCTTTCTTTTTTTTTTTTTTCTCAAAAAATATCTTACTTAAAACAAAGTAAAAATTAATCATGCAAGAACAGAATCAAAAGTAACTTTTCAGAATAATGGGTGAGGGGGGGGGAAGGGGAAATATACAATACAAACAAGACAGGAAAACAATAGAATGAATTCAAATTAATAATGTCAAAAATTATTAAGAAATTTTAGAATCTCGAGAATGTTAGGTACATGAAGAGAATCAAGAATGCATTCTTTTTATTAAAAATATTATGGATCCATTCTATTTAAAACGCTTACTTGGTAAAAATATTTTGTAGAACAAATAAATCTTGCAGAATAAAACACTATAGGCACAAACACAGTAGGCACCGTTCTAAGAACAAATGAAGTGAAAGTCCCTTAAAAACACAACATCCTAGAACTTTCTTAGGACATTATCGAAGTAATTTGTAGAACTTTAACTTGAGAGAATAAGAACACATATATCACGTATGATGGAAAGAGGATGGCAAAGATAACGAAACATTTCAGATTCAGAACATATTTCACAGTTCGACGACAAATTCATCTGTAGAATATTATGAACATATTTCACTTGCATACGACCTAATCTGTAGAATATTAGGAACATATTTCACGTACGCTCACGACCGGTCGTGCTATCTTTTTTTTTTCTCTGCATGCTCGTTGAAAACAACACTTTATGATTAAAAATATATCGCACTTTTTGTAGAATGAAGAAATCATATCGCGAACATTTTCACTCGGTTTCGGGCCCCACGTTGGGCGCCAATTGTCAGGCTAGCTCAGATTAACTTCACTCAGAAATTTCACATAATTTCAAGATAATAATTTCTCGGGGTATAACTTTTTAAATATTTTTTTATTTAATCTTGATAAGACGACACACACAAATAGAACGGCACATAACACATATATATTAATACGGATATAACTTTTTACATGTTACCACAGCTCAAACACAGAACAGAGCTCCAGTCAACGCTGTAACAGAACACTCTCCAACTCACAGCATTTCTCATTCGGCAAAACTCATGGAAAAACGGTCACGTGACTGCCGGTAGAGTCTATTTGTTTTAAAACGGGTGGCGCACGTTACACTTTCACATTTTAAAAGCATTAGGCTGTCAAGTCTGTCAGACCTCATTGTAGCTTGCAATATATATTTTTTGAATTTTTATTTGACTAAGGATTCTTTCATTAGATGCAACGTCAAAAAGATAAGCTGCTGTGAATGTTAAGGTACGAGTATATAGTTTGACAGTGTGACCCAAATAGTCTTTGAATTTCATGGCATGAGTAAAAGGTTTGTTAAGTGAGCTGGGATTTGGTTTATTTCTATTTGACTCTGCAAGTCATGTATATCCGGTTTCTCATATCCAGGTGGAAACATTATTAACTTTTCTAAGTTAGTGATACTCAAATTTGCCTTGCACAATTGTAATTTAAATATGGAATGTATTGGTGCAATATTCTCTTGATATAGGAAACATTGTCATTTAAGCCCATTACTAAATTGCCGAAATTTTCTTGTATTTCTTATAACTCTTCCCTGTAAAACTTATGTGTATCAATGTCCATTGCTATGCTATTATTTTTATCTATTCCATTTGGTGAAACCATTTACCCACGGTGCTTTCAGAAGTCAGCTTCTTCAATCACATCCTAATATTCATAATTGTTTATGAACTTGTCTATAAGGAAATCTTTATTTCTTCAAAATTTTATTCAAGTGCAACCTGTATGTCGATTTTTTTCTTCAGTTGATGGACTGCTTTCATGGTCATATTTCTGCTCCAAATTCAAATCATCCACTTTTTTACATTTTCATCCTCGAATGGATTTTTAGATGCTCCAAAATCTTGCACGAAAACTCTTTTCCTATTATGAAGGATTCTTTCGTGGTAAGATTTATAGTCATTTTTTAGAACAACTTTAAACACACAACACTGGACTTTTGGTTTAAAATTTCATAAACACCTATAAATATAAATGAACAGGACATATATATATTTCCGCACACAAATAAAAGTAAAATGTGGCAAATTTATCTAAACTAACGACGTCTTACATTCACATTTGCTCATATAATGCTTTTGTCTTGACAGCGAAGGGTTAATTAATTTTCGGAGCAAAAAAATTACGAGAATGAGTAAAATATTGTCCAAAAATCGCAAAATTAGTGCAATTTGTGAAAACTCATCAAATCTTCTTGCCCAGCTAAGTTTCAAGTAGGTGACTACATTCCTATCTGTTGTGCTGCAAGTGATCTCCAATTTTCAAAAGAAGCTGCAATCACTTTGGATTAAAATAGCTGGATTCTCTTTTGGGAGGGGAAAGGGAGGAAGGGTGAAATTTTTGAGAAAGGTACAAAGTTTTGAAGGAAATAAAGGAACTGGATAGTCAGCTGTTGGTGGATAGGAGTAGAGAAATTTAGGTCTGGTAGATGTATAATATTTTTGTAGATCTGAAAAATACAATGATAGATTGAGTGTGGCTGATTTCTTTTTGTATTTCTTTTGATAATTTAACTTGCTTACTGTTACAGTACTCAGTCAGAAACATAATCACCAAAACAATAAAAATTTCATAATGTCTCAAAAATCCAGAATTTCCGAACTCTAAGCTCAAATTTCCCAACTTCACAAATATTGGGGGGGGGGGGGGGGGGAGTCCCCCCCCCATAACGACGCCCCTGCTTAGACCAGCTGAAGTTTTCGGCTACCTTTTCAAGAAAATTTCAATACAGACCTTTAATATAATACACAGCATAATTATTTGGTTCCTCTATTGCATTATGTATATTTTTATGCACCATTTTGGCATTTTAATATTTGTACTTAAATTGTTCAGTCAAAGAGTGTGTCTTATTCTCTGAGCTCTTATTGTTTTCATCTTTTAAAAGTGTTTAATATAGTAGAGAAAAATTTTATAATCTTTTTTAAAGACTGTGATATGTTATTAGTTGAAATAAAATAATTAAAACTTCAAGAATGACAATGATCATTGTAAAATGTGTAAAAATCAAGATCGATGTTTTGCAGAAACTTGAGTAGCAGTTTTGAATATAATTTTTTTTTTAATATTTAATTTCAACTTAATGAATAATTAAGACATATATTTCAAAGCAAAAGATTCAAAGTATCTTTGAGATTTTTTTACAGTTTCATAAATTGTTATTTTTATAACAGAAGTGAAAATGATCAAGAATTACCTCAGAAACTCGGTGACCAGGAATTACCACGTGTGACTCTACTTTATTAAGAACTATTATAATTAACTAAAATGTGGTGAACAGTGTGGTTGCAGTTAATTCTCAAAGGGTTTGCGATAATTAAAATCACTAAATATGACAATAAAAAGGAATTAAATGATGATAAAAACATTGACCAGGAATTACACCAGTGACCAAGATTTACCCCAGATACATGGGGCTATATTTGACCAACTTCTGTAAATTATTTAAAATAGTATAAAAAATTTCAAGACTATTTTTTAATAGCTAAATTAGTTTGTAATTGAACCAAAAAGAAAGAAAAGAAAAATATTTAAAATTTGAGTTGTAACAAAGATCTTTGTAAAAATGTATCATAACTAAGGCCAATGTTATTTTACAGAAATTTAACAAGCCATTTCAAAAAGATTTTTTTTTCAAAATAAATAAACAATAAACTCATAATTAAGTAATAAATTCCAATGAGGATAGTTCAGAGTACCTCTGATTTTTTTCATTTTGGTGAAGCTTTCTTAAAACATAAAAAGGACTGTGACCAGGAATTACCCCAGAAACTTGCTGACCAGGAATTACCCCGGGTGACACTATGTCATCATTGAGGCATATGTAATTCTTAGTAAATCTTAACTAATCAAGCAATCTAGCAGGGTTCGTTGATATATATCAATGGATATATATCTTGATATATATCCGATATTTATTTTTAAAATATAAAGATTTTTGATATTTTCAATATTTTCGAATTCTTGATATTTATTTTCAAAATATCAAGATGTTTGATATTTTGTATATTTGATATAGTATATTTTCAAAATATCACCATTGTAGGTAATTTTGATATTTTCTACAGTCAAAGCAAGTGTAAATGAAATTTCCACCTGTTATTGACTGTGTCATTCTGTAGATATGAACTTTTGCCTCTGGCAGTGACTTTTTTAAGGAAAAGAAGAAAACAAATCTTTTCCAAGCTTTATGTTTGAAACCCTTATTTTTAAATGTAGAACTAATAATTATGTGAGACAGTTAATTCAGAATAGCCATTGAAAGATAAAATGTAATTTAGATAATCATTTATATACAACCTGGGTTTGGTGATATGTATCAATGGATATCTATCCAGTATTTATTTTCAAATTATCAAGATTTTTGATGTTTTCATATAGTTGATATTTATTTTCAATATATCAATATGTTTCGTATTTTCTGCGCAAGATATTTTTGATATTTTCAATCGTACTTCGTAATATTTCAGTGTAAATGAAATAAATTTTCAACTGTTTTTGAGTTTATGAATCTGTAGATAAAGGACTTTTGTCTCTTCTAGATGTGACTTATTTAGTCAAAAAAGAAAACAAGTATATTTTTCAAGCTTTATATTTGAAACTTTTATTTTTAAATGTTAAACTAATAATTATGTGGGACATAATTCAGAACAACTATTGAAAGATAAACTGACAAATTTAAATAACCAATTATATACAGCTTCATTAGAAAAGAATCTTTTCTCAAGCTTTGGTTCAGTTGAGTTTAAACTATACAACATGTTATAAGACATTTTATACTTACATTTATGTTAAAATTTTTCAATTAAACTGTTTTGTATTTACAATTTTGTTTTAAAAAATCTGATTTTTTTTTTTTTTTTTAATACTTGATCTTGATACTGAATGCTATCGTTAGTTTTTTCTTTGTAAGTGTATAAAGCAAATTGTTATTGTTTTTGATTTTTTCATCTTCAATTTTGTTCTAAGTGAAAAAAAAAAAGAAAGAAAAGAAAAAGAAATCCTTTTTTAGAATATTAAGTTTTCATGTTAAGTGCAATACATTTTAGTTTCTAATCTATATTATGCTCAAAAACATTTATTATTATCAGTAAGTTGGCTGCTTTGAAAATATCGGATATATATCGAAAATATCGGATATATATCAAAATACCGGATATTTTCGATATTTTCGAAAATATCATGATATTTACGAACTCTGAATCTAAGTAGTAAAGGTGTATTTTTAGTTCAAATCTGCCATTTTGGCTATTTTTAAAAATAAAAGGCTTAAATAAAAGAAGAAAGAAAACTAAATAATACTTGTTTTTTTTTTTCTAGTCTGCCATGTAGATTTAAAGCTTATATATAAGAAAAGTTTGATTGATTAAAAATCTTTGTCACTTTACAAATTTATTAATTCATCATTTTTCTAAAGCTTTGCGTGTAGCTTCTGCCTAACTTGGATTTTGCATTTTTCAATAATGTGTAAAATAAATGAAAACATTAGGGAAAAAGGAAAAAAAACCAGCATGGTTTAAAAAAAAAAAACAAAACATTTGGTTTAAACAACGGTTTAAACCAAACAACCCTGTCCACCCATGAACCTTGCTTTATTTCTTTAAAGTCTACTTTTATATTATCTGTTTCATTTCTTTTACTTTTTAAATTTGCTCTGCTTTTTGAATTTTGAATGTTGTTCCTTTCCTTTTCTTGATATATTTTTTCCTTATGATCAGTTTCTTCTGCATTTTTTACGTCCTTTTCTGTATTTGCTTGACTGAATTTTTTCTTATGGTCACGTTCTTCACCAACCTTTCTAAAACAGTTTCATTGGTTAAAACTTCACCACTCTTGCTCAGTAATTATTTTATTATAAAATGTAGAGCATCAGATATTTACTAAAGTTAACACAGAGGTAAAAAAAAAATCCCTATCATAGAAAACTTGCTAAGCCTAACCATACCCCCAAATTACCCCACCTCAGAAAACAATTCATAATAAATAGAATTATAAAATTTATTATTAACTTTCTATGTAGATCTGTTCCTTAGACGTTCCTCTACGAGTCTGAACTAAAATTAATAGTTTTTGACAGTTAATAAGGATTTTAGAAGCAAGTTTATCAGACGCTTAAACTAACATACCACATGCAAAGAACATAAATAAGATAGTTTGTAAACATTAAATTTGTTTCCAGTTTCTAAAACTAAAATAAAAATATTTGTCGTAATCTCAATATATATCTCTTAAAAAGAATTAACTAAATATCTTAATTTGAAAAGAGAAAATAGGTGTTTTTCAATATACCCCCACTTTACCCCAATGGCCCACTTTCCCCCATCTGACCCTATACAGTGAAATACGTTTAACACAAAATTGAGGGGGCCAAAAGTTTTTTTTGTGTTAAAAGAATTTCACGTTAAAATATTCATGAAAAAAAACTTCACAGATATTTTCGACGTCGTCAAATTTGAATTTCTTGTTATACTAGTAGATTGCATCCATTAGAATGAAAAGCAGGTAAAAAAAATTTTTTTTTTTTCAGATTTTTTTTTTTTTTTTTTTTTTGAGTGTCTTTTTCAGCGTTCTGAGATCTAGCTTGTTTGAATCAAATAAGCAAAGCTGTCTCTAAATCTTCATGCTTAGCGGTTCTCATATGTTTTCTCTCTGGCTTAAACATACTGTGCTCAAACATTAACCTAATGGGATCCCTGATTTTTTTTTTATTGTTGATAAAGTAGAATTGGCAATGCCAAACTCTTTGCAGATTTCTGTTTTTGTCTTTCTTTTTGATCAACTGCATTAAGCAGTAGTGGTGTACCGAGTAGTACTTTGGCCGAGTACCGAATACCGAGTACCGAGTAGTTGTGTAATAAGGAAAAAAATGCTGATGTGCACATAATGTGAGCTTAGGTGTACATATAATAGAAATATACCTGTGTACATATATGTAATATGCATACATAGTATATATAAATTAACTAATTAAATTTGAAATTTATTTGTGCACCTTTTAAAGACAATTTTTGACAATTCAAAACAGTAGCAAAAAAAAGGAGAATTGACGCATACAGGGGCAGGGGCGTATTTAAGCAGAATTCATTAGGGGGGCGTATATGACGATTTTGCCGACTAACTTAAAAAATATATACCAGGTGATCCAAAAGTCAGAACGATCTTTAAAAATGAATAATTCGAAAACGAATAAAGATACAAAGATACGGTTTGCACCAAACGGATAGGAAAGAAACCGGGTTTTGTGTGGCAACGAAAAAAATAGTTCTGTTGGCGACCAACAGATGGCGCTATAGTGTTTTATTGCACCAAAAGATGATTTACAAATGAAAACATGTTGACAACTTACAAGTCAGCATAATTACAGTTAATTAGTACTACAGTAAATGTTCAATGTGCTGTCCGTCATTCAGAAGTACAGCTGTGAGACGAGGCACCACACCATTCACAGCATTTAGTAGCATTTCTTGCGTTATGGCAGACACATTTTGGCGGATGGCATCTTTCAGTGCTGCTAGTGATGCCGGTTGGTCACGGTACACTTTTGACTTCACGAATCTCCACAGCCAAAAGTCACAGTGTGTCAGATCGGGAGACCTTGGAGGCCATGAGTGATTAAAGTAGCGACTGATAATGTGATTCTCCCCAAATGTTGAGCGTAGCAGGCGTTGCACAGGCAGAGCAATATGAGGTGGTGCTCCATCTTTCATAAAGGTGACTGTTTGGAGTGCCTGTTGCGCTTGCAGTTCAGGAATAATGTTGTGCTATAACAGTGCTACATATTGCTGACCAGTAACAGAAACTGCTTTGAAACCCGTCTGTGTGACTTCTTCGAAAACAAATGTACCAATTATGAAATCAGCAGTGAAGCCAGACTGTCACTTTAGGCTGTTGCAAGTTGCAAGGGTACCTCAACAAATGCACGTGGATTTTCTGTAGTCCACTCTCGACAATTGTGAGTGTTAACAGCGCCAGAGAGTGTGAAATGCGCTTCATCTGTCCAAAGCACAGTGTGGAGCCTGTTTTGCTGCTCTTCCATCTTATTGAATATCAAATTCGCAAAATCTCGGCTAGAGTCGAAGTTAGGAGATTTCAGTTCTTGGTTATGTTGTAACTTGTAAGGATACCGTTGCAAAGTTACTCGCAGTGCTCTCCAGGCACTTCCGTATGACACTCCCGTCTGCCTCGAAACTTCTCGAGCCTTGAGCACTGCACTCCCCATGTGCAACAACTGCCGACATGGATTGGACCGTCTGCTCCACTGTCGTGGCAACAGCAGCGGCTGTTGAGGGACGTCCACTTCTTTGACGTGACGCCAAAGAACCTGCAGCTTCAAATTTCTTCATCATTTTGTTCAATGCGGAAGATGTTATTGGTCCTTTGCTATCTCGCATACCCTTCATGTAGCGATATGCTCGCAATGGCACTTTCCGAATTCTTATAATACAGTTTAACTAAGAGGGCTTTCTCAACTATGGACAGAATTTCGATGCACACAGGCTTCGACTACCATTACCTGCTGCAGTTGCTCCTTTTTTATATTGTTTGTTGCTTTGCATAATCCTACATCAGAAATCCGACAGCGCCATCTGTGGGTCGCCAACAGAACTAATTTTTTGCGTTGCCACACAAAACCGAAAACCCGGTTTCTTTTCCATCCGTTTGGTGCAAACCGTATCTTTGTATCTTGATTCGTTTTCGAATTATTCATTTTTAAAGTTCGTCCTGACTTTTGGATCACCCGGTATGTATCTTTAAAAGTACGCTTTTGTGTCTCTATATATGCACCTATCCGGAGTCCTAAAATGGACTGACTGATTTTAAAATTCAATAACTTCTCATGTCAGGTGACAGCTATAAAATTAAATTCTTGCAGGAGTGTTATGTAAGATGTCAGGAAATTTTTTACTGAGATTCTCGATTTTAGTTTAAAGTAGTGGCGATAGATGGCGCTGTTTGCAATAGACGCTAAATCGGGCCTGATTTTTGGCCTCTGTCTTTTCTCAATATTGATGCGAAAGAAGGAGATTAAATATATGCAGTGGGCCCCTAAGAACAAAATTCCATTGGCGACTGAGAACCATTCTGTATATTTAATCTCCTTCTTTCGCATCAATACTGAGAGAGAAGAGAAACAAAAAATCAGGCCCCGATTTAGCACCTATTGCTAGCAGTGTCATGTATCGCTGCTATTTTAAACTAAAATCGAGAATAGCTGTAAAAAAAACTCCTGATACCTTAGATAACCCTCCTGCAAGAATTTTTCTTAAATAGCTGCCACCATTTACAAGTTATTGAATTTTAAAATCAGTCAGTCCATTTTAGGACACCCGGTATGTTCTATATAAAATTCAACATTATTAACCCATCGAGGTCAATTTTTTCATTTTAGAACGTCGAATACTTTACACTTTAGAATATTGAGGAGAATATAAGGTAGATTTAAAGATGGATACACCACCCCTTCACTTACGTTACATTGTTGTAAATGTTCCAGTAAAGTATTTTGATATTTTTTGCTGAATGTGCAGATGGAAATCTGCAATTTGGATTAAACAAGTTGAAGTTTTAGTAGGATGCTACTTGGAACTTATACAGAATCAGCTTATTTATATTTACATAAAAAAAAGGATTAAATCAAAACCTATTCTAATTGCATCTTTTTTCATTCTTTACATAACATGCATTTTAACCCACCATTATTTTAGACGAGCCCATCTATTCACGACAGCGCCCAAATCTAGGTATTTCAAAATATCCTTCTCAAATGTAAGCATCATGAGCATATTCAAACGTGGATCGGTCATTGTTGTTCTGGATATTTTTTTCACAATTTTTAAATCACAATGTTCTTTCATTCGAGGCAATTGTGACTGGAGAAGGTAGAGCCAGACGACTGACATTGTTCGCGAGTGGCAGAATGTATATCAAAGGTTCTGTTTTCATATAAATATCGTCCATTCTTTCAGCCTCTGAGCAGATGTCTGACAAAACTTTCAGCTCTGTGTGTAATGCTTCCATATCAGGAATTTCCAATGTTTCACGAAAGACATTTACCGCTTTCTTAACCAGATTTAGTGTTCATTTCTTTTTTGTAATGGAAGGATACATTATTTTATCCAGTGGTGAGATTATGCTGATGCAAGAATTAAGACTTTCAGCTATCACCACTGTAAGAGTGAGTATCTAGTACCTTCTGAATCTCCATGCGTTAGAACATTAGAAGTTCAGGATAAAATATATTGCTTCAATTACCGTCTAACTTCTTTGGTGCCAATCTTCGTCTATACTGCATAGCAAATTCATTTAACGGATCACCACCTTACATGGTTTAAAAGAGAACTGCACACTATATTTCCCTATTCACATTTTCATTGTTGATTGTTTCCAATGATTTGATACAATTCTTCAGTATTTTCGTAGCGTCTATTTTAAGAGTTTTCGATTTCATTTTTTCAGTAACTAATATGCACTTGTACTGAACGTTCTTGAGAAACATAGTGAAGCAATGAAGTTGAGCGATAATATTGCCTTTCTTATACCTCGTGACTTGATCATTGTTTTGCTGACAGAAGTAGAGTAATCAGCTTTTTTAAAATTTGTAGGATACATTCATATGAGATCCAAACCTCTTTCAATGATTCCGTTCGAACAGTCTATCTCGCCTTAGAAAGATTACGCAGCAGAACAGCATTTTCTATATCTTTGAGCTTGTCTATTAGAGGCTTCTTTCATTTAGCGCTTGCTGTGAAAAACACAAACATCTTCCAGCGCGTCAAACACATTACCTATGACATTGCTGGTATTGCAGATATGCGAAACGAAAGTTGAGTCTGTGACATCGACAAGGAATATAGGGCACAATTCGACCCACGATTTCTGAAAACGTCTTCTATGTGCCGCTGAATTCTCCAGACATGCTGCTTGTAAAATCGTATGACTGGAAAACTACCTGTTCTATTTCGAACTCATTCTTTGTAAGGAATTGCGATATCTAGCATGTAAGGTCGACATTCATTTTGACGACTTCTTTTAAAACTTCCAAAAGCCGGTCGGAGTTTTTCCATCTTTGTCGACATATTTCAACCCAACAGTTGATCGATCATCGATCATGGTGCAAACCATCTGGTGTTGTATCTGCCATAATTCCGTAAAATTATGCTTCTTGAATATCCCTGGCTATCGTTTTGCGTGCTGCTGTAGCAAAACATTCAATCATCTCGTTTTGAGATGAAACGGAAAGGTAAGTTATATTGTATGGGCTGAAACGTGTGTCCTCAAACATTTCCTCAGTTGTGGGTTATGTCTGGAAATTAATTTCACAATTTTTCAAAAGTTTCCAGTTTTGTCTTTGTCACTTCCACAAACCAGACCTTGTCTACTCAGCATTCGCGTAATGTCCATTAAGATTGCTACAATTTCTGTGCTGAATGCAAGATGTTGTTGTTGCTCTTCCACTCTCAATTAAAGCATTTTGCATTTTTTCTCTCCCAGGTCCTTCATGAAACACGCAAAAAAATTACCATTGAGTTCTGTGCTATATTCCAAGAACGGATGCTGTTTTGTACCAAGCGCTGTTGAAATGTCGTTGTCTATCTTGCGGGATGGAGCCATTTATCGGATATACTCTGAGATTTGGCTGATACGGACCTAAACTGATCAAATATGTCTCTGATTGTCTGGCTTCATTTAAGACCTTTTTCCTGGGTCATGTTCAATGATGGAATCGTTCCCACTTTCCGTAATGTTAACCTCTCCACGGTTCTTCTCGATTTCTCTCACGATCTTACTATAAATATTTGACACAGACGAACAATGTTATTTTTCCCTGTCAATATCTATGGTCTCCTTAAGGAACAAGAAAACACTTAATTCATCAGATGGGGTCAATTTTTCAATAATCGCCTTGCAATCATTTAAAAAATCGACTGTATAATTCAATTGTCGAGCACATTTCAATAGACCACGAGAAATATGAATGTCTTCACCGAAGTCGTCATCACCTTCAGTGCTAGTCGATCATCTAGATGTTCAGAGCCCTACTAATCCGCAGCGGACTCTCAGAAAAACTCATTTTAATATTGAGAAACTAGTCTCTTTTGATTCTTTCTCAAATTATTTTCAGCAGTCACGCGAAGTCGAAGAAAGGAGAGGCAAACTTCGGATTTTTGAAAGACATTAAGACAAATGATAAGGATTGGTGTTTTTTAGTGTATGTTTTAAGAAAAAAACGTAGAGAATTGGAAAAAAATCGATTGTTTCAGAGTTGTATCGATCGATACTGACTACCTAGAATTTGCCGACTGTGATCAAAGTTGCCGACATTGGGGGGGCGAGACGCCCCCCTACGCCCCCCCAGTAGCTTCGCCCCTGTACAGGGGTAGTACTGGTCCTAGGTGATATTTCAGGACATACTTTTTCCAATATTTCAGGACAAATTTACCGGGCATACTTAATTTTTTCCACGATCGTTTGTCGAAGTTCAAGATTTTTTTCTGCCATCACTAGCCAAAGTTCGAGATTTTTTTCCGCGACTGTTTGCCAAAACTTGAGTGTCGCCCCTCCCCACCCCCCCCCTCCCGCGAACATTTGTCGAAATTTGCAATTTTTTTCACGATCATTTGCTGAAATTCATGTTTTTTTCCCGCGATTGTTTGCCGAAATTCACAAATTTCAGCAAATGATTGACGACATTCCCGATTTTTTTAAGAAATTGGTTGAAGACTATTGCAATTTTTTTCAATGACCGATTAACAAAATTTGCAATTTTCCTTCCTGTCCAACTGACAAATTTCCTTTTTTTTTTTTTTTTTTTTGGCAACCACTTGACGAAATTTGTGAGTCTTTCGTCATCAGATGACAAAAAGTTTCACTATTTTCTGACTCTAAAGCACCTATTAATTCCAAAGTACCGATTTTGTGCAATTCCTCAGAAAAAAAAAGCGAAAAAACAAATATATATATAGGGTGACACATAAATACTGTGACGTGATGAGAATGGCCATATATTTTAATGTTTTTCCCATTTTTGAGATATACTATTGTTTTATTTATGTTCCCCGTACTTTTTTGTTGTGTAATTGCTATTTCAGCTGATATTAATTCACTGTTTTGAAGGAAAACTTATTGTGCAAGGTAGGCCGGCCAGCGATCGCTCTCCACCAGAAGAGGGGTATGCCAATTCTTGCGATCACCAAATTGCACGGGGAACAAGTCCATTGCGCCGTCAAACGTTTTAAAGAGACCGGAGAGATCAAAAGCCGTCAACGAAGTGGAAGACCGCGGACAACAAGGGCCTCAGTGCCCTTCACATGGTCAAGAAGAAGATCCAGCGAAAGCCACAAAGAAACTTCCTAAGTATGGCCAAGGAGCAAAACGTCGACCGCGAATCCATGCGAAGACATATCAAAAAAGACTTGCAACTCATCCCATACAAACTGGCGAGAAGACACATTCTCACGAACAAAATGAAGGCGTTAAGGCTCGAAAAGTGCAAGAAGATGAAGTGCCTGTGCCGCGACGATGCCTTGAATCTGATTTTCTTCGCCGATGAAAAGATTTTTATGCTCCAACTTTTCCGAAACTCGCAGGTGGAACGCGAGTTGCTACTCAAAGGGGCTCTGTGCATTGTGAAGGTGGAAAAGGTTCTTTTCCCGAATTCTGTGTTGGTGTGGGCGAGGATTTCCAAATTCGAAAAGACAAAACTCGTCTTCCTCCCAAAATGCATCAAGAACAACGCAGAGGCGTATCAGGAGCTAACTTCGGAAGGCAGCGTGAACCCCTGGGTCGAAAAGAAAGCAAAGAACATCGACTGGAGGTTTCAGCAGGATTGGCTGACTACTCACGGAGCTAAGAAGACGCTGGAGGGGTGCAAAGCCAATCTCTCATGATTTTGGGCGAAGGGAGTTTGGCCCTCAAACTCCTCTGATTTGAACACTATGGACTTCGCAATTTGGGGGATCCTGGAGCAAAAAGCCTGCGCAATCATGAACAAGTCCCTGGATTCCTTGAAACCCACTCTGGAAAAATCCTGGGCCTCAATCATGCCGGAAACAGTCTCGGCCATCTTGATGAATTTACAGAAGCGTCTAGACGCCTGCATCACTGCTACAGTAAACCATTTCACATTATCTTGATTGTTTCTCGTACAGAATTTTCTCCTCTTTCGAATTGTGAATAAAACTAATTGTTTTGTTCGTTCAGTGAAAAGTTATGGTCTTTTATTTGCGTCGCAGTATTTATGTGTCACCCTGTATATATATATATTCACGGAAAAATCATGACTGTTTGTGCTCAGGGATATGTTTAGGAAAATTTTAGGTCCTTTAAAGGACCCTTCACAAAATAATTTTCTTAAAACAGGACCCTTCACAAAATTATTTATCCTCAAACAGGACCCTTCACAAAACATATTATCCTAAAACAGGACCCTTCACAAAATTATTTGTCTCTTAAATAGACCTTTCACAGAACTTTTTCACTTTCAAATTGAACTTTTCACAAATTTAGTCATTTTAAATAAAATATGGCCTGTAAGTAAGCAGTTGAACTCACCAAAGAGCATATTACTTAGCTTTTTATACATGAAGGATAGGACATGAAGGCATCGATAATTTAAAATTCACAAAATTATGACTAGAATTTTCACAAAAATAAGAAAAACTTCACAATTTCACAAAAACAGGACCCCGTGAGAAAAGTCTGGACAGACCCCTGGTGCTATAGTACAAAACTCCAGGAATTTCAGGACGTTTTTTCATTTTTCAGGAATTTTAGGACAAGTACTACCCCTGCACATAACAAGTACAATTATTAACCAATATAAAATTAAAACATTCTTCAACCCTCCAATTTATTCAGATACCTGAAATCTGTCTATCAGAAATAAAAATGTTTATTCGTTACTGTAACAATTCATTGAATAATGCAAAACATTTCATATTTATTTTGTAACTGTACCTTATTTTCTTTTGATTAAAAATAAAAAAGAGAAAAATAAAAAGAGAGGTACAAAAAGCGATACAGGCTTTCTTAACAGAAGACTTATATAAAACTGACACTCCATTTCCATGGTGAGGGGGGGGGGTGACTTTTCCAATTATATGCAACCTTGCAAAAAAATTCTTATGTGCACCTTCAACCACTGTTTATTCTGAACGTATATTCTCAGGGGCAGGCCAAATTTATAGTAGTAAAAGAAATGCCCTGTCTACTGATAATGTAGAATGACTTTTGGTGTTTTTGCACCATAATTTGAAATATAATAAATTTAACTAATTTTTTTATTACATTTGTTGTATTTTCAGTTTCTTTGTCCAAAATAAGTCTTTTCTGTTTTCCTATATATTTAAAAAGAACTTATTTTTATTTGTATAAATGTGAAACTAAATTTTAATCTGGAATTATTTTATGAGATTATTTGCTCTTAACTTTTTCTATATTTTGTAGACATATTGTTAAATACCGAGTAAATAGTTTTATGAATTATTGCATATATTATCCATTGATATTTGAATAACTTTTTACAGATCAGTTTTAAATTCATATGCTTAAAAAATGAATTTCTTACAACTACTTGGTATTGGCCGAGTACTCGGCCAAAATTTCGGCGAGTACCGAGTATTTACAGAGTACTTGGTATGGCTCTAATCATTTTTAAAATTATCTTCATTTTTATTATTTTAGTTTATAACTTTACTTAATTATTTTAATACATTTTTTACTATATTGTAAGCATTGAATATAATTTTGATTGCATTAGTTTTGCCTATAGTGTTCAAATTACTGTTTAAAAAAATTAAAGCATTGACCAAAAATCCGCTGAACTCTAAAATTTTCACGACCTCTGGTCCCAAGCTGTGTAGATTTGAAGGAATCTACTGTGCTAAGCTTTGCTTTCAGTTATTTGCTTTATTTTAAACCTTATACAGCTACAAAATGCAAAGAAAAAAAAAAAAAGTCATTGGGGTAAAAATGAAAATCTGAAGGTAAAATTAAAATGACGCTATTAGCATCTTTATTAAAGTTTAATCTATTAGCTAATTGTCAGTATATCAGGCTGATTCTCTTTTGTAGAACGTTTAGATCTATGTATTCTTTACAGATGCCAATCACTTTGCTTCACCTTCAGGTGACCATGCTCGTCCATTTGATCCTGCTCCTCCAGTGGAAAAAGAAAAGAAACCATTTCAATTGTCTCCTTATGCCAAAGTTTTTGTTCCAAGAAACTTTAGGCCTGAATCAGAGGTATGTTCACATATTTTTATACAGATTCCGTAGTTTCTTGAAAAGGTGCTAGGTACTAGTATTTATACATCTAGTATATAATAAAAGTTGAAAATTTTCCAAATAAGTGAAAAAAGGTCCAAACTGGGAATCTAACCCAGAATATTTTTGTCTTAAATAGAAAATGTTCTTCAAATTGAGCTTTACAGAATGACAACCAGCTGATCTAATTCACTTAGACGGCTTTTTGGCAATGGCAACTTATAGCTGAACTGCCAACATAGTAGATAGCTCAATAGCCTAATCTGTAGATAAAAGAACTTCATTAAACTATGGAAATGTATATACCTACTTTATTATTTTAACACAATCATATTGAAAATTTTCCAATTGAGTGAAAAAGTACCCAGGCCAGGAATTGAACCCATAACTTTTTTAAAGTTAGATTCCCAACCTAGAAACTAAAAAAAAAAAAATCATTTATTTTAATTCATTGAAGAAGCCATGAAGTTTGAAATTTTATTAATTTTAATAAAATTTTATAAATATAGATAAATATTATTAAAAATTTAATTTTATTAATTATTTTTAAAAAGGTTTAAAACTATCCTTTTATTAATTAGCACTCAAAGCATAGGTTTTTGCTTAAAGTTTACTTGTAAAAATGTGTTCATTAAAATGAAAGTACAGTCAATTCCACTTATAAGGCAGCCACAAGAGGACAGAATTTTATTACTTTATAACCAAAATATGTTATATGAATTTCATTAGAACTCGCTGAAAAATTAATCTCACAAGTTGTCAAATTTAGATTTTAGAAAAAATATATAAAGCATAAACAAAATATTACCTTTTTATTTAAAGGAATCCGATATTTTAATGTGTTTTTGAAACACAGTATTACTCAATATTACAGATTCACATTTCTGTAATTGTTTCAAGCATGTTATCTTTAATGCCAAGTATGATATTAAAATAATCCTTAAGTTTGAAAATCATATTCAAAGGTTCCACACTTGTCAATTGCTCCATACCATTGGTGTAGCTGTAGCCTCTTCTCCTCTTCATCATCGCTGTTGTAATTCTCTTTGTCTGAGTGCACTGGCACTTGTTGAAAAATCTCAGGATCTGTCAATTGCGGCGCTTTTTCAGCCTGTTTATCAACATCAATGAAATCTTCAAAATTGCAGCTTGTTACACCAAATTGCTCCCAAAGTGAAGAAGTGTAGTCAACATTAGTTTCCACTACAATTTCATTCACAAGTGGATTGACATTTACACATTTAAACTTTGCTTTCTGAAAACAGTTTTGAACTACTATTGCCTCTACCACATTCTGGGAGGTGAATATGAAATCAATCTCAGATTTCACGGTGATTACTGTCTTTCTTCCTGCATTCATGGTAAAGACAATTGAACTTATGGTGTGCTCTGTGTAATGTTTCTTTAATGAACAGATAATCCCCTAGCCCATAAACTGAAGCCCCGATATGAGTTTGATGGCAGATCCAAAAGGCACGCTGTTTCTAGCTGAATAACAATTTCATGAGCAGTGCAATTGTCAAGAGCTAACAATATTTTTCTATTTTGTGTTTTCATATCACAGTCCCAAAAAGTGCTGAAGTCATCAAAGCTTTGGTGTTCTCTCGATAATCCACAGGGAGAAATGGAAATGACATACCAGCAGCGCAACTTCTTCAATATTCCAATGACTACCATTTTTCATTTATCTGAGCCATCCTTATTGCATGCTACAATAAAAATCAATCATTCTTTACTTTTCTTGCCCCCAAGGTCTTTTTCATGCTTGCAAGTAAAGCTGCTTTCTGGCATCATTTTATAAAAGTCTAGCTTCGTCCATGTTATAAATGTCATGCTCAGAATACTCCATCAGGCATGAAATACTTCTTAACCCATGCATCTATAGTGTCATCAGAAATGGCAGCAGCTTCCTTGCTTAATTGGGAAACAATACAGGGTGTACTTAATGAATGTCCCAGCTATAAATTTTAATAGTATCAACTGTGTAAGCATTGTAGAGTGTTGGTTCAATGTTATAAATAAAGAGTAACTCAAACAGTTTTAGATAATTGCATGTGCGAGTACTGCTTTGTTATTGACTCGTTTGCAGTGCTACATATGCAAAATGGTGACTCCTGTGCATAATGCATTATTGCTGGGCTGAAGTTTTAAGTCATTAGAGCCATGGATTTTTTTTTTTTTTTTTTTGGGGGGGGGGGGGGGTTATAAAAGATCATGTCTATGTTCCGCTGCTACCTTATGATTTGTCAGAGTTGAGACACAGAATTGAAGAGGCTATTGCTTCCATTACTCCAGACTTGTTAATCGAAGTGTGGGAAGAATTTGACTTCAAGTTGGATGTGTGCCGTATAACTAAAATTGCGCCTAATTGAACATTTGTAAGAAAAACTAGGTTAGTTTACCATCAATTTGATGTATGATTTGTTGTAAATTGTCTAAATTAAACTGTTAGAATATAGCATTGAAACTGGGACATTCTTTTATCGACGTCTTGTATATGGCATTGAAAGTTTCCATCACCTACAGACTTTGAAATTTTTTTTTTTAAATTATGCTAATTTTAATGCATTTTTACATTGGCAATATAACATATGAATTTTAGGTACTTCTTAGTTATCCCGTCGACCAATTTCACCATATTATATAAATCGCCAAACCACTCGCCAAATTATACACATTGACATACTTTTTATTTTAAATAACGAAAGAACAAATAAATTAATAAAATATTAATAAAAATACAAATAAAACGTCGAATTAATGGTTTTATTGGCCATTATTGGCATTTTATTTTACAATTAATTAATTAATGGCAACCATTATTGGCATTTAATCTTACAATTTGGCGTCAGTAATTTGGTCAACGGGATAACTAAGAAGTACCGAATTTTATTTGAATTTAGTTAGTAACAAAACAAATGTTTTAAATGAAAACACATAAGTAGAAGAAAAGTAAGGTTACAACATTCAAAAGTACTAATATTATAGTATTAATTACTTTGTAGAAAGATTACAAGATAAATTTTATAAACATCAATGGATCCATATGAGGTTTTCACATTGAAATCTACTTATAATAAAATCTGAGTGCGGGGAAACTATCGGAACCATGCCGGTGCGAACCACTCTGGTCTGCGAATCGACCATTGCTAGTGATGGGCAATTCTGGAAAATTTGAGAATCGATTAAAATCGACATCTTATAAAACAGAATCGATCGCAATAAGAATCGATTCCCATATTCTAGAATTGATACTTGAATCGATATTTCGATGTTCACAGATAAGCTGAAAAATAGTAATTCCAAAATGTAGGGAATCAACAGGGCCGTAACGACTATCTCTCACCCCTCACCTCCATTTATGGGGGCCCTAGACAATGTTAGCAGCCCAGAAGTAAGCTACTACAGACCTTTGAGTCAAATAATAAGGCTTTTTAACTTTTAAAATTATTATTTTTAAGATGTAATTTTGATAATAATTTATATTATATTTAAATTTATCTTTAAAAAAGATCTCTGTCATATAAAAAAAAAAAAAGAAAGAAATGATTTTTTTTTTTTTTTTTTTCCATCCAGAAAAGATGTACTTTCTTACTCTTATTTCCTTCAACCAAACATATGGGGACTTACTTCCTATAAACTCCCTAAAACGTGTATAAACTTCTTAAAAATGCGCAGATGAGCGAAATTTTGAAGGCTCTAAATTTATTTAAAAAGTTAAATGGTTTTTCAGTCTTTTTAGGGTCTCCTATAAGCGTGAGGGAAATGCAATTATTGCAAATCTTCTTTTAAAATAGCTGTGATGAATGTAATTAACCAATCATCACATACTAATTATCCCTCAATTAATAATCAAAATTCTCCTTTTAATAATATATTTAACTAAAATTTCTTTCCTTTTTTAAAATATATATCTCCTTCTCTCATTTACAGTTTATAAATATCTTTCTTTTTAATGTTTACCAAATTTTCAGCTGTTAAGAAAAAAAAAATGTTCTCATCCTAGAGCCAAACAATGAAATAACATACTTTTCTCTGGTTAACAAAAAAAAAAAAAAAAAAGTATATTCCTTGATTATATGTTTTTTTTTTTTTTTTCCCCAGCAGTAATCTAAAAACTATAAACAGTTATTGACACATTCGCTGATATGCAGAGTCCACTTACTGAAACAATAATAAATAAAAAAGAAAAGTATCGAGTTAAACTGATGGCATTGAGCTCACAGTCTATTCATATTAAGTGTATTTTATACTCTTACTTCAAAGAATGCCTTTCGAAAAATAAATTAAGGGGGAATTAGCCCCCCCCCCCAGTCACATCTCTATACTTAAACAATAAGCCTCCAAATCTCATCAGAGAAGCGCTTTATCAGAATAAACTGGTTACCAAATTTGAAGCAAATCAGATAGAAAAACCCATCTATCTAAATTAAGGGGGGTTAGCCCCTGTTGCTCCCTTTATATTTAAACAATGAACCTCCAAATTTAATCAGGGAAGCGTCTTATCAGAATTAACCAATATACCAAAATTGAAGCAAATCTGATAATTCTGCATGAAAAACCCATTTATCTAAGTGTGGGGGGGATAAATACCCCCCGTACCCCCGTCCTTTATGCTTAACCAATGAACCCCCAATACTAATCAGGGAAGCGCCTTATGAGAATGAACCAAGAAAAAAAATTTGAAGCAAATCGGATATTTCTATCGAGAGTTATCGCGTTACGTATGTACATACATATAGAAACTGCGGGTACATTAGCTCTCAGGGTTTGATAGCCTGTGAGCTAAAAAGAAAAGTGCCCAGTTAAACTGATGGCATTGAGCTCACAGGCTATTCACACTAACTGTATATTATGCTCTTATTTCAAAGAATAATGCTCCTCGAAAAATAAACTAAGGGGGGGGGGGAAGTGCCCCTCCCCGTTTCCCCTCTTTATACTTAACCAATGACCCTCAAAATATCATCAGGGAAGCGCTTTATCGAAATAAATCGGTATACCAAATTTGAAGCAAATCGGATAGCAAAACCCATTTATCTAAATTAAGGGGTATTAGCCCCCTGTTCCTCCCTTCATATTTAACCAATGAACTTCCAAATCTAATTAGGGAAGCGCCTTATCAGAATAAACTGGTATACCAAATTTGAAGTAAATCGGATAGCAAAACCCATCTATCTAAATTAGAGAGAGTATTATCCCCTCGTCCCCCCTCCCCCCTTTAGACTATAACAATGAACTTTCAAATATAATCAGAGAAACTCGTTATCAAAATTAACCGGTATACCAAAATTTGAAGAAAATCTGATAATTCTGCATGAAAAACCCATTTATCTAAGCTAAGGGGAGGATTAGCCCCCGTTTTCCCTTTATACTTAACCAATGAGCCCCCAAAACTAATCAGGGAAGTGCCTTAGCAGAATGAACATAGAAAAAAAAATTGAAGCAAATCGGATATTTCTATCAAGAGTTATCGCGTTACGTACGTACGTACGCACATACATACAAAACCGACGGGCACATTAGATCTCAGTCTTTGATAGCCTATGAGCTAAAAAGTGCCAAGAGCGTGTAACTAGTGGGGGGGACAGAAAATAGAAGAGGACATTAAAAGCTTTCCAACAATATGTTACACGAGATGGTTTGGAATAAACAATAAATATGCCCCCCCCGGGAGACAGGTAAGTTTCAAACGGTGGGAGGGGTGACCTCAAATGTATCTTTGGTCAAGGCTTCAAAATGTGGATTTATAATAAAATAGAACGAGAATTGGGCATTTTAAAAATAGCATGCATATTTTGGACGGCCCTGTAAATTAAGATTGGGGAGGAAGGGGGGGGGGGGGGGGCAGAAAGGATTAGAAGGGACGAACTTAAAAAATACAACATAATAAACTAGTAACCCAAATAACTAGGCTTCTAAACAAAAGTATAACGATTCAACCTAGTATTGAATTCAGGGGGTGACCCGGGAGCATGTCCCTCCGGGCTATCCCCGGAATTCAACACGTTTTTCTGGATTTAAACAATTTTAGGGATCATATCTCAAGAACTAATGAAATGAATTTCATCAAATATTCTGACATAAGTTGTTCATGATTAGGTTTTCGTGTAAATGATATAACAGGTTGTGCTGCCATGCTGCTTTTTTTTTTAGCAGTGTTGAATTCAGACATTTTTCTCCGGGAGGGATTTCTATGGTTCTGGAGAGGGACATTCTAGAGTTTCGGGGGGGTAGGGATGGGGGGGGGGGTTCACCCGTACCAGCCCCTGAATTTAACACTGTTTTTCAGAATTTACACGATATTAGCGATAATATTTCAAGAAGTAATGACCGGAATTTCATCAGACTTAATATTATGTATCATTGACATAAGTTGTTCCTGAGTTTTTCGTGTTAATCATGTAACAGGCTATACTGTTTTTTTTTTTTTTTTGCATGATATTCATGCATATCTCAAAACTAATGCACGGAATTTAATCAAACTTCATATTCTGTTACACTTTCAGATAAATAGATCCTTATTAGGCTTGGGTGTATACTGCCCAACAGCTGCCGCTTTTATGCTCTTTGAATTGGGATTTTCCGTTGCGGACATCTAGGCTAATATCAGACGAACGTCTTTTTGCACGCTTTTTTTTCCGCTGTTACACCGTCCTTACACATGATAGCGAAGGTGTAGGGATGGCAAAAGAGCGAAAAAAGCGTGCAAAAAGACGTTCGTCTGACATTAGCCTAAGAGGATGTGGGCCGAAATTCAATGATTTGTTAGGAAAATGCAATGCTTATATTTTCTTTTAAAATGCACATACTTCAACGAACCTATCCATTTTGAATCCTCATGATGCGCATAGGTTATCATTTAAATTTGACACTGTGATAGCGAATTTTGAAGTTTAAACATTTATGAGGCAGATGAAAGTTTTGGGATTGGCACATACAACTGCTTTATCTTCAATTTTTGAAGGAAAATGAAAATGATATTACCTTATTTTGTCTTAGAGACATCGATTAAAAAATTCATAGTATCGATTAAATCGAGTTGGCCATAGTATCGATTAAATCGATTAAAAAAAAATCGAAATCGCCCATCACTAACCATTGCTAACGCCATGTTAGGCTTAATGAAAAACATATCCTAGCATATGACGGCTAAATGATAATTTTTTCTACTTGAAATCACGTCTGTTCAGCATATTTTGACATAAAATATGTGTATCATATCCATTTATTATGTATTAAGTTCTAAATTAAAATTAAGCTATTATAAACATAGAAATCAGATCTAAACAAACGATACTGTTGCCATTCAGATTCAAATTCCAGCAAATTTACAAACAAATGAATGACTCTTTGAACGCTTCATTAAAAAAAAAATGCAGGTTAACGCCGATGCTGGTCTTAAAATATTTGTAATAGTATATTAAAACCTTTAAATATTTTAACTTTGTTTAAAACCTCCAAAAACTAATATTTTAATAAGTAAGTCTCCAAATACCATGTCAAATCATCATCAACAACAAGAAGTTCTAAATTAAAAATAATGGATAGCTATCGCCATCTGGTGGAGAAAAGATATAACTTTCACTCCTAAAAGGTTCGTGCAAGCACATTGCATTACATGTATTTTTAATTTATTCAGAATGATTATTCTTTTGCACAATTTCAATTTCCTGTGACATTTGTTTTCTGTCTTATATGACAAAATAAAAATTATCCGAATTTGAATATCTAAAACTTTCAAATGCATTTACAATAAAGAATTATTTCAATGGCACTTTAGCGTTATTTAAAGGGAAATTAACCTTTTATGTACTGAATTATGAATTCATGAAAATTTCATCATCTAAAGCATTTTTCGTGAATTTCTCAAACTAAATTAGAAGATTTACATAATTATCAGAGTTACAAAAAAGCCGGCTAAAATTTAAAAAAGCCAGGCCGGTGGCTTTTATTGGTTTTAACCGGCTTATTTTGGCCAAAATTGGCCTTTTTGGCCATAATTTGCCTTTTTTGGCCATAATTGGCCTTTTTTGGCCATAATTGGCTTTTATACTATGAAGCATTGTAATTATAAACTACACATTTTAAAGTGTTTTTAATTAGTTTTAATGACATTTAATTGATTTAGAGTTTAATAAGTAACCCAATTTCTCAATAATGAGGACATTAATACTGGAATAAAACTTTAGATGGTTTTGCTAGTGATTTGTAGTCAGAATTGCAAATATGTCAGCTAAATTTTAAAAGGGGCATACCAACTGCCAATTTTTTCATTTTTACTGCTTTATAAAATTAAAGAGGACAATGGGTACTTAGTTACATGTTTTATTACTTAATTTTAAGAGCTATTAATATACAAGTCTTATTTTATTTCTAGTAAACATTTAAAATTATACATAGTCATATTAATAAAAACACCATTTCTCACTATTAAAAACATTGCGAACAGCATATGCATGAATATGCTTAACAACAAGCTTTTCAAAATTTTATTTACAGAATTTTTTCTTCTTGTTTAAATGCTCTATTTTTTCACTTATGTACCACTCTCCTCAAATATTATATCCTTTCTAATTTCTCTTTTAACATTTATAACTTAATCTCTCCATATGGACACACAAGAATGTTTCCATTTTGATGTGCTACATTTTGTCATTAATTAAATATAATCTTTAAAATGTGTAGTGTATGTGGAGCTATGTAATATAGAATTTCAAAATACCATTTTGGAGCCTAACTTATATTATTTTCAATGTTTATATGTATATATATATATATTTCAGACATAATGCCTCTAGAAGTTATAGACTTATTTATTTGACAAAATTTAATAGAAATCTATAATTTTTTTAGTAGAAAATATTTATAAGTGTATTAAAAATTAATTGATCCAAATTTAAACAAATTAACTGTAAACCAACTTTAAAAAATAAAAGCCGGCTTTTTTTTTTGGTCTGGCTAAAAGCCGGCAACCCTGTTAATTATTTAATAATTTTTAGAAGGATTTAAAAGGATTAATTAACTTTGAATTTATAGGGATTTTGTGTAATATTTATAACCCCACTCAAATCTTTTATTTTAAATATTTTTCTTTGTATTTTGTAGAATTAGGAAATCTACAAATATAATGTTCTTACAATAGAAATATAGAAATATTTCTGAATTGAAAAATTCCCTCCCCCCCCCCCCCCTTTCCAACGCCAAGAAAGCGAAAAGATGCAAAGGCCAAAGAAATCATCCTTTAAAAAATATTTTTGTTTTGTGTAACCCATAATGCTTTTGGAACATGATACAGTAATACATCTATCTCTTTCTAAACTGTATTACTACTAATCGATGTCTTAATTTTATAACAAGTTATTTTAATGGTATTTATAAGTACCGTCAGTAGATAAAGGGTTAAAGGGACAATATTTTTCTGTACCGAAGGCTGCAAGCAGCCTCTCTGTAGGCCGTGTTAATTCCCAATAAATTAGCGCTTATGTTTCTTGCTAATTCTTTTGGCGTCAGCTTTCTGTTGTAATCATACCTTTTTTTACAATGCATTTTCTCAGATTTGAAGACATTGCAAATAAAATGAATATTTCTTATCGGTACAAAATATTTTAATTATCTTGCAGATAAAATTATGAATTTTAATATAGTTTGTAGCGAAAAAAAAAAAGTCCTGCTAAACCACAAATTTTTAATGTAAAGGGAACCTAAACAAGCATTTCCCATGTGTTGTGCAGATTTTAAAATTTTTCGATTTCTGGTCACTGTTTTGTTTACATTTTTTAAACTTAATTTGAATGTAATTAAGCATTGGAAATTATAATGAATGCTTTCAATAAAGTAACTTATTAAAGTAATTAAGTAAAGTATTAAAATAATTTAATAATTGCATAAAATCATGTAAAATAATAAAAATTTAGCTTTAAAACCAGAATAAAGCCTTTTTATGATCTCTGCTTTTTGGATTATTGTCAAACTAACATGTTTTATTTTCTTGTCTTTTTTCATATTTCAATCCTGGAATCGGTCATTTTAGGCAGAATTGCATATGAAATGATGAAAAAATAAAAATCATTATGGATTAAAACCAAAACAAATGCATGCAAAAGTTACTGTTGTGCTGTATTTTTATGTTAGATAAGAATATAATTTAGAGCATAATCATAAAATAACCAAATTTTGTCATGTTTATCCAGATTTAATAAACAAAAAAGCTTGATTGGTTAAAAAATGTCTTGGAAAAAGATCGTGATCGGCATTGATATTAGCATGGCATCTTGATTTTTTTCGAAAATAAATTCGTATTTTCTTCACAAAAAAGCTTTTGTTCGGTCATAATAACCACCAGAATTAATATTAAAATGCACATGTAATATTGATAAAATAAAAATTGAAACATGAGGAAACGAATGTAAGAAAAATAAACAGTTCGGTTACTTGCATCAAAAGTAAAAGTAATGTTATTTTATTTAGTAACTAATCAGCTTAATAGCCAAAAGAGCATGATTAACAAAAAAATTAGTAAAAAAAAAGTATTGTGATCGCCTAATTTCAGCAGTATCTTGAGTTTTGTTTCTGCAACTTGCTGTAAGTTTCATTGTTTACATCTGAAAAAAATATGCAGATTTTAGGCATATGTGGATTTAAGGGTCTACTGTATATCAAGATCATTACCAATAACAGGAGCTTGAATATGTTCTGTTATTTTCGGTAATATTGCCATCTAAAGATCAGATGTGCTTGAGCTGAGTTTTTATACCAGTCTTTGGGCTCAAAGGGAAAATTTTATTTATTTACAAATTATTATTAGCTTGAACTATTATTCTTGTTACTGGAAACAGTACTCGTATCTTTCTGCCATAGTTGTACAACGATATTTAAAAAGAATAAAAATTGCGACTTTTCCTATTTCTACCAGTGGTTGGGTATAAATAACAAATTTCGTTTTTTTTTTTAAATAGATTTTTAGCAGCAGGAAAATAATGAAACATTGTCTTGAGATAATATTTAGTATTAATAAGTAACTTATGTACTGTTACATAAGTAACTTATGTACTGTTACTTATGTAAGAGATTTTTAAATGAAAAGATTAATCTAATCTTGAAACAATTTTTAAATTCTTTTTAAGAATTTTCTACTGTGGCCTTTCAGTATCAGGCTCGGGATCTGATAGCACAAAATGTTTTGGGTTCTGAAAATGCACTTGTCTTTGCCTACTCTGTGCTTATTTATATCTTCTGCTGTATTATCGGTAGTGTGATGTTTCATGAGTAAATTGAATATATCTTGATATTTCAGCTTAAAATCAATGTGCAATGTCTGGTAGATATTGCACACAATCAATATCTGGTAGATTTTTAAGAAAAGAAGGGGGGGGGGGAAGTAATGTTTGGCAATCTTTTGGTCAGCATTGTTAAAAACGTTTTTTTTTCTCCCCTGAAAACCCCCAACCCAGTGGTGTTTTTCAGGATTTTTTTTTTTTTTTTTTTTTTTCAATGTTTTATCAGGGTTTTTGGGTATTTTCGGGGTTTTTTTTCAACGTTTTTGTCATGGTTTTGGAGTTATTTTGGGATTTTTCCAGGTTTTTTATTGTTTTGAGAGAGGATGTATCAGATGATTTAAAAAAAAAAATATATTAATCCTTTATTAATATAAAAAATTTATTTCAAATGAAAATCAAATTTCAAAGTGATTGCTTAAAAGGCGCAAAGGCCAACATAGTGAAAAAGATTCCAAGCCGGGACTCGAACCCGGGCCATCAGTATAGCGCACTGACGTTCTACCGACTAAACCACTTGGAACGATACCTAGCTCGGAAAATTTCTCACTATTATATGTTGGCAAGGCTACAAACGTAGCACAAGATGGAATATTTATCGTGATCCACCGACTTGGGGCGAGCACGAAACATAATTAAATCCAGCATCGATAGAATCTATATTAATACATGGAAATTATTCCAGAGAGAAACATTCACCTTGCATACAATATTTCAAATGAAAATCAAATTTCAAAGTGATTGCTTAAAAGGCGCAAAGGCCAACATAGTGAAAAAGATTCCAAGCCGGGACTCGAACCCGGGCCATCAGTAGAGCGCACTGACGTTCTACCGACTAAACCACTTGGAACAATACCTAGCTCGGAAAATTTCTCACTATTATATGTTGGCAAGTAATGCCATGTAATTTCCATGTATTAATATAGATTCTATCGATGCTGGATTTAATTATGTTTCGTGCTCGCCCCAAGTCGGTGGCTCACGATAAATATTCCATCTTGTGCTACGTTTGTAGCCTTGCCAACATATAATAGTGAGAAATTTTCTGAGCTAGGTATCGTTCCAAGTGGTTTAGTCAGTAGAATGTCAGTGCGCTTTACTGATGGCCTGGGTTCGAGTCCCGGCTTGGAATCTTTTTCACTATGTTGGCCTTTGCGCCTTTTAAGCAATCACTTTGAAATTTGATTTTCATTTGAAATATTGTATGC
This sequence comes from Maratus speciosus, assembly GCA_963932465.1. Taxonomy (NCBI): domain Eukaryota; kingdom Metazoa; phylum Arthropoda; class Arachnida; order Araneae; family Salticidae; genus Maratus; species Maratus speciosus. The sequence goes on along the minus strand of OZ010790.1, from coordinate 444,063,885 downwards.
AAGGCGAATGTTTCTCTCTGGAATAATTTCCATGTATTAATATAAAAAATTTAGTTTTGAAATTCATAATTCTTTAAAAATACTTTGACTCAGTTGAAAGGAAATTTTGAAAATTGAAAATACCTGATATTCTAAAATTTTGTCAGTCTTTTAAAAATACAAACGTAGCACAAGATGGAATATTTATCGTGATCCATCGACTTGGGGCGAGCACGAAACATAATTAAATCCAGCATCGATAGAATCTATATTAATACATGGAAATTATTCCAGAGAGAAACATTCACCTTGCATACAATATTTCAAATGAAAATCAAATTTTAAAGTGATTGCTTAAAAGGCGCAAAGGCCAACATAGTGAAAAAGATTCCAAGCCGGGACTCGAACCCGGGCCATCAGTAGAGCGCACTGACGTTCTACCGACTAAACCACTTGGAACAATACCTAGCTCGGAAAATTTCTCACTATTATATGTTGGCAAGTAATGCCATGTAATTTCCATGTATTAATATAGATTCTATCGATGCTGGATTTAATTATGTTTCGTGCTCGCCCCAAGTCGGTGGCTCACGATAAATATTCCATCTTGTGCTACGTTTGTAGCCTTGCCAACATATAATAGTGAGAAATTTTCTGAGCTAGGTATCGTTCCAAGTGGTTTAGTCAGTAGAATGTCAGTGCGCTATACTGATGGCCTGGGTTCGAGTCCCGGCTTGGAATCTTTTTCACTATGTTGGCCTTTGCGCCTTTTAAGCAATCACTTTGAAATTTGATTTTCATTTGAAATATTGTATGCAAGGCGAATGTTTCTCTCTGGAATAATTTCCATGTATTAATATAAAAAATTTAGTTTTGAAATTCATAATTCTTTAAAAATACTTTGACTCAGTTGAAAGGAAATTTTGAAAATTGAAAATACCTGATATTCTAAAATTTTGTTAGTCTTTTAAAAATAAAAATTAGATTTAAATATAGTCAATTATTTAGTTTTATTAGATATTTCTAATTTAATAGAATTCATTCAAATGTTTGAATTATTGCCCTTTTTAGCAGTATTTTTTGTTAAATTATTCAAATATTTTCTTATTTGATTTGATTTTGTTATGTGTGATAAGTACTAAAATTGTTCATATAAGTTATTCTCATATCCACATTTACTTATTTTTAATTGTTATTTATAAATATTTTTGCCCATTTAAAAATATATACAATGTACAGCTCATATTCAAAATATTAGAATAATTGCTTTTTTTTTTTACGAATTGAAAATATCATTTGGTAATTTAATGTCTTTTAATGCAAATATGCAAACAATATTTTTATTAAGAACTTATTATTGATTAAACTTATTATCTTAAAATTAATATCATTTTTGAAAAGATTAATTGAAAAAAAATTTTTTTTTGAAAAGTCAATATTAGAATATTTATTAAAGTGGTTCAAAATATTAGAATATTTCACATTAATTCTCCTTTAATTATCATCAATTTATAACTGGTGGCATCATTGATTAAATTTAGACAATTTTATTTAAAATCAGTATTCTCTTTTCAGTTTGTTTGCTTTTTCGTCGTGTGAGTGATATTCCTGAATCTATTAAACTTCGTATGGTTGATTTGTATCGGCACGGTAAAAGCAATGTTATATAGTGAATTATTTTCATTGTTTGCAATCAAGCGTTAGTAAAATACTAACACAATATCTTAAAAAATGGAAAATTTCAAAATAATCGCTGGAATGGCCGTCAAAAACCAAAGATGTCCTAGAGATGACAGGAAACTTAAGCGTATAGTTAAGAAAAACCATTTTAAAAGTCTGTGATTCTTGAACTGAAAATGGTAAGAAAGAGTTGAAGTTACTACATCAACAACATTAAGACATCTCCATAAATTTAAGATTGAATCTCATGTATCGAAAACAAACCTCTCATGACTGCAAAACAAAAGCGTATAAGATTGAATTGGTGTAAATCAAGACATTTATAGAGCAAAGAAGATTGGAATAATATATTATTTGGTGATGAAATTATGTTTTGTGTTTCATATGGTAATCAAGGTATTCGAGTTTGGAGAATGAAACAAGAAGCATTTGATAAAGAGTGCCTTAAACGTTTTGTAAAATTTGCTGCTAGTGTCATCTGCTAGTTCGGGGCTGCATGAGTGCAGGAGGACCTGAAAATTTATGCATCATCTACAAAAAGGTTAACTCTCAGATATATAAAGAAATTTTGGAATATTACATGATTCCATCATCAGAAGATTTATTTGAAGATGATTTCATCTTTCAACAAGATTTAGCATCACTTCATACCTCAGTGTCAACTAAGAATTGGTTCCGCCAATGCAACATTAAGGTACTTCCTTGGCCATCAAACTCACCAGACCTTAATCCCATCAAAAACGTATGGTGTATAATGAAGAAAAAACTCCTAGAAAATCCTCCTTCAAGTAAAACTGAGCTAGTGGCACGTATAAAGTCTATTTGGCTAATATTGATAGAAATGTTTGTAAACATCTTGTATATAGTATGCAAGATCGATTGTACACTGTTATGAAAGCTAAAGGGGATGCTACAAAATATTAACTACCCTTTACTTCATTTTCATAAGGTAATATTGTTGCTTAAAATAAAATATTCTAATATTTTGATGTTTCAGAAAGCTGTATACCTAATTTATTGTACTGTATTTTATATTTTGTAAATGTTAAAATCTTATCTAAACATTCCAGATTTAATTTATAAGAAATTTAATTGCATTTACTTAGTATCAAAAATAAATAAATGGAAAATAATTTTTTCCTATTACTTTTTCTCAATTATTTTAATATTTTGAATATAAGCTGTACTTCAATTAAGTCTAAATTGAAGCAAAATTACTTTATATTTATAGTTTATATAGTTTTAGATTTTTTTGATTTTCATCAGTGTTATAAATTTTTAAGTCAAAAACACATTTAAAGAATAATTTCAATTAGAATGATTTATTTATATGCTAATTTTTAAATCTTTGTAAAGAAGTATTATAAATAGCCATTTTTAATAAATCCATTAATAAATAATTTGTTGTTTTATTTTTATTACCCCTAATCATGTAAAAGCAGAAGTTTATGGAAGGAATTTCTCTTGTTCTGTATTACAAACAGGAGATACAATTCACATTTATCCTTTTGAAAAGAATCCTCTACCCCATTCTTCTTAAATGAAAAAGTGAGTGGCTGTAGGGTTGCCAGGTTTTTTCTCAAAAAAAAGGGGGGGGGGGAATTTCTTGATACTTGTTAGTTTTGGTTTTATCACTCTACCAGCATCTTCCACATTCTACTAAACTATGTTGACAGAACAAATATCTTCTTTTAATGAAAATGCCTGCATTGCATTATTCCCTTTAATTTTTTTACCGCCATATTTCATATTATGAATCAAAAATTAACTGTGGCAATAAAAATAAATGGAGATATTTTTAAATTCAATAATGGTAACCAAAAAAAAAAAAAAAAGTTTCCATTTAAAATCAAAGTAAGATATTTTAACCCCCCCCCCCCCACACACACACACACAAAAAGGCATTTAAGATAAAATATACTAAAATATATATACTATATAATAAAATATACTATTTAAATGTACTAAATTAAAAGTTTCATAATGTAAAGATGCTTTTAGCTTACAATATTATTATATATCAAGTTTAGATAACAGACCATTAAAATAAATATCAATCTTAGTTCTCGTCATCATATTTGTGAAATGCTGTACAACTGTGGCACAAAAATGTCTTCAACATGGTTTTTTGAATCAAAAGGTGAAACTTTTAAAGCGCATTGAACATGTAAACTGAGAAAATACTCGAAAATATTAAAAGTCAGATGGGTGGGGAAACAGAAGAAATTGTCATACGGAAACAGTTTAAATGTACAATGTAGAAAAAGCTTGAAAAACTTACAACTTCCGAGGAAAACATACAAACTGGCAACTCTAGTTGACTACTTTCACCAATGAAGTTTTACTACTTTTAATTTTGATCCATTCACACAAATTTGCCCATTTCTAAACTTTTCAGGTCAGTTTCCTCTTTTCTTTGTCACATCTACTTTACTACTTTTCTTATCACATCAAGAACATTCATTCAGTTTATTTCATGATGTCTCCAGTAATGTAGTCGTAAAAAAACCCAGGGGGTATACTGCATAGGCACAGGGTACATGCTAAAGCCATAAACGTCATGCTTAGGGATACGCTATAGCTTTATACAGTGGGTTACGGAGCTTCTTAAAAAAAATCCAGAAGGTATATGGTGTATACCTGCGTACACCTTCCACTACATCCCTGGATATCTCATCATTTTACATAAGTTGTTTCAATGTGTTTTAAATGAAAATTATTTTTCTATGAGAATTTTTCAAGCTTTTGTTATATAACGAATGTGGCCCCCATCAGTATTGCTGAAAACTCTGTGTACATGATATAAAATATATATTATGTTTGGTTTAAATAAATACGTTTATTAGTTAGAAAAGTGCAATTTTAAATAGTGATTTTGAAAAAAAACCACTTGGTTTTTTTTCACTTTTTTTTAACCCCCCCGTTTTTTCCCCGGGTTGGGGAAAATCAAGCCAACATTGCTCAGTGTTGAAAATTGTATGATAGCAGCATGCAGTTTACGGGTCTGTCTGGTATCTGCAGAAGCCACTTCTACTTTATGATGCTACCTGAAATATAATCTTCTACAATATCATAGACTAAATTCAGGGTAAGAATTTATTTACTTTTTTTAAAATAAAAAATTATGATATGTGATTTCTAATTTAAGCAACTTAATGTAGTTACCAAAAAAAAAAAAAAAAAAAAAAAAATTAACTGCTCAACAATATGAAAATTTCTGACATATTCAGGCTCATATTTAAAGAAAAAAAAATGATACTTTTCGGTTAGCCGGGTGCCAGGGTTATGTATACATGTGTATATATATATATATATACATGTATGTATGTATATATACATATATGTGGATATATGTTTATATGTGTATATATACAATATATGTATACATATGTGTGGAAATTGAAGCTTGACAACATTTAATTTTTAACTAAGTTATATTTAAAATTAAGGTATTTACAAAATATTTACAAAGAAAGGTTATCGTCTTCTTCTAACATCACAATTCTGCAAAACGATCACAGCACATTCTCATAGCACAGACATCATCGTTCTACTCCGTCGTTCAACTGTACTCATATCAGTTCGTCCTTTTTCCCCGCTCGCAAAGAGCATCTGCCGTTCTGAAGTCTGTCTCTCAAACACATGCTTGCTATAAGTTCATCGGGAAAGGAAACAGTGTGAAGGCGCTTTTGGCGGCAGTTACGTAAGAAGTTGATGACGCTGCAAGTGGTAGACACTTATTATATCAGGAGACATAGCATCAGTTCATTGTGAAGCGTCAAAACATTAGTATATCATCTTCTAAAAAGCAAAGTTTGGCAGAATAAAGTTCTTTGGACATTTAAGGGTTAAATTTCGTCTTGAAGAAACAGATTAGTCATAAAATGCTTCTCATGTCATAAAACATCATAAAAAATTATTTCTTCTTCTTTATCCTTTTTTTGTTCTTTAAGTCTTTTTATCTTATTTATTTTTCTACACTTTTTTTCTAAACTATGTCTTTTCGTTTTCTTTCATCACATTTCATAGTCACTATCATATAAGGTTTTTTTGCTTCTTTGGAATTCAGCATAATCTTCAGAATCAAGGAATTTATCAGGAATGATACCATATTCGTCAACATCGGTCAAAGTGTCATCTTTGGAATTTAAGTCAAATTTACTTGTATTTTCTTCTAAAAAGGATCTTCTATAATCAGGTTTCTTTTTAGTAAACTTCTTTTTAGGTTTCTTAACTTCATATTCATTTATTTCAATTTCATCTGACGACTTAGGGATACTCTTAATTTTCTTAGAAATATTTCTCTTCAACTTCTCGTTAGACATTTTCTTAAGATTTTCTTCTCTAAAATTTTCTTTATTTATTACATCAAATTTCTGGTTATTTTTCTTTCTTGAAGAATACATCATATGTTCTTTATCTTTGAAATTAGGGAAATCTGAATCATTTTTAAGGTTCTAAGCAGTGTTATTCATCTTAATTTGCTTCTTTAACTTAGTCACTTCTTGTCGTAAATTTTCAAAATCTTCCTGGGAATTATTCAGTTTTATGTGGATTCTTCTTTTGGACATTTTTATTTTAGAATACTCATCTTCTGATTCTTCTGTTTTTCAAGATGTTTTGAATAGTTATTTATTTTAATTAATCGTAATCGGTATTGTTCTGAATGTTTACTTTCTTCATCTAATTGAGATTTTATATATTGAAAACATCTCTCTAATTTTCTATACAATTACTAATGGTTTGTCTTTCTGCTACTTCTTGTTCTAATTTATCTTCTAATGATGTTATTGCAATTTTTGACTTCGTTTTTTCTGACAAAAATGCTTCTTTTAAATCGATTACATCTAATTCTAATATTTTATATTTTCTTTCAACATCTTTAACTTGGGCAGTTAAATTTTCATTTTCTAGGCGTAATTCTTTAATTTCTGAGCTAGAATAGGACAATTGATGTGAAGGCAAATATTAATTTTGGTTTGGAATTTGTGAGTTGCTACTGTGCAAGGTGGAAGAATAAGGGTTAAATTTAGGATTTACAGTTACTTCACTTGAATTAATAACATTGACTAAGGAATTATTCTGATTCTTATTTAACTTAACATCATTACCAGAAACAATTAAGGAGCCTTGTTGTATTACATCGGTACCAATAATTAAATCAAATTCAATAGATTTGTCATCAGTCACAGAAATAGATGTTTGAAATTTAGAATCATCAATTTCGATTTCGGCCTCAAAGTAACCGATTGGTCTGAATGACTTTTTACCTAATCCACTTAACAGCATATTGGTTGGTTTTAAGTTTACATAATTGTTAATTTTATCAAAATTACTTTTCTTTAGAATAGTTCTTTCACTTCCTGTATCAATTAATGAAATTTAATGAATGCAACTTTACATCTTTAAAAACCAAATTCTGAGAACAGGTTAGAACATTTACTTGAGAATAATTAGGCAATTTCGAATCTTTGGTTTTACCACATTCGAATGATTTATGGCCATACAAATTACAAGAAAAGCAGAGAGGACCTTTATCTTTATTAATACACTGATTACTTTTGTGGAATCTATCGCCACAATTATAGCAACGTATATCAGTTTTAATGGGTCTAGATTTGTTTTTAAATTCAACTTCTGGTTTTATCTGAGGCCTAACATCATGATTAATATCATAATCGGCATGCAGTTTATCATAAATTTTAAGTTTTTCTTTAAATTCAACAATATTTGGGCAACCATACAAAAAGGATTTTTTAAAAACAGGATCATTTATTCCATTGATCACATACTGAATAAGGGCAGAATCTTCTATATTGCCTTTTGAACATAACTGTTTCATACTTAAAAAATATTCATCTAAAGATTCATTTGGTTTAATTTTCCTTTTAGATAACAATTCATGTAATTCAGCTGAATTGCACGTTTGACAAAATTCAGAAATAAGTAATGCTTTCAGTTTAGATCACGAATTTATTTTTGTTTCACTTTCAATAAACAATTTAGCTTTACCTGTCATACGGCATTTAGCCAAAATCAATTTGTGCAAATCACTAACATTAAACAAAGAAACAATATCTTCAAAGTCGGCAAGCCATTTTTGAACACTTTGTAATTGGCTACCATCAAATTCAGACAACATAGTTTCAATATCATTATTGGAAATGGATGGTTTAAGAACATAATCAGAAATTAGAATTTTCTGATTTTCATTATTTTCACAACCAGAACTACCAGAATCATTTCTCAAATTATTTTCAGAAACATTTGAGATATCATTAATTTTATTCGAATCATTATTAGAATCATCATTGCTCTCATCATCGCTAAGAGCGCCTTCCTCGGGAATTAAATTAGATTTCAATACATTAAAGTCACATAAACAAAAAATTATTCTGGCAGCAATTTCATTGAAAGTTTCCGAATTATTTATACATAAAACATTGCAAATAGTTGTCAAATTCTTTACTGAAAAATTATCTTTATTTTAATATCTTGCGATTTTGATTTATATTCATCAGAATCAATTTCGAAATCAAAGCCATTAAAATTCCGAATTCTACGTCTATTATTTCTGTCACCGACATCTCCAAAAATTAATGTATGCAAGGTCTTAACTCGAAGACTTTTCCGCTTTGAATGAATATTCTAATTCCTTAAAATCAACCAACTTTGACATTATTAAATAAGTAAAAATAAACAACTCACTTCATAAATACGTAATCCAGCTTGACTACATACAAACACTTCTTCACTTGCACTATTTCACATAAAGAATTTTGTGGGTGGCGTTTACCAACAGGGCATCTTATAGACACTTGCATTATTATTTATTAAAACCAAAACTTTCTGGGCATAAAGTTCGCATCACAGTTCTGACACCATTTGTGGACATTGAAGCTTGACAACATTTAATTTTTAACTAAGTTACATTTAAAGTTAAGGTATTTACAAAATATTTACAAAGAAAGGGTATCTTCTTCTACCGTCGTTCAACTGTACTCAGTTCAGTTCATCTCTTTTCCCTGCTCGCAAAGAGCGTCTGCCGTTCCGAAGTCTGTCCCTCGAACACATGTGTGCTTTAAGTTCACCGGGAAAGGAAACAGCATGAAGGCGCTTTGGTCGGCAGTTACGTAAGAAGTTGATGCCGCTGCAAGCGGTAGACACTTATTATACCAGGAGGCATGCAGGGAAAGCTATTAAAGGCATTTGGAAATGCTTTCATACATATGTATATATACATATATATGTATGTATGTATATATAACACTGGCGCCCGGCTAACCGAAAATTATAAAAAAAATTAATTGGCAGGCATGACTATTGAAGCTATTTAGAATTTAATAAAGGTTTAAGTTTTTCAATAAAGTATTACATTTTGAATTATAAAGAGTTTCTGTCTCATGTCAGCCTTTTTGTGGTTCTCGTGCACGGAAATTTATTGAAAAATGTCAATTTTAGCAGCATTTTCTGAAAGACAGTTTTCCATTATCACTATCAGGGTTGGCTTGATTTTGCGCAAACTGAAAAACCCCAAGTGGATTATTTCAAAATCGATTTTTTTAAATTGCACATATCTAACTAATAATATATTTATTTAAACAAAATATAATAAATAAATATTATGGACATAGCATTTTTAGAAATACTGGTACCCTGATTGCTATACATAACAAAAACTTGAAAAATTGTCATGGAAAAATAATTGTCGCATTCAAAATGTATTGAATAAAATTATGTAAAAATGGTGCAATATCACGAAAAAAATTGAATAAATGTCCTTGTTTGGAAACTATTCAAGTTAGAATTGACTAGTGAACAAGGAAACTGACCACTAGAGCTGGGTGATATATCAATAAAATTGATATAAAATATAAATTGTGATAACAATATCAAAAAACCCTATATAACGGTATATCACAAGTATCATAATCCTGATTCAAACCACGATTATCATACTTTTTCATTAAATCTCAACTTTAAACTGTGCTTTTTCAACTTCGAGCATTCAAGATTCTACCAATTTAAACCATGGTATCAAAATACAGTTTCGATTATCATGATACTAATGAAGTGATTTTTACAAGCCTAAACCATGATGATTCCTCTCCCAGCCTCAACCGTGATATTACATACCAAATAATCAGTTTTGATTACCATGGTACAAACAGTGTGATTTCTCTCAGCGTAAACCATGATGACTGCTCAAAATTCTCCCAGCTTCAACCTAAAAATGAAAATAAGCACTCGCCAATGCCACTTGGCGACTAAACGTGAAAAACTGGCGATTAAAAATATGGAATGTACCGACCAAATGCAAGATTTTTCAAAAGGGATTTTGTCACAGAATCGCAGAAAAAAACTCTGCGAATTTCGTCAAAAGATTCAAAGGTTGTAAAAAACCCGGGTTTTTTGTTAAAAACCCAGCCCGGGCAGGTTTTATTAAAAAACCAGACTTAAATGGGCAATTTTCTCCTGGTAAATTGGGTTAAAATGCCTAAATGTGGAATATAATTCTATCTTCCTCCCAAATAATAATCTTCAGGGTTGCCACTGTATAGGGGAAACTGGAAAAAGTGAGGGAATTTAAAAATGAATATTAAAAACAAGAAATGTTACTAAATTTTGCTACTTTGCAAAATTTATCTGTTGAAATTTTGAAAATTCTCAGAGGAATTACTCAGGGAAAATTTAATTTTTTGCTTAGGAAAGCGCAAGGAATTTGATTGCCCAAAATAAGTGGCAATCCTTATCTCAAATACAATCTTTGTGAACACTTCATAGTCTAATAATAGATGGGGATAACTTCATAGTCTTAATAAGGATCTCAATATTTTTCTCTGTTCTTAAAATACATGTATATATATAATCCCTTTAATTTAAATAACAAACAAATTTTAAATTGCAAAGCTATCAATTGTGTGTTATTTAATAAAATATGAATATAACTTAAAAAAAAACTTGCTCTTTTGAAATTATCATAAGATTAGCAAATGTTGATAAAAAATATCTTACAACAAAAATGTTTCTTATACAGTAGACTCCCTCGAATCCGCAATCCTAAAATCCACAAATGCCTGAAATCCACACATAATCGCAGATGTAAACAATGAAAATTTCAGTTCAAGATGTAAGAGCAAAATTACAGAATTTTTTTGTTTAATATCATTCCATATGTATTTTAATAAGTAATTCTTAATAGCATGACTGAACTTGTGATTTTTCATGAAGTATAAATTTATTTCTGAAAAAAATGAAGATATTGCTGATATCAATTGTAATCGCAATCTTTTTACCAAATATATTTATGTATTAATCAAGCATTTTTTGTTTTTAAGACTGGCTAAACCTGAAATATATCTTTCTTGCTTTATGATTTTGATGGGAATTAATAGGGCACCTTTATGAGGAAAATTTCATTGAATAATTCAAAGAAAATGTATCTCATCTTTACTATTCATATTTAATTATACATTAATTATTTACTTGAACTTTACTTTTAATAATTTAATCATTTTTAAAATTATCTTAAGTTTTATTGTTTTAGTTTATTAGTTTACTTATTTTAATATTTTACTACACTGTAAGAATTCAATGACAATTTTGATTGGATTATTACATTCAAACATTCACATACTATTTAAAAAATGTAAACAAAGCAATGACCAGAAATCTGCAAAATTCTAAAATCCGCACAACATCTGGTCCCAAGCTGTGCGGATTTGGGAGAGTCTACTGTATGTATATACAAGGTTACCACTCTCAATGGTATTCAATGGCTAATTCCTAAACCATTAGTCATAGACATATAGTTCCAATTACAAAAAGGTTTTAATTTGAGGCAAAGAAATATTTTAAAAGCGATTTGGGTCAATAAAAACACCTTAAAAAATTACGAAATGTAAGTTTTTATACGGACCCCGGTACTATAAGCTATATTTAGTAAAATTTTCCTATTTCACTGACAAAACAGACAAAAAAAGTCCCGTTCATATAACACTAAAATTGACTGAGTTATAAAACTTTAAAAATGCATGACTTATGCCACTTTTCTGTATCTGAACACAAATGAGTTTGGCCATGCTTTGAGGGGTTATATCCTAAGTGAAAGTTAAAAAATAACAAAAATCAAATACTATAAAATAGAGGAGATGGCTGAGTTTAACTTTTGATTTTTTAGCACTGAATCTGAAAATGACCTTCATTTTTAACCATCACGTTATAATTTTTTTGCAAATCGTAAATGTCTAAGTTAAAATATAGCAAAAATCTGATACTATAAAATGGATGTAAAACTTTTTTTAATTTTCCTGACGTGATGGTTAAAAATGAAGGTCATTTTCAGATTCAGCGGTAAAAAATGATACCATAAAAAAGATGTAAAACTTTTTTTATTTAATTTTCCTTACGTGATGGTTAAAAATGGTCAGTTTTGGATTCAGCAGTAAAAAGTACATAATTTAATAAATATAATAAGTTTAGTAAATATAATATTCTTGAAGCTAACTGAAAAGCTTAAATTTACGTTTTAAATTAAAAGGAAAAACGTTTCCCAATCTAAAAGTGCAAGTAAATTAGTACAAATATATTTTCTAAGATTCAAAGTGAATAAATAAAACAAAATTACCATAAACAACAAATACATAATTTGTTCCTATACAGAAATATATTTAAAAAAAAACCCGGGCTTTTTAAACGCAAAAAAAAAAAAAAAAAAAAAAAAAAAAAAAAAAAAAAAAAAAACGTAAATTTTGTTGAAGGATCGCAAAAAAACCCAAATATCATCAACAGATCACCCAAAAAATCACGAAAAAAAAGAGACTTTTATCAAAAGATCGCGAAAAAACCCCTCACATTTCATCAAAGGATCACAGAAAAACCTGAGCTTCGTCAAAGGATTGCGGAAAAACCCGAATTTCGTCAAAGAACCGCATATTTCAATTTTTAGAAACACGGGGAAAAAAAAAAAAAAAAAAAAAAAAAAAGACTGTCAAAAGATTGCGAAAAAAAACAGCATTTCGTCAAAGGATCGCTAAGAAATTCAAATTTCATCAAAGGATCGCGGAAAAGCTCTAATTTCGTCAATAGATCGTAGAAAAAATGCAAATTTTGTCAAAGAATCGCGGAAAAAACAAGAATTTTGTCAAAGAAACGCAAAAACGAACGCAAATTTCATCAAAAGATCGCGCAAAAAAAACAAAAACAAAAAAAAACACCTCAGAATTTTGTCAAAGGATCACGAAAGAAATGCAAACATCACCAATAGGTCACTGAAAAATGCGAATTTTGTTAAAGTATCGTGAAAAAAACCCCACACATAATTAGTACCAGAAGGAATCCCCCCAACCCTTTACATTACAACAAATTTGTTGTAAATTTCAGATTTTTTTTTTTTTTTTAAGTACCTAAGCATAGTGGGACTTATGTAGTTTGCATATGTAGTTTGCTACATAATCATGTTGCATATAACTTTGCTATTAATTTAATTAAAAATTTAAAATAGATTAGAAATTAGTATCTGAAGTTTATTAAAACAATATTAATATTTAGTACATAAGTTACTTATTTACTCTAAACTCATATATCTTTAAATTAAATATTCATCAGTGATATAGGTGAAAACTGGGAAATTGAGTTAGTAGCCAGTGGCCGGTAGACTCAGTTTCATTAGTGGCCACTTTTTAAAGTTAGTGGCCACTATAATGTTTCAAACTTTCTTGACATCTAGATAAACTATAATCGCTGTATATATACATATTTTTCTATAAATCAGAGTTTTATACCAACCAACTATTCATGATAAGAATAGGGAAGCAGTCAAAATTCAAAAAAATTACTTTAAAACCACAAAATCTGTTATATTAATTTTTTAGAATATATTTTTGGAATATTTGTATATGTTTATAAACACAATTCAACCAAATTACTATTATTTTCTTTATATAAAAAATAACTAAATCAAAATTCCAACAGCTAAGTGTATACAATAATAATAATAAAAAAAATCAAATAAAACACAATAAAATGTTATTTAGATTTTATTTAATAAGTAAATGTGCTATTAATATACTACACAAATTACACACAGTTGAAATCTAAGCTGGTGAGTGTATTTCGCAGGATTAGACAGTATCTCTTGAAGAAAAATAATCTAACTGGTGAGAACATGGCAGGAGTCGAAATATTGAAGATACTGCAATGTCCTTAAAACCTGCTTCCATTCAGTGAAAAAAAATAAAAAATAATAATAATAATAAACTATTTGAAATGCATGTGGAATCAAAGCTGATGAATATATTTTGCAGAATTCTTGAAAAAAATCGAAATTTCTTGTAAAAAATAAGTGAGGAGCTAGCATTTGACGAAAAGTCGAAATATTGAAAATACAGCTAAATCGTTGAAATCTGCTTGCATCTGGCAGGAAAAATAATTAACCAGTTTGCTACTTAGGTGTAATCAAAGTAGAGATGCATATTTCCATGAAAAATGCTGTATTTCCGTTGGCGATCGTTAACAAAATTTATAATCGCCACTTGGCGAGTGGCGACTAAAGTGGCGATCGATGGCCGATTTTTTAATCGCCACTTTTACAACTTTAATCGCCACGTGGCGAGTGGCGACCGCTAATTTTCACCTATAATCAGTGACATAAATGTACTTACTGGCTACTAAAGAAATTATTCCTACTAGCCAGTAACTGGCTACTAAAGAAATTATTCCTACTAACCAGCAACTGGCTACTAAAGAAATTATTCCTACTAACCAGCAACTGGCTACTAAAGAAATTATTCCTACTAGCCAGTAATTGGCTACTAAAAAAATCAACCTACCGGCCAGTGGCCAAAGCAAAATTCCTTATTTTCATCTTTACTTCAATCGTGATATGATACTAACAGTGTGATTTCTCTCAGCCTAAACCATGATGACGCTTCAAAATTCTCCCAGCTTCAATCGTGATATTATCATGGTACTAACGGCGTAATTTCTCTGTCTAAATGGTTTTTGAAAAGGGGAATCATTTCGGTGTTTAGATGACAGGCAATAAATATCATACATCTAGTTTTCGCATGCAATTACACACAGCGAGTGATATAATATTTATTAATGTCTATTGTAGGGTCTATTTTAAATGCGCATATATTTTTACCTGTGTGAAGTGCGTTTTTTTCTCCTCACGGTTTCTTTTAAAAATCAACATTCGTGTAATATATTTGGTATTTTACTGCCTCTGCCATCATTTTATTGTGGGGAACGGGAGAAAATATTTAGATGTTTGTTTATTTATATAATGTCACTAGAATTCAAAATAATAAGCAGGGCAGAAAAATTAAGCAGTTAAAGTTCGTGTGCTGACAATCAAAAGAGAGGCGTAAATTTATCAGTATTGCATTTATGTGGGAGGAGGGGATGCTATGGGTTTTTTTTTTCGTTTAACAGATATTGGTTGAAGCGCAGGAGATCTTCATCCAAGTTTCTTTGGAGAGCATAAGAAATAGTCTTAAAGGTTAGGAAAAGGTGTATTTATTAATTCAAATTTTTTTTTAAATTAAATTCTTAGGGACGATCTTAAAGTATTATTTTGCACTAAAATTTCTGTCACATTCACAGATTTTTTAAATATAAAAGCAAGAAAGTTGAAAGGGATAGTGACTCATTAAAACCCTTATCTGCTATTGATCTGCTTAAATTATTACTTACCCATCATACGTAGTATAGGGTAAATCTTGTAATTGTTTTAAAAAACGAATTTTTTTTTTTTGATGGATTTACATGTTTACACTGGAGATTCTGAAAAACATATTTTTAGAAAAAAAAAAAAAAAATTGCCATCCGTGTGTGTGTGTCTGTAAATGCTCTATCTCCCGAACAAATTGAGATAGTGACTTGAAATTTGGTGTGTACTTAGGAAGTAATAATGGGAAGAAGCCTAATTGAATATCAGTAACCTCGATTATCCGGAACTATTTTTTTCGGACTCTCGAAATATTCGTTCTGATAAAAGGTATACAAAAATTTTCGAAATTGTTTATTTGAAGGAGTGAATATAAAACACAATAAAAAAACATAAATTTTGCATAAAGAATGAAGTCGATCGGATAATTAGTTGCCGAGATATTTGTAATCCTATTTTTTCACACTTTTCGATTTTTCATGACCCTGTATTTCATTCAAATTTCAATTCAAGGATATATTTTAATTGGAAATGAGACATTTAATCCGATGCAGTAAACTGTTAGTTAATATGATTATAATTTTTCGAGTTATAAGAATGTTTCTTTTATGCAATTCGGTTCGGTACTACTTTATCCCGCCGGCCAAAAAAACTATCGCCAAACTGTAAAATTAAATGCCAATAATGGCTTATCGTAAATGTCAAGCATTTAATGCATCTCGATACCTATAAGGGGTGTTACCATAGAGGGGACCCTGTTCTGTCACCAAATGCTGCCAAGTTTGTCACCAAATACAGCCAAATTTGGCAACCAAAATTAGTCACCAAAAGTGAAGCCAAATTAGCGGTATCTCTAGTATTTCGCCAAATTCCCATAGACTTCTATTGTAAACCTATAGTGTTTACTTGCTTACAGAAAGTCAACAAATTGAGATATTTTAAGGCAACAAAAAGTAATATTAGCTTAAGGGATTTTATTAATTATATTTAAGGGAGTCAGTCAATTAAATTATGAATAAAAGTAACATGATACAATGCTTAGCATGTACCACATGTTTTATTTTCATATTTTATATTATGTATATCCATGATGGGTAAGTATTACGGTGGCCCCCAACGACTAGTTTTTTATTGTGCTTCATGTATACAAGGTAGATTTCAAAACACATTTGATTGTGATTCGCAGCATATGTGGAGTTTTGTTTCTTTCTTATAAAAATAAAATGGAAAATATAAAAATAAAATAGTTTTTTTTTGGAGATGATGCCGACACATTAAGACAATTTTAAACATAAGAGCAATATGAAAATTTAATTGTAAAATATAAACAATTCAAAAATTGACTTTAGCCAAATTATTTTTCCTCGCTGTCTACAATATTATTTTAGTTCTATTTTTACAAGAAGAAAGTATTGGATTCATGAAGAATTTGACTTCCAGGTTTTGACGGATTTATATGTTTAGAAAGCAGGGACAGATTTACAAAGTTGGGGGCCCTGGGCACAGATACTTACGGGTCCCCCCTTGTACCGACGCTTACAGAGGGATCGGGTAAAAAAAAAATTATTGAAAAAGGTACTTTCTAAGATAACCACTATTGATTTTAATAAATTACTTTAACATAATATCCATTCAAAAATTAAAGTTGACAATCATTAATTTACTTTTAAATAATTTTTCACAATTATGAAATTTAAAAGAGTAGACATTCTAAATTTTGTGGTACTGATTATCTTTTCCTATACAAATCTATATATCTGGAATGATGAAGTATGTAACAACTAATAAGAATAATGAAGGGAACGAATATTTTTTTCAACTGGATTAAATCATATTCGAGGATTGAGTAGCACAGTTGACGTTTATTCCAACAGAGCGACATTTTTCACTCTGTTGGAATAAACGCCAACTGTGCTACTCCATCCTCGAATATAACTAATAAGAAATTTACCGCAATACCAAGCTACAGTATTTTAAAATATTAGCTCCGCTGTCTAGGAGCTATGCTCACCTACCCTCAAATAATCTGTTGGGAACAGGAGCAGGATTAAATAAGAATTAAAAATAATAGATTTTTAAAGTGATATGAAAGAAATTCACTATAATAAAGTAATTAAACATGATGTTTCAGAAAAAATATACGATGTTATAAAAATATAATATGAACACAATAGAATGTATACACAATAGAATGTGAAATTCCTTTAGATGTTAAACTGCATCAGATTTTGGACAATAATTAAAAACCTTTCAGCAGCATTTAGTGGCCCCTGAAAATCAGGGGTCCTGGGCACATACCCCGAATGCCCTGCCATATATCAGGCAGTGTTAGAAAGTCCTGAACCTGGTTTGATTATTATTAGAAAATGTTTCTCTATATGTGACACAAATTTCGTAGGCGCTCTATCTCAAGAGCTAATGCATGGAATTTAATAAAAGTTTAGATTCAGTTATACTTCGTTATAAATTGATGTAAATTGCCCGAGCAGTAGTGCTGCTAATCTGCATTTTTTACGATTTAGATTCAGTTATACCTTGTAAATTGGTGCTGATTAGGTTTTGGTGGAAATCGTGCCCAACAGGCGGTACTACTATGCTGAGTTTTCACGATTTCCGCAAAAGCTCTTTCTGAAGAACTTATGCACGGATTTTCATCAAATTTCAGATTCAGTTAGACGTTGGCATAAGTTTTACTGTTTAGGGTTTGGTGTTTATAGCCCAATAAGTAGCGCTGTTATGCTGCTTTTTTCACAATTTCCGCTGTAGCTTTTTCTCACGAAGTATTGCGTGTTTTTTTGTAAAACTTCAGATTCAGTTAGACATTGACATAACTTGTTGCTGGTTAAGTTTTGTTGTTAATCGCCCAATGCATGGCACTGCATTTTCTACGATTTCTGCATTAACTCTATCTGAAGAACTAATGAACAGATTTTCATCAAACTTCAGGTTCAGTTAGATTTTGAAATAATTTGTTGCTGATTAAGCTTTTGTGTTAATCACAGAATAGGTGGCGCTTTTATGCTGCATTTTCCCCCGATTTTCGCAATAGCTGTATCTCGAAAACTAACTAATGCACAGATTTTAATCAAACAGCATATTCTGTTACAGTTTCACATAAGTAGATCCTTATTAAGCGTGGGTGTATACTGTCCAACAAGTGTTGCTTTTATGCTTTTTGGATTAGGGATTTTGATTGCAGATATCTAGCAGGGTTGATGCTGAAATTCAATGATTTGTTTGAAAGATGCGATGCTTATCTCCTTTTAAATGCATGCAATTTAGTGAACCTATATCTTTAGAATGTTCATGATGGGCATAGATTGTCATTTAAATTTGGCAGTGTGATAGCGAATTTTGAAGTATTCACGTGTATGGATATAAGAAAGTTTTGGCACAATCAGATTACTTTCTATTAGGGTTTTTTACATTTGCTTATTTATATGTAGTTTTTTATTGATTTACTTGACAATGATATAACTTTAAAAAAAAATTAATCTTTAATAAAATATATAATGTATATTGAAGTTATGCATATATATTATGAAAGTATATATATATATATATATTTAATATCAATAATTTTATTACTATGTTCCATTTCATACGCTATTTGATATTTTATTACTTTGTTCCATATGTTGCAATATCAATATATCGGAATATCATGGTATAAAAATGCCGATTTATCATGATATTTAATTCTAGACATCGCCCAACTCTACTGACCACACAAGTTCAAGAAAGGATAAATTTGTGTGAGTAGATCAGAATGAAAAGTAGAAATGCTCCATTAGTGGAAGTAATCAACTAGGGATGCAAGATTGTATGTTTTTCTTGTAAGTGCAGAACTTGCGATAAAAATGTAAAATCTGGCATCCCTAGTTGACTGCTTCCAGGCTTTCTATATCGTTCTCCAGATTTTCAGGCTTTCTCGACATTGTATGTTTAAATTGTTTCCACTTGAAGATTACTTAGTTGTTTCCCCAGCATACCAGACATTTCCGAGTATCTTCTCAGTTTACTTTTCAATTTATTTCATGGTTTTCTTCGAACCTTGGATTTCCAAGCATTAATATGGGCACTTAGGTTCCCTTAGACCCCACGAAGGGCACTCCCCTTAGGGCTTATATCCCAAGTGTTAATTGGCCGTCATAAACACAACCAACCAATTTATTTCAAAAATTGCACTTTTTGAACTTTATTGAAAACTATTTAAATTCATAGTTTCTTAATAAGAACACATGCCACTATTATGTGTTTATGCTTAAAAATGAATTCTGGAATGTGTAAGAAGGTAGCGGGCTTGGATTTGAGAACAGCCTTAATTGTGCATTCTTCTTCTTATTATTTTAACTTTAATTAAAATACTAGCAAAACCTGCTACTTTGCTTGCGTAATAGAAATATGCCAAATGGTATTTGTATATCGGATTTTTATTAGAAGAATTATACTTTTCAGAATAATTAAAAAATTACTAATTAAGTCACAGTTTGACACTGTACTAGGCAGAAATGAGATTTAAATTAATAAGAACTACAACTAATTCTAAATAAATGAAAATTTAGAAAGTATTTTGAAGCTTTAGATTTTTTAGAAACCGTTCTCGGCACTCATTTACATCTTAAAATTAACCATCATGTGAAATTCCAAGCTTCTTGCCACTACCACGTCTCTAGTGGTAGTGGCACCAACATAAAATGCCTATGTTGAAACAGGGACTGTCCACCATCAATTTGCCAAGATTAATTTTGAAATCGGTTTGGTATTTCCTAATATTTCATAGAAAACATAATTTAGAAGGTTTTTAAATAGCTTTTCACTCATTTTACCCTTTTAAATTTTGAATCTTTTAGAAACTGTTTTTAGAGAGCCTTTACATCTAATAAATATCTACCATACCAAATTTTTAATTTCTGTCTTTAGCAATTCAATAGGAATCGTAATTTAGAACATTTTTAAAATGCTTTTCACTTCTTTCACTTGCTTCTCACCTCTTTTAAATACTTCTTTTTTTTTTTTTTTTTTTTTTTTAGCTGTTCTTAGAGAGCATTTAGATCATATAAGTAACTGCCATGCAAAATTTCAAGTTTGTTGATTTTTTTCTAAAAATTCCTTAAAAATAGAAATTTAGATAATTTTTAGAAAGTTTTTTGCTCATTTTACCTTTTTAAATGTGGATTTTTTATAAACAGATCTAACATTACATCTTATAAATAATTACCATGCCAATTTCATGTTTCTAGTACCTTAAATATCGAAAAAATTGTTATTTTAGAAATTCTTTCACTTCTTCATCCTCTGCCCCTTTTGGTAGTGGCACCGCATACAATATAGCCTATGTTGGAGCAGGGACTGTCACCATCTCTTTTGAAATCGATTCGGTATTTCCCGAGATTCCGTAGAAGTTTTAATTTTGAAAGTTTTTAGAATGCTTTTTGCTCATTTTACCCTTTTTGAACCTTCAAATTTTTAGTAACTGTTATTACAGATCATTTATATCTAGTAAGTAATTTCAAGTTTCTATCTTTAACAATTGCATAGAAATCATAATTTGTAATATTTTAAGAACATTTCAGTTAATCTGGAATTTTTTTTAAACTGATTTTTTGTATCTAACAATTACCTAATTATCATTTAGAATGATTTTCGCATATTTTCACCACTTTTTTAAAATTTGAACTTTTATTTTTCCAACAGTTTTTATATACCGTAATTTCGTGTATATAAGCCGCAGCTTATTAAATTGTTGTGAAAAAAATTAGTAGCATTAGATAAGCCGTGGCTTATGCAAGATCTTGGGACGACTAAAGTTGATGGGCTAGTGGCGGCCATCTTGGATTATTTTCGTCGTATTTGCCAATGAAATATTTTTTTTCCAACGTATTTTTATGCTTTTAAGAACTGAAAATATAGATTTTTTTTTTTTTAAGCAACTGTTAAAAAAAAGTTTTACTTCGAATAATTTTTGAAATAGCAGCTTAAATTGACTTGAAAATAATGCGCCGAATCCAAGATGGCCGCCGGGCTTCTACTAGCTTTAGTAAGGAAAATAAAATAAAAAATTACAACTACCAGTATGCAAATGTAACGTAAAATTATGAAATAAGTTTTATAATTTATACAAAATTGTTTGACTTACTTTCAGATCCGATAAAGCACCGTATGAAAAAGGATTGCCACAAATTCGTTCTCTTGATTTAATAAAACATGGGCGGTAATTTAAATGAAAATTTCCCCCTCCCTATCAACTGAAAAAAATAAAATTGAAATGTATAAGTAATCTTTATTTGTATTTAAAAAAAAATTCCGGTAAATAAACATTCAATCAATCTCATATAAAACCATCAAAATCGGACTCGTCAGTGTCCGATACAAAAAGTTTTAGAAATTCATCATTTAATACTTAGCTCGGGCCGTCATTTTCAGAGCAGGAAATTTCAGTCTCAGTCACTGTCAGAAAGGTCTTCGTCATAATGAATTAGTCCCGGTTTTTGGAATCCTGATTTAATGGTTTTAACAGTTACTGCGTCCCATGCACTTTTCACCCATTTTGCTACCTCGGAAAAAGATGCTTTTTTAATGTTTCCACCTTTTGTGAACTGATGTAGTCCACTTGACATCCACTTTTCCCATTCTGCTCGAACTTTGCTTTTAAATGAGCGATTCACTGAAATATCCAGGGGTTGCAACTTTTTGGTGAGATCCCCTGGGATAACTGCTAGTTTTGCCCCCATTTTTTCGCCGATCTTTTTTACTCCCTTGTCCACATGGGATTTCATCGAATCTAGAATTAGAATTCCTTTGCGATCAAAAAAGGAACCTTTCCTTTTGTTCCAAACTTCGTCAGGCCATTTCCCCATAACACTTTGATTCATCCACCCTTTCTAGTTTATAGTTACAATGACATCCGGTGGAAAATCTTCCTTCGGCATCGTTTTTCTTTTATATATGATTATGGGCTTCAATTTTGAGCCATCAGCATAGCAGGCAAGAATCACAGTCAGGTTTGTATTTTCATGACCAGTTGTAATAATAGCAGAAACTGTTGAAGAGTTTCTAATATCAACAGTTTTATTTGGAGGACAGTCAAAAGCCAGTGGCACTTCATCCATATTAACAATTTGTCGAAGCTTGTATTTTTGTTTCGCATGTAAATTGGGAAAAAAAATCCCAGAAAATTCTTAAATTTTATTTCCCAATCTTGAGCAAGTTGCTGCTCTTTTGTAGTTTTAGAGCGTACACTCAGTTTTTTCCATTTCATGAAACAGTAACACCAATTACTATTACCGGAAAAATCCGAAATCTTCATTTCTTTGGCCATAACATTGGCTTTTAGCCTAATTTTGATCGTAGATACGGGTCTCCGTTCATCTCTTTTGTTCTTTATTCACTGGACCAAATTATCTTCTAAAATCGGCCAATATGGTTTTCTAAATCTATTAGCTCTTTTCCGTCGGTCAACGCTTGATAAGGATTCTTTTGACTTTCTCCACTGTCGAACGCATTTCTCATCAACTTGAAACTGTTTAGCAGCTTCTCGATTTCCCAATTCTTCAGCTTTCTGGATCACTTGGAGTTTGAAATCTGCAGTGTAGCTCTTTCGCTTTTTTGGACATACTTTATCAGACATTTTTGAAAGCACGTGCAGCGTGCAACCACCTCCACTAGACAAATATCGAATTTTCACTACTAACGGTGCGTACAACACAGCAGACAAGTGACTGGGAATAAAATGCTGAAAAACCAGTATGAGTCAATTCACCGTTAAGGGGAGAGAGAAAATCAGTTGTGCAGAACGAATGCGCGAAGCAACGGCACACAGAAAAAAGTTTCACTTCGAAATCGCGGAGAAAAGAGCGAAGGTGTTACAAATCGGCGCTGGGTTCAATCCAATTTCATTTTTGGGGGAGATCGGCCGTTCCGAGAAATACGGTCGGCGGGATTAGGATGCCAATAGATAACCCGCACCGGAAGATAAGCTGCAGTGTGCAAAAATCGGCATTTTTTATAAGATAACCCGCGGGTTATCTACACGAAATTACGGTAGATTTAAATCTTATAAGTAACTATTATGCCACATTTTAAGCTGGAAGCCTCTTCACTATCAGCAAAATGTGCAAAATAGAATATTTGTTGCTCGACAGCAAACCCCAGATGGTAGTGGCACAGACATCAAATGTATCTTGTGTAGGAGCAGAGGCTGACACCATCGATTCATAACCATTACTTTGTAATACTAGGTTTATTTTGTGAGATTGTACAGAAATTGTAATTTAGAATGCTTTTTGTGCATGTTCCCCCCTTTTAAATTTCGAATTCATTTTCGACTGTTCTTAGAGGACATTTATATCTTATAGGTAACTACCATGCCATATTTCAAGTTTCTAGCCTCTTCACTATCATAGAAATTGTAATTTAGAATGTTTTTTGCTTGTGAAACCCTCTTTGGTGTTAGTGGCACAGACATAAAATATAGCTTCTGCTTGAGCTGGTTTTATCACCATGAATTTACAACCATTATTTCTAAAATCAGTTTGGTATTTCATGAGATTGCATAAAAATCGTAATTTAGAACATTTATATAGAACACTTTTTGCTCAGTTCATCATTTTAAATTTGGAATTTCTTTCTAACAGTTCTTTAACAGCATTTACATCTTTTAAATAATTACCATGCCAAATTTCAAAATGTTACCACTTCAGTATCACAAAAATCACAATTAAAAATCCCTTTTTTCTCCTGCAACCCCCAGGTGATAGTGACAACAACATAAAATATAGCCTAAATTGGAGCAAGAGCTGTCACCATCAATTTCCAACCATTACTTTTGAAATTTGTTTATTTCATTTCCTGAGATTGCATAGGAATCACAATTCCGAATGTTTTTAGAATGCTTTTCATGCATATGATGAAATTAAGGGTTTCTAGCTCCTTCAATATCACAAATATCAATATTTAGAAGGTTTTTTGCTCCTGCAACTCCCCCAGGTGGCACTGACACAGACATAAAATCGACCCTATATTGGAGCAAGGGCTGTCACCATGAATTTCCAATTTTTTTTTTTTTTTTTTTTTTTTCGAAATCGGTTTATTTTCTGAGTTTGCATAGAAAAGAAATCACAATTTAGAATGTTTTGAGAACGCTTTTCGTGCATTTTCACCTCTTTTTAAATTTTGAATTTTTTTAAAAACTGTTCTCAGAGAGCATTTACATCTTTCAGGGTCTTCCCTAGTCAGGGACCTGTTTAGGAAGAAATTGGGTCCTTTAAAGATTCCTTCACAAATTTTTTCATTTCAAAACAGGGCCCTTCACAAAAATTTTTATCTTAAAAAGGACCCTTCACAAAACTTGCCACCTTAAAACAGGAGTCTTCACAAATTTCTTTGTATTAAAAATAGGACTTTCATATAAAATTTTCATCTCTAAACTGATTCTTTCACAAATTGAGTCATTTAAAAGTAAAATCTGACCTGTCACTTTTACATATAATAAAGAAAATACAGTAGAACCTCTTTTATCCGAAACTCTTGGTTAACTGAAATCCATTTTTAAAGCTTTTTTTTTTTTAATCTCACATTCCTTATTGTGCAAAATCCATTTTTAAAGCTTTTTTACGATCATATTCCTTGTGTGCAAGCAGTTCTTTCCGAACTATGAGTTCATATAAATATTTTCGATCCCCTTTCTTAAAGTTCCTTTGAATTTAACTTGAGCTCAAATAAGCTGCAGAGTGTAATGCAAATTAGCAATTCTGAAGTTTTTGAATGTTTTACAAAGGGTTTGGCATGGCTGGAGCAGCAGAGAGACTGTGATATTGGAGAACTAATAATATTTAAAAACTCCATGACAGAACTTCAAAGCAAAAGCAATCGAAACTGTTCAAAACCTTCTGATATAGTAAAAGGTACTTCATTTCAAAATTAAAATTCAGGTAATTTATTCTTGTTTCTATTTTGCTATTGCTTTATTTTTATTAAGCGCTTGTTACCATAATAAAAAATATTCCATATATTTCTACTTAATCTTAAAATTCAAGCATTCTCGATTATCCAAAAATTTCAATTTCCCGAAAGAAGGTATGCCCCAATTACTTTGGATAATTGAGGTTCTACTGCATATGTATTTTACATACACATATCTTCTTAAAAATATACAGGCAAAGTTCTTTAATTCGCACAAGTTGGGACCAAAGGTTGTGCAGATTATAGAATATTGTGGATGAGTATTGTGTGGATTCTGATTTATTTCATTTTTTCTGTGGAACATTTTAATACCATATTCAATATAGTAGGGTCACCCGGGGTAATTCCTGGTCAAAAAGCATCAACATCTAATTATTATAAAAACTATTAAAGGTATTCTTCCCAATTTTTTTGTGGAATAAGCCCCTTCTGATGGCTATATTATAAAATGCTTACTTAAATATATATTCACTTATAATTAAAATAATTATAATTTTTAAATGACCAAGAATTACCCCGGAAATGGGGTAATTCTTGGTCACTTCTGGGGTAATTATCGGTCACCATCCTTTTACATGTAAATAAAGTGGTACAATTAATTTTTTTTATGACTGAGTAATAAAATAAGTAGAATCAATCTTCTAAAAGTTTTGTTCATCTCATAACTGTGGAATAAGAAAGCATAGACTTTGATTTGGGCATAAATGCAAAGTTATTTGATGTGCAAAAGACTCTTGTACATTTTACAAAACATTAATTAGCGAAAGAACTTTTATGCATTTTTACAACATTTTTAAGCAGTATTTACTACTTCATTAGTATCCATTGGGAATGGATTTATTAATAATTTGCAAATTTATTGGTCCATAAAAAATATAACTGAATGTTTGTTATCAATTTTATTTTGCTTAGGCCAACTGAAGTTTTCAGCTCCCTTTTCAAGAAATTTTCAATACAGACCTTTAATATAATACACAGGATAATAATTAGGTTCCTCTATTGCATTATGTATATTTTTATGCACCATTTTGGCATTTTGAAATGAGATAGTATTTCTACTTAAATTGTTCTGTCATAGAGTGTGTCTTATTCTCTGAGCACCTACTGTTTCTTCTTTTAAAAATGTTTAATATAGTAGAGGAAAATTTTATAATCTTTTTTAAAGACTGCGATATGTCATTAGTCGAAATAAAATAATTAAAACTTCAATAATGACAATGATTAGTTTTAAAATGTGCAAAAATCAAGATCAATGTTTTGCAGAAATTTGAGTAGCAGTTTTGAATATAATTTTTTAAAAATATTTAATTTCAATTAAATGAATAATTAAGTCATATATTTCAAAGCAAAGGATTTAATGTATCTTTGAGATTTTTTACAGTTTCATAAATTGTTACTTTTATAGCAAAAACGAAAATGATCAAGAATTACCTCAGAAACTCAGTGACCAGGAATTACCACGTGTGATTCTACTTTATTAAGAACTACAATTAACTAAAATGTGGTGAACAGTGTGGTTGCAGTTAATTCCCAAAGTTTTGAAACAATTAAAATCACTAAATATGACAATAAAAAGGAATTAAATGATAAATACACCGACCAGGTGACCAAGATTTACCCCAGATACATGGGGCAATATTTGACCAACTTCTGTAAATTATTTAAAATAGTATAAAAAATTTTAAGACTATTTTTTAATAGCTAAAGTAGTTGGTAATTGAACCAAAAAGAAAGAAAAGAAAAATACTTAAAATTTGAATTGTGACAAAGATCTTTGTAAAAATGTATCATATCTAAGGCCAATGTTGTTTTACAGAAATTTAACAAGCCATTTAAAAAACATTTTTTTTTTTCAAAATAAATAAACAATAAATTCATAATTAAGTAATAAATTCCAATGAGGATAGTTCAGAGTACCTCTATGATTTTTTTCATTTTGGTGAAGCGTTTTTAAAACATAAAAAGGACTGTGACCAGGAATTACCCCAGAAACTTGCTGACCAGGAATTACCCCGGGTGACCCTATAAGATAAATATGAAATCTAATAATTTAATATATTATCTCATAAAATGTAATTTTTTAAAGTTCTGTTATTAGAGAAATTATATAGTTAAAGAGTAATAAATACATTGGTAATTTGATATATTATGAAAATTAAGTTTCTTTTTGTGATCAGTTGCTGAAATTTGTGTTTTTCCCGCGATCATTTGGCAAAATTGGGAATTTTCTTTTTGTGACCATTTGTTGAAGTTTTCAACTATTTTTCAGCAATAAATTGACAAAATTTGCTATGTTATTCAATGATCTTTTGACAAAATTTAGCTAGGTTCTGCGATCTTTTGACAAAATTTGCAATATTTTTCCTTAATTGTTTATCTAAATGCATGTTTTTTTTTTCAGCAATGGTTTCATGAAATTCTCGATTTTTTTTTTTTTTTAAATTATAGATCAATTGACGAAATTCACATTTATTCTCACAATCGATAGACGAAATTCACAATGTTTGTCCACTACCATTTGTTGAATTTAGCAATATTTTTCAGTGACAGATTGGCAAAATTTGATTTAAATCAAATGATTTTTTTAAAAAATCTTTGATTTAAATCAGTTTTTTTAACATTGATATTTACAGGTTAAATAAGAATCAAATTCAACATTTTTGTTATAAGAAAAGTCATCATTTATTTTGGATTAAAAATTACCTTTTAATAACATTAAATAAAACTTTTATAAGTTCAAAATACTATTATTTTATGGAAGTAAATGCAATTGTATTAAAAATATTATCAATCCATAGTGCATTCCTCAAAAATATTGATAAAATGCTCTTTTATTTTTAAATTGTTTTCTTTTTGAAATGATCAGCTCATTTTTGCAAGTTAAATGCTTAAGCTTTAGTTAAATCTATTTAAAGTAGTATTTAATATAATAGCACTTTCAGTGCAGAGTTACTTTCTCTGAACCAGATTACACACAATTCACAAGTTTGTTTTATGCTTAGTTGCTTTTTAGACCTGCAAATTACTGTGTCCCATATGTTGGTGATTCAAATATTGACCAAATAATATGATCAGTACTTGGACTATAACATAATAAATATTTTGACTATTTGTCTAACACAGAATTATAGAATTCCAATTTCATCTTTCTTCTATAATTGAAAATACTTTAATAGCAATAAATTACTAATCCCTTTTTCCTTCTTTTCCTAGAATTCATTGCTTACTTCAATTGAAAATATAAGGAATATTACTGTACCTTATTCATGGGTCTGTCCAGGATTTATGTGTCCTGTTTTTGCAAAGTTTTTTTTAATTGAAAAGTCTAATCACAATTTTGTGAATTTGAAAAAATCATTATATATAGCTTCTTGTTTGTTTCTAACAAGATCATATATATATATAAAAGAGTATGTAATAGGTACTTTGATGACTTCAACTGTTTCATGATGGTTAAATTTTATTTTAAAATAATTAATTTATGAAAGTTTAAGTCTGGCGACAGAAAAAATTAAGGAAAGGTCTATTTTAAAGATAAGATTTTGTGAAGGGCCCTGTTTTAAGATGAAAATTTACGTAAAGGAGTCCTGTCTAAATATTTAAAAAATTGTGAAAGGCCCTTTAAAGGACCCAAATTTTTCCTGAACAAAATTCCTGTTAGTTCTAAGCTAACCAGTCATTCCTACTGTCCAGTAAGCATGATTAATTGTTGAAATTGTCAACGGCTGGAGAGATAACACTGACAATTGATAATTTTAGGCTTTCAGTTATGTGATTATTTTTCATCTGGTAACTATTTTGTCAATCATTAGATTAGTATAGTGTGAATCAAAAGTTGAAACAATGTCATTTACTAATACTAGGTACAGTTAGAGAGCTTTTGGATTTGCTGATACATAAGAAAAATGATTAGCAGAAAGAAAAGATCCAATGTGAGTTTATTTTACTGGGGAAAAAATACTATTTTTGGAAAAGGTCAATAGCAATATGCAAATAATGTAGTGATAAAATGATGGGGATTATGGCAAGAATGTAAAACACAGATACACTTGCAGTTTATGTGATAAAGATAACATTCGTGAATCAGCAATGGACCTACACATATACATTTAAAATTCTTTGTTGCATTTATTATGTGTTTATATATTATATATATTATTGGAGTAATACATTAATGAAAAATAAATTTAAATTAACTAGAAATTTATACACAGAACATGCATAGATATATGCATAACAAATTAAATTTATTAGTAGAATAATAAAAATTTATCTTTTAAATTTGTTCGCAACAATTTTTAATTTTTATTTAAAATAGCTTGAATTCTTATCTAGGAATTGTAATGAAATTAACAGAAATGTGTAAATCTGTACAGAAAACATAAATACATTCATGTACAGCCATGGGAAAAAAAAGTAAACACCCCCCCACCAACTCCTCAACAAATTATCGTAGAAGAAAGTTATTGGTACCAAACGATTGGAAATAAAGTATACTTTTAAATGATATAGATAAAATTTGCTTAGGAGGCCATCTACATATTAAAACAAACCATAACTTTGTTTTTTTCGATAGCAGTACACAATTGTGACATCATAAATGAACTCTACATCCTCCAATTAGCCCCAAAACAAATTTTTATGCAATTCGTACCATAAGTTTCCGAGAAATTAATTATTTTAAAACGAGCGTATTTTAAGGGCTGTATCCAAATTGGTGTTCGGAAATCGATATTAACCGAGAGAGCCCCCATCTTGATCAAGGCTCCTTAAGAAGTCAATGAAGTCTGCTAGATTACAATACAGCAGAAGAAATTTCAAGATATCTAGTCACTTCTATTATAGACGGCCCCTTAAACCACCATTTTGCCGTTTTTTAAGCATAATTTGAAAACTACTTGGAAGAAAAATGTGAAATTTTGGATTTACATAAAGCAGGACTTAATAAATCTAAATCCATCAAAAAAATTGTAAGTTGCAATTCATAATTATTTTTCGAATATTAATTTCATAATTCATATCATAAAAATTATAAAAATTGCAAATTCAGCGTATTTATGTTTGGGTATGTTAGTATTATTGCTACAAAAAAAAATTAGCACATTAGGAGCATAATTTCTGGAGATATTAATAAAAATATGAAAATGTAATTTAACATTAGAAGCACTAAATTTTGAATGTTTTTATAATTAAAAAACTTATCATTCTAATGACTTGAAATTCGGTGTCTAGGCATAATTTAAACCGAAGATTTGAAATATCTTGTTAAAATTAGGTATTGTCATTGAAAAAAAAATTAAGTTTGCATTCGTTTTAATATGTACATGGCCCCCTAAGCAAATTTTATATACATCATTTAAAAGTAGACTTTATTTCCAATCGTTTGATACCAGTAACTTTTTTCTAAGATAATTTGTTGAGGAGTTAGTAGGGGGTGTTTACTTTTTTTTCCCCCCACGACTGTACATAAATAAGTACACAAAAAATATTAATTAAAAATCTGATTTAAATAAAAAAAATCCGATTTAAATCAAATAAATCAGATTTTTTAAATTGAATTTTAACAACCCCGTATTTCCACGATCTTTTGATGAAATTTGCAATTCTTTTCCTCGATTGTTTACCGAAATTCGCATTCCCCCCCCCCCCCCCCCCCCCCAACGATCGTTTTACCAAATTCATGATTTTTTTTCCCCAAGATCATATGATGAAATTCGCATTTTTTCCACCATCATTTGTCAAAATTTGCTATATTTTTCAACAACAGATTGCCAAAATTTGCGCTTTTTACTTTTTCTAAGCATTGCAGATTATAGAAAATTGCAGATAATGGGTGCTCGGATTATCGATCCTTGACTGTATAAAGAAGCACCTGAATATAACGGTCATTTCAAATTCACAAAATTATGACTAAAGTTTTCACAAATATAAAAAGTTTTTCAGTTTCACAAAAACAGGACCCTGGGGAAAAAAGTCTGGACAGACTCCTGTAAGTAATTACCATGCCAAATTTCAAGTTGCTAGCCCCTGCAGTGTCACAAAAATCGCAATTTAGAACTTTTTTGCTCCTGCAACCTCCCTGAGTGGTAGTGGCACTGACATGAAATAGACGCTATATTGGAGCAAGGGCTGTCACCACTAATTTCCAACCATTACTTTTGAAATTGGTTTGATACTTCCTGAGATTGCATAGAAATTGCAATTTAGAATGCTTTTTGTGCATTTTCACCACTTTTAAATTTCGAATTTTTTAGAAAATGTTTTTAGAGAACATTTACATCTTATAAGTAACTACCCGAGGGGTTCGACAAACTAATTTTTGGCCTACCAGATTTACAAATCAATTTGATTTACCTGATTTCTGATTGATTTATAAGTGTACACAGATTTACTGATTTATCTGGGATTTACTGATTTATTTGCGATTTATTTGTGATTTACTGATTTGCTTGTGATTTGTTGATTTATTTGAGATTTATACGCCACCTAAGTGTGACGTCACGTTAAGCAAAGTAGAGGTGACGTCACACATAAACAAAATCTATGAACACCGCGAACCTCTTAGGGCAAAACATTGGAAAATCATATTGCTCATAATACTAAGTTCATTTCAATTTAATAAAGGAGATTTGCTTTAGAATTAATTGTTTGGTTCCAAAAAATTTTTTGAACAAAACGCAACCCTCTTGCTGCTTTTTTTAATCAAAATGAGCTTAAAAATTACGCATTTATTTTATTACATATTTCATGTCTGCATATATTTTAGTGTTAAAATATGTGAAAATTTTTGTGAAAGAGTTTTTTTTTTTATAAATAGAATTAGAAGATAAAAAAAAAAAGATTTGTTGCGGAAATTGCAGGCTGCTCAAATTTTGCTACTTTTACATTAGCCGTGGAAATCGCGGGATGCGCAGCAAGAGGGTTAAATTTTTGAAATATTCGGAACAGAATCACCCCTACTCCTGACATCCTACATAACCCTCCTGCATTTTTTTTTAAGTAGCTGTCACCATTTGCAAGTTAATGGAATTTTAAAATCAGTCAGTCAGTTTTAGGACACCTGGTATATTCAGTAACTATTGAGATGATCACGATGCCTGAAAGAAGCATTTAAAAAAAATTAAAGCTACCTTCATTATGTCAGAGCTTTGCGCGGGCTGAAATGTTTAGGCCCAAGATCAGCCCCCCCCCCCCCATATACACGCAAAAAAAATATTGGCCCAGCCCGGTATAAAAGCTAAAAAATCGACTCGAGCCTAGCTTCCATTTTGTAATTAAAATTATTCATAAAGCACACTTACTTATGCTTATATTTTATTTTCAGATTATGTTCAAAATTCAAGAATACAGAAAAACCGTAATTTTAATGACCGTTTAGGCATTAAAATTTATGTACATAAACACTACGTAAAAAGTATGACTTAGACAATTACATTCAACTGAAAATACAATAAGAAAATCAGCTTAGAATTAAAGAAACGGATGATAAAAGAAAATCATATTTTTAAAGCTCTACCAAAAGAAAAAGTAGATTTTTAAAAATGCAACTCTGTAACTTGCCAAATAAAATAAAATTAAAAAAAAAAACTAAGAATTTAACTAAACAAATGTGCAGCATAAATATAATTTTTACGAATAAGTAAGATGCCAAACCAACTTGGGCTCGGGGACAAGAATTCAGGAGTGCACGGGTCGCAGTCGGGACAAATAATGCTTATCATACGGGCTGATATGGACCGAACATTTAGTTTTTATTCCGGACCGAGCTCTGACCTGGAAATTTTGGCCAGTGAAGACCCCTAGGAAGAATGAAGTCCAGGCCTGGCTCGACCTGGAAGAAAAAGAAGTTTGGCCTGACCCGAATCTGCAAAAAATTGTAAGATCAGAGCAGGGCCCGGCTCTTAAAGAGAGAAGACCTACCCAACCTGAGTCCCGTGGATTTAAACTGGCGCGACCCGGGGCGGGTCGCGTCGGGCTTAAGCTTCGCCCCCAAGTCTTTTCCCGTGAGGATGCATGGTGTCGTTTTGCAAACGCTTTATTAGTCCAAGAGATCCGCCATTGTTCTAAAATGATATGTCTAGATTAGGGATTGACCGAATCAGCAATTTTGCCGAATACCGAATACCGAAGCTTCGGTCAAAGTGTATACCGAAGCTTCGGTATTCGGCCGAATACTTAAAATTTCTTAATACACATTTTTGCATATATTAGCTTTTTTAATACAGTTTAATTTAAATTAAATTCTTAATAATTTAATTCAGTTACATTTTTATTCTTAAATCTAATTACACAAAAAAATTTAATATCTTATTTCCAATTCCCATTCACAGATTCCTTAATCCACCACTTATTCTTCATTATTTTATCACTAGTCAATACCCAAAATAACCTACAGGCCTGTATTAAACTACACAGGCTATTATTAAGGATAAGGATTTGTCAGAAAAACAAAAGATCATTCAAATAGAAAAAAACAATTTTGTCATTAAGCTGATTTACTGATTGTCTAATTATAAACATATTGAATAGGAATGTTCTTAAATACTAAAGGTATCATAACAATTTGTACATTTAACTATTTTCTATCAAATTATTGATACATATTTTGGTTAATACTTTAACATTGTGGTGATGAAGATAACAAATTTGAGCTATTTTAATTTAATGGTTATAAAAGCTATAGGATAGGCATAGGGGTATACTTATTTGATGTGTGTATTTTCTTTAACATACATCTTAGATATACAGAGTTGAACTCTGACATACTTATTTGAAATGTATGTTAAAGAAAATACTCATTAAATAAATTTAAATTAAGAAAACTAATGTAGAAATAATTAAAATTAAATGATAAGGGTAAGATGCGCATCTTCCTTACAATTTTTTTTTCTCTATCGTAGACAGTTGTTTTCATTTGACCCCTATGTAGACTATTTTAGGAAGGAAAAAGTTTTTATTAAAAATGGCCTTTGATTTGTTTTTTGTAGTGCAGCTGAACTCTGAACTCATGCACATAATATTGAAACTCATTGTTTAGCCTATTCTACTTCTAAATAAAAGAGAATTCTCCAGTTTCTAAGAAAATATTTATCTGCAATTATTCGGCCGAATACTTTTAAGTATTCAGCCGAAGCCGAATATTCGGTTTACATGCCGAATCACGAATCAACTATTCGGTATTCGGTCAATCCCTAGTCTAGATACAACACGGAGGAAAGCTATAACTATGATCTTATTTTTATTTATTTATTTATTTTTTGCATAAATAAATACTGTAATACTTTCAGGTTTCAATTGTATTTATATGGAATGAAATACTTTAAAAACATACTAAAGAACCATTAAGCTTTGTTAGTTAGCAAAAATAACTAAATTTTCAATATTATTTTATTAAAATATTCATTAAAAAACATGTAAACAAATAAATCTCACATTGCAATGCAATAAAATTTTTAAAAACTTCAGATTCATAAGTCTCAAAAGCAATCATGTATTTAAATCGGAAAAAATAATTATTTTTCTGGACTTATCACACTAAAAATAAATGATTCTTGAACAACTTGCTAAGCCGGAATTGAAAAAAAATGTGGAAAATTTCGTTTTAAACAAGCTTTTCTGATAGCTAGTACCACATCCTTTATAAGACCAAACCTGCTACGACGGAATCGGATGGAACTGGGAAAAATTCCGTTTTAGAGAAGTTTTTTGTCTTAACTGGTGTAATTATAGTTCTTTTTTTTTTTTTCATGGCAACCATAAAAATTTTTCCTTTATAGAGAGATTCTGCTATAGACAGGTTCCATTTTCACAGGTTTTACTATAATTACTTTTTATTGTTTTAATCGGTATTATAAATTATTATTAGGTCCGTCACTGGTCCACTATTTTGCTCATTTCACTTCATCCTTCATGTACTCCAAAATACGAAATGCGAGCTAAAGTGTGTTGTAAAATGCACACGCGCACGCCATGGATAAAGTATCAAATTTCAATCGATTTTAAGTTAAGATTTACGGATTTATTAGATGATTTTTGAAATGTAATGATCTTCCCTCAGATTTTCCAATATTTATACAGGATTTAAGGATTTCGCAAATATTATATGGGATTTATTGATTTTACACTGATTTATTGATTATAGGATTGATTTACAGGATTTACAATTTAAATCTTGATTTACTGATTGTAACTTGATTTATTAAAAAAATTATTGATTTATTATAGGATTTAATGATTTTACATTGATTTACTGATTTATTACAGGATTTACTATTTAAATCTTGATTTACTGATTTTAACTTGATTTACATAGTGGTAAATTTGCTGTGTACCAGATTTACAGCGTTGTCGAACCCCTCGTAACTACCACTTCAAGTTTCTAGCTTCTTCAGTATCACAAAAATAGAAATTTAAAGCATATTTTGCTTCTGCAGCCCCTCCTGGTGGTAGTGACACTGACATAAAATAGACCCTATGTTAGAGCAACGTCTGTCACCTTCAATTTGCAACCATTATTTTAAAAATCAGTTTGGTATTTTCTGAGATTGCATAAAATTGTTATTTAGAATGCTTTTCGCACATTTTCGCCTCTTTTTAAATTTCAGTTTTATTTAGAAACTGTTCTTAGAGTGCATATATATCATCCAAGTAACTATCATGCGAAAATTCAAGTTTTTAGGCCCTTAAGTAACACAAAAATTGCAGTTTTAGAACGTTTTTTGCTCCTGCACCCCCCTTTTTGGGGTGGTGGCATCGACATGAAATATAGCCTATGTGGGAACATGGACTGTTACAGTTTGCTACCATTACTTTTGAAATAGGTTCGGTAGTTATAGAGATTATCCTCTGCAAATAAACACACAAACTTTACCTCTTTAATATTAGTATAGATTGAAATTTTTTATGATTAATTCTAATGGATTACTGAAATGACTTTATTCTTCTAGTGAATTTTATCACGAAACTAAAATTTTGCACACTGATAAGTACAATTTCTTGCTTAAAATCTTAATCCAACAATGCGACCATGGACCTTATTATTTGATATTAATTTCAGCTTTATATCCTCGGCCATACCTTAGAAGAACCGTCTTGACAGGCAAATGTACAACAAAGCGATCCTATAATGGTTTTGCTTTATCCTTTTGAGGTACAGAACCCTAAAAGTAAAACTAAACTCACAAAAGTAAGGCTGAATCTTAACTAAATAATGTAAATTTAGCACTGCTTGCTTTTCATATTATGATTTTTACCGTATTTTTTTTTTAAATACATGAACTAAATTATGTCAAACTATTCAGGTAATGTCATGCAGCTAACATAGATATATGTTGTTTGTATTTTTGGTTATTTCTATACTTGAAATATTATTTTAAAGTATTGTTATTAAGAAATATTTTTCATTTATAGACTATAGAACAATCTACTCCACAAGAAGATTCACTACCTGTGTTGCAACTACGAACTTTTCTGGGGGAAATTACCATGTGTCCGGGAAAATTTGAAAGAAAAATAAGACCCTTAACAGATACTTTGAACTCACAGGTTGATGATGATGAAACAATGCGTGCCATTGTAAATATAATTTTTGACGAGGTTTGTATATATATATATATATATTTATGTATAAGCATCTTATCAAATGTTTATGATGCCATTATTATTATATAATGCCATTAAAATTATGTCTTTATTTAAATTTAATTAATTTTTCTTAATAATTTTTTTTTAATTCTAGTCATATTAAGAGTACTATTATTTTGTTGTGATGCAAGAGATGTTTTACATTAATGTTTCTATTTAATTTACCCATTTTCCATATAGTAAACTTTTTTGGCTTAGGATTACTTTAATCATAAATCCTTTTTGCCTGAATTCTAGAAAAATACGATATAGCTATAGGATAGGTTAAACAGAAATTGCACAAATAACATTTTTCAGATTACGTGATTTTTTTTTTAATGCAAAAATTTGTCAAAGGTATATTGTTCTTTTAAGATTTAGTAGTTTCTAATTTCAGAGCTGGTGAAATAAAAATGACAGCACTTTGACAAAAATATATTAACTTTTTTAATTAAAGTAAATGATTTACAAGGAAAAAAACAAAGGTTCTACTTACACATCTGGGCTAGAGATCTGCATGTTCTGATTTTCATTCATGGCACTCCGGCCGGGCCTGGTCTCTACTCTTTTCGAGCCTGGCCTAATTTTTTTTTTCTGTACAGAGCCGAGACTAGTTTCATTCCCAGTCTTCATGGCCCAAAATTTTCAGTCCTAGTTTTGACACAGCCCATATGAAAATCATTGTCTCAGCATGGCCTGGTCCATTCAAAGGTCAATTAAAATAGACCTGGCCCAAAAATTTTCGCAAAAAATGCATACATTTTTAAATTGCCATTATTCTACACTTAAATATTAAAGTTTATTCTTTTTAAGGAATAGCAGGTTTCTACGCTTATTAAAATATAGCTAAATTAAAATAATTGTAAAATGTGTGAAAAGGAACCTGCCTATGATGGAACCCTGTTTTAAACTGAAAAACGTGTTGATTCAAGCAAAATTAATATACTAATACATAAGAAAAAAATATATAATACATTTACCAGACCTGCCAACTGCTACGAAAAAATCGTAGTTGCTACGATTTGGACCTATAAACTACGATGCTACGGAAATCGGTCTCAATCTACGAATTTTTGAAAAAAAAAAAAATACAAACGCATTTGTTTTTCAAGTTGTGATTTTTAGACCACATAGCATATTTTTTAGGAGTGATTCTGTTCCAGAATTTCTTAAATTTTAAAGAATACGGTTCCGAAAGTTTTAAAAAATTTGTCATCAGTCCGAAAATTTGGATATAGAAAATGGCTGAAGGGAAAAAAAAATCTGGACTGCAAAACAAACTTCTTAACATAAAATCCTTTTAATGGATATTAACCACTAGTGTATGGTAAATGTCTGTAAATATTTATACAGGAATTCCCTTCCTTAGAAACAAGGGTGGCATTTTAAGGGTTTCTTGAGGAACCAGGGTTTGAAATATTGTGCGGAATCACGCGATTTGCACACAGAAAACGAAGGTCCTACCTACGATTCTTCTGACCGTATATTTTTTTTAATTTCTTGGAAGTCCGCGAATTTTTTTCTTTTATGGAATTTCCCTAAATCATTTCGCGAATTGGTCGAAAAAAAATTGATAATTTCTTCAAGCGATCCTGGAAAAATATTGGGTATTTTGTCAAAGATTTCAGAAACAAATAGTGATTATCTTCAATTGTTCGCTGAATAAAATCACTAATTTCGTTAAGAGTTGTGAAAGAAATTGCAAGTTTCGTCAAAAGATTGTGCAAAAAATCACGATTTTTGATAAACTACCAAGGGAAAAATATTACAAATTTTGTCAAAAAGTCACGGAAACGAGTAGTGAATTTTGTTAATTGATTGCGAAAAGATATCAAATTCTAACGATCGGTCGCGCAAAACTGTTGCGAAATTTGCCGAGCTGTCGCGATAAACAATCGCGAATTTCGACAAATGACCACATAAAAAAATCAATTTCGCCAAAGGATTGCAGTAAAAGCGTGAATTTCGTCAAAAGATCGCGGAAATACAACGTAAATTTCATCAAAAGGTCAGCAAGAAAACGCAAATTTCATTGAAAGATCGCGGAAAGAAAACACGAATTTTACCAAAGGATCGTGTAAAAAACGCAAAATTCGTCAAAGGATTGCGATAAAAATGCGAATTTCGTCAAAAGTTCAAGGTAAAAAATACGGATTTCAACAAAGAATTGTGATAGAAAAACGTGAATCGCGATTGTAGGCAAAAAATTGTGAATATCGTGAAATGATCGCGGAAAAAAAAAAATCTCTAATTTTGTCAAAATTTACCGCACTGGACTAAAGTTGAAATCGAGTTCTTGTTACAAATGTCAAAAAAAAAAGAAAAAGGATAAGAAGAAGCTCTCTCTACAAATCGTATAATAATTTTCAGATTAAAAAATTTTACTATTATTCAGTTGAAAGACTGAAACCGTATTCCTTTTTCGAATATCAAAAAATAGCTGTGAAACACGAAAAACCAACCAACCAACCTCCAGATTAATTTCAGTTTTGTGTGCTACGATTTCTCATTTTCAAAGGTTGGCAAGTCTGCATTTACACTTGCTAACACGAGAACTTGTCTATAACACAATTTTTTTTCTTTTCTATGCAATTCTGTCTTAGAAGATTTTACTGTATAGCATTTTTCAGATTTTTAACACTTCAGTGCATGGAATATGGATTAACAATATTAATGATAACTGAAACATTTACATACAATAAATAGATTCATTAAAAAAATAAATATCTCAGCGATAAAAATTCTATAAAAATGATGATTATAAACATGAAAAAAAAATTAAGATAAATATTTTTGATCAAAACTCTTCGTACGAGACATATTTATAACCAAATCGACGTAAAAATCAATGTTTTGTAGAAATTCACTTGGGCCGAGATTATACTTTTTTCCAGGTTGGGTCGGGCTTAGGCCAAACTTTTA
The DNA here is from genome assembly GCA_963932465.1 of Maratus speciosus. Lineage (NCBI taxonomy): Eukaryota > Metazoa > Arthropoda > Arachnida > Araneae > Salticidae > Maratus > Maratus speciosus. Next base: position 444,024,047 of record OZ010790.1, on the reverse strand, counting down.
AGTTTTTTACTGGGCCACGCTTGGGCCGAACTTTTAATTTTTGTATCGGGTCGGGCCGAATTTTTTCTTCTTCTATGTGTCAGGCCATGCCCGAGCAGACCTCTAATCTGTCCCAGGAAGATAGATCTTAAAAATGGTTGTTAATAACACATCATGTTTATCAATGTCAACATGGGTGCAAGATTTTCAGTCTGAGGACTGATTTCATTCGTGGGGAGATTCTTGACTGATAGTAAACTTTATCTTATACGCTCTTAAAAGATAACAATTTTATTAGCAAAAACTTTTAATCACCTTATTTAATTGTAAACGATCAATTTTTAGCCATAATGCAAGACAGAAATCTCATTTCTATTTTTTTATGCCTATACTCAGAAAAGTTTTTTCAGTCTTTTCTTGGATGAACTTCTTCCAACCATGATTGTCAATGGCCAAACGTGTTAAAAATAGTAACTGAATATCCCTTTATTAAATACAGAACATTGTTAAAAATGATAAATAATATAAAAGCAAACTGAAATAATACAAAACAATAATTTAGTATCAACACATCAGATTGACAGCTTTTAGCTATAAAAGACATTTATTGTGGTAGTTTTATTTTTCGCTGTATTTTATATATGCTGGAATGAATGATATCCAAAATATATATCGGAATCATATATTATCTTTATACTAATATCTAATAAAAGAAAGTTTCGCTCTGTTTCTGTTCTTTCCAAAATTTTGGTTAGGACAGTCCAAGGTAGGTCCTGATGCACCTGACTCAGAATTTTACTTTTTTTATAATTAGCCGAGTTATTAATTAAAAACTCATTGAAAACCCATTCTTTACTTTCTTCTATCTTTACAAGAAGAAAGTATTGGATTCATGAAAATTTTTTAATTCTGGTTTTTGGCGGATTTACATGTTTTAGGGGCCAGGGATCCCAAAAACATGTTTTTACAAAACGTCTGTCTGTGAATGTGTCTGTATGTGACACAAATTTTGTGAGTGCTCTATCTCAAGAACTAATGCATGGAATTTAATAAAAATTTATATTCAGTTAGTCCCTGAGATATAAATTGGTGCTGATTAGTTTTTGGTGCAAATCGCTCAACAGGTGGTGCTGCTATGCTGCATTTTTTAAGATTTCCGCAACGGCTCTATCTCAAGAACTAATGCACGGATTTTTATGAAACTTTAGATTCACTTAGTCCTTGATATGAGTTGATGTTTACTACGTTTTGGTGTAAATTGCCCAACAGGTGCACCGCACCTGTTGGGCTGCTATACAGCCTTTTTCATGATTTCTGCAATGGCTCTATCTTAAGAACTAATGCGTGGATTTTAATCAAACTTCAGATTCAGTTACCAAGTTGACTTAAGTTTATTAAGCCTATTAGGTTTTGGTATATATCGCCCAACAGGTGGCGCTGCTATGCAGAATTTTTTAAGATTTCTTTTCTGCCATAGCTTTACTCAAAAACTAATGCATAGATTTTCACGAAATTTCAGATTCAGTTAGAAGTTAACATAAGTTTGTTGCTGATAAGATTTTGATGTAAATCATGTAACTGGCTGCATTTATCAGGAAGTATTAACATGTGTGAGATAGAAGAAAGTTTTGGGATTACCACATCCGACTAGTTTTAAATTGGCAAGCAAGCCTGCACATTCTCAGTGAATTTAATTCTCATGAATTTAAACTGTATTTTTTGTTTGTGTCATGTGGTTTTTCCTTTTTAAATATTTACTCCTAAAATCTGGGTGGTTGTGATACATGATGAGTATTTCAGATTTGACCGGCTTCTGTATATATGACAATTGGTCACTGCATAAAATAGTTGGCTGGCAGTTTTTATTTTATATTAAAATTTATGAAACCAGTAAGGAATACATTGTGAATACTATGTAACTTCATTGCTAACTATTAGATTTTAATAGAATAAAATTTGTTTTCTTTAGAATTGAGTTATAAAAAGTTAGGGTGTGACATGTAGGTGCAACATACATGAAAAAATATGGGAGTCCTTTAAAATTATTGGACTCCTTACAATTTTCCTAGACTCAATTTCCTAGTTCCAATTTTTCTTCTCAAGTCTGTATGGACACTTGTACATGATAGAGATGGGAAATATAGTTACTTTTGGTTAACAGGTTACATCGTTCCACACTTGTACAAGTACAGGCTCCAACAGCCTGTTATTTTTATAACATATAACTAATCGATGTGTATCCGGTCGACAGATGTTTTAATTAGAAAGCCTTTCAAAAAATGCCTGAAATAATTTTTTGACATAATTATAAATGCTATTTTTATATTCAGATGAGTCAGAATCAGTTTGTGGTTGAAAACTTAATTTTTGCAAGATAAAAACTTACCTAGTTATAATACTTTGAATTTCATGCATTTTTGGCGTTTTCTGACTCTAAAAACATATTTTTCCATTTATGGTGATTAAAACATTGAAAATTCATAAAATTCCAAGTATCATAACTCAGTAAGTTTTGACCATGCAAGAATAAATTTTTGCTCTTTTACTTGTTAGAACATGGAAAAACTTTTTCAAAATAAAACTTATAGGATCCAGGCATTGTATAAAATTTGTAATTTCTTATATATTTAAAAAGTAATTGTTGTTGTAATGTAAATCGATTTTCATCTGATGCAAAACAAAATTTGAAACATTTTTGCAACTGGCTATACCTCTAAAACTAACGACTTAGAAATTAGTTATTGGTAAACATAAGAGACACGCATTGTATAATATCAAACACAGTTTTAACGACACTATTTCTTAAAAAAAAAAAAAAAAAAAAAAAAGCATACAACATAAATTATGAAACACTTTCCAACACATTCAGATACTATAACAAAACTTCAGAATTTACAAAGGTGGAAGATCACGTCTTAATGAACAATTTGGAAAAGGTAGAATGCATTTGAAAACACTATTTCTGCTATTACCATGAATAGTTGTTAAAATATAAGATTTTTTTGCAGCCCTGTATATGATCTACAGATATGTATGCATACTACATTACATAGTATAAGTATGCTAAAAGTCAGTTCAGTTAAACGTATAGCACTGTTAAAAATTTCCGCTCACCAATTTCAGCTAATAGAGGAATGTTGTTGAGAACTTTTGTTCGACCTTGTATATGATCTAGAATTTATACACACCAAGTAATATTTAAAAAATAGTTAAATTTAAAAATGAAAACGCTCTCCCAGCAATTATTATGTGTAGGTTTCAATAGTTCAATTATTGCTCATTTTCTTCTATATCCAAATACTTTTGTGTGTTCCTGTAAATAAACGATAAGTTCTATGCACACCATATTCTATAGTAAGAATCTTGTAGTACACATTAGTGATGTCTATCAATTTCAATATGTTTTAAATACTGTAATATCATTAAAATACACAGCAAGCGATTTTCCCCCATATATTGTAATGTAACGGAATTCTTTTGAGTGGCCCTGTAAGTGAACCAAAAATGCTACACACTTCCTTTTCAATATCGAACATGCCATGCTAAAGCTCAAGAATAATGTATATCCATTTCATGGCAATCGGACAATATTTACACAAGTTAGAGCAAGGACAGACAGATGGATAAACAAACTGAATTCATAAACACTTTTCAACTACGGTGGAAAGTACTAGAAAAGAGAAATTTGACCACCGATTACATAGCAGCCATATCTATCAACGCAAATTCAAAGCTAATTTCACAAGAACACACAAAGATTATTTATTTTAGGGTGTAAAAAAATCATGATTTTTTTAAAAAATATATAAAAAATCTGATTTTTTTTATTTAAATCGGATTTTTTGTTCAAATACTGAATAGTTACCAAGAGTTTTAGGCTTAAACCACTAATTGCTAACATAATCTATGTTTTTAGATTTTAATTAATAAAATTATAATTATTAGTTAGTAACTACAGGAATTATAAAAACTGCAAATTAGTAGTTTCATTAGGTAGCATCATACAATAATATATAATTATGTAAAACTTTATAAATACTAGTGATATTTAACATTTATTAAAATTATTAATTGCATTTTATATTAAATAGTTAAGGCTACTTCAAATTAATAATTATTAAACAATAAACTCTCTAATTAGGAACATATTATACATTTTTAAGCTTTAATTATTAAAATGATAATAATGTAGTATTCATTTTAGAAAGAAAAAGGGACAGGATGTTAGTTCCAAAAAAGGGCACTATTTCATGAGGAAATATATTAGTAATGTGTTTAGTAATATATAAGAAAAAAAAAGAATAATTTTTAGTATGATAAATAAAGTGTCCTTAATTTTTAATAATTTTATGAATAAAAAATTGAAAAATACAATTAACACATTTTCATAATATCCCGTTTTTTGTAAAGAAATAAAGCTCTATTATTTTTGCAAGATCTTGGCCACATGAATTTAGAAATACTGTTGAATGGCAAAGTTTTTTACAAGAAATCTCTAGCTACAACTACAGATGAATTTCAACAATTTATTTTTTTAAGGCAGTGTGCATTTTGCCAATTTCAAAAGGGGCATGATGTGGCACCATAAAAAAAAAAAATAAATAAATAAATGGACTAGAAGAAACAGTATAAGTAATTATAGAATTAATAAAAACTGCAAATAAGTAATTTCATTTGTTAGTAGCACAAACAACAAAACTAACAAATATTATTTGCATTTGTATTAAGGAAAATTACTGTAAACCACCAAAATCTAAACTTACACACATGTATGTGTATGCTAACCAAAAAAAAAATATGAGAATGAGTTAAACCCATTCATATAGAATAAATATAAGTTGGCCACTTATATCTGAAATCCTCAAAATATTTAAGTAACAGCATTATTATTTCCTCTCGGTGTGGATTATTAGCTTTCAGTGGTTCATTTTTTTTTTCTTTTTAAGAAAAGTTTTGCTGCCTTTTCAATTCCTGATTATTTTTATTTAGTATATATAAGTTACAAAATTAAAGCCTTTATTCAACCTATACCGAAGAAGCTCTTGCTGTGCTTAGCATTTTTATACCAATTATTTCTTTTTCTCATATGCGTTCATTTACAATTTAGCTGTTAAGTAGATGTCATTCTTTCATTCTTCTTTAATTAGAAATTGCCATTAATTACTATTTATTCTTTTACTTGTAGAAATGTATTACACTTACTATCTGTATTTTATATAAAATAATGCATAAATTGATTACCTAAAGGAAATTATGACATTGCAGATTATATTAGATTTAAATATTTTTAAATGAAACTGTTTTAATTTGGATAAAAATTTAAAAACAATGCTTTTTACGAACTCAACTGTTTTTAATTTTTTACAATACTCATGAATTAAGCTTAGAAACAATTATTTAAAGCTCTTTTTTTGTTTATTCATAAGTCAAAATACCTGTAGAAACTTTCAAATTATGTTCGTTAGATTTTAATACTTTTTTTGACATTTTAAACATAAATTTTTTTTTTGATTTAAATCAATGATTTAAAAAAAAAATCGGTTGATTAAAATCATGATTTTAATCACTGATTTAAATCAACTGATTAAAATCGTTGACACCCTAATTCTAATCAATTGAAATTCGTCCAAACAAATTTTGTTTGTACAAATGTTTTTCAAATTAATTACAACTGTACTAAAATTAAGTTTTCTCACAAATTATAAAACGCTATTTTTTTTTTTTTTTTTTTTTTTTTTTTTCAGCGAATTTTTTAATTTACTTGTTGAAAATTAGAAGCAAAACAAGAAAAAAAAAAAAAAAAAAAATCACTGCTGGCTCGGGCCTACAGGCGGAGGTAGATTTCGAAGTTAAGTACTAAATTCACCAACAAAACTTAAATCAATATTAGAGATAAGCCCAGTTCCTTCACTAAGAATGAGCTTTAGGGAGCTAAACATTTTGTGAAAATTCTAATATACACGAATACACACGTGTGCATGTATATGTAATAGGTTTAAAAAATAGCTAAAGCAAATTTAGAGAACCTAAAAGTGTTAAAATAAGTTAATATTTCCATAGTCGGGTTTTTATCATGTTTTAATACATTTCTTCAAACTCACATGACGTTACATATTCACCTGTTGAGGTCCATTTTATTTCCAATATGACTCAATATTTTGTTTTTGTTTTTAATTTGTCAAACTAATTATTTCATTTTGAGTTTTCATGCGGAAATTGATCTAGAAAACTTATGACGTAATATTCAATTTGTTTTCAATTCGTCAAACTATTTATTTAATTTAATGTTTTACGTGAAAATCTTGCAATAGAGAAGCAATTGTTGTGGTGAGAATTTTATTGTTTTTTTTTTTTTTTTTTTTTTTTTTTTAAATTGTTGGCAACTGCTATACCAAAAAATATTTTTTTCCTGTCATTGTTGTGTAAGAGCTGTTTTTATCAGAATCATGTTAAGACGGTATTCAAAATTTTGAACCCTCCCATTTCCATTCCCTTGGGCCCATTTGCCCATTTTCAATCCCCGCTGGGATATTAGCCATCTCAAAGTTTGAAGACGATCCGTGCATAATTGCGACTTTTATCGTGCGGACAAAATTTAGTACATACATACATATATATAAACTTTTTAGGTGGGTGTGGTTTTGGGTTCCTGGGGTCCTATAATGAAAAGTTATGAAGGAATTTTTCAAAAGTCACACCATGGTAACGACTGCAATAAGTAGTATTTCTTACGAAATCTACCTAAAAGACGAAAATGTATTTTTATTTGGAAAAATCTGGTCAGGTCAAAAGTTAGACAAAACGTTGCTGGGTTTTAGAAAGTCAAACTTTTCAGATGTTTTTCTGATCTACTATTTGCTTCAGTGTTTCGTTTATGCTCTACTTTGCACAACCAGAATCGGAGAAAGTATATGATGGTGGTGACCTAGCACCAGGCACCAAGCTACAAAAAGCGTTTAATTAGTTCTGCAAGTTGTTACTATTCATGCATTAGGGACTGATGAAATGTAAAATAATTTTTAGCACCACACACCTAACAGAGTTGCCAATAACTAGAGAGTGAAGCACATCTCAAAAGAAAAGATCTAGAGGCACTAAATTGAATTATTGATTAAGGCAAATGAATGAAGACGCTGCCATTTAAAGCCATATGTTATTTAATTAACAGGGATTTTTTGGTAACATATTAATGGAATATTAGGTTCCAGCATAGTGTGTTTTTATCCTAATACGTTAAATAATGCCCATCCCTAGTACAAGATGAAGCCTTTAGTTTGGAAATATATTAATATTAACCCTTTCTAAAACATGTTTCATGATTCACTCACGGTTTTTGTGATTTCTGAAATGTTTAAAAATCCAAATTTTCTTTTCTAATCAAATTATGAAAAAACTACAAATACCAGGCCATATCTACATTTATTCTCATTTCAAGATCTGGAATCTGTTTTGAAAAATATGAATATTAACCCTTTGAAAAAAATTAGTTTCTGAAAGTCACTTATGCAGATTTTGTTTTTGTTTTAAAATCGCATTGACTTCAGAAATCAAAATATGAACAAACCAAAGATACAAAGTCATATCTGCGTTCATTTTTCTTTACAACGCCGCCTACAGTTTTAAATAATATCTGCAATGTCTCTTTCAAAAACATTCGTTACTGTAAGTCAATTTCATAGATTCCCTATTTGCAATGTTTAATGTCCCCCTCGGAATTTTTAATCTAAATATGGGAAAAAAAAAGGGGGGGGGGCCATGCCTATTGAGCACACATTCAGCTTTTAAGACATTTCCAGTTAAAAACAAATATGATTATTAACCCTTTGAAAAGAGTTCATTTCTGAAAGTTACTTTTGCTGCATTTCATTTTTTTTCCGCTTTTTCCCATAGAATTTGTATTATTCATATTTTATTTAAAAAACACAATTAATTTTATGCAATTGCTCTGAAATTCTAATGCAATATACTAACCATTTAGATAATGATGCAGTATAAATTTGGTTTAAAAATTTTGAGATTTAGAAGGAAAAATAATCTTTTTGAAAATAAAACATTCTCCCATAAGGTTAATATTGCATATGCTTATGTACAGATTTATAATGTAAATTTTTGCACTATTGCTTTAAAATTTTAATATCCCCTAAACTAACCTTTTTATTAAAATTTTGTTTTAAATATACAGTTAAACTTGAATAATTCGAAGTTCAAGGGACCAGAGAAAAGAAAAGTTCGAAATATCCAAAAATTCTAATTAAATATATATTCTCAAAAAGAAGACATAAATAAAAAAGATTAACTCCACAGTGAAAGATTTAACACATAAACTTTATCTAAGAATACTGCTACATATTTTTTCATTAAATCAAACGTTTTTTTACTAGCTTAATTATTCATCATTTTTAAGAAAAAAGTCTGATATTTTTTATTGCTTTTTTGAGTGCAATCTTTGAGTCATAGCGTAGGATTCTAACCTATCAATTGATACAAAAATAGAATCTTCTATATTAGACTGACCTTCAAAAAAGTGTCTTAGTTCATGTATATGCATCATAGCTTCTGACAAACTAGGTAAAGGGTTTCTCTTGTATTTCCTTGTTCTCTTAATTTCCAGATAGTCTGTCCTCAGCTTGGTTGTTTTCCACAAGTTGTTGAGCTTTAATGTCTGCATCAGTTGCCTTGCCATACACAGCCACATTTTGGTCCACATTGACATAGTTCTTATACAAGATTGATGGTTCATATTTTACATCTTTCCCATTATCAACAGCAGTTTAGGATCAGTTTTATCAAAGTTTTCCACTACATTTACTCCTTCCGTTTCTTTCTTTACAAATCCCACCTTATGAAAGCATTTCATAATCATTCTCTCACTGACCTTGTCTCATGCCTGCCCACACATTCATGAAGCATGAAGAATGTTGAGATTCTTAATGTCAAAATCTCCGAAGAGTATGCTTTCAACCAACAGATGCCTGTAGAAATATATTTAAAAGCAATTTTTCAAAAATTTCAGAGGTCATTCATGCCTTTATATGAATTTGAATCGTAGGACACAGGCTTAGACTGTACATTTTTAAAGCAATGTGGACTGGCTGATTTGCCAATCATTAATAATGGCAACTTTTCTGATCCGTCCATATTTGCTTCAACAAGCAACGTTACTCGTTCTTTACTTAGTTTTCCACCACTGCATGTTTCCCCTTTGAAAGCAAGAGATTTATTTGGAGTACACTTATAAAAAAGTCCAGTCTTGTCGATATTAAAAATATTTTTGGTTCCTTATCTTGAATAATTTCCTTTTAAATGTTTCTTCCATTTATCAGCTGCATGAATATTCACCACTTTCACCACACACTGCTTTGAAAGAAATATCATTTCTATCTTTGAAAAACCATTCAGCCAACCTGTGCTGGCTTTGAAATCTTGAATGCCTAATGCAGCGGCAAACTGTCCAACTTTGGCTCTCATAATAGGGCTGCTAATTGGAATGTTCTTATCTTGTGCTTCTTTAAACCACTTAAGAACACAACCATCCGCATCTCGATCAGATCCCCTCGTTCTTAAGTGGCGAAGAATAGGTGGCAAGAATCTGCCATTGCAACATCTAAGCTTTGATCCTTTCAACCCACAGTGAAAAAGATTCTCCTGCTGAAGGGGTATGGCCAAGGCATGGCCTTATTTTTTCTTGGGATTTTGCCAAGCAGGATTTTCATTAGGTCAGAAAATTCCTTTGAAATCTCCACATAGTGACATTCCAAACCATCGCCTTTTTTTTTTCTTCAGAAAGACTAGTGTTCACATTTCTTTTGTAAAGGGCAGGGTGCATTTACTGAAAACGGCACTTTTTTGTCAAGAAAAAGGGCACTTTTGGAAAGGAGAATTTTAAAAAGGTATATTCCATGCCTTCAGCTGGATTATTTTCAGTGCAGTATCAAGGTGAACTAGGATTGTATTATATTTACAAGGTTTCCAGCATCATGGAAAATCTGGAAAGTGAGGAATTTAGAAGTAGTCATGGAAAGTCAGGGGATTTTTTAAATATGTGGGAAAAGTTAGGGAATTTACATTTTTTCTAAAAAGTCATGGAAACATCTGGGGTAAAAAATGACGCAAAATTCATCAAAGTCGCAAAATCTATCAAATGATTAAAAAAAAAAAATCCAAAAAATTCAAAGGGCGATTACAGTAAGTCACCAATTTTGTCAAAGGTTTGCGGAAATAAACAACGAATTTCTTTGCCTGCCCGTTTGGTCATGAAATTTTTAGATTTCGCATCTTTTCTGCGGCTTTTTGGCGAATTTTTAGTTTTTTTTCAGCAACTTTTGACGAAAATCGGGTCTTTTCTGCAGCTTTTTGAAGAAAATCGTGTTTTTCCAAGATTCAATTTGAGACTTTCTGAAAAATCCAGTCCGGAAACCGTTAAAACCAAACCCAAAGCATTTAAAGTAAACCCGATCTGCAATGAAAAAAAATTAGCGTCCGCCCGCCCGCCCCAGGTCAGGTTCGGAAAAACATCTGGTCCCGACCCAAAACAAATTTTACTGCCCCCCCCCCCCCCCCCCCTCGGTTTGAAATGTTAAAAAGCCGTCCGAAGTACTTTAATCAAATAGAATTTGTAAGTACATTTTAAATCAATCTGCCCATTGCAAACGCATTTTAAAAGAATTTTTTTCTAATTATTTTATTCATTTAAGATTGCAACAACCTAAAGCAATAAAAGAAAAAATGAAAACAACCTATTATCCTGCACGTGAATCCTCTCTCTTAGTTTACATGAGGCCTTTATCGCTGCACAGTCCAGAGAGAGAGAGAGAGAGAGAGAGAGAAAATTGGTCATGAGGTTTCTTACAGATAGATGATGGGAGCTAGAAGTTTTTGTTTTCATTAGAAATTAATTTGAAAGAAAATTACAGAAAAGAAAGGGTCGGGCAGAATAACAGTAGAAAAAAAGAATCTTAAAATATTTTCTAATGCTTAAGAAATTTATATTTAATCCTGCAAATTACTGGTTCTATAAATGTTAGCATGGTGTTATTTTTTAAACTTGCCACCAAGGCTATACTTTTAAAAACTTTTAATGAATTAGAATTAAATTCCTGATTTTTTGTTAAATAAGTATTTACATCAAAAGCAAATACTTTCTGATTCATTTTAATCTTAGATGCATGGAATTAGCAAGTTCTCTTAGTCAGAAGCTATGAAATCGAATAGCGCTTTTATTTTTTGATAAAGAGAAAGTCTTTCAGAAAATATTAATTGGACGCCATAATTTTCGGACACGAAAGCTTGGGGAAGGTTGTAATTAGACAGCAATTGCTTATCACAATATATGTAATACATTAGAACCCCGCTAATCCGAACTAATTGAGACCGGTTCCTGTTTGGAATACAAAAAATTCGGATTACCCGAAATTTCGATAAAATTAGAAAAGAAAAAAATGCATGCTAAACAAAATGTATGTTATAAGTAGTCAGTAGTACAGTAAACATCTTGTAATCTGGCATCAGAAGGTCTGACATGCTATCCAAAGGGTCTGACATAATTTTTACAATTATTTTCTGAATCATCATCATCCTTTATAGCATTTACATTTTTTTTTGTAATTAATTTAAATAAAATGTTTTTTTTTTTTTTTATCCACATAGGGCAAAAAAAATTCATGATCTATATAATTGTATGAAATTATGCGATCAATTATATTTTTTTTATCTTTTTGACAAAATTTGAGATTTTTTTCAATGACCGAACGAGAATTTTTGTAATTTTTTGTCGCGACTGAGTTAAGAAAATCATAATTTTTTGCTCCAAGTGCTGAGCAAAATTTACATTTTCAACAACCAGTTGGAAAAATCTGCATTTTTTTTTTTTTTTTTTTTTTTTTTCTTTTCTCTCCTCTCTCATTGATTGACGTTTTTTAGAGATACATTGACAAAATTGTTACTTTTTTGCAACCGATTAATGAAGAACTAAATGTCGAATCTTTTGAGAGTCAAACTAAACTGACGAAATTCACAATTTTTTTTTTTGGTGGTGGTGGTGGTGGGGGGGGGGGGGGGGGGGGCACTTGATTGACTATACTCGCAATTTTTATCAGCAACCGATTAACAAAATTTGCAATTTTTTTCAATGACTAATTGATGAATCCCACTATTTTTAATTACCGATTGGCGAAATTGACAATTTTTTTTCTGAGATACATTGACTGTGAATGTATCAAAGTTCTGCATTGTTGAGTGAAGAAAAATATTTTTCTGAGAAAAAACGTCATCTGCATGCAGAAATAATAATTCATAAACTACGGAAAGCTAACCTTTTCTTTTCCATACTATTAATATATATATCTTTTGTTAATTATCCGATTGCATTAAAATTTTCGGAGAGTTCAAATAATAATAAATTAGGCTGCTTGCCAAATTTCTATTAAAATATAAGTTTTCAGAAAATTAGAACCCTCTAAAAAACCCCCCACTGTTAAGGTTACCCCAATAAAAAGATGATATTTGCAGTTTGGTTGTTCAGATAACAGAAATGCAGCCGTTATCAGCTTGCATCTGATAATGTACTTCTCTATGTTTAAAGAATTTATTATTATAATTTTTTTGTCTATATTGAAATCATGATTTGTAAATATAATGTAATAAAAGTTAAGCTAGTTTTGCATATTTTCAATTTTGTTGTAAATAAATTTCAATACAAATATTTAAATAAAATAAAACTGAACAAAAATAATACTTTTACTATGAACATATCCACATATATATCCATATTTTATTTTTTCAAATTTTCTTGAAAAATTTAATCAAGATATTTTCATTATCTATTTAAAATAAAAATAATTTCTCTCACAATTTTAATGACAAAATGGACATAAAAGAAAACAAACAATCCTTATTGTTTCCCCTTTTCCCTATTTTATTCACAAAAATGGAGTAATTTAGTTGCCACCATTATAGAAATGTCATTTAAAAGTAAAAATTTCAGAAACTAATTTAAATTTTTAACTTGAAACTGTACATGACATCCTTGGATCCACGCAGATAACTGGTATTAATTTCATCATCCAATGTTCGATATTGTAGGTGGAGGATTGGAGAAATACAGACAGGCAGATTTTAATAATCACTGATGAGCCAAAACATTATGACCACCTACCTAATAACGCATTGGTCTACAGTATGGAACCATTTATTTGGAAACCAGTTAACCGGAAAACCAGTTATCCGGAATGATATTTCTGATAGACTGATTTCAGAATCTTTGCAGAAAAAGGTGTTATACATTGCCAGTTTGACATAGGCTTTGCTTGAAACAATTGTATAATTTGATGACATCTAGTATTTTTTGTCATCACATTTAGTTGTATTTTAGATGTTTTAATTTTTATGCTGAGGAAACTATAGAATTTTTGTTCCTCAGGGATTCCCATAAATTACCTTCTTTTAAACTCTAGCTAACTTTTGATCTTTCTTGCATTGATTTTTAATTCAAGTAATCTAATAATTTAAAATGAGAAACAATGCCACAACCACACATATTCCACAAAACTTATCAAATGGATGCTGCTTTAATGCACAACCAGTTAACCGGAAAAACCAGTTATCTGGAATACGTCTGATCCCAAGCATTCCAGATAAATGGTTCTGTACTGTATTCGCACACAAAACAGCTGCAACCCACCTTGGTATGGATACAACATGTCTTTGGTAGATAGCTGAAGACAGATTGTACCAGATGTTCAAACAGTGGCCACACAAACCCGTGATATTCCGACATAATTGTTTTTCTGCTTTGAGCTACTGTTGGAGGACACCTCAAATTTGTTCTAGCGGATTAAGATCCGCTGAGTTAGGTGACCAGGATCTTAACTGGAATTCAGTATTATGTTCCTGGAACCCTTCCAGCACAATTCGAGCCCTGTGGCATTTAGCGTTGTCTTGCTCTCCATCTTCATTTGGGATGACAGATACAATGTAAGGGTGCAACTTGTTCGCAATGATGTTCAGAAGGTGCGCGGCCTTCAGGTTCAGTTCTACCACAACCGCAGGGTCCCAGAGACGCCCATGAGAACGTTTCCTAGAGCATAATATCGCCACAACAGGCCTGTATATGACCTGCTCTATAAGAGGGAGCAACAGCTCGCCTGGATGGCGGCGTACCCTGACATGCCCATCGATGTGTTGAAAGTATGAATAGATTCTCCTGATCAGGCAACTCTCTGCCAATGATCCATAGCCCAGTCATGATGTTCCTGAGCGTAGTGTAGGAGTAGTTTGGTCAACAGAGGCACGTGTGTGGGACGTTTGCTTCATGGTGTCATGTTCAACAGTGTCATCTGAACTGTGTGCTCCGAACCAATTCTACTATGTCCTGTATTGTATTGTGATGTCAGTTGATCCAGTCATTGGCTTCGATTTTGCTTTATCAAGTGGGAGAGTCTCCAGTGTCCTTTTTCTTTGATTGGGCATTCAATGCGATGGCGTCTACTGGTGGTTTCACTGTCCTTCATCGACTTTGCATGAGTACTAATAACGATATGTCACGAACAACACATAAGTCGTACAGTTTCGTAGATACTCTATCTGACCTCTCAAAGTCTCTTAGATCAACAGCCTTTCCCATCACAGTTAGAAGTAAGCGTAAAAATAATTCCTCAGACTATCAGCAGCAGTTAAATACCATTCCCATCTGATTACTTGCCCTTCACATCATCCAGGTGCTTTCATTTCAAAATGTGGGGGTGGTCATAATGTTTTGGTTCTTCAGTGTAATAGATTCTATTTAGTTAATTTTCTGTAAACAGATTTTTTTACAAGATCTTGAGTGTTATTTGGATATTCTACTGTATCTTAAAACATTTTTTTTTTTTTTTTTTTTTTTACTATATTAATTTTAACACAATTAACCAGATTGGTAAATAAATCATACAAGCTGTAATTTTCCAACTGGGTGAAATTGTACAGGCCAGGATTCCACCTTTGTCATAAGCTGCCTATGCTTTACCAACTGAGCTAAAAATTACAACTCGCATGTTTTTTCACATTTAATATTTCCCCCTTCTGTTTTAATATTTATAAATACTAGATAGTGTAAAAATTAAACTTTTTTTTTTCTTTTACATATGAGTTTTATTGATTTATAATTAATCTTCTTTTTTTAGTCTATAAGACAGCCTAACTTGAGATACAGTGGTGCAAGATTATGCAAATCGCTCTGTTCTGGCATGGATCCATCTTCTAATCACTTAAGTTTCAAGGAAGTGCTTATGAAAAGGTTAGTGTGCTCTGTTATTTCTATGATGTATTGATAAGAATTTTCAGATTGAATTCCCATCTAGTCCACCTGCAAGGCTTGAAATTCTGGGCAGGATGGGAAGATTCATACTTAAAAAAAAAATTGAAATCCTGCCTACTATAATTTCTCAGTCAGGTCACCTGCCCAAGAAATTTCCCCAATTTTTTAGAGGCTACTTAGATGCCACCATTATAAAAATGCCATTTTAAAAGTAAAATTTTCAGAAACTAATTTAAATTTTGAAATTCTGAGATTTTACATGACATCCTCGGATCCATGCAGATAACTGGTGTTAACTTATTTGGAGCAGTGTTCAAGTGGGAGAAACAATGCAGTCATCACAGTGATATTAACATGAGAAAAGCTGAGTTAAACCCAATTGTTAAGGTTATGACGATTAAATTTAAAATAAAAATAAACATTGTTATTCTGGAACAAAGTGGGTATGGATACTCTTGCTAAATTCACAGTTCATGTGAATCACACACATGAGTCACATGTATCAGTTGCGGAATGTCAGGTTTTGAACTTTTGAAAACATTATTCACACATTAGCCAAATACCCTCCTTTAACTTTAGAAGCCTATGAAATAGGGCTAAAAATATCCTTCGAAATTCTACAAAAGTTGTCCTAAAAAGTAAAATGATTGTTAACAATAAGGTATCAAATAAAACATTTAAAACACCCAGCTTCTGTGCAAAATATCTATGTAGTCTACGAAATTGTTCAAAAAATGTCCGAACAGCATCTGTAAGTCATATCTGAAAATTCTGTTAATAAAATTTAAGAATTAAAATTTTTGTAAACGTTCTGATTCTTTCATTATTTGTGTTTGCATTATTGATGTTAACACCACTTAGCTTAATCTCCCTACTACTTGGATTATTTATAGTTTGTAACCACTGAATTAACTTTTCTAAAGATAATCACAAGTTAGGGTTGGAAAAACTTTTTTATTATCGCAAACTACAGTTATTTTATCAAAAATGTTGCAGTTATAAAAGTAGCGACTACAAACTACTTTTCAAAAGTAGTCACTACTTGTAGATTTTGTCAAAAGATTTACATTCATAATTAAAGACATGGATTAAATACTACTGTGACTCCTTGTTACATTACATTTGCTGTGATACAATTAAGTAAATACAATATAACCAAGGCCATTAAAAAAATTGTAAGTTAATGTACAAGAAAATGTTTTGTTTGTCTCCAAAATGTTCCAAAAATACACGTTACAAATTTCTTAACAAAATTAAGAGAGATACAAGTGCAATCAATGTATAAATACAGTTACTAAAAAAAAAAAAAAAAAAAAAAAATTAAATCTAGGCTGATTCCCTCGCCATTCCAAACTCTTTACGGAATACTGTGGATTCACATAAATAATAATATAACAATAAATAAGAACTTAGATCCTAACTTTACAAAGATGAGCTCTGAAAAATTGAGGAAATTTTTCTATACACACATACATATGATGTGGAATCGTTATGAAAATAACTAAAACTAATTCAGAGCACCTTAAAATGTAAAAATATAGCAATATTTCCATAATCAGGGGCATTCTTATCTCGAGTTTCATATGCCCAATTTCAACGGAATTTGTTTCTTTTAACTCAACTTATTCAGATTTTCTAATGATGCATGCATAGCATGCCTGCTATATAGCGGTGTAGGCAGCAGGGACCCATGATGGATGTTTATTTGCACTGCATGGCACACCAAATGTACGCTGCCAAAGGCAGCAGAAACCCATTCCAGAGGTTCATTTTCAGCGATTCGTTTATTTATTTCTTAAATTTTAATATGAATTGAGGTTTTATCATTCGTGATTCATTTGGAAAAATAAATGGGTCCGAGCAGATCAGCTAGTTTAAAATAAATTGAATAAATGAATGTGTACTTTAAAATAATTATTGAAAGTAAAGCAGTACTATATGTGGTATGTAAAAAAAAAAACAATAATAAGTTTAAAAGACATTAACATATATTAAATCATTTAAAAACATAAAAGAAATAAAGATAAAAACAATAAATCAAAATTTGATAAAAACATGGTATGAAAAAAAATCACTCTTTTAAAAAAATGAAAAAAAATCTGATTTTTTGTATTAAAATTAACTAACGACATGATCTTAAACTTTGAAGGTTATAACAAGCCATTTTCAATTGTCTTATAAATACAGTTTAGATAGACACTTGAAAATATTTCAAATTTTTTTTATATATATAAATCTTTATACTTGATTTATACTTTTTTGTGTAACAATCACATCACTTACCTTAAGAGCTGTCAATAAAGATGTTAGCACCATTCAAAGTACCATCCATTACCTTAATACACCATTTTCAAAACAAATCCCATCAATACATGTTATTTTTTCTGTTAAATTCTTATAATACAAATTCCTTATAGTGACATTTTTAAAGGAAAAAAGTACAAGTTATCAAGGTAACCAATTATATTTATTTACTTTAAATCAGGAAATGTGATCATGAGATTTTTAATAAAAAACTAAGTTCTTTTAAAATACAAATTCTTTATATTGACATTTTCAAAAGAATAAAATGGACAAAGTATCAAGGTAACTAAGCAAATTTAATGCTTTGTAGAGAAAAACTAATTTTCACATATCTCTTGATGTTTTTTCAGTCTTTCAACTAATCCCATCATTTCTTCCCCCCATTTTTTGCATTTAGTTTTCAGACCTTTGCCTGAAACTGTTGATATCTCTGAAAAATAAAGCCATATGGGATCCTTTTTCCTAACAGCCATTTTGTTAAATCCAGTTTGTCCTGTACTATATCAAATTTCTCTATCTACAGTTCACTAACTTGTAGTATCAAGCAAAGAGCTTGTAATAGTTGATTCAAATATTTTAGACCAAGTGTTCATGCAAAACAGGTTTGTAACTAATCCCTGTTGGCCATTGGACAAAAGAAGGCCGAATCCTTCTTTCTTATCTATTTGCTCTGGGATACCTTTGTTATCCCATTCCCGTTCATCCCCAATATCTTCATAGTCTTCTGTTGCAATGTTCTTATTGTTTAGAACTTCTGATAGAATATCTGTATCAGACAGCTCTCCACAAATGTCTATGTTTTTATCAATGTCGACGTAATCATCAAATGGTATGCTGTCTTCCCATGCAACCAGGGAGGTAAATTTTCTTCATCTAAAAGCTCGCTAGGGACAGTATTCCTGATGAATCCTGCTTTCCGGAAACCGTTTGCTATTGTTTTTTGGCTCACTTTAGACCATGCATTTAAACACATTCTTGATGCATAGAGTAGGATAATGGGAAGCTTTTGGGAAGATTCAGTAAGGAGGTGTTGAAAGGTCTAGGCATCTGTAGAAATGCTTCAGATTTTTAATGATGCCTTGATCCATTGGTTGCACCACTGAGGTCATGTTTGGCAGAAAAAATTCAACCGTGACATTTTCCATAGTGGGTATCAATTTATGGACCGCGCAGTTATCAGTAAACAGGGTGATTTTTCTGTTTTTCTTTGGTACGTGTGATTGAGATCTAGCAGCTATTCTTCAAAAGATTCCCTGTCATCCAGGCTTTCGTGTTAGAACGGTATTCTATAGGCTTTGTTTTGACATTGTTAAAACACCTTGGATTTCTTGATTTTTCCAATCATCAGTAAAGGTAACTTCTCAGTGCCATGCATGTTTGTTCCCACAAGTAGGGTTATTTGGTCTTTACTGTGTTTTCATCCACTACATTTTTCACCTTTAAAATCCAAATTCTTTGCAGGGGTACATTTGAAAAAAAGTCCAGTTTCGTCGACATTAAAAATGTCTCTGTCCTGTGTATGCTCAATGATTTGAACAACTTTTTCTTTCCACTCATTTGCTACATCTTGGTCCACACTTGAACTTTCACCACACACAGACTTAAAGGAAATGTCATTTCTTTCCTTAAATCCGTCTAACCATCCGGAGCTTGCTTTGAAGTTGCTGTTTCCTAAGCTGACAGCAAATTCTTCCGCTTTTGCACGAACAAGAGTTCCACTGAGAGGGATGTTTTTGTCCCACGCTTGCTTAAACCACTTCAAGACACAATCGTCCACATCAGGATTATCGGGTTCTCTAGCTCGTTTGCGATTTCGATTAGATTTCAAAAGTTTTTCTTTATTTTTCAAAAAGGTCGAAAGAGTGTTATGTGCCATTCCATACTCTTTTGCAATGATGCATTTCTTCTTTACACCTTTTCTACCTCACGAATCACAGCAATTTTTTTATCGAAAGATAAGGTTTTATACGGGACACGGGGCTTACTCAACAACATGCTTGCACTGAATTCTCACCACAAAAACTAAAAGCACAATGAAGATAACTCAAGCGACTATAGTCCTGGTTTCGAAGGAATTGCAACGCGTGTTATCTGTGATTTATCGCATTGGTGAGAGTAGCATGTGTCATTTACAAGGGAAAGGGCGTTCGCTCCTGGGTCATTTTCAAAATAAGTACAATTTGGTGTCTTACTGTTCTAAGATTTATAATATTAGAAATAGGTAAAAATTCCATACCCATAATTGTTCTTTATTTCTTTTTTTAATAATCCAAGTGTTAAAACAAGTAATTTGTATAAAAATAGATTAAATTAGCCAAAAAATAAAAATAAATGATTGACTTTTCTATGGGAACAATGCTTGTCTCAAATCTAAACTTTGATCTTTAACATGTTATAATTTCTAATCAATAATCACTATTTTCATTGATCTGAGCAATTTTATTCAGAAAACAATATAAATTTTGAGTAGTTATGGCAATATGTCTGAAAATTGATTTTAATAAAGAAAAATTTTATGAAATAAGACTGTCTTACATGTTTTGTGTCACTGGTCTAACAACTAATATTTTTCAGTTTTAAATACTACTCTGATGATAAAAATTGAAGAAATTTGATTTTTTATGTTAGTAACACTGTTAATAAATAAAATGGTGGGAAAACTAGCTGCTTCCATGTGGTCAACTGTTTAAAAAAGGAAAAAAATATTCCTAAATCAGCTAAGTTCTTTTATTATGTGTCACTGGTCTAACAAATATTCTATTAAACAGATAACAGTTAAATCAATTTAATAAAAAGTTTATAATAATACAGTAAAAAAAGTTTTGTTTAACACCCTAAATCATAATATTACTATTTTTAAATGAGGAATAAAAATGTATTTAAGAAATGTCACTGGTCTAACAGTCACTGGCCTAACAATATATTTGTTAAACTAGTGACAAATCCTGTTATGCCAGTGACCCAATGTGAAGCAATAAAATAATTTCATGTAGAAAATGTATTTTAAAAGTTATAATAATAATATTATGACTATTCACAACTTTAATAAAGAATGTCTTTGGGTTAAAACAAAAATGTCAACAGTCTAATGCAAAATGTCACTGGCCTAACGCATGTCTATGGTCTAACTAATACTTAATTTTAAGTAACTAATGTATTTGTGTTAATGAGTTGATTAAGCTCAGCCACTGCATTATTTGAGTTGCAATTATCTTTTATTTTATCATATTAAAAAAATTTGTGGAAAAAGTTATACTTTAAAATTTAAAAAAAAATTGCTGAAAATGTACTTATTTTGAAAATGACCCTCCTCCTTCCTTTATCCCTGCTCTGTTTTTTAAGACAGATAAGAATATTCTCCCACCCCCTTCTCTTCCCTAAAGAATTTTCCACAATAGCTGAAAATAACGCGACCACTTTTCAAATAACTGCATTGAAACTAGATTTTGTCATTTTTGACAGGGTAAAAACTTTGAATTAAAGAAGTTGGACTTTGAAATAACAAAGATTTTTTAGCATTAACTGTATACAAGTTTCAAGGGACTGACAAAAAACTTCGAATTATCCACGAATTCGAATTAAAGACGTTTGAATTATCCAAGTTCGACTGTACACAGTAAAAACACTGGAGAGCAAGATTTTTTTTTTTTCCAGTACCGTATTCTATAAACTCGGCCCCTAAAATAGAGGCCATACCCGACTCGACCAAACAAAATGAATTCAAACTTTGAAACCGGCCGGGTCAGCAGAATTAGTACAGTTTTTTTTTTTATTAGCCGGGTCGGGCGATAAACAAAATAAACGGTCCTGACTAATATAACAAATTAAGTGGGCCGACTTCTGCGATATAAATATTGGGCTATTTTGCTCACGCAAAAACACCGGCTCGTTAATGTAAATCCTAAGAAAGAATTTTTTTTTTTAAATGTCGTTCGCATTCCATTATTTTTAAATGATCTTTTTTGCAGTGGATAGCTGAGGTCGGTCTCTACAAAGAGTCATTTTTACTTTTTCGATTGTGTTTAGAGGTTTTTTTTTTACTTAGAATACTTTCACTTTCAAAACTGATTCCGAAAATCAAAGTATACTACGAAAAATAACTGTAAACAAAATTGAAAAAGGGTTTTTTAGAGATCAACCTCAGCTATTCGGCGCAAAAAAAAAAAAAAAAAAAAAAAAAAAAGCATATTGAAATGCGAACCATATATTTTAAAAAAAAATTCTTCCATAAGATTAACCTTAGCGAACGAGCGTTTACCCTTGAGTGAAGTAGCTGATCCATAGGGGGGAAAAAAATCGGCCCGGCCCGTACAAAAAATAAATACATTAATTAATGGCCCGGCATAAAAGCTAAAAGTTTGGTCTGGCCCGGAAAACATTTAAAATCTCGGCCCGACCCGACTGAATTTCTTCAAAACATTGATTTTTACACTGATATGGTTAAAAATTGTTTTGTACGAAGAGTTCTCAACAAAAATACTTATTTTATCTTTTTTTTTTCCATGTTTATAATCTTTATTTTTAAAGAAGTGCCTAATAAAATCACTCAAGTACACATTTATACACATAACTAAAAAACAAATGCAGTTAATTTTGTTATCTCTTGACTCAACTAAAAGATAAACACATTTCAAATTCACTCCATCTCCTCGGACCGAATGTTCTGACACATTGCCCTATGACCTTGACGTGTAGTTGGCTAATAGCTTGTTTTGTTCCTTTGAAAAGAACTTTGAATGCAGCAGAAAAAAGAGGTAAGGAAATAAGAGATTTTTTTAATGCAAAGGGGGTTCGTGGATTTTTTTCTCTTTACTTAAACTTATGATATATACCTTCATAATAATTATCATCATAATAACTTATGATGAAAAGGAAAGTCTAAATTCTGAGCAAGAAATATTTTTAAAACTTACAAAATTATTTTTAAAAATGAACAAGAAAAGATGCGTATGTATCAAATAAAAAATAAAATCGGCCACAAACAGAATCAATGAAAGTTATCAATAGGTGAACTGCTAAAAAAGAAAAAGAAAAAAAGGAGCGTTTCTAGTTATCCTAAAGTGGTTTCGGCAGTGTGAGATCTGCACGTGCTGGGCCATACTCTTTTCTGAAGGTTCTGTCCGGACCGGGTTAGGGCATTACTTTTTTCCTGAAAGATCGGGTCAGGCCGGACTTAACTTATTTTTTCTGTACAGAGCCTGGACTGGTTTCATTCCTAATCTTCACGATACAAAATTTTCAGTCCTAGTTTTGACAAAACCCGTATGAAAATCATTGTCTCGTCGTGGCCTGGCCCGTTCAAAGGTCAGTAAAATTAGGCCTGGACCAAAAATGTTTGCAAAAAAATGCATACATTTTTAAATCGCCATTATTCTACAATTAAACATTAAAATTTATTTTTTTTAAAGAGTAGATTTCATACGCTTATTAAAATATAGCTAAATTAAAATATAGTAAAACGAGTGAAAAGAACCTGCGTATGACGGAATCCTGTTTTAAACTGAACAACATGTTGAGGATCTTGTCTATAACATTTTTTTTCCTTTTTTATACAATTCCGTCTTAGCAGATTTTACTGTATAACATTTTCAGATTTTTAACACTTCAATACATAGAATATAGATTAGCAATAGTAATGATAACTGAAACATTTACATACAAGAAATAGAGATTCATTAAAAAAATAAATATCATAGCCTGCGGCACTTCATCAATGTTTTGTAGAAATTCACTCGGGCTGGGCCGAGATTTTAACTTTTTTCCCGAGCCAGTCTCGGGCCGAACTTTTAGCTGTTATATCGGGCCGGGTCAAACTTTTAAATTTTTTATTGGGTCGGGCCAATATTTCTTTTGTACGGGCCGGACCGAACTTTTAATTTTTGTATCGGACTGGTCCATGCCGATTTTTTTCTGCGAGTCGGGCAGTCCCGGGCTGAATTTTTTTCTACGAGTCGAGCAGTCCTGACCTAGAAATTTTGGGCCAGGCCCGGAAATTTGGGCTCGTGCAGACCTCTAAGTGTCTGTATACAATGTTTCAAGACCTCTAAAAGCCGCGGCCGAAACGATTCCGGAATTTAGATTGTACCAATATAAGTTCCTTGGGTGCGGCGCTTATGTCGATAAACTTTTTTTTTTTTAAAAACAGATTTTCATTGGTGCGGCGCTTACGGTGGGTGCGGCAGGTATTCCCGAAAATATGGTTCTCTTTCCAAGATTATTTTAATTTAGAGTATAGTTAAAAATTAATGAAAAAAAATTGGTTTTAATCAGTGATTTTTTAAAAAAAAATCTAGTGATTTAAATCATGATTAAAATCAAGCTGATTTAAATCGGCGTACCCTGGATATATATATATATATATATATATATATATATATATATATATATATATATATATATATATATATATATATATATATATATATAAACATTCTTGATGTTGATTATGTTACAAAATGAGAAATATATAAAACTATTTCGCATTTACATTAAATCAACAGGAAAAAAAAATAGTAATAGGCTAACAGGGATGCATTGAAAAGTTCAGAACATAGCACTTCATTAATAAGTATTGAATAATCAATGACCCAGAGCAGACTGATGTTCTATCTTTGGTGTTATCTTGTTCAGTAATTTAAAATAATATGTAGCATTGTAAAATACTTTGATTATGTATCACACAAGCAGAAAAGGTAAAGTTGAGTAACGATGCTTGACTGTGATATAGAGTAGAAAAAATTTCACTAAATGAATTATTAATTCAAAGCAAAAACAAAATGTAACATGGGCATATTACCAAGGAAACACAGTCAGGATCTTGTCTGGTAACTCTCATCTTGTCCTTCCATAAGCATGAAACAAAAACTTCAATGACTAAAGTGTGAAGAGTCCAGTAGCATAATTACAAATAGTTACATGATTCATTAAGATAATTTAAATAACAAGTTCATCAGTGATGCTTGAAATTTGAACTAATCTTCTTGAAAGAAAATAAACTTAATTCACCTTTCATAACTAAGACAATTAAACGCTTTTAAAAGAACTTAAGTAAACTAGAATTAACTCAAGTGAACTTAAATAAATCACTGCCATCTTTCCTAGGACATCGCTACACTATTTACTTTAGTAACTGAACATAAGGTAAGTGGCGAATGCACTGGTTCATCTTTCATATGATCCAGAGACTGAAAATGCATTCATTACACAAGGAAAGAAGGAGCTACTGGTATTTTCCGTAGTAGCAACATCGAGACGTAAGAATGCATGAGCAAGACATAGTGAACCTAAATGGACAATGCCATCTTGGGGCACCCATATGAACTAACGTCATTTGAGAGAATGGAGTGCTAGAACACTAGCAGGTGACGTCAGCGATATAAAAAAAATAAAGACACATGCAATAAATAAAGGAATAAGGTAAAACAAACTTTATAGAATATTAAAGATAGGAGGATGGATAAAGAAATAAGGTAAGTGGCTTGGTATCTTGTTATAATAAAGGATAGGAGTAAATAAAGATATGCACATACGGAAATAACAGGTAACATATTTCCTGTCACAGATGAGATTCGCAAATTGTTTAGCCAAACAAATTTTGCGCAGAAAAAGCAAGTTATGATCACATGATTCGTAGAATGGCTCTTTTTTGCCCCTGCAGTAGTGTTAAAAATAACATTATTTCTCACTGCACTACATAGTTCAAAATGTAGTTCTACACTACAAACTTCGTAAAATGTAGCGACTATTATAGTTTCGTTACTTGTAGCTTGCTACTTTTGTCCCCTGATAAAGTCAGGCTGCCGGTATATTTTTGTGGCTACAATGCACAGTAACAAATGAGATTTCAGGGCTGCCATTTGCTACTAAAATTCTGCTTTTTGCTACTATTTTTAGCTCGAGGAAACTAGGGCAACTTTAAGTGAAAAAGGGCTCAAAAGAAACTGTTTCTGTTGAATAGGCAACTATTTTATGAAGGAGACTTTTGAAAACTTTATGCTAGCTTTTCACAATAAATATTGCAATATCTGCAGGAAATATGAAACATCAATAAAGAATTTAACCATTCGTATAATTTGAATACAAAATTGTGTAAACATATCTGTACAAACAAGTCCAGATGTTCACGACCTGCACTTTTATCATTTTCATTGATTTTCCCTCATAACTTCATTTTAATGTTGCCATTTTGATTCCTGAAGGGAAAAAATGAATAACTTTTGATTTTGTGATTGCGCAATACACAGACCTGCCAACTGCTACAAAAAAAATCGTAGTTGCTACGATTTGGACCTATAAACGACGATGCTCTGAAAATCGGTCTTAAACTACGATTTTTTGCAAAAAAAACTAACGCATTTTTTTTCCAGTTGTGATTTTTAGTGCAGCATATTTTTCAGGAGTGGTTCTGCTCCGAAATTTTAAAGTATTCGGTTCCAACAGGTTGAAAAAAATCGGTCCTTAGTCCGAAAATTCGGACATTAAAAAATGCTCGAGGGGGAAAAAAAAAAAAAATCTGTAAATATATATACAGGAATTCCCTTACTTACAAACAGGTTCTCCATTTTAAGAGTTTCTTGAGGAGGGAGGGGTCTTTTGAGGGGCAGGGTTTGAAATAGTGTGCAGAACCATGCAAGTTCCACACACAAAAGGAAAGTCCTGCATAATAAAATTCTGTGCAGTATTTCTCCCTGAAAATTCTTCCACAGATCTATGGTTTTTCTGCGAGTATATTTTAAAATTTATTGGAAGTTCGCGAGTTTTTTTCTTTTATGGAATTTTCCTAATTTAATTCATGAATCGGTCATGGAAAAAATTGAGAATTTCTTCAAACGATCGATGGAAATCGATAAACTATCGAGGGAAAAATATTGTAAATTTTGTCAAAAAGTCGTGAAAGCGAGTAGTAAATTTTGTTAATTGGTCGCAAAAAGATATTGCAAATTTTACCGATCGGTCATGATAAATTATTGCGAATTTCGACAAATAAAATTTCGTAAAAAAAAAATTCAATTTCATCAATTGGTCGCAGAAGAAAATAAATTTTGTCAAAGGATCGCGGTAAAAACGCACATTTCTTCAAAATATCATGTGAAAAAAACGCAAATTTCGTCTAAATATCGCAGAAAGAAAACACAAATTTTATCGAAAGATCAGTAAAAAACACACTTTTTAATCGAATTATCGCGGAATGAAAATAAGGATTTTGCCAAAGGATCGTGGTAAAAAAGCAAAATTTGTCAAAGGGTCGCAGTAAAAAATGCGAATTTCGTCAAGAGTTAGTGGTACAAAGTACGGATTTCAACAAAGAATAATGATAGAAAAACTTGAATTATGTATTATGTAAAAAAAAATTGAATATTGTGAAATGATAGCGGAACAAAAATCGCGAGCTTTGTCAAAATTGCTGCAGTTGGAAATTGGAAAAATTGTTGCTGGGTTGAAAAATTGGAACCGTCCTCTCTTTACAAATGTAAAAAAAAACGCTGTGAAACAAGAAGAACCTCTAAAAATTGTATAAAAATTTTCAGTAGAAAAAAAATTACTATATTGAGTTGAAAGATTGAAACCTTATACCTTTGTAAAACCTTCGACTAACATGTGGAAGTGGTAGCGTGGAACTTCAGTCAAGCGGAGGCCCAAGTAATAATTAAATCAAACAATTTATTGAAAAGACATAAGATAAATTAATTTCTTGGTTATACTTGAATTACAACTATATTATATTTTCTGGGTACGTTACAGCTGACGACACTGTTCATTTAAAAGCATAAGTTCAACAAAGCATGAGATAGGCATCCAATCTTCTAATGGATTCTTTATCAAAAAAAGTTTAGTCCTTTTACCTTAATTCGTAACGAAAACTGCTGACGCTGCTTCTCGTGCACAACAATCCGTTGTCAACTCCTTTTTACCTCGCGGCCTCGACCGGAGAAATATTATCCTGCCTGAATCGGCAGACTACTTCTATCCCTTCGGACCTCTCCGAAATCGCAGTCCCAACTCAGCGAGCAGCCCTCTCCTTGGGATTCAAAAACGCATCTCCCCCTTTTCTCTGTTCGTTCAAATTCACCTTCCTAAAACAAAGGCTATCTGTCGGCCCACTCAGAGCCTAGGTTGAATGATATCACCAACAAACTTCGATATCATTGGTCAAGAGAGACCCTCGCTGCTAGCGTGAGAAAATTTCGCATCTAGTTTCATTTTTAAATTGTCCTGGGAAAATATCGGCAAACTTGCCACTTAAAAGGAATTCCATAACTCCTATTTTTTTCATGCCGTTCTACTTTTCCGTCAACCTTTAAGATTGGTTTAGATGGATTGATTCTTTTTATCATTTCCGGCAGAACCTTGAGACTTAGAAATATTTTGAGCTGTTATGCTTATACATTGCTTTTCCTATCTAGAGTTCTCATTTGAAAATATATGGGACTTTTTTTGTGAATCCCATTGGATTCTTCACACCTTTTTACGAATGTCAAAAAATGGCAGCGAAACACCAAAAGACAACCAACCAACCTCCAGATTAATTTTAATTATGTATTCTATGATTTCTCATTTTCAAAGGTTGGCAGGTCTGAATACACCATCTGATTTAGCAGCAAGGTACTTTTGAACATTTCTTTTAAAGCTTTGAAACCCAATTTTCTAATTTAATAAATATTTTAAGCATTTATTTTTAATCATGTTGCTTAATGACTGATATCCAGATTTTGAAATCTATAGAGACTGGAGACCAGAATTGCTATAAAGCATATTAGAAGTTGGTAAAAGAGTTAAGAGACAGCTTAAAAAAAAAAAATCACTCCCTATCTGAAGCTGGGAGAGGGAGATCTTGGAATCTATGAAAACCAGTAAATTTTGCTGAATTTCTAATATCCCCATGTAGATGTGAAATGGAGGACTTTTCTGAATGCACACTTGTCCTGTTTTTTCACATTTTTTCTCCATGCAAGGTATGTGAAGAAGGGTGTGAGGGCAAACACCCCAAGACATTTTGCTGCATTCTTTATGGCACATTTTTTATAAATTTATTTTGGACATGGATAAGTGCTGTACACAAAAAGTCAGCACATTTTTTTTAAATAGTTTGAAATGATACCGCCTAATTTTCATAATCTTACAACCGGTTAGTTGATCTATCATCAGATCGTGGAATCTATCATTGCCAAAGATAAATCTTTTTACAATTTTATAGACATAAAAGCAAAGGATATGATAATTTTTTTAAATTAATTTATCACCCCCTCCCCTTTCCCCCTCAGAAGTCCAGTAGCTTAGTGCACTATTTTACAAGGCCAGAGTTAGACTTGTTACTGGGCAAGATTCAATCAACCTTTTTATCCCTTTGTGGTTAATAAAATGATTACAGTAGAACTCCAATTATCCGAATTCCGAGCTTTCAGAATTTCAGAAAAAAAAAATTTAAGATGGAAACGTACTGCGATTCGCAAAATAGTGCTGAAGATATAGGAGAGTGGGTGGTGTGTGATTCATTAGAACCCTGGGTTTTGAATTCTAAATGATGATGAACTTATTGAAAGTGTCGAGGAAGAAGATGGCCTTAATGTCGAAGTTGAAGCAGACACGGGACCATCAGCTAGTGAAGTATTTGCCAGCCTTGAAACTGCATTGAAGTGGATGGAGTCAGAACCAGTGTTACCGCATGCAACTTCTCACTATCCTGTGGATGCGCGACTTGGCTGCCTGAAAATGGAGAAGAATGTCAAACAGCTTACTTTGACCGAGATGTTCAGCAAGCAATGACTTTCATTTACAGTGCGGTACGTACATACTGTACTCAGGGGTGTGTCCAGACTTTTCTCTCAGGGTCTTGTTTTTGTATAATTGTGAAGAGCTTTCTTACATTTGTGAAAAATTTTGTCCTAATTTTGTGAATTTGAAATGAACGTTATACTCAGGTTCTTTTTTATATATTTTTAAGAAGATATATGTATGTAAAATACATACATTTTCTTTATATATGTAAAAGTGACAGGTCAAATTTTACTTTTAAATGATTAAATTTGTTAAAGGTTTAATTTAGAACTGGAAAAATTTTGTAAAAGGCTTATTTTTAAGTCAAAAGAATTTTGTGAAGTGTCCTTTTTTAAGGTGAAAAGTTTTGTGAAGGGTCCTGTTTTGAAACGAAAAATTTTGTGAAGGGTCCTTTATAGCACCCAATTTCTTCCTAAACAGATCTTTGGTACTTGTAAGTATGTAAGTTGTATGGTACGCTTAACATGTAAAAGTGTTGTCTTTTCATTTAATTAATTAAAAGCTCCTTTTCTTTAAAAATAGTTTTTTTTCTCACATTTTCAACATACATACGGTAATTAATTAAAATATACATTTTTTTTTCAGAAAAAATCCAATTATCCAAATTTTTTTATTATCCCAATTGATTCGGATAATTAGAGTTCTACTGTACTAAGTTTAGGAACTGAGCACTAGGGCTCAGACATTATTTTGACCACCTGGCCATAGGGTGTCAACGATTTTAATCAGTTTATTTAAATCAGCCATTAAATTATGATTTTAATCAACTGATTTTTTAAATCATAAATTTTCTAAATGTTTAAAATGACATAAAAAAGTATTTAAAATCCAAGATGAACATAATTTGGGAAGTTTCTACGGTTACTTTGATTGATGAATAAACAAAAAAAGGCTTTAAATAATTGTTTTTAAGCTTAATTCTTGAGTATTGTCAGAAATTATGTGCAATAAGTTTATGAAAAGCATAGTTTTTATCTGACATAAAAAACATTTAATTTGAAAATATTTAACTCTAATATAATTTGCAATGTCATAATTTCCTTTGAATAATCAAATTATTCATTCTTTTATAAGCACGAGTTGGAACCCGTCGAAATTTCGACGAACTAAAATGTTTAGAAAGAAACTGTTAGATCGAATTTATATAATAAACCTAGAAAAGTAATTACAATAAAAAATTCATCTTACATTGGTTGTCTAACTCTTAAACAAATAATATTTTTAACCTAAAATTATCAAAATATTATTTCCACAAACTTCGACTGCTTAAATTATTGAAAAATTAAACTGTATTAGAATACGTAATCAAGATGAGTAATTATGATGAAGTTATCGATTGAGGCTCTTACGTTTGTTTTTACGGAATAAAAAATCAGTAAAAAGGATTTCACTTTGTCACATCATAAAATCCCCCCCCCCGATAAAATCTAAAATGTACGTTATTTTCACATTCTCAAAATTTACATACGTATCACTTAAATACACAATTTAAAAGCATTTTAACGCACAATAGATTATTAATGAATGTATTTTCAAACTTAAAGTTCCGTTTGTCCGATACAACTTTGCATGTGAACATTCGCACAAACTTTAAGTTCTAATCTCAGTATCCACAAATAAAAAAATCAGAAAATTTCCTTTAGTTATCATAGTATTGGCCAGTTAGTATTGGTCAAATATTTAGTTTTATCAAAGAAAATGATTGTTTTCTTTTAAATATGACATCATTTTTACTCACTAAATCATTTTGCCTAGCGTCTCAAATTCAATATCAGCGTAAGGTAAAAATATTGAAATGTAACTGATTTATGAAGAAGAATGCATGTTTTTTAATGGCTGACGTCATTTTCTGTTCAAAAATTATAAAAAAGTTACTTTTATTTGTAATGTGAAAATGGCATCAATAAGGATATAATCAATAAAAATAAATTAACCATGACTATTTTCTCTTTACTTTTAATAGAAATGAAGTACTTCAGTTGCCACAATTACAAAATTGGTACTAAAAACTATAAAAAAATTAATATCTAAAAAATAAATCGAGATAGAACTGTCAAACAAATTGCATTTAAAAGTACATTTTTTCCCTATACGGCGGTGTGAAAGTTGAAACTGTGCGATGTTTAGAAGTTTAAAAATTTGCAGTAGCGAAAATTGCAAAACCAAAATTTCATTTCAAATTTCAGAGTGTTGCCATTCGCAGAATGATGTATGCGTTACGCACAGATATGTTTGTTCTTTATAATATAGATAGCAAGTACAATAAATTTCTGCCAGTAAAAGAATAAAATAACCAGAATCTTATTTTCTCATTCTACTTCTGCAATAATAAATTTATAGCAAATATTAAAGCTAAATATGAATGGAAGAATGACATCTTCTCAACAGTTATTGTAAAAGAATGTAAAAAAGAAAAAGTACTGGTATAAAAATGTTAAGCACAGCAAGAGCTTCTTCAGTATAAATTGAATAAATGTTTTTTTTTCTTTACTTTGTATCTCATATAGACCAATTAAAAAAAATAATTAGGGATTGAAAAGACAGCAAAACTTCTTTCTTAAAAGAAGAAGAAGAAAAAAAGCCATTGAAATTTAATTATCCTCACTGAGAGATAATAATGCTATTTAATTTTTGAGGACTTCGGTTAACTGGATATTCTTATATTTACTCTGTATGTATGTATGTATGAATGGTTTTAACCAGGGCTTAATTTCTAAGAAAAGAAGTACCGGAGCCCTAATATTTTGCAGTACTAAAACCTTCTGCCCCCCCCCCCCTCCCGCCCATCATTCCGATCCGCTATTTATATTTCATACCTTATTTGCAAAATTTAAAGCATCTTTTTTTCTTTAGCAAAATAAGAATTTTAAATATATCTGCCTGCATATACTTAACTGTCAACTATTCTACTTTTTAGCTCATCACTCCTTCGAATAGAAACCTTTGCCTAATTTTAATGTTAATTAATCGCAGAATCCTGCAATTTAATAAGGTAAGGAATATGATTCGGAAATAGTGTTAACACACACACATACACAAAAAGAAAATTGTTCGCAGCTATGCATATATGTAGATAATGAATGAACGACAAGTAAAAACATTTATAAGAAATATGTTCAGAAAATCTTACGCGCCGTTTCCTGTCCATCCCCTACGTGAGCGATACACTACGTAAGCGTTTTGATAGAAAAGAATGCAGAAACTTGGAGATCGGAGGGAAAGGAAAGAGTAATTTAGGACTCGGATTTTCGGAATTGCTATTGCACTGGGCTCCGGAGCCCTGGTATTTATGAGCTCCGGTGAATTCCGACCAATATTTAAATATTTACTTAAAACAGAGAAGTACCGGAGCCGAGCTCCGGTGGGCTTCGGCGCAAATTAAGCCCTGGTTTTAACTCATTGTTATAATTTTTTTGGTGACCATACACATACATGTGTGTAAGGTTAGATTTAGGCGGTGAACAGTAATTTTTCTTAGTACAAGTGCAAAACAAGCTGCAAATAATATTTATTAGTTTTGTTATTTGCAGCTTTTATTAATTCTGTAATTACTTGCTGTTTCCTCTAGGCCATTTTTTAAGGACTCCTTTTTAATTTAGCAAAATGCAGCCTGCCTTTTTTTAAAACACTCAAATTCACCTGTTTGTAGCCAGAGATTTCTTGTAAAAAACTTCCCCATTCCACAGTATTTCTAAATCCATGTGCCCAAGACCTTGCAAAAATGAAAAAACTTTATTTCTTAAAAAAAAAGGAAAAAGATATTATTAAAATGTTATTTAATTGTGTTTTCCATTTGTAATTCATAAAATTATTAAAAATTAACGACACTTTATCATACGAAAAAATTATATATATATTTTTTCCTTTCATCATTACTAACACATTACTAATATATTTCCTCATGAAATAGCATCCTACCCCCTTTTCTTTCTAGAATGAATACTCAATTATTATCATTTTAGTAATTAAAGCATACAAATGCATATTATGTTCCCAATTAAAGAGTTAATTGTTTAATAATTAGTAATTTTAAGTATTAGCAGTTAAATATTAAATGCAATTATTAATTTTAATAAATGTAAATATCCCTAGTATTTAATATAGTTTTACATAATTATTAAAAATATTGTATGCTACTAACTAATAAAATTACTAACATGCAAATGTTATAATTTTTGTAATTACTAATTATAATTTTATTTATTAAAGTGTACAAAACATAGATAATGTTAGCAATTGAAGGTTTAATTGTTTTGGAAACTAAAAACGCTTGGTAGCTATTCAGCATTTGAATGCTGGAAAAAAAAAATAAATCATCAGATTTATTTTTTTTTAAAAATTGATTTTAATTAAAAAAAATCGGATTTTTAAATTTAAAAAAAAATGATTTTTTTACACCCTACCTGGCCGTGATATATGCTGTATAGCGTTCCAGGACCCATGGTTAAGGAAACTCTATGGACACTGTAGGGCAAGATCCTTAAAGATTGTAGTACCACAAAATTTAGTTTAGTTAGCCCCCCCCCCCCCCTTACATTACACACATCTCCCATTTAATGTGCTGAACAACTGAATTGCATTTGAAAAAAGGGGGAGGGGCCTTCTTTAAAAAAAAACAAAAACATTTAGTTATTTTGACTTGAGACTTTTACAATTTATAGCAAACTGAATGTCCAGATGCTTTTTTTTCAACTTCCGTAGTTTTTATAATATATTTATCTAATGATTGAATGAGAAGTGGTCTCTTTGCTGGAGTTAATCCACTTGAAAGTGAGCCTGTACAATTTGAAGTAAAATCTGATGTTATAGATGATGTTGACATTACATTTTCATCTAATATTAAATCAGTAATCAAGCTATCATCTTCATTATCCTGCTGTTGTCTTAGTAGACACTCTTTAAATTTTTTTAGATGATCTCTCAATCTTTCAACTTTTGAACTCACTTTGTTAGCACAGTGACGACACTTCTGTTGTTTTCCATTTTCACCTTTAATTTCTTCAAATTCTGCCCATTCAGGAGCTTTATATCATTCTTTGCTACTCATATTTAAAATTTAAATTCACTGTGTAACAAACACTTTAATTTTGTATATTTTATATAATTTTGTATATTTATTTTAATAAAAATTAAAAAAGGTACTTACTCTACTATCTTTGAAATTCTTCTCTCTATTTCTAGTTAATGTTGTTCATCTAAAAAAAATGTGTATTAAAACATTAAAATTGATACATTTCGAAAAGCTACTTTGGTGCCATTTGTTATTAATAGCAGTTGACAGGACGCTGGTCTGATTTTGATCTGATGAAATGTTTCATTATCTTTGATTTGAACCAGTTAAAATAAAGCATGCAATGCCATTAAGCAATCAGAGCTGGTTTGGAATTTTAAATACAAGTAATAACAATGAGTAGTGATGATAATCCTTCTACAAATTGCATCATTTTTTAATTGTTTTTTATTGAATAGTGAATGCAAAATGTAAATGTTTAAAACTAAAACTTAACATATGATGATTTGCAATATTTAGTCTCATTGCATCAGCCTATTAAAAATTAATCTGCATTGTGATATATATGTATATATATATATATATATATTTCTTAATTATAATTAACTAGCTGTGGCCCAATCTGGTTAGATGAAAAAGAAAGAAAAGAGAAAGCGCAAGTTTCTAACATGTTTAATTTCACAGTGCTTGTGGGTAAACAATATTTTTGTTGTTCTATTATTTGTGCAGATATAGAGATTCTCTGTCTGGTTTGTCAATTCTAGAACACGCAATATATAATTGTCCATGTGAGAAGCAACCCATGTCTAGAATTCTAGATCTAAACCACAGAATTCTAAAGATTGGCCCTGATCTTTGCTGATAGTGATTGCAAACGTCAAACAAATTGGAAATTGAAATGGTATATCCGTTGGAATCATAGGAATGCAAGGAATAAGGACAACTTCACCTTTGAAAGGTCCTGTCAAGATTGTTGCTTCTACGACATTGCTTATTAATTTTTTACTGCAATCTGCGTGCCATTGCAAATCTTTGGCAGGTGGATATTTTGCAACATGACAATTGACATGCCAATTTTCAATTGCAGTATGTGCGGTGGCATCCCTGGCTAGAGGTCTGCATGGGCTGAAATTTCCAGGCCTGGCCCAACTCATGGGGAAAAAAAAAAAAAAATTCGGCCTGGTCCGGTACAAAAATTAAAAGTTCAGCCTGCCCTGTAGAAAAAAAATGTTGGCCGGATCTGAAAAAAGTTAAAATCTGGTCCTGGCTTGAGTGAATTTCTATAAAACATTGATTTTTGCATCGATTTGGTTAAAAAATTTACCTCATATGAGGAGTTCTGACCAAAAATATTTCATAACTTTTTTTTTCATGTTTATAATCTTCATTTTTATAGAAGTGCCGCAGGCTGCGATATTTATTTTTTTAATGAATCTCTATTTCTTGTATGTAAATGTTTCAGTTATCATTAATATTGTTAATCCATATTCTATGTATTGAAGTGTTAAAAATCTAAAAATGCTATATAGTAAAATCTTCTAAGATGGAATTGCATAGGAAAAAAAGAAAAATGTGTTATAGACAAGTTCCCTTCTTAGCAAGTGTAATATTCTGTTCTTATGTATTAGTATATTAATTTTGCTTGGATCAGCATGTTTTTCAGCTTAAAATAGGGTTCCGTCATAGGCAGGTTCTTTTTCACACATTTTACTATATTTTAATTTAGCTATATTTTAATAAGCATAGAAATCTACTATTTTTTAAAAAGAATAAATTTTAATGTTTAAGTGTAGGATAATGGCAATTTAAAAATGTATGCTTTTTTTTTTTTTTTTTTTTCAAAAAATTTTTGGGCCAGGCTACGCTGAGACGATGATTTTCATATGGGCTGAGTCAAAACTAGGACCGAAAATTTTGAGATGTGAAGACTGGGAATGAAACCAGTCCTTGCTCTGTACAGAAAAAATAAGTTAGGCCTGGCCCGGCTCTAGTGCCGTGAATGAAAATCAACCCTGGCCAAGGGCCGGCCCGTGCCTCTATCCCTGGCAGATCGAATGAACTAAAAAATTCTGTTGGATAATTAATCGCTTCATCTGCTTCCACAACAGTGTCGACGGATATGTATGTGAAAGCCTTGCTTTGAATATTAGACTGAATAATGTTGTTAAGTTCAAAGACGTCTTTGTGCTTGACTGCAAGAATAGCTTGTTCACTCAGCCAATTGTGATTCTTATAATTGGTTTGAATATTGGGAAATCTTTTTTCAACCAGTTCTTCTTTTGACTATCTAAATTGCAGGATGTTATGAAGCAATGAAAATTGGTCCTGAGGTCAGATCAACCAGCACCTAACCATTCCTACATTCCATCAATTTATGTGATAACATCTCAGCTGATCGATTGTTTTGCAGCTGGACACGCATATTTGTAGTTAGTTTTAACGTCGTTGCATGTCGCCACGAAATGGCATATTTCAAGCAAGCATTTATTTCGTCTGCTGGTATTGATCTTGGAATTTCAGGTAGTGTCTGCTTGAAATCTCCTGCAAGTAATATTAATTCCAAATAGGGATGCACCGGATATTGATTTTGCCGGATATCGGATACCGGATATCCGAAGCTCCTTCGCCTGCCGGATTCGGATATCCGGCACTAAATGTGTTTTTAGATATATAGTGAATTATTTCTTTATATAATGTCATCTCAGAACAATAAATTACAAGCATGTTTCACACATCATTAAAACATTTTAAATGTATTAAAATATAATTTACAAAAACTATATCTCTTTGAATATCAGGTCTTGCAATTCAAGTTTCCCCAGGAGAGGAGTTTCATACCCAAAATTTATAAATGCAGGGGAGTTGAACTGTTAGAAAGGAAAAAAAATCTTTAAACCCCGTTATTTTTTTTATGTGCTACTTAAAGAATTACATTTATACAGACATGACAAAATACCATTGAAGGATTTAAATTAACAACTCAAGATAATTATTCAAAATTTTTATTTTATTAAAACAAGGGAACAGAATCAAGCTTTATATATACCATGTCTATTTTTCAGCTAATGTTATGGGCAATTAACAATCGGGTTTCTAAATGAATTTCTTAATTTAGATTTTATTCCATTTTGCGTACTTTAGCCTCTTTCACAAGTTACACTTTTGACAAACAGTACAGAGCGACTTTTATAACTTTAGAAATTATCGGAAACACATGGTTATGCTCTCTTAAAAAGTTTTAGAAAACTTTGCAAAATCTTATGTGCATTAATTTTAACTTACATGAATAATGCATATCTGTGATGGTATGTCACTTCTGAACAAATTTGTTTTATTATATCCTTAATGGAATTATATTCAAAACTGTAATCCCTGTATTTTCATTAATTGAACTATATTCTATGCATTGGAATTTTAAATCCATATCCAAAGTTCGAAAAGGGAATAGTCAATTGATTTCTTCTATTACACGAGAAAAGGTTGATTTCAAAAAGTCATGTCCTAATTCCTGTTAATTGCGAGAAACAACTAGTTTGTTTCTTCTAAATATTTTTTTTTTTTAAGTTCATCAAATTTTTTTTTTTTTTTTTCATGTGCACCACAAGTGTAATCTCATTTTGTTTAGTGCTGACTATTGTCCAATTTGGTAGAGCTTAGTCTCCGGTGGCCGTTGCTGCCCTTTTAGTTATTTCCAATTTTGGGCATACAGGAAAAACATCGCAAAATACGTAAAACGGTCATAAAAAAAAAAACATCGCTGATTTCGTCAATCATGGTGAAAATAAATAAAATAATTTGTCAATTGGTTGCGAGAAAAAAAAAAAAAAAAAAAAAAACCGAAAGTTCATGGGAAATCGAAAATGGTAAAATCTCACGAAATTCGTCAATCGATCATGGTAAAGTATCGTGAAATTTGCCAGTCCATCATGAGCAAATACCGTGAAATTCCTTAGCCGGTCGCAGTGAAAAAATGCGAAATTTTTCAATCGGATGCAAAAAAAAAAACAATCGTTACTTTCATCAGTATGTCACAAGAACAAACAGGGAAATTTGCCAATCGGTCACAGAATAAAATTTCTAAATTTGTCAATTGATTGCAAAAAAAAAAAATTATGAAATTCACCATTCGGTCTCAAAAAAAAAAAAAAAAATCAAGAAATTCGTCAGTTGGTCGAGGAGAAAAATCGCAAACTTTTTTGGTCGGATGCAGAAAAACAAACACTAATTTTGTCAATTTGTTGTAAGAAGAAACTGTGAAATCTGAAAATCGATAGTGGTAAATATCATGAAATTTGTCAGTCCGAATTATTCCGACACTTCATCGTCGTTTTACAAAGAAACATTTTCGGAAAATGATTTTTTGGAAACAGGAGCCTCCCGCCTCCAATCATAGAAACTTGACAGAGTTTCTCGCCAAGCAAAACATACAACAGTGCAATGAACCGTAAATGAAATGAATTTCCGCCAATTAATGCCAAACGATATTTCAAAAAATTTTTAAGTAGTTCAAACCTTTGAAAGTTTCATTTAAAAGTATTAATTAGTTTTTGATTTATACCAGTTTAAAGTCTCTTTATTTTTGCAGCGTGGCGTGCGTAATATGTGAGGCATTCTCACAATGTTTTGACTTTTAAGTCCCGGGATAATAATTTTTATTTTAGTAAAAGAATTATCGAAATACCCGCTAGCTTCTTATTATTGCAGTGTGGCATACGTAATATGTGAGGCATTCTCACAATCTTTTGACTTTTAAGTCCCTGAATAATAATTAACACTTTCCAACAAAGTTGAAAAGTGTTTATGACTTCGGTTTGTCTGTCCGTCTGTCCACGCTCTAACTCTCGTACATATGCTCGGATCGTTCTGAAATTTTTGGATGTTAGTGACCTCTGCCATAGCACGTTCCCTCTTTCAAATGAAGTTTGTAGCATGTTTAGTTTATTAACAAGGACAGTCAAAAGTTTTTCCGTCACATTAAGGCCAATGGGAAAAAATCGTTTCAGATGATTTTTAATGTTGTTACACTCTTTCAAACATAAT
Organism: Maratus speciosus; assembly: GCA_963932465.1. Classification (NCBI taxonomy): domain Eukaryota; kingdom Metazoa; phylum Arthropoda; class Arachnida; order Araneae; family Salticidae; genus Maratus; species Maratus speciosus. Next base: position 443,984,646 of record OZ010790.1, on the reverse strand, counting down.
AAAATTGATATTCATTTATGAAGTCCACTAAAATATGCATTCTGTTGAATATGCGGTGCAAAGAATAGTTATTGTTCATTTACAGGGCCACACAAAAGAATTCCGTTCGTAATGGTATAGGGGAAATTGTTTGCGGTGTATTTGAAAAGATTTCAGATACAATATTGTATCCGAATTACCCTATATTAGTAATGATTGCTCGAAATGAATTTTTAATTATGATATGCGCTTTATTAAGGTTTCGTTTACCTGACGAAACCCTATTCGTCTCGCTCCTCTGCCTGTCTGTCTGTCACAGAGCCCGTTCTCAGAAACTGTGCATGTTGGAGACTTGAAAATTTTCATATTTATAGCTGAAAACCACACATCATACGGAAAATCATAAAATTTTGAAAAAGTCTTACATTTAACCCTTTGGAATCTCACATGTGTATTTTAAGCAATCCTTTCTAAGTGAGCCCCTATTTAGGTTGGAGGCGTGAAATTTTGCATACTTATAGATGAACGCCTCGCATCAAATGTCAAACAATAAAATTTTGAAAAAGTCGTACATTTAACCCTTTGACCTCTCACATGTGTATTTTAAACAATTCTTTGTAAGTGATACCTATTTAGGTTGGAGGCGTAAAATTTTTCATACTTATAGCTGAACACCACATATCATATGATAAATCATAAAATTTTGAAAAAAATCATACATTTAACCCTTTGGGCTCCCACATGCGTATTTTAAGCAATTCTTTCTAACTGAGCCCCTTATTAAATTGGAGACTTGAAATTTTGCATACTTATTGCTGAACACCACACATAATACGCAAAGCATAAAATTTTGAAAAAGTTGTCCATTTAACCCTTTGGGCTCCCACATGTGTATTTTAAACAATTCTTTCTAAGTGAGCCCTAATTAGGTTGGAGGCGTGAAATTTTGCATACTTATAGCTGAACACCTCACATTAAATGACAAGCCATAAAAGTTTGAAAAAGTCGTACATTTAACCCTTTGGGCTCCCACATGTGTATTTTAAACAATTCTTTCTTAGTGAGTCCCTAATTAGGTTGGAGGCGTGGAATTTGGCATACTTATAGCTGAACACCTAACATCAAACGAAAAATCATAAAATTTTGAAAAAGTCGTACATTTAACCCTTTGGGCTCCCACATGTGTATTTTAAACAATTCTTTCTAAGTGAGCTCGTATTTAGGTTGGAGGCGTGAAATTTTGCATACTTATAGCTGAACACCCCATACCACACATCAAATCATAAAATTTTGAAAAAAATCGTACATTTACCCCTTTGGGCTCCCACATGCGTATTTTAAGCAATTCTTTCTAACTGAGCTGCTTATTAAATTGGAGATTTGAAAGTCTGCATACTTATAGCAGAACACCTGAGGCCAGGCGACAAATAATAAAATCTTGAAAAAGTCTTACGTTTAACCCTCTGAGCTACCACATGTATTTTAAACAATTCGTTCTAAGAGAACCCCTAATTAAGTTGGAGACATGAATTTTTGCATACGTATAGCTGAATACCTCAGATCACACGGCAAATCATAAAATTTTCAAAAAGTTTTATATTATTTATTCCTCCGAGTTCTAACTTGTGTATTTTAAGCAATTTTTCTAACCTCCGCAATTTTCACCCGCGGAGCACTTTTCCAACTTTTACTGACACTCCTTTGACCATTCTTTCATATTATGCACCATAGCCTTACATATTTTCGTTCCACTTTTTAAAGCCAGGGACGCCTACTTATCACGGGTGCTATCGGCCCAATCTCCTCGACTAATATAGTCTATAAAACGGAGTTTCGTTTGGATAGAGATTTGTTTAGAATAGAGTGCGCCACTGGTTGCGAAATGTGGAACTAACAGATTTTTCAAAAGGAAAAAGTGTTTTGAAAGGAATATTAAATGAAACCCTCTGGGTGATCTGTGATCACACTTACCTACTTGTTCACTATATTTATGCATACTATAAAGTGCGTATAAATGCTATAGTTCATATACAGAGCTACAGAAATGAATTCGTAAAGGTTACTGAGTATGAGTATCAATTTCTTAAATGTTGATTTTAAAGGAGTTATGCATTTTTACGCTGAACTGAATTTAGTGTACTAAGATATATTTGTAGAATATAGATAAAATGATATACAGGGTCACGCAAAGAGTTGATACAGGGCCGTCTATGGGTGATAATTTCTTGAAATGTAATTTCAGTTGTTTTAAGCCTGTTTTAGTTTGAATTAAATTTTATCTAAATAGTGGCATATAATAAATGTACTAGGTAATAGAGATGTGTCATTTGTTGAGGAACGAATCCAAAGGAACGATTCCGGCAGTGAAACTGAAGGAACGAATCCATTCTGTAAAAAGGAATCGGTCCTTTTCGGAACGATTCCGAAAAGGAACGACTCCTCGGAATCGGTCCTTTTCGGAACGGTTCCTCGGATTCGGTCCTTTTTGGAACGGTTCCTCGGATTCGGTCCTTTTTGGAACGGTTCCTCGGATTCGGTCCTTTTCGGAACGGTTCCTCGGATTCGGTCCTTTTTGGAACGGTTCCTCGGATTCGGTCCTTTTTGGAACGGTTCCTCGGATTCGGTCCTTTTCGGAACGGTTCCTCGGAATCGGTCCAAAATGTACCGACTCCGAAAAGGACCGATTCCTCGGAGTCGTTCCGAAATGTACCGACTCCGAAAAGGACCGATTCCTCGGAGTCGTTCCGAAAAGGACCGAATCCTCGGAGTCGTTCCGAAAAGGACCGAATCCTCGGAGTCGGTCCGAAATGTACCGACTCCGAAAAGGAACGATTCCGTCGGAATCGGTTCTTTTCTTGTAGACTGGTCAGTTTTAATAAATTAAAATACGCTATTTTATTTCAAAATAACAGATTTTGATTCTATTAAAGCTGACTTTATTGCCAAAATATCCTTCTAATGTGTGTGCCCCCCCCCCCCCCCCCACACACACACCCTCCTCAAAAAAAAAAAGAAAAGAAAGAAAGAAAAAAGAAATTGAAGTGCGGGGCGGAGTAGGGCGTTTAATAAACATTACTATTTGATCTTCTTGTGCTAAATTAATCTGAAAGAAATAATTAAAAAAATATTTTATACGAATTGGATTTTTCCCACCTGAGTGAAAAAGTGTCCGTGATGGGATTCTAACCCAGAAACTTTACGTGCTTTATTGATTGAGTACCTGGACCCCGACGGTAATGGAACACCATGTGTACTTTAATACACTAATACTTTTTCTAATTGGTAAATGTATCATAAAAAATGAATTTTTTCTAAATGGATTCTTAAGGCCGTTCTCAAATCCAAAAGTTTTAATTTATTATTATTCGAAAATGCATGAAACGAGCAGAAGTTGTTGTTCAGAAACTATGTAATCGAGCTGTTTTTTCCTTTTTTTTGCTAACGCAATAGATCTTTCAGAAAATAGTGTCAAAGTGGACGTTTTGAACCGAATTTCCGCGTGAAAGGGGCATAATCGCTCAAAAATGGACGAAAAACATGTTTGTCACGTGATCAAAATCGATTATAACTCAATAGGTAATTTACTGATCAAAAGATGGAAAACACAGTTCAATTCCGAATCGCTTCCATGGTCAAACTTTCCAATTTTATATCTTTCCGTAAAAAAATGAATTTGTAAATGTATTAAAACGTTTTACGCTTGTTGAGCAGATCACTTAAGAACAGCCTTAAGAAAAACAAAGAAAAAGCTTGTTTAATTAATAGTGAAAAATATTTTTCTAAATCTGATTAGAAACTGTTTTGAATAATATAAGAAATATATCACTAGGTCATAAAAAGTGCATTTTAATGGGATAATAATAACTGATTTTCAATTATTTTAATAACTGTAGAGTTACGCACTTTCATGCATATTTCACTATTTCATGTTTTTTCCTCAAACATAATTTCAATTTGAGAATCCTCTTTGTCAAAAGAAATGTATGACCAGCTACGAGCGCTCGAGTACCACTTTATTTCCACAGTTTGGCGTCTTGTTTTTCTCTCCTGAAGAAGATTATTAAAAAAATCTCAAAACTCTCAAAGATTGTTGTTTTAATCAACTTACATTGAGGTTTATTACATAGATCTGTTAGAACAAGGAATTTTTGTAAAACGTTTCTTTCTTTCTTAAGATAATGAATATTTCAAAAAGCATAATGTCTAATAATAATAATAAGATAACAGTAACAGTGGTGGGTGGGATTGAAATAATTTAACCGCGGTTCGCTCTCTTAATGGCCGTTTTGAGTATAAAAACGGGAAAGAAAAATCACGTGCTACATATAGATTATCGGATTTTCTCCAACACTGCGACATATATGTAAAGCTGCATATTTTTTGCTTATTTCGGTTTAATAGATTTATGTTAACCATCCGCCTACCAGAGGGGTTCAATGGCCCCGGCAGGTACATTTATAATGACATTTCTAATTTATTTTAAAAACTGAAATTTCTGTAAATATGGGGTTTTTTTCTGGGATGTTCTATTCTTTTGAGTAGAACATTCCAGAAAAAGTCACATATTCATAAAATTTTCATTTTTTTAAATGTGAAAAATCAATTTGAATGTACCTATCAGGTCTGTTGTTGCACCGGTCTGGTATGCGGAAGGTTAACCCATTAAGGACCAGCATGTTTTACAGTAATTTTATTCAGTTCGCGCCATTTTTTGTTAAACCCTTACTTTTACTTTATGAATCACTGAAATGTGTTAATTAAATAAGGCACATTTTACTTTTCTCTTTTGCTGGTATAAAAAAAATTTAAAAATTCACAAATATAATGTTGCGAAAACGCAACGTCAGTCTTTAATGGGTTAATATTGCATTTAAAAAGTTTTACAATATACGAATTTAATTATTGGTTTCCGAAGAATGCACGTTGTGATTTTGTACAGTTTTTTCATTTGTTATTTTATTTCTATTTCTTGCTAAATAATTAGAATTTAAATAACTGTGACTTTGTTTTAATTCAACGTAAAATAAAAGCAAAAAAAAAAAAAAAAAAAAAAAAAACGTTTATCGTTATAATTTCTTATAATAATTCAGATTTCTTGATCGTTATTGATACTCGCAAATCCCGAAATCAATGCCACGATTAATGCCTGTTACTGTGGTGATGGATAATACATATCTGAGTTTAATTTCGATCAAAGCAAGGCTCCCTTCAAGCCAAACTAAATTTAATGTTTCAAGCCTAATACCAAACTTCCGTTTTTATTGAGGTAAAACTTACTACAAATGCGATACTAAATTTTATGTATTTTCCTTTCTTATTGTTATTCTTTTCACTTAGAAGATTTATTTATTTATTTTCATTTTTTTAAATTACATAAAGTTTTCTGAAAAGTTAGAATTTAACAAAATGTTTTATCTATTTTAAATAGTTTTGACAATAAAAAGTTTAACTCCGAATAAAAAATAGTCAAATTCTCAAAAAATTAAGGTTGGTATTATCTAACACGTTTACAACATATGTCTTTTATTCAACGGCTGAAACATCGTCAAAAGGATAGTTCTTTATATAGTACTACACTCTGTAATAATAATGGACATACTTTTAATTTGTTTAATTTAATTAAACCAATAAACCGTTTTTTAGTTAAAATGTTAGCAAATTTCAAATTTAAAGAAATAGAACTTTGAAGTTTAGTGAATCACTATATCTTTTGGCGGAGATAATATGTACTATATATGTATAAAATCATATATATTACTATATATATGCATATTATAATATTAATATATATAATATTATTTTATAAATATCACTAGACATAGCCATGCTGCTAATGAATCTGTTTACAAATCATCTGAAGGAACTTTTACCCTTTCGTGTAACACAAGTGTTCCATGACTTCATGAGTTATGAAGCTCCAAAGATCCCAATCCAAACAAACATATTAGCATCGCAATTCACTCACATCGAACTAGGGTTCAGTATAAGTGGAGAGAGAGTGACGGCGGATGAGGGTGTGAAATTAGAGAAATTTCTGTAGGTTCTCGTGAAATTGGAGATTCAAAAAGAGCTGTAAGTTTATTGAAATTCTACGTAGTTAACAGCAGTTTACAAATAGCGATGTTATGGTATAAGACAAGACATACATCAGTCACTCAGGAAAGACAGTGTGCAAAAACGTGCTTTACTTTTTAACCCTTTCCAATAAAGTTAGTGTTTATGAATGAGGTTTGTCTGTCCGTCAGACCGTCTGTTCACGCTCTAAGGCAAGTCACACACTAAAGCGACACATAAGACATGTCGTTTGAATTCGCTAGAAAAACTGGTTTAGAACAAGTTTGTAACAACTTCGTTCTTTGTTTCGACCGGTTTTTGCACTTCATGTTGCGCTTTATGTCGTTCTGTCGTCTCAGTGTGTGATATACCTAACTCCCTTAAATATACTCGGATTCCCATGCAATTGATATATGTTAATGATGTTTACCATGGGATGTTTGGTATTCAATATGAAGAGTGTAGCATTAATAGTTCATTTACAGGGGCACTCAAAAGTATTTCGTTACATTATGGTCAACGGGAAAAAGTCGTTTGCAGTGAATTTTAATGACATTAAGCTATTTCAAATGCACTAAAATTGATATATATCACTGAATTGTACTACACGATTATTGCTATAGAATAGGATGTTCCACTTCTGAACCAGATCCAGAAGGCAATGATAATAATGTTGATGAATTATGCAAATATCCTGTGTGCGTAAAGTTAGGGAACTGAGGAGAAAGACGATAAATGGGATAAAGTTATTGAAAGTACGGACACTGGAACAAAACGAACAAAAATAATCTATTTTAACAAGTTACATATCCAAACCAGTAGGGCCATCCAAATGAAAAATGAGATTCAGAATGAAAAATGAAATTAGGATTACCTAGAGGTAGATTTTGAAGAGGAATCTATGAGACTAAAAATTCCTAGACCCCGGTGACAAATATCAGAGCAATAATAAAATTTCCTATACAGGATGTCCACTCTCAACGATGTCCAATGGCTAATTCCTAAACCTTTAGTCATAGCCATATAGTTCCAATTAAAAAAATGTTTTAAATGGGGACAAAGAAGTATTTGAAAAGTGATTTGGGTCAATAGAATCATTTCTTGAAAAATTACGAAATTTAATTTTTTATACGGTCCCCCGGTCCTTCAAGTTATAGTTAGTAAAACTTTCCTATTACACTTACAAGTAAGACAAATAAAAGTCCTATTATTCTAAGATTAAAACTGACCGAAGTAATGGCTGTTTAAAGTTGGAGCACATTTTTTGCGGCAAAATAGGGGTCATTTACAAATTTACTAGAAATATAAATAATCTTCAGGTATATAAAAAAAATAGTTGATAGTAAAATTAACATTGCATTATAAATTTGAAATCTATAATCATTCTGAAATATTAATGCAAAATATACAGCTTGTACTAAACATATAACAGGAAAAAAATAATAGAATTTTCGTTAAATAAAATGTTGAAAAGCAACAGCCTCGATTCTTTGCAAAATGACGTGTTTTAGCTTTTGATAATTAGTTCTTACGTATTTTGTAGCACTGAATCCAAAAATGGCCTTCATTTTTTATCACAAAGTACAGATTTTTTGCAAATCGTAAATTTGAAATCTAAAAAGTGAAAAATTTACGGAAATCTGAGAGTATAAAATAGACGTGATTGTTATTTCTTTAACTTTTGATAATTGATTGTTATCTATTTTTTACTATTGAATCCGAAAATGACCTTCATTTTTAACCATCACGTCAGGATTTTTCGCAAATTGTAAATTTCAAAGTTTAAAAGTTCAAAGTTTTAATTGAACCTCTTCCCTTCCCACATCATTGGACCCGAGCTGTTTAGCTGTAAGAATCCCAGTTTAAGCCAAAAATTGAATAAATTCTTGAATTAAATAAAATTAAATTGAATAAAAGAAGTTTTACATCCATTTTATAGCATCAGATTTTCGCTATTTTTTAACTTTGAAATTTACCATTTGCAAAAAAAGTCTAACATGATGGTTAAATATGAAGGTATTTTTTACATTCAGGGCTAAAAAGCACATACAAATCAATCGTAAAAGTTAAAAAATGCAACCATCGACTCTTTTTTACAGTATTAGCTATTTTTTCAATTTTGAAATTTACTATTTGCAAAAAATCCTGACATGATGGTTAAAAATGAAGATAATTTTCGGATTCAGCGCTAAAAAATACATAAAAGTCATAATTTTAAATACATAATTTAAAAAATAAAAAATCACAACCATCGCAGTCTTGTGTTATCTAATTTAAAACTTTTTAGTAAACTTGTTGGCAGTAATCTATCCGAAATTTTTTGTGTTACCCTGTAAAATAAGTACATAATGGTAAGCACTGAAAATCATAATAATATTACATTGTCATCTGATTTACGTCAATATGTAAAATATAACCTCGATCGCATATTTTAAAGTAAGTTGAATTTCGAGTACAAATTTTGAACTGGAAAGACATACATACGATCGTTTCAAGTTAACCCATTACCCGCTGATGTTGCGTTCACGCAACGGTCAAAACAATTGCGCATGCTTAAATTAATTACTTTGTTACCACTATTTTAGAATAAAAAAAATTGCCTTATTTATTGGCAGAAATTTTGATATTTTAATAAAGCGAAAATTACCTTTCTGAATTTGTGGTGACAAGCGACTTCCAACAAGAAATTTTAAAATTCCTACTTTATAATTTTGGCGGTTAATAGGTTAAATAAAAGCTTATAAAAATAGCATAATTTTTGTTAAAAAAATCATGAAAAGAAACAGCTTCAAATACTTACAAAAATCTGTCGTAATACGATTTCTTTCAAATCGCAGCTACACATGAAATAAATCCTTCAAATACTTTAAGCACTTTGTTTACGACCCCTAGAAGCATGGCTAAACTCATGTGTATTCGGATGCAGAAAAGTGGCATAAGTCTTGCAGTTCAAAATTTCATATAACTTCATGAATTTTAGTGTTAGATGAATGGGACTTTTTTTTGTCTTTCTTTTAAGAGAACAGGAAATTTTTACTAAATATCACTTATAGGGCCGGGGGACCGTATAAAAAATTAAATTTCGTAACTTTTTTAGAAATATTTTTATTGATCTAAATGACTTTCAGAATAATTTTTTACCTTATTTAAAACATTTTTGTAATTGGAATTATAGGTCTATGACTAACGGTTTAGGAATTAGCCATTGAACATCGTTGAGAGTAAAGACACACTGTATAAAATAATAATATAAATGGACGGTCATTTGACGACATATTTTCAAGAGAAACCAATGATTACACTGAAAATCGAACAGACCTTGCACCGCCCTTAAATTTCCAAGAGGATTTATGCTTTATACCATAAATCATAAAGTTAGAAATAACTGCAAATTAATTGCACACCCCGATCAATGAAATGAACTCTTAAAAACAAAATCATCTGTCCAAAACATTACAAAATTAAGCCAACTGGATGCGTAAGAAAATGGATGGGTACATAAGAAAATAAATTAGTAAAAAATATTATGGATTGCATGTAGTTCTCTTTATCTCGGAAGTGTTTTTTCCCCCTTGGAAGTATTTTTTTCCCCTTGGAATCCTTTATTTTTCAAAATCGTTCATTTTTTTCGGAATCGTTCCTTTTTTCTCGGAATCGTTCCTTTTTCTCGGATTCGTTCCTTTTTTTCGGAACGATTCCGAAAGGAACGACTCCGAAGAACTCGTTCCTTTCGGTGAATGATTCCGGCTGGAACGATTCCTTAAAAGGAACGATGTTGCCCATCTCTACTAGGTAAACTACAGGGCTGTATAAAAGTATTCAAGTATGTTTCCATCTATTAGTATAAATTGCTGAAAGATGAATTCCAAACTGTCATGCATTTTCTTGCTAAACTAAATTTTCCCATTATATAGTACATATATCAACATACGGATCGAATACAGGGCTGTTCAAAAGAATTGGAATACATATTTAGCTATGGGCGGTAACTTACTGAAATCAGATTTTTAAATGTTTACTTAGATATTTTATTTACCTTATTTCCCTATGTAACGAAGTTTCTTTAAAGCTTTCAGGGAGTGTTGGAAAGTATTTCATAATCTATGCTGTACGCATGATTTTTCCTACTTGTTTTTACTTTCTTCTATCTTTACAAGAAGAACGTATTGGATTCGTGAAAAATCGATCCGAGCAAGACAAAATAATTTCTGTCGACACGCAACCGGAGCAGAACCTGATAACAAAAAACCAAAATCTGACACGAAACCAAATATGATAACCGACAAAAAGATTCTAAAGCACCATAAGCGGATCCGAGTAAGACAAAATTTCCATGAACACGCAACCGGAAACGAACCTAAGAATTCATTAGAAAAAACACGAAATTTGACACGAACCAAAATATGAACCTGATAAAAATATTCCAAAGAACCATAACCCGATCCGAGCAATACAAAATAATTTCCTTGGACACGCAACCCGAACCGAACCTAAAAATTCCCTTAAAAATCCTGAAATCTGGCCCGAACCATATCTCAATCCGACAAAAATATCCCCAAAAAACATAACCCGATACGAACAAGAAAAAATAATTTCCGTGGATGCAACACGGCACCAACCTAAAAATTCCATTAGAAAAAACACGAAATCTGGCACAAATTAAATTTAACCCGACAAAACATTCAGAAGAACCATAACCCAATCTGAACAAGACAAAATAATTTCTGTGAACATGCAACCCAACCCGAACCCTTTTTTTTTTTTTTTTTTTTTTTTGAAAAAAAAAAAAAACGAAATATGCCCCGAACCAAATTTGATAACCGACAAAAAATATTCTAAAGAACCATAACCCGATCCGAGCAAGACAAAATAATTTCCTTGGACACGCACATCAAACCAAACATAAAACTTCCATTTAAAAAAAACCCTGAAATCTGACCCGAATCATATCTGAATCCGAAAAATTATCCCTAAAAACCATAACCTGATACGAGCAATACAAAATAATTTCCATGGACGCAACACGACCCGAACCTAAAAATTCCTGTAGAAAAAACCCGAAATCTGACAAACAAAATCTGAACCCGACAAAAATATTCCCAAAACCATAACCCGATCCGATCAAGACAAAATAATTTCCGTGAACACGCAACCTGACCCGAAACTAAATAAAAAAACCGAAATATGACCCGAACCAAATATGATAACCAAATATTTAAATTATTTTTAAAAAGTCCAACATTATGTCTTACTAGATATATTACACTTTTGAAAAGTTTATAGCCTCACTATTAAATTATTTTTTTACTTCTGCCATCTTTTGTTTAGCTTTTCTTTTCTGAATTAAAATGGAATATGTATAATGCAAATGAAATACCTTACAAAAAGAAGTGATATCTAATCAAAAACAACTCGTTGTAAATGATCCCGCCAAGCCACAAACCTAAAACATCAATCATAAAAAGAAGTGATATCACATAAAAAGAAGCGATATAGAAGTGCATACTCCGAGAGCCGTGTAAAAATCTATCACTACTCATAATGTTTCCAAAGGACTCGGAGTGAGGTACAGTATGTGAAAACTGCTTGGCAACCTGCAGGCGTATATTTAATATATGCAGTACCTATACCAATTTCGAAAAATTGTGCAAGTCGAAAAAATTAATTTTAATTTTTCATTATATCACTCTTATAAATATTTGTAGGAGGACGATCTGTAATAAATCAGAAAGATTTGTAAGACAAGCAGGAAATGGTATGTAATTGTGGTAATCATCTATAATTACAATTATACTTTTCATTATTTTAAACATAATTTTTAATTACATAAATTCGTTTAATAATACACTGTATTAAAATTAAAGGGAAAACTGGTAAAATGGATCCTGTTTATGACAGATTTATTTCTTAAACGTAAATGTCGTGTTTCCAACGTAAGGAATATTATATAATACTAGTAGCCTTACTAGAACAGATTTTCGCCCTGTCATGTGCAATTCCGTTTATGCAGGCTTATATATCTTAGTTTAAATAACGTCTGTTATTAGGTGCATTGTTCGTAATATTTATATGATCATTATTTTCTATAATTATTTTACAAACTCAAAATGTTTATTACATGTTTACTAGAAAATCCTCCTCATAAAAGTGGTCTTTCTCGTTCAAATAATGGTATTCAACAAATCGATCCCATGATGTTAAATAAGAATGGTCATGTAATCACCAAAAGCTTCGAATTTTCACAGTTTAATGGGAGAAGTAATACAAGAAGAAAATTGTTAAACAAATAGTCATATGTAAGTGCAGGAAGAACAAACATTATAAAAGCCTGCAGGTCGCCAAGCAGTTTTCACATACTGTACCTCACTCCGAGTCCTTTGGAAACATTATGAGTAGTTACAGATTTTTACACGGCACTCGGAGTATGCACTTCTATATCGCTTCTTTTTATGTGATATCACTTCTTTTTATGACTGACGTTTTAGGTTTGTGGCTTGGCAGGATCATTTACAACGAGTTGTTTTTGATTAGATATTCTTTAGGGCACGAATCCTGCAATCCCATCTCGAAATTCAAGTCATGTATCTGCCATTCAAACCATGTAATGTACATTAATAATGTATAAAAAAATGTAATTTAAACATTAAAATATTCTGTTTATTTGTACAATGAAATGCCGATAATTGCTACTGGATTTGGATATGGGATTGACTATATTGATAATTACTAATAATTAATTTGTACAATGAAACGCTGATAATTTGTGTAACAAATTTTAACCAATTAATAGGCTTATAATTGTAGAGTATTTTCACAAAGAAATACATACGTTCTTTTTATAATTTAAACATAAAATATCTATTAATATACCCATGATTAAAGAGCTGTTTTCTCCAAATATAGGTTTAGTTGATCTCTTTTTTCTGTTTTAATTATTTAATACTGTTTTGCTTTGAGTCACATTTAGTTTTATTTTAAGTTAAATTACTTTGATATTTAATAAGTAAAAATAAAATTATTTTAATTTTAAATATTTATAATGAAGTTGAATGTGCCAATCCCAAAACTTTCTACTATCTCATACATCTTAATATTTCAAAAAGTAGTTGCAAATGTTAATACTTCAATATTATACCAACTTTGATTTTGATATAAAATTTCTGCTCGTCAATTAATCAAAATAAGAATAAGTTAATCTCGATCATGATATTTATTAAAATGAATAATTTTTTTCGTTATTCTGTTGTATATCAGCTGATTGTGAATAGCCAGCTTAGCAGGATGCAAAGTTCCCATGGCTTCATGAGCCACCAATATACAGTACAAAAATCTGCGAAAAATTGAGAAAATTTTACAAAAAATGCTGTCACATTGCCACCATCTGGCAGAATATTTCCAAATTCAAGAAAAACCTGCCGGCCATAGCCAAAAATATGCACAAAAAATTGGTTCAATTCTATGCTTAGCTTAGCTTCATACGCTTTTCGATGATAAAATAATGGAAATAACACAAAAATCACTATTATAGCGCTCCCTTCCAGCAGAATACATAATATTTTCAAATTGAAGGAGGACCAGTTCGCCATAGCCAAAAACATACCCCCAAAAATTGGTTCAATTCTATACATAACTTCATTCACTTTTCGATGGTACAAGAGTGAAAATGGCACAAAAATCACTATTACAGCACACCCTTCTGGCAGAATATTTCCAATTTAAAGGAGAACCTGCTGGAAATAGCCAAAAACATACACAAAACAGTTTGTTCAACTATATGGATAACTTATCATTACATATTTAACATATACTTTCCGATAGTACAATAATGAAAATGGCACAAAAATCGCAATTACAGCACTCCCTTCTGGCAGAATGCTTCCATATTGAAGAAGGACCTGCTGGCCAAAGCCAAAAACATACACAAAAAATTTGGTTCAATTCTATGCATAACTTCATACACTTTTTGATGGCGCAATAATGAAAATGGCACAAAAATCACGATTACAGCTCCCCCTTCCAGTGGAATGTTCCAATATTAAAGGAGGGCCAGCTGGCTATAGCCAAAAACATTCACAAAAAATTTGGTTCGATTCTATGCATAACTTCATACGCTTTTTGATGGTTTGATGACATATAGACAGACATTTTGTATAAACATGTTTTGGGATCTCTGACCCCTAAAACGTCTAAGCCCACCGAAAACCAGAAATCGAAAAATATCTCAGTTACAATACTTTCTTCTATTGAAGATAGAAGAAAGTAAAAATAGGCCTGTTTAATTGTTAAACTTAAAAGAGAGAAAGAAAATTAATAAAGTCATAGTTATAAACAATTTCAGATTTTGTTTCACATTCTGAAAGTAAAGGTACAATTTTCTAAAAGATGTAAACATAAATTCTTAAATTTATTATAAAGAGTTCTAATAGCAATGTTAGGAAAGCTGGCTATCTTTAAACTTTTGAGAGTTACCTTTTACTCATGAATAGTGGACTTGCTTTCATATTTTGCATTATAAACAAAAGTTTTTCGGCATTGTTTGGGTCAAACGATCTCTTATCCTTATATATTTACTTTGCTACGTATTGCCGGATATCCGGCAGAGAAATCGGATATCCGGTGATTGTGATTCGGATATCCGACGGTATTTCGGATATTGAAAAATAAGCCGGATATCCGTTGCATCCCTAATTCCAAATGGTCTGATGTTTCCATGGAAATCTTGCAATGACCGATCAAGAGCCTCAAACGATTTTTTATCCGTCATTGTGCATTCATCCCAAACAATAAATTTGCATTTCTGCAATACTTTTGCCATGCCAGATGCTTTGGAAGTGTTGCTTGTGAGAGTTTCAATGGCAATTTTAAAGCAGAATGAACAGTTCTTCCACCTGGTAGCAATGTCGCAGCTATTCTGGATGATGGAAGATCTAAGGCTAAGTCATTTCGGGATCAAATTGCTGACAGACTAGATCTAATTAGGAATGTTTTGCCAGTTCTTCCCGGTGCATCTAAGATTTCTCCAACTGCATTATTGAAAGTTTGCATTATTTGATTGTAAATGTCCTTTGATAAAGCGGTACTTTAGGAATATTTGATTGCACATATGAGAAAAGATCACCTGTGTTGTAACTTTGTTCACGATGTAATTCTACATCGAACGAAGTAGTTGCAGATCGATTCAGTGATGGCATTTCCAATCGATTGAGAACTTTGTACACGGTTTCTAAGCACAAATCTTCGATTATTACCAACGCTTAGTTGTAGATTTCTTCTGTGAAATCCATGTTCATGTTTGAATGTCTACGAACTTTTTTCTATGTTCAATATTTAAAAAATAAAAAATCATTTTGTAAAAAGCGGGTCAACCATCCCTTGTCTCCCCTAAAGTTAATGCATATGAATATTTTATTGACTTCTCTTCATTTGAATCAATAAACTATGCAAAAAATGTAGCCCTATTTGTATATCGCTTCAAACAAAAGAAGAAAAATTCTGAAAATCAAAAGAATTTTTAGGCATTGATACAATATCATTTCGGGGAGCGGGGGTGGGGGGGGGGGGTTAAGAAATGATAACATTATGATATTGTAAGGGGGGAAGGGGTCCAAAATTACAAAAAAAAGTTAACATTGCATATGTACAGTGATTTCTTCAGTACAAAGTCACACATACAAACTTCTCTCTTTATTATTATACTAGCAAAGCATGCGGCTTTGCTCGCGTAATATTTGGAATATGCCAAGTGATATTTATGTCTAATTTTTTTTTAGAAGAAATTATACTTTTAAGAATAATTCAAAAATTACTATTTAAAACAGAGTTTGACTAAACTTCATTAGTACACTGCATTAGGCAGAAGATAGACTTAAATTAATAAAAAGAAATAAAACTAAATAAATGATAATTTAGAAAATATTTTGAAACTTTTATGCTCAATTAATACGCTTATTTCAGTATTCATTTGAAGTTTTGAATTTTTTAGAAACCATCTTCTTACATCTTAAAATTAACCATCATGTCAGATTCCAAGTTCTACCACCTCTCTCAACATAAAGTGCTATGTTGAAGTAGGAACTGTAATCATTAATTTGCCAACATTAATTTTGAAATCGGTTTATTTCCTAATATTCCACAGAAACGTAATTTAGAAAGCTTTTAAAGACCTTTTTTAGAACGTTTGTTGTTCTTGTGAACCCCAGGTGGTAGAATCAGCGGCATAAAATATAGCTTGTGTAGGATCGGAGACTGTTAACATTGATTCACAACTATTACTTTTATAATCGATTTATATTCCCTGAAATTGCTTAGAAATTGTAATTTAGGACTTTTTTAGAACGCTTTTCCCCACCTCCACTTCGCTTCACCCCTTTTTAATTTGAATTTATTTTCGACAGTCCTTCGAAGGCATTTATATTTTATAAGAAGCGACCATGCTATATTTTAAGTTTAGCCTCTTCAGTATTACAGAAATCGCAATTTAGAAAGTTTTATGCTCCTACAACCCTCTGGTGGTAGTGGCACAGACATAAAATATAGCTTATGTTTGAGCAAGTTCTATCACCAACAATTTGTTACCATTATTCAATTCCTACTATTAGTTGACACTCTCCCTATATTTATTTATTTACTATTTATTTATTTATATATCTTGTTCAAATTTTCAATCGTTAATAAAATACTTATTATTCATCCTATCAAGTTGAAATAAATTTTTTTGAACTTGTACTGGATGACAATTGATGTTAATACAGTTTTTTCAAATATTAATTCATTAATTAAATTTTAATTAATTTTAGTTTTACACAGGAGACAAAATGGCTACCATTGGTTATTGAAGCATTTAACCCTCCGACTGTCTTGGAAAAGGGCAATATTGTAATGTTGTTTTCTCTGCATTTTGTTTTAAATGCTTAAAAAAATGATTCTTTGAACATTTTATTAAAAAAGTTAATAACGAATATCAATGCAATCCTTGGAAGTATTAATCATTGTTCAATGTATTAAAAATACATTAAATCAATAGAGTTATATTACTTTAAATATTGCTTGTATTACAGTGAAAGCTGGAGCCTAGTGAACGTATTAACACGGGCTTGTCAGTGAGGGGGTTAATGCATCTTCATATCTATATGGGGGGTTACCATAGGGGGGACCCTGTTCTGTCGCCAAATACTGCCAAATTTGTCACCAAAAGTGACACCAACTTAGCGATATCTCTAATATTTTGCCAAATTCCCATAGATTTCCAATGTAAACCTACTTGCTTATGGAAAATCAACAAATTGAGATATTTTAATGCAACAAAAACTAATATTAGCTTAAGGGATTATATTAAATTTTCTTTGATGACCTAAGTAGGAATTGACTTTAAAAACAAAATTTTTATATTGTTTTTTAAATTGGTTTGGTATTTGATAAGGTTTTATAAAAATTGTAATTTAGAACGTTTTTGAATGCTTTTCGCTCACTTCATCTTTTTAAATTTGGAATTTTCTTTCGACTGTTCTTAGAAAGCAGTTGAATTTTGTAAGTAAATACCATGCCATATTTCAAAATGTTAGACCCCTCAGTTGTGCAAAAAACACAAATTAGAACATGTTTTGCTTTTACAACCCCTAGATAGTAGTGACAGCAACATAAAATATAGCCCATGTTGGAGCAGGGAATGCCACCATCAATTTTCAACCATTACTTTTGAAGTAAATTTGGCATTTCCTGAGATTGAGTAGAAATCGCAATTTAGAATGGTTTTAGAATGCTTTTCTTGCATTTTCACACCTTTTTTAAATTTCCAATTTTTTTTAAACAGTTCTTAAAGTTCAATTATTTCTAATAAATATGTACCTTTCCTAATTTCAAGTTGCTAGCCCCTACCGATCACAAAAATCGAAATTTAGAATGTTTTTTGCTTCTGCAACCTCTAGGTGATAGTGAGACCCAGGGGCGTAGCTACAGATATTTTTTTCGGGGGGGGGGGGGGGGGGGATTCGAAAATTTCCCAACTTTCAACTAAAGTATGTATAATACGTGTACCACAATGTGTATAATAATGATAATGAAACTTATGCATAAAAAATTCCTTTCCAAAGAAAAATTTTGAAATTAGAAACATAAAAATTCTAATTATTGGTTTGTTTAATAAAAAAACAAACATGCAGGTCCTGAACACGATTTGACTGTTTTTAGAAAATGTCTGTCTGTGTATATGTGACACAAATTTTGTGGGTGCTCTATTTCAAGAACTAATGCGCGGAATTTAATAAAATTTTAGATTCAGTTATATCTTGATAATAATTAATGTTAATTAGTTTTTGGTGTAAATCGCCCGAAAGGTAGTGCTGCTAAGCTTCATTTTTCACGATTTACATAATTTTAGCGATAGTTATCTCTCAAAAACTGTTGCACGGAATTTAATCAAACTTCATATTCTGTTAAACCTAGACATAATTTGGTGCTTATTAGGATTTTGTGTACATTATATAACAGGTGCAGCATTTTTCACGATTTTCGCATTAGCTATATCTGAAAAACTAATGCACGGAATTTAGTCAAACTTCATATTCGGTTGCACTTCCTTATTGGGCTTGGGTGTTTACTGTCCAAAGGTATTACTTTTGTGTTCTTTGGGTTTGGAATTTTCGTTGCATCTAACGGGTGTGTGCCGAAATTCAATGATTTGTTTGAAAAATGCAAGGCTTCTATCTCCTTTTTAAATGAACACAATTAAACGAATCTATAACTTTAGAATTCATTATTATGGCCATAGAATTATTATTTAATTTTAGCATTGTGGTTGCAAATTTTGAGGTATTAACATAATGGGATAGAATAAAGTTTTGGGATTGGGACACCCGAAATGTTTTAATTTAACATTAATTCTTCTTGTCTTCAAAGAAGCCAACCTGATGATAACATCATCCAGTTTAATTAAATTCACTATTTGACTTTCACATTTTGAAAGCATTAGGCTGTCAAGCCTGTCATCCCTCATTGTAGTTTGTAATATATATATTTTTTAAATTTTTATTTGACTAAAAATTCTTTCATTAGATGCAACGCCATAAAGATAAGCTTCTCTGAATGTTAAGATATGAGTTTATAGTTTGACGGCATGACCCAAATAGTCTTTGAATTTCATGGTATGAGTAAAAGGTTTGTTTAAAGCTGCTATCAGATTCACCAACTTTTCAAGCAATTTTTGAACAACTCTTGATTTCCTCCAACTTTTCGTGAAATATTTTCTCAACACCCAGTGTGACAGCAAACAGCAATATCCCCAACTTTTTATCCACTGCTCTAAAAAAGTATGCGCTAGCCGCGCCTTTCCCCCCAACTTTCAACATTTCAGCCAATCAGAGATAAGCGATTGATACGAATAGGCGATAAATATTAACGGCTGGTACTAGTAGTACTGGTTTTCCTCCAACTTTAGCAACGACAACCTTTTTCTGCCTTTGAACGGGAAAAAATTGCGTTTAAAATTGGCTGAAAAGTTGGTGAATCGGATAGCAGCTAGTCAGTTAGGATTTGGTTCATTTCTATTTGACTCTACAAGTCATGTACATCCGTTTCTCATATACAATTGGAAACATTATTAACTTTTCTAAGTTAGTGATACTCAAATTTGCCTTGCACAATTGAAATTTAAATATGAAATATATTGGTGCAATATTCTCCTGATATGGGGAACATTGTCATTTAAGCTCATTACTAAATTGCCGAAATTTTCTCGTATTTCTTATAATTATTTCCTGAAAAAATTATGTGTATCAATGTTCATTGCTGTGCTATTATTTTTATCTATTCTCTTTGGTGAAACCGTTTTCTTACCGTGCTTTCGGAAGTCAGCTTCTTCAGTCATATCCTAATATTCATAATTGTTTGTGAACTTGTCTATAAAGAAATCTTTATTTCTTCAAAATTTTATTCAAGTGCAATGTGTTAGTATTACCATGCATGTCGATTTTTTCTTCAGATGATGGACAGCTTTCATAGTAATATTTCTTTCCAAATTCAAATCGTCCTTTTTTTACCTTTATCATCCTCGAATGGATTTTTAGATGCTCCAAAATCTTCCACGAAAACTCTTTTCCTATTATGAAGGGTTCTTTCGGTCTGATATTTATAGTCATTTTTTAGAACAGCTTTAAACACACAACACTGGACTTTTGGTTTAAAATTTCACACACACCATAAATATAAACGAACAGGACTAATATGTATTTCGCACACACACAAATAAAAGTAAAATGTGACAAATTTATCTAAACTATAATTCTTCTTATATTCACATTTGCTCATATAACGCCCTTTTCTTGACTTTGAAGGGTTAACTAATTTTTGTGGCAAAAAATCACGAGAATGAGTAAAATATTGTCCAAAAATCGGGAAATTAGTTAAAAAAATTACTGCAATTTGTGAAAACTCATCAAATCTTCTTGCCCAGCTGTGTTTCAAGTAGGTGACTACATTCCTTTCTGTTATACTACAAGTGATCTCCAATTTTCAAAAGAAGATGCAATCCATTTGGATTAAAATAGCTGGATTCTGTTTTAGGAGAAGGTGAGGTAGGTTGAAATTTTTGGGAAAGGAACAAAGTTTTGGAAGAAATAAAGGAACTGGATAGTCAGCTATTGATGAAAAGGAGTAGAGAAATTTAGTTCTGGTAGATGTATAATATTTTTGTATAACTGAAAAATACAATGATAAATTGAATGCGGCTAATTTCTTTTTGTATTTCTTTTGATAATTTAACTTGTTTACTGTTACAGTACTCAGAAACATAATCACCAAAACAATAAAAAGTTCGTAATTTTTTTACTATTACTTTTAAAAAAGAAATTGTCACAAAAATCTAGAATTTCCCAACTGTAAGCTCAAATTTCCCAACTTCACATATATTGGGGGGGGGGGGGGGGAAGAGACTCCCCCCATACCCCCCCATGGCGATGCCCCTGGTGACACCAACATGAAATAGCGTCTATGTTAGAGCAAAGGCTGTCAGCATCAGTTTCCTACCATTACTTTTGAAATAAGTTTGATTCTTCGAGATTGCTCCAAAAGGCATTTAGACTGTTTTTCACGCATTTCCACCCCTTTTAAATTTCAAAATTTTAAAGAAATGTTCTTAGAGATAATTTATATCTAATAAATATATTCCATGCAAAATTTCATGAGTCTAGGTCCTTAAATCCCATTTTTGGAACGTTTTTTGCTCCTGAATCTCCTCTGAGGTAGTGGAAACAGACATAAAATATGCTCTATCTTAGAGCAAGAGTTGTCACCATCATTTTTACTCCATCTTATTTGAAATCGGTTCAGTACTTCCTGACATTGCATGGAAATCTCAATTTACAATGCTTTTTGTGCATTTTCACCCCCTTTTAAATTTCAATTTTTTTTTTTTTTTTAAAGGAAATGTCCTTAGAGATCATTGATATCTTATAAGTAACTACCATTCAAAATTTCATGATTCTAGGCCCTTCCATAACACAAAAACTGCAATTTAGAACGATTCCTACAACTCTCAGGTGGTAGTGATACAAACATAAAACAGAGCCTATGTTAGATCTTTGTCACCATCAATTTACAATCATTACTTTTGAAATCGATTTGATACTTCCCAAAATTGAGTAAAATTGCCATTTAAAAAGTTTTATAGAATGCTCTTCGCGCTTCATCACCCCTTTTAAAATTTCAAATTTTTTAACTACTGTTCTTAGAAATCCTTTATATCTAATAAGTAACTAATATTTTATATTTACAAGTTGGAACCCGTCGAAATTCGATGAACTAAAATGTTAGAAAGGAACTGTCAGATCGAATTTATAATAAACCTAAAAAATAATTACAATAAAAAAATTCATCTAACATTGGTTGTTTTACTCTTAAAGCAAATATTTTTAACCTAAAATTACCAAAATATTATTTCCACAAACTTCAACTGCTTAAATTATTGAAAAATTAAACTCTATTAGAATAAGTAATCAAGATGAGTAATTATGATGAATTCATCGATTGAGGCTTTTATGCTTGTTTTTATGGGATGAAAAAACAATAAAAAGAATTTCACTTTGTCACATCATAAAATTTTCCCCCATGAAATCTAAATTGTACGTTATTTTCACATTCTCATAATTTGCATACGCACCACTGAAATTCACAATTTGAAAGTATTTTAACGCGCAATAGATTATTAATGAATGTTTTTCCAAACTTAAAGTCACGTTTGTACGATACAGCTTTTCATGTCAACATTCGCACATACTTTAAGTTCTAATCTCAATACCCTCGAAAAAAAAATCAGAAATTTGCCTTAAGTTGTCATAGTATTGGTCAAATATTTATCAAAATAAATGATAGTTTTATTTTAAGTATAACATAATTTTTACTCACTGAACCATTTTGCCTAGTGTCACAAACTCAGTATCAGTGTAACGTAAAAATATTGAAATTAACTGATATGTGAAGAAGAATGAGTGTTTTTTTAATGTCTGACATCATTTTCTGTTCAAAAATTATAAAAAAGTTACTTTTATTTATAATGTGAAAATGGCATCAATAAGGATATAATCAATAAAAATAATAAACCATGACTATTTTCCCTTTACTTCCAATATAAATGGAGTACTTCAGTTGCCACGATTACAAAATTTGTATTAAAAGCCACAAAAAAATTAATATCTCAAAAATAAATTGAGGTACAGCTTTCAAACAAATTGCATTTAAAAGAGCATTTTTTTCCTGATACGACGGTGTTAAAATTTAAAATGTGAGATGTTCAGAAGTTTAAAAATTTGCCGTAGATATAATTGCAAAACCGAAATTTTATTTCAAATTTCAAAGTGTTGCCATTCGCAAAATGACGTATGCATTACGCACAGATATGTTTGTCCTTTATAATATAGATAGGCCCTTCAGTAACGCATAAATCACATTTTTAGAACATTTTTGCTCCTGCACCCCCTTTGGGATAGTGGCACCAACATAAATGATAGCCTATCTTGGAGCAAGCGTTGTCACCATCATTTTAACACCATTATTTTTTTAATCGGTTTGGTATTTGCTGAGATTGTGTAGAAACCACCATTTAGAACATTTTTTAGAACGCTTTTTGTGCATTTTCACCCATTTTAAATTTCGAATTGTTTAGAAAATGTTCTTAGATCAGTTATATCTGATAAGTAACTAATATTCCAAATTTCATATTTCTAGGCCCTTCAGTAACACAAAAATTGCATTTTTAGAACGTTTTTTGCTCCTGCACCCTCTTAGGGGTATTGGCACAGACATAAAATATTGCCCAAGTTGTTTCTAAGTGTTCTAAGTTGGACTAACACCATCATTTTGATACCATTACTTTTAAAATCTGTTTGGTAGCTCCAGAGATTACCTCTAACAAACACACAATTTTTACTTCTTTATAATATTAGTATAGATTATAAATTGTTTTGTTTTCGATTTTGATAGAGAAGTATATCCAGCTATTAAAGGAAATATTAATTATAATTTCTTTTTTTTTTTTTTTTTTTTTTAAATACTTTAATGCATATAATTATCCAAAGAAAGTCTTGGCATTATGAAAAGGATTTTTATTATTTTATGGATTTACACATTTTAGGTTGACTTGAATATGATTTGGCAAGTTTTTGAAATCTCTCTGTATCTGTATGGGATAAAAATTTTATAGCCACTCTCAAAAATTAAAACATGGAATTTCATCAAATACCATACTTAGACCTTAGCACATACAAATGATAATTAGGTTTTGGCATATATGGTCCAACAGGTGGTGCTGCTACGCTGCATTTTTCTCAGTTTACATGACAAGTATATCTCAGCATATCTAAGTGAAATTTCATCAAACTTCACATTCATTTAACCCTTGACATCAATTGATGCTGATTAAATTTCGATGTATTTCACCCAACAGATGACTCTACTGGGGCATATTTTTAATGATTTCTGTGACAGCGAGCCATATATCGGCATATTTGGAATGGAATTTCATCAAATTTAATATGCAAGATGATTATGAATAATTGTTTATTCAATATTGCCTTTAATCACTCTCCTGTGTGTGTTGCCATATTGTGCTTTTTGTGATGAACATTGTGACTTATCTCGCCTTCTGTTATGTAGAAAGGAACTAAATTTTAATAATTAGATTAATAATTAACAATATATATGTTTATCTAATTTTAATACTCAACAGGAGGTGTTGTTATGCTGTGCTTTTGTTATTAACTGATCACTGTTACTCTGTTAAATTCTGAGAAATGCACCATACTTCATAGTTTTTAGTGTGTGTAACTCTGCTAACGATTTAATACTTTCTTAGATGCATTAATTTTGAGTGTTAATATTTTATTGTAAAAAAATTTTTGCTATTGTAAATATTAATAAAGCAACAATTTGAATTAAAAGCTCCTATATGGAGAATTATCAATGTGACTACTGAATATTGGAATCTTTCTATCTTCTTGCAGTAGAATACTTAGCTGAGTGTATTGTTTAGTGGCCAATCTTCATAAAGATAACCAATTAACATTTTTCTGGGGTAATTAAAAAAAAAAAAAAAATTGCTTGCATATTTCGGAAAACTCGGTGCAGTTTTTTTAGACAGTCTCTTTTTAGTCTTTTAATATAAATGCCCCCCCCCCCCCCCAAAGTCTCCTTTTTAAATAAAAATGTTCCCCTTTCTCTCATTTGGAGGACTAAAATGTGTTGGGAGCCTTGTTTATTTCTTTTGCCTTGTACATTATTTCAAACTAAAAATATATAAGCAAATAATCTGTCTTCTAAATTAACCTTACCACAAAAAATCCCACTCTGTTTTTACTCCCCTTTCACAATTTAAAATCTGTTAAATTTAAAATCTGTAGAATTTTATTATAGATTTTTTTAAATATTATGTTCCATTTGCTTCTGTTTAGTAATATATAAGGCTGAATCCATATCAACTCAGGCAGGGGGGTTACCTTCATAGTCTCAGAAGCTTTTGAATTGAACATATGTTAAAATTTAAGAAAAAGTAAGATACTGGTATATTTTCATTTTGCCCAAAATAATTCCTGGCCCGAGATACAGGCCGCCAAAGATGACCTCCCCGGCATCCTTTCTCATTCGCGATTTTCGATAAAAAATTTAAAGTGCTCTATCTCTAGAACGGTGCAAGATATTTTGTTGCCTTTTTATTTTATTTTAAAGATAATATTCTTCTGTTTAAAATGATATACCCGATTTTGAAAAATGTATTCAACTTTTCTTGTGGCAACCTTTTGAAAAAAAAATTTTTTTTTCAAAAATGCCAATTCTAAAAATTTTGATTTTTTTGCTGTTGATCAATACCATTGGGAACTATCTTCACTGTAAAGGAGAACTTCCACTTTTGAGTTTAACAAATTTTAGAAACATTTAAAAAATTCAGAGAATTTTACAGGAACTGTATGTATACAGTTAAAGTAAAAGTCACTGAATTTTTGCTTATTTGTATCATATTTGTAAGGATAAGCCTACTATATATCCTAAACAAGTTAGAAATTGCAATATCAAATGTGGCAAATGAGGTGCGTGCGTACTATAACTAGTTTTATAAATATTCAGATCTTGGTGCAATAAGTTACACTCTTGGGCAAAAAGGGCATGAATACAAAATTTATTATGATTCTACATATTAAATTCAGTAATACGGAAGTAATATGAATTCATCTTAAAAGGACTTAATCGCCATGGCAACCTAGAATCATTGCCTATCATGGTATATTATTGAATCAATTATGTATTATAGGATTTTTAAATAGAATGAAGAAAACTTTTATTAATGTCTTTTATGTTTTAATTTGATTTTCATAGCATTTGAAGTGATACATACTTTATTTTCAATACCGAACATAGTAAAACAATCTCAATAACATATATCAATTACACAGCAATACAAATTATATTAATACAAGTTAGAGTTCAGACAGATGGGCAGACAAATCGAATCCATAAACACTTTCAACTATGTTGGAAATTGTTAAAAAAAACATAAATAGGTCGGAATTTGACTTTTAGAAATTTATGTCAATAGACGGAAGCATACTTGAATACTTTCATACAACCCTGTATTTTACCTACTATCTTTTTATACATGCCACTATTTAGCTAATATTTAATTAAGATTAAAACATCCTTAAAACCAGTGAAATCACACTTCCAGAGATTATCATCCATAGACGGCCATGTATCTAATTCTTTGCATGGACCTGTATATCATTTTATCTATATTCTTCAAACATATCTTAGTATACTAAATGTAGTTCAGTGAAAAAATGCATAACTCATTTAAAAATCCCCTTTAATCTACTTTCATTCATACTCAGTAAACCCTTAAGATTTCTTTTGTGTAGCCCTGTATATGATCTACAGCATTTATGCACACAGCGTAATATGGAAATATTTAATTAAACTTAAAAACTCATATCGCAACTAAAAGTGCACCTCTAGCAATCTTCGCTAATGTGCAGTATTTCCAATAAGGTAAAGTATCCGAAATCTTTTGTGTGTCCCTGTAAACACTATGCACTTTCTATGACACAGGAAGTAATTTTTTGTAAACCTCTGCAATAAAGTATGTATCACTTCAAATGCTATGAAAATCAAATTAAAACATAAAAGACATTAATAAAAGTTTTCTTCATTCTATTTAAAAATTCTATAATACATAATTGATTCACTGATATACCATGATAGGCAATGATTCTAGGTTGCCATGGCGATTAAGTCCTTTTAAGATGGATTCATATTACTTCTGTATTACTGAATTTAATATATGGTATTATAGTAAATTTTGTATTTATGCCTTTTTGCCCAAGAGTGTAACACTTATTGCACCAAGATCTGAACATTTATAAAACTAGTTAATACTATGCACGCAACGCACCTCATTTGCCACACTTGATATTGCAACTTGTTTAGGATAATTCTACTTGTTAGGATGATTCTAACTTGTTTAGGATACATAGTAGGCTTATCCTTACAAATGATACAAATAAGCAAAAATTCAATGACTTTTACTGGAACTGTATATATACAGTTCCTGTAAAATTCTCTGAATTTTTTAAATGTTTCTAAAATTTGTTAAACTCAAAAGTGGAAGTTCTCCTTTACAGTGAAGATAGTTCCCAATGGTATTGATCAACAGCAAAAAAATCAAAATTTTTAGAATTGGCATTTTCAAAAAAAAATTTTTTTTTGAAAAAAAAATTTTTTTTTCAAAAGGTTGCCACAGGAAAAGTTGAATACATTTTTCAAAATTGGGTATATCATTTTAAACAGAAGAATATTATCTTTAAAATAAAAAAAAACCGCAACAAAATATCTTGCACCGTTCTAGGGATAGAGCACTGAAAATGGCACCGAAAATGGCGAATTGGAAATGGTGCCCGGGATGCCATCTTTGGCGGCCTGTATCTCGGGCCAGGAATTTTTTTGGGCAAAACCAAAATATACAAGTATCTTATTTTTTATTGAATTTTAACATATGTTCAATTCAAAAACTTCTGAGACTATGAAGGTAAGATTTTTTCTTTGGCTGCCTGAATTGACATGGATCATACCATAAATAATCATATAAATTCTCCTTCTTAAACTGTTTGCAGCGCCTTCCCTCCAGCAAATGGGGGGTAGGAGAGATCAAAGGAATTTTTTTTCAATTCACAAATGGGAAAAAAAAGTAAACCTTGTTATTTGTAAAGCAAGAATGCAGTCTAAGTTTTTAAAAGTGTTTTACAATCCTTTAAAAATCAGTTTAAAAAGGAATCGTTACTGACGAGCTATAGAGTTATTCTGATTTTGAAGCCTTTGCATAGCCAGTGGTAATAATGTAAAGAAGCCGTAGAATATCTTGTCTGTCCTAACTTTCTGTATGAAGTCCTTCCCAGAGTTACTGGGAAACATAACTTATGTCTTTCTTTTTGCCATGGTTGTACAACATTTAAAAAAAAAATAAGAATTGTGACTTTTGAAGATTTTTGCCAGTAGTTGGGTTGGGTATAAATAACAAATTTCCTATTTTAAACAGATTTTCAAGGACATGAAAATTATGAAATGTTATCAAAAAGGGAGTATTTAGGATTAATACTTACTTCTATGCGAGAAGAAAATTTCAAATGAGAAAATTAATCTTGAAATGTTATTAACAATTTTCTACTCTGATAATTTTTTTTTTTTAGATATCAGGGTCTTATGACACAATCTTTTGGTTTCGGGCACTGGAAACAGTGTCTCCTTTTGTAGTGTATGTGTTGGGTAGTATAGTGCATGTCCTTTAGTAACTGTCGAAAAAAGCATCCCATCAGCTTGTTATTTAGTAGATATATCGATTAGGTACTAACTGTATATTTTTATTCATATGGTTCATTTGTTCGAAAAATATGGAACATTTTCATTCCTGTCATATAATTTCTCTATGGGAAATCAGACTATTTAAAAATTTTATCAGTCACTGAAAAGATAATAATACACTTGAATAACTGATTTAAGTTTTTTATGGAAGCTGAATTTTCACTGTGCTATGTCTTAAATTAATGATATCGGTGTCAATTTTCTCTGATATTTGCAATTGTATGTGTAATTTTTGATGGAATTTTATCCATATGTTCAAAAAAGAAAATAGTTTTGTTTTATAATATACAATTTTGAAGTAATACATATTTCTTTTTGCTCCCTTTTTTAAATTTAAGCCACCCAGCAACTGCATTTCATAGTATATTAGGAAAAGAAAAATTAATAAAATTAAGCTATTTTAACAGAATTAAGCTGAAATTACAACATTTTTTTGTGTATTTCTTTGTTATAGCAGCCCCCACAATCGAAGCATCTGTTCCAAAATTACATGTGAACATACATTAAATACAAACTCTTATGTTGGAAGTCAGTTAATAAAAAATGACAATTTGTAGAAAATGCCTTATTCATTCAGTTACTTTTAGGTAAAAATTGAAATTCTGATCACTGTATTACCAAAGTCTTTCTAAATTTTCACAATTATGCAACTGTTCTTTTTATGAGTTGATAATTGACTACTAAAATATGCAAAAAAGTTTATAATTCGTGCATGTGCAGTTAAAATTCTTTCATGCAACTGTTCATATTTCATGAAATATTTAATATATTTATTTTCTAATTGTAATTTTTTCATCAAGTTTCCTGAAAGTTTCATTAAATTTAATTGAAAACTACATGTTATAATTAAATGTGCGGAAATTAAAAAAAAAAAAATTAAGGAAACCTTTATATCTCCATGAATATGCATGCAATTATTACACAAATATTGTGCAAGATCCACATAGTCATGTTCTATAGTTACAGGTCATTTAGAATAGTTTATTTTTCTGGATGATTGCAAATATTTTAAAAATTCAATTTGCTGTTAGCTTTCTAATTGCCCTTGTGATTGAACATTCACTGAAAAATATGTCAAAATATTCTTTAATATTCCTGAAATTCCAGGCGTGTTCATCAAGTATTTCTCTAGATATTCAACAAAATGTCTAAAATCAAAAGTGTTTGGCGACTTTTGGCCGTATTATATAGTGTATGACACTTTCAACGATGTCAATTCATTAGTGTGTGCGTCTACTTGGTTGTATGGTCACAACAACTACTAAAGTATGTAGCTTGAGCTGTAATTTAGAGATCTGCATGAGTCCAAGGCTTGTGCCTGGCCTGGCAAAATGTAAACAAATTTTTGAATGGGTCGATAGAATAAAGGAAATTTTTTTTAATGGGCTAGGCTGATTTTTTTTAAAAAAGGGGGGGGGGAGATTTGGCTAATGGGGGTAAGAGGGGGGGACAGGCCTGATATAGCAAATTTAAAGAGGTCACACTAAGCCGACAAAATGAAAACAATTTTCAATGGGCTTAAATGAGCTGAAAATTATTTATAAGTTTAATGCACGAGCATTGGACAGTTATACATTGCATCTGAGCTTGGGCTTAATGTTTTCAGCAGACTCAGGCCAAGCTCATGCTTACATTTTTTTTTTTTTTTTTTTTTTTTTTGGGCATAGGGGAGAGGGTATTTTTTGAACTGGGGGCACCTTTGAACACTGTAAATATTTTCCTTTAAATAAATTATATTTTTTAAATATATGCGGCAGCACAGTACTATTGATTCAATGTAACAAGAATACAAAGCTTTACTATTTTGCTTGCACACTACTGTCTAAGCAAGATATGTATGTTTTGCTTTCTTGGATCTAAACTTAGTAAAATAAAGTTGTAAGCTTTTTGTTGATAATATTATATACCTAAAATTATAATTTAGTATTTAATACCTAAATAAAGATGTTAGCTTAAACTTATAAGATTTATTTTATTCAAATTCTCAAACCTTGAGTAAATAGTTGTAATGCTAAACTCCATGTGATGGGACACCATTGAACGGAAAAGTTGGGGCACCATTGAACAATTAAAACTATGAAGTAAAGAGTTATAGATGTATCTAAATATTATTGTTGAAATTTTTTTTAAATATGAAAATTAATAGAATAATTAAGTATTATTGTACTTAATATTAAGGTTGTACTGATGCAGGGCTTCAATTACAGGCAAATTCAGGACACACAACAATAATTCATGATTTAGCAGATTTGTCTAACAAACCCTATACTGTTTCATTTACAATGGTAAGCATTATTTCAGGATTTCATAAAAGAGGGTTTTATCCATTTTCTATAACAATTGGAATGAAAAATCCAATTTCATGCAAAAAGAGCTCTTCATTACGTTGGTCAGATTAAATTGCTTAATGCCAGGTTTCTTCGCAAAAAATAACATACGATATATTTTCCAGAGGCATCAGATATCAATTTGGAGGGATTTTAAGGATATTATATAAAGTTGCTACAATTAAACATAATTGGAGGGATCCACCATTCTATCTCAACAATGAGCTTTGATGGATACAAATTTGGTTAAATAAAAAATTAGCAATTTCAGTTAAATGTAATTATGTAATTTTATTCTTATTATTTTATATTTTGGAAAGATACAGTTTTTAATAAAAATTGTCAATATTTTCATATTTTGTTTATTTGTTGAAAGGTACCCCTACATGGGGCAGGTTTGAACAGAAAACTTTCAGCTTTTTAAAACCTCACAGCATATTTAATATATCTGAAAAAATGTAATTTTTTATTTCATATGATGCAGAATTACATTCTTTCTCTCACGAAATATTTAAAATTCAATAAATATAATTCAAGTAAGAAATATGTGGATTTTTTAAAAAAATGTTCAAAGGTGCCCCCCTCTCCCCTACTTGGATTGGGCCAGACCATAATTTAATTCTTCCCAAGACATGTCAAGCAGGCTTTTTTTTCTTTTTGGTAAAAATAATAGTGATGATGAACTTTTGTTTATGGAATCTTTGGGAAATACACTTCAATAAACTACAGAGAAATATTTTCAAACATTTATTTTAATTTTAATTTTTTCGTTATACAGCTTTAAAATTTGATGTTTTTAATGATCTTTTTTCTTTTATTCTAAACTAGAATCTTTATTTTAATGTGAGACCTTTAAGTGATCATTAATGTTGCTATTATGTATTCTATGGCTTATGGACATAGTCTGAAATATGTTGTAAAATTTTTGCATAAGTATGTATACAGTATTCTTTAAAATAATCTTAATTGTATGTTAAGAAAAATGGAAATTTTTTGCAGAAATTTAGCCGGGGCACACTTTTAATTTTTACACCAGGCTAGGAGGCCAAGATAGCTTTTGTCTGGACTGGGCCGGGAAAGTTCGACCCATGCAGACCTCTATTCTAGTTTTCAGAGTCAGACCAGCATATTAAATAAAAGTGAAGTATGCCCAACAAAGCACACAGATCATTCAAAGATATTGTTATGCGATGAAGCTGATTGTGGCATTGAAAAGACCACCACAGCTAAAGTCATTGCAGAACTCAATCTGCATCATTCAATATCATAATTATAGGTAGGCAAGAATTGCATAAAACCCATGTTTTTACGAAGTTTCAGAAAAATTCATGTTTTCCTTTTTGTAATGCCCCATTACAGTAAGCTTTTTTGGGGGGCGGGGGGGGGGGTGATATTTTCAGCTTACATGTAATAAAAAATATTAAAATGAAAATTTACTATTATTTTGATATCATATATGCATTCTTAATGCAAATATTTTCAAATTGATACCAGAAATATAGAATTTGAGCCATTAGTTGCTAAGTTATGGATATATATAGACATTGGGAATGAATCCAAGATGGTCTTCATTTCATAAAAATGACCAATTTTCAAAAGGCTATATATCAGCCAGTATTGCGAAAATTATTTTTAAATTTCAGATTTGAGGGTTTCACTACTACTATGTCTGTCTGTGTTAAAAATGTAAAAAAATATCTGACTCTGATGCAAGACCCATTGATTGAATTCATATAGATGACACAAATACATTATTATTTTCTTCTATCTTTACAAGAAAAAAGTATTGGATTTGTGAAAATTTTCAAATCCGATTTTCGACGTATTTACGTGTTTTTAGGGGTCAGAGAACCTGAAAAACATGTTTTTACAAAATGTCTGTCTGTGTGTGACACAAATTTTGTGGGCGTTCTATCTCAAGAACTAATGAACGGAATTGAATAAAAATGTATACAGTCAAAGTTCTTTAATCCGCACAAGTTGGGACCAAAGGTTGTACAGATTATGGAATATTGCAGATTCAGCATTATGGATTATATGTCATTTTCTTAATAACATTAAAAGAAAAATATGAAATATAATAATTAATTTAATATACTATAGCAAAAAATGCATTTTTTTAAATTCTTATATTAAAAAATTGATTCTTTCACTTTTATATTTAAAATTTTCAGATATTTCTTTTAGAAAATCATTTTTGGATCAAGAATTTGTAAATTTTTTACTCTCATTAAGCAATGCGAATTATAGAAAATTGCGGATTATGGGTGTGCCGATTATGGATCCTTGACTGTATACAGTTAGTCCCTGATATAAATTGGTGTTGATTAGTTTTTGGTGTAAATCACTCAACAGGTGGCGCTGCTATGCAGCATTTTTCACGATTTCCACAATAGCTCTATCTCAAGAACTAATGCTCTTATTTTCAACAAACTTCAGATTCAGGTATACCTGGATATAAATTAGTGCTGTTTAGTTTTTGGTGTAAATCACCCAACAGTTGGTGCTGCTATGCGGCATTTTTTTTTTCGATTTTTGCAATAGCTGTATCTCAAAAACTAATGTTTGGATTGTCAATAAACTTCAGATTCAGGTATACTTTGATATGAGTTAGTGCTGTTTTGGTGCAAATCGCTCAACAGGTAGCACTGCTATGATGCATTTTTCAGAATTTCCACTATAGCTCTATCTCAATAACTAATGCACGAATTTTCATCAAACTTCAAATTAAGATATACTTTGATATGAATTGGTGCTAAATTGATGTAATTTCTTGTATTATTTAAATGATTTAATTGACGTGATTTATATAGAAGAAAGTTTTGTGATGACTACAACATACTAGTTTTTAATATTATCATCTTTTAGATCTTTCTACTTTGTCATTTTGTGTATGTTCATAATTTTAGTGACTAGTACACTTGAGATCTTAAAATTATACATTTCTGAGCTTTAAGAGGCTACTTCAGTCACCTGAAAATACCCGCTCACTAATGCTAATCCTATGGAAGTAATTTTTAAAGATATCTTGTTTGCATTTTAATATTTTTGATTGATTGATTTTTTTTTTTTTTTTTTTCTCTGCATTGTATAGCTGAGATGATCTCTACATCTGCCCTTTTTTACTTTTTCGATATTGTTTGTAGATTTTTTTTCAAGAAGATGCTTTCACTTTCGAAACCGGTTCCGAAAATGAAAGTGTCCTAATTAAAAATATATCTGTAAACAAAATCGTAAAAGTGAAAAATGCCCTTTGTACAGATCGATCTCAGCTAGTCAGTGCAAAAAGAATTGTTTAAAAATACTGAAATGCAAACGATATACCTTTTTAAAAATTTCTTCCATAGGATTAGTGAGCGGGTCTATTCAGGTGACTAAAGTTAATAGCCTCTTAACTGCACATTAATATTAATACTCAGAAAGGTTGACAACTCTGAATCTGTAGTAAAGGAGCCATTCCAAAGCCACTTGTTACTGATGACTATGCAAAACATTTACTGCAATGTTACATACTTCAAGCACAAATCAAGATTGAACGATGCATGGCACAAAATGACATAATTTGATGAATTATGATTAACATTGGTCTGCACAACTAGATGTACGCATGCATGTGCATTTCAATGTCACTGTTGCAAGAATATAATTCAGTTGCCAACTGTAAAGTGTGGAAATGGATGTGTGATAATTTGGGCAACTTTATTGTTGTTTTCTGCAAGGCCTATTGTCGCCCTGCAAGGGCAAATAAATGATCAAATATGTCAAAATTTTTGCCAACCATCATCTGATGGTCACAAGTTTTTAAATCTTGCAGGAAGTGAAGCCGTTTAAGATGTTAACTGTCCAATTTATATAGCTAAACATGCCGAGTTGTAATTTGTGGAGCATGGCAACAAAAACCAAAATCTCACTTCTATAACTCAATATTTAGACTTTTGTTTTGGATTGTCCAGAACTTTTATTTTCTATAGTTTCTATTTGAATGGTCACAATATCTCCATGAGGAATGGTAATGTAATATATTGTTTCCCACCATCCAAAATTCACAAATTAAATTCATAAATGAATTGAGGCTGTGTTGCTTTCTAAAAGTGGCCTTATGCTATATTAATAAAAAAATATTTTCGATTCTCTGTAATTTTGATCATCTATGTATTGTTAATTATATTGAAAGATAATAGTATATAAGATTTTGTTGCATTAAATTACATAATGAATTTTCTTTTTATTAAATACAGATGTGAACAAGAATTTAAACGTCAAAAAAATCTTGCTCAAGCCGAAGATGGCGGTGCTTATCTTCGAGGATTTGCCATGTTTATGGCTGAATTATATTCTCAGTTAGATGTAAGTTCAAATTTTTTTCCTAAACATTATGACATTTATTTAGTGTAAGAATTTTGTTATTTGATTTTAAATTTTTGTGTCTCTGTGTAATAATTTCTCTACCTTTTATGTGTATATCAAATTGATTCAAAAAATTTGGGAAATAAGAAAAGCCCCTGTAAGGTAGAGTGGGCCAAAAAATGTTAAAAAGATTTTTTTCACTGTTATTATGCAGAAAAGTTTAGAATTTTAGAGACAAAAGTAAATGTAAAAAAGCTAAGAAATTTTTTTAAGTCTTTCAACTGCACCTATAGTACCGTGCGAATTAATGTGAACACGAAATAATTTTTACACTTTTACTTAATTTCGCAGTTGGCAACACGTTTATATCAAAAGTAGCAGCCTTTTTGTTTTACTGTTGCAACATTTAGTGAGCAACAACGTATTGCAAGTTACAGGAGTGTTATTTTTTTTATATTAGTAAGAAATATCATGTTTTTAAAATTGTTTTATATGGCTGTATCCAGGCTGTTCAAATCTTTGTTTCCTCTGTATTTTAGAAGATGGATATTGTTATTAAAAAACACACTAAGATTCGTATTTTAAGTTGACACTTTAAGTTAAGCTGTCAAGACATGCTATGGTCCAGCATTCAAATCTGTGACTCTGAACGCATCAAAAAACCGAAGGAACATGAGGAACATAATAAAGACAAAAGAGAAACCGACGAATGAACCAAACAATACTTACAGTTTTTGCTGAGTTATACGCGAAAAGGCTATAAAAATCACGTAATTCAAAATACTCATAACTAATAAATAATAGATAATCTGAGCTTATTTAAACATTTCATACACTAATCATGGCATTTCAAAGAAATTCAGCAAAAATAAATTTAACATTTTTAAAATTTTTGCTAAAAAAGTTAAAAAATCAGCATTTGAGCGAAACTTCAAGCTATTTGCGGCAAATGAAAGAATTGTCTGAAAAATCTCACAATTTTTGTGTAAACTTAGTGCCACCAGTGGCAACTTTGTCACTACCCATCATCGATAATCGAAAAATAGTTTTTTTCAGCCCACCCTAGTGTACAGTCGTGGAGAAAAAAAAGTAAACACCCTTACTAACTTTGCAAAAAGTTATCGTTCTAGAAAGTTACTGGTACCACACGATTGGTAATAAAGTCTACGTTTAAATGATGTATATTGCATATAAAATTTGCTTAGAGTGCCATCTACATATTAAAACGAACCATAACTTTGTTTTTTTTCAATAGCAGTACATAATTATGACAGCATAAATGAACTCTACACCTTTCAAATAGCCTAAAAACAAATTTTGATGCAATTCGTACGATAAGTTTCCGAGAAATTATTTATTTTAAAACGAGCATTTTTTAGGGTCTGTTGCCAAATTGAAGTTCAGTACCTAATTGTTAACCAAGAGAGCCCCCTTCTTCCATCACTCAAGCAGTCATTGAAGACTGCTAGATTACAGGATAGCATAAGAAATTTCAAAATATCTAGTCATTTCTATCAGAGACTGCCTCTTAAACCATCATTTTGCCGTTTAAGCATAATTTGAAAACTACTTGGAAGAAAAATGTGAAATTTTGGATTTCCATAAAGCAGGACTTAATATAAAGCTAAATCCATCAAAAAAATTGTAGGTTGCAATTCATAATTTTTTCGAATATTAATTTCATAATTTATATCATAAAATTATAAAAATTGCAAATTCAACGTATTTATGTTTGGGTATTTTAGTGTTATTGCTACAAAAAAAAATAGCACATTAGAAGTGTAATTTCAGGAGATATTAATAAAAATGTCATCAGAAGCACTAAATTTTGTATGTTTATAATTCAAAAACTTATCATTCAAATGACTTTGATCTTTGGTGTCTAGGCATAGTTTGAACCGAAGATTTCAAATATCTTGTTAAAATTGGATATTGCTATTGCTAAAAATGAAGTTTGGGTTTATTTAAATATGTAGATGGCCCCCTAAGCAAATTTTATATGCATCATTTAAAGGTAGACTTTATTTCCAATCATTTGGTACCAGTAACTTTCTTCTACGATAATTTATAGAGGAATTAGTAGGGGTGTTTTTTGGGTTTTTTTTCCACGACTGTACACTACACCATCAAAGGGAGTAGGAGCACTGCCATCAGGATTGTTTAGAAAGATTTTTGCTTAAATTTATAAATTCATTCAACATTGATTTTAGGCATATTTAAAGTTATTACCACGGGCTAAGGCAAACTTGGAAGGGTGAGATTAAATAAGAGCATTTTAAAAGAAATAATCTTTATTTTTTATTTATATCTTTAACTTTTCAGTGTTTAAAATATTTCTTTGTGGCAGTTTCACAGCCAGTTAGCAAATTTGGAGAGAGTAGTTTGGCACATAATTAACTCCATTCTTGCTACAATTACAAAAGAGTTGTAACCATAAAGAATATTTGATTTTATCACCTGCAACCGATAATGGAAAAATGCCTTAAAATTAATTATTAATTTATAATTAATTTTTAAAAAGTATTAAAATACTGTATTGTCATTGAAAACACAATTGTTGTATAATTTTTATATTCTAGCATATCAGGAAGTGGGTGAAAAATTTATTGCAAAATGCAGCTTATTTTAAAGTCTTTGTCGATATCTTTATCTTCATTAAAAATGTATTCATCTGCAACTCTGTAGCAGGCGCTGCAGATTATTTTAAAGCTTGCAGATTAATCCACCAGCTTAAAAAGAAATGCTGGGCTTAAAAAATAGCTAAAATTTACTTTAAGTCTTTTAGATTTATGGTACTTGTTGTAACCTTGTTATATTTTCTTTATAAATGCAAATTTTGCTTATTTTATGGATTTCTGTTACTTCTTATGATAGTATAAGCTTAGTCTAATATTGTTAAGCCGCAGATAAATTTTACTTTGCTGCAGACTGATGCAGAAAATTCTGCTTCTGGGATCTGCAATTTATTGTTTAATCATTCACTGCGAACATCAGGCTTCAAAGAATCATGCATGTTTAAATTAAACTAACTAGTTTTCATTTCAGATTTTTGTTTTAGTCAGTTTGATCTTATTTTTTCTTGAGTTATAGCCAACTCTGTAAAACATGCAAATGTACATATAATCTACAAATATCTATTATCCACACTACATGTTAGAATGTAAACAATGAATTTCGCAGTTAATATTTAAGCTCGTAGTTGAAGTTAATTTTTTTTTTCCCAATAAATTATCAATTTTTCAATGAAATAAATTGTGATATAAAAAAAATTCATGTATTTTGTAGCCTGCATTTGAAAATAATAATTTGAGCTTAAATAAAAGTTACTACCAAATCAAAATTTTTATTTTAAATAGGCATGGACTTTTGTTCGGTTACGATTAAAGCATGTATGCTTTGTTCAAGCGCCAATGAAACTGTAATGGTAACTGACTTTATTTCAACATCATTCTTGTTTATTTTACAATACACATAAATATTTCCTTCAGCAAAATTTCTGGTTGTGTGTTTATACCTACTTTTGCATCACACATGATATTTTTCTACGGAATTATGTCTGGAATAACAAATAACCAAAAATTGGATGCTAGATCATCAATGAATTTTCTTGTGAAAGAATTTGCCATAAAATCGAGAAGTGTTTATGATATAAAAATAAAATATTACAATATCATGCTGAAAGGATTTCAAATGCAGGAATAAATATTTAAATATAAATGTGAAATATTTAAATTTTCTTTATTAACAAAATTTTATCTGGGAGCAAGAAATAACAGGTACTACAGAATAGACTACAGAAAAAAAATATTGACAACAAACTGAAATTTAAACTATCATTGTGTTGTGTCAATGTGTGTGTGTGTGTGGGGGGGGGGGGGGGGGGGTGTTGGTATGATAACATAAGAGGGGGAAGGGGTCTAAAATTACCAAAAAGTTGATAACGTTTTATATGTATAGTCCTAATTTGTGCTAGAAATGGAAATAGATTGCCAGAAATAAGAATTTTTCAAGAACCAAAAAATACATTTCAAAGCAAAGAATTATTATGAACTTATTAACTGGCAACGAGTTGGATGTTTTGAACCACCTCTTTTGATCAATGTGCCTTGTGAAGAAATTGAGGCCATGGTAAAAGTGAGAAAAAGGGGTATTGGTCAATATCCTTGCCATACCTAAGCTGTTGAAAGATGCATTCGCCTAGTGTCACATTCATCAGAAAGTGTATGTGGACAAGAAAGAAGATATGGTTTCATATTGAATAGAACAAAATCGAGAAGCCATATCAAACATTTTAATACAAAAAAAATTTACTAACTTTAGAAATATGTATGTAAATCTTCAAAATAAATGAAGTAAAAAATTTGCTGCGTAAATTCTACTTTTATAATTTTTATGATTTAAAGCTTTGATTTTTAAATTTATACTTCATGTATTATTATAAAGTAATTATTATTTATAAGTTTATAGTTTATTAACTAAACACTTTTCCAAATTTGTAAACAATTTTTGTAAATTAAAAATTTTTAATACATTTTCTTAAAATTTTCAATTTTAAACTATACTTGGAACACTGGAGGATGTGAATGGATTTAGAAAAAAAAATTATCTAAACTACACAATTATGTAGTACACTGAATATGCAACTTTTTCACCCGGTGCTATATGGAATTAAAAAATAAATAATAATAATAATAATAAATTATAAATTTTAAAAAAATTTCAATTTTAAACTATTTTAGGGGGCACTGGGGCACCAGAAGATATGAATGGATTTCAAATTTTTTTTTTTAAATTGTGAACTAATATATGTAAAAGACAACTTTCGCACCCTGCGGCAAAAGTAATAATAATAATAAAAAAAATTTATACAATTTCACTTAACTATTTTTGGGGCACCGGAAGATATGAATGGATTTCAATAAAACAAAACATGTAAACTAATATGCATAAAAGACAACTTTTGCACCCCGTGCCAAAAGTAATTTTGAAAAAGAAAAAAAAATCCTATAATTTTCAATCCATCCTGTTAGGATATATACAGACCTGCCAATTGCTATGAAAAAAATCATAGTTACTACTATTTGGACCTATAAACTATGATGCTATGAAAATCTGTCTTAAACTATGATGTTTTGCAAAAAACACATTTTTTGTTTCTATTTGCGATTTTTATCCTGCATAGCATAATTTTCGGGAGTGATTCTGTTCCAAAATTTTCAAAATTTCAAAGTATTCATTTCCGAAAGTTTTAAAAAATTGGTTGGAAGCCCACAAATTATTTTTATTTTATGGAATTTCCTCCAAATTAATTCGTGTATCGATCACAGAAAAAATTGAGAATTTCTTCAAATGATCATGTAAAAATATTGAGTATTTCATCAAAGATCTCAGAAACAGTGATTATTTTCAATTGGTTGCTGAATACAATCACTAATTTCGTTAAGAGTTCAGAAGGAAATCGTAAATTTCGTCAAAAGATTGCACAAAAAGCCACAAATTTCGATAAACTGTCGAAGTAAAAATATTGCAAATTTCGTCAAAAGGTCGTGGAATCGAGTAGTGAATTTTGTTAATTGTTCGTGAAAAAAATATCGAAAATTTTGCCGATCGGTTACGATAAGCTATTGCGAATTTCGAAAAATGACCATCTAAAAAAAAAAATTTTTTTTTCAATATTTCAAAATTTTCAATTTTATCAATTGGTTGCAGAACAAAATAAATTTCGTCAAAGGATCATGGTAAAAACGTGAATTTTGTCAAAATATCACAGAAAAAAAATGCAAATTTCGTCAAAAAATCAGTAAGAAAATGAAAATTTCATCGAAAGATCAGTAAGAAAATGAAAATTTCATCGAAAGATCAGTAAGAAAATGAAAATTTCATCGAAAGATCAGTAAGAAAATGAAAATTTCATCGAAAGATCAGTAAGAAAATGAAAATTTCATCGAAAGATCAGTAAGAAAATGAAAATTTCATTGAAAGATCAGTAAGAAAATAAAAATTTCACTGAAAGATTGCCGAAAGAAAACACTAATTTTGCCAAAGGATAGTTGTAAAAAATGCAACATTCGTCAAAGTATCGCGGTAAAAAAATGCGAATTTCGTCACAAGTCCTTTGTAAAAAGCAGGGCTGTAGAGTTGGTGGAGAAAATCTCGGACTCCTATTCCGACTCCAGGCTGGCAACACTAGTACTCAACTCGGGTATTAGTGTTGCCTCTTGGTTAAAATAATGATGGAATATAAAAAATAAAACTAAAATCTCACTTTCGGCATTATCTTTTTAGAGCTTCAAAAATAAAACAAAAAAAAAATATTTTCCACTTTATTAGTTTTACAATTTCGTGCCTGCAAACCCTAAAAATCCAACTATCAAAATCTAAAGAACACAAAATGGTAATTTTACTATTTTGGATCTGCGGACTGAGAAAAAAACGTGAAATCGTTACAATTTAGTTGTTATTTTGCTGTGTCCTCCAGACTCTAAAAACTTATATGAAAAGAAGGGAAAATAAAGATGAAAATTATTATTTTGGAAATAAGAATCCTGTGGATTCTAATAAAATAGTAAAGAAAAAAAAACTGCATTTTTTGAATTAAGTTTACAATTTTGGCTTTAATTCTAGTTCTGCAGACCTGAAAAATCCGAAATTCAAAAGGTGAAAGATAACGAAATTTCACTATTTTATTGTTATTTTGTGTACTGCTGATTCCTTAAAAAAAGATTACAATTTCATCTTATTTTGAATCCTGTGCACAAAAATAAATAAATAACGTAAGTGTATTTTAGAATTTTGACTTTTGGTCATACAGACTGAAAAAATTTGAGGGAAAAAGGCTTCTATTACTATGCTATACCTGATTCTTAGTTCTTTTGCCTCCGAAAATAGCACTGATTTATAATTTTCTCATTACCTCTGGTAAGAGATCTGCATGAACTGAAATTTTATGGCCCGTCCCCTAAAATGTTCCGCCGTGCTTTTATATTTGTCACTCCATTCATGCCTATTGCCTGTTATAAATTGCTCCTATTTTATTGTTGTAGTTTGATTCTTTCAAATTTGTTATATTGGCCTTGTCAGCCTGCTCATTTTTTTTTTTTTTTTTTTTTTTTTTTTTTTTAATCTGTCTGATCTGGCCCATTAACATAAATTGTCTTAATTCTACCTACACAGCCTGTTTGAAAAATTGCCTTCATTTTCAGGGCCTTGGGTCCTTCCAGACCTTTATACCCCAGGTTCTATCCGCAAAACCCCAAAATATGAGGGGAAGTGCTTATATACTAAATGTAAAATATCTGTTACAGTTATGAATTAAAACAGATCTACTTTCTACATGGGCACCCTGACCTGAAATGGTACCCTGTATCTACTTTGTACACTGCAGTAAATTGGTCATCATTAACTTGAGTAGCCTGATATAGCCCATAAATAACAATAAGTCATTTTATAGATTCCCAGTAGCAGAAACAGCGCAGCATGGCAGCGGGCACTGCAGATTATTTTAAACTTTGCAGATTAATCCACCAGCTTAAAAAGAAATGCTGGGATTAAAAAATAGCTGAAATTTACTTTAAAGTCTCTGGATTTATGGTATTTGCTGTATCCTTTTAGGGTCATTCCATGTTACTTCATCCAGACCATGTCACCCACCGTCACAGATTTCTTTGAAATTTTAAACACAAAAACAATGTCTAAAGATATGGTGTTACACCAAATTTCAGTTTAAAATAATAAGTTTTTCATGAGTTACAAGCATTTTAAAATACCCCTTTCACTCAATTTTTTGCTGAAAATGATCTTCCGTCAAACATGTAATGCTGGATAAAAATGCTTATTTTCCTAAATATTATTAATAAAATTAGATATATATATTTTTTAGAGATTCTTAATAATGTATTTTATTAAAAGAAACGTTTATAAAACTTTTTAGAACTCTAATATTGTTTATAAAAAATATTTTATCTAAGGAGTTAAGAAAAATATGAAAATATGTAATTCATTTTTTTTTACATGCGCCACCCATTTGATTTGGCTGATTTTTTTTATATACATAGTTTAAAAGAAACCATTTAATAATAAAAAAAAATTAGAAAGGTGTTTTTTGAAATTCTTGAGAAAAAAATTTTTTTGTTAATTTTACAGAATATATCTAAAGTATTGTTAAAGTTCAAAATTTTTCACAAATACATATAATAATAATAAACAAATATTAAAATTAAACTATAATTTTTTTTAAATGTTATTTAAATAAATTTAAGCATAAAATTCGTATTATTTCTGTAATAGAAAATTATTTTCCGCTATGTATTCAAATAAAATTTCCATTATACTAACTGAAAAACAACCAACAAGTATAAACTGATTTATAAAGGTATATTCATTCAAACAATCTAAGCTTTGCATCTTCTTTAAAAAAAATGTGGAAAGTATAAATTTATAGTTTAAATTTCGTTTCACCTATGGTCTTCAAAATGAAATAAAAACATAAATAATCACTGGTATATTGAGATTATTCAGAGTATAGATTATGATGAAAAAGATGCAAATATAAAATTTATGCATCCCAATGGACCTTCCACTTCATTTTGCTGGCCAAATAAGGATTATTGCAACGTGCCCTTCAACCATATATTATGTTGCATTGAATTGATTACTGCAACAGGACAGCCATATGCTCTTTCAAAAGAATCTACTGAAACAATCATTTGTAAGTGGAGCATTTATAAAAAGCAATATCTAGTGAAACAATATGTTGAATTTCTATTTCCTATTTCCATTTAAATTTATCATAAACACCTTTAACCATTCAATTATAAAAAAGTGCAAATCTGGCACAGAAATAAATCTTATATTTGAAATTGGTTAAAACTTGAAAAAATTTCTGTCTCATATATGTAAGTAAATTTTGTATGTATATATTATATCAGTAACAAAGAAAAAAATATATAATTTTTATGATTTTATTACAGGATATACAACCCAGAATTTTATGTAACATATTGTTAAATTATACACAAAATTTATCAAAATAAATCTTTATTCATTTGCTTTTTAATAATTTCATTATTTTTACCTTGAATTGCTACTAATTCTATTTAATTTATTTATAATTTTATTTCTGTTTATGAAGTTAAAAGACTTGATGTTAGTTTTAAAAGTCAATTCTCTTATAATATCATATATTAATAATTAAAACTATTTTGACAAAAACTGTCGAGATGCCCCCCCCCCCCAAAAAAAAAAATAAATAAATAAATAAATAAATAAATAAAAATAAAAAATAAATAAAAATAAATAAATATTTAAATCTAG
This sequence comes from Maratus speciosus, assembly GCA_963932465.1. NCBI lineage: Eukaryota > Metazoa > Arthropoda > Arachnida > Araneae > Salticidae > Maratus > Maratus speciosus. The sequence goes on along the minus strand of OZ010790.1, from coordinate 443,940,238 downwards.
GAATAGTTAGAAAAATATGGCTCTTATGTTTATTTTGACAGGATATTGAAGAATCCGTCTAAATATGTATCTCATGAATCTTTGTAATGTAGGGGGACGGGTGTCCACTATGTTATCAATAATGGAATTTACGAGTTGATTGAATATTAATAAAGTTTATCAGTCTCCGGATCATCTTTATGCTAGATTATTTCTTTATGTTTATGTGTCTTCAAAATACATGCCTATAAAAAAAATCTTAAGAAATTTTTTTTCCTCAAGTTTTACAAAAAACCTCTTTTTTTGAGAAAAGGTTGACTAATTAAAAGCCCATAAAAAAAATATTTAATAAAAAAAATGGGTGGTACATCTAAAAAAAAAATTTTTTTTTTTCAAATTCATACATGAAATGTCAATTTTATATGGATATTCAAAAAATCTTTAAAAAAATTTTTTTTCTCAAGTTTTTCAAAAAACACCTCTTTAATTTTTTTATTGAGAAAAGATTGACTAATAAAGAGCTCATTAAAAAAAAAAAAAAAAAAAAAAAAAAAAAAAATGGGTGGCATCATCTAAAAATATTTTTGTGAAACTCATATATGAAATGTCAATTTTATATGGGTATTCAAAAGTTCAAAAATTAAAAAAATATATTTGTTGTAAAAAGAAAATAAAAATTGGTATTACTTTATGAAATAAATAATATAAAGAAAGTTTTGCCAAAAATTTGAACCATTTTAATTATTTGGTGAAGAGTTATGAAGTTTTTTGTAGAACCATACAGAAAATCAACACTTTAAAAATGTCCATCGAAAAAGAAAAGTGTCGCACGTTCAGATGCTTATAATTTGAAATATTTTAATTGGATTCAATTAAAATTTCACCTGGTAGCATCTTATACATGTATGTTTTCCTGAACCAAGTTTCGTCAAAATCTGAGATGGTGGGTGACATTTCGTAAAATTGCTGGATGATTTGACATGGAATGACCCTTTATTATTTTTTCTTTATAAATGCAAATTTTGCTTATTTTATGGGTTTCTGATTTTTTTTATTGTTAGGTTGCAGATAAATTTTAGTTTACTCCAGACTGACACAGAAAATTCCACTTCTGGGTATAGATTTAAAATTACATATAATTAGTTTAACCCATTTAGGACCATGTATGCATATATGCACCTTCAAGAAATGCATATGGAGTATGTTTTTGGTGCCAGTAAAAAAGAAAAGTAATATTTGCTTTCTTTAATTAGAGCATTTTCGTGACTATTTAAATAAACATAATTTTTTTTTAAAAAGTGGTGCTAACTAAATTAAGTGTTGCCGGTCCCGAAGGAGTTAATTTCACTTTAAAAGGGTCTAAAAAAAATCTGGAATCTGTGTTGGCTTGTTTTTTTAGCGACTCCGACTCGCTCTTTTGCTCAAAAATGGGTTCGACTCTGCAGCCCTTTAAAAAGGGAAGATTTCAACAAAGATTCATGATAGAAAAATATGAATTACAATTGTGGGAAAAAAATCACTAATTTTGTCAAAATTTACTGCACTTGGCTAAAAAATTGGAACCAGGATCCTTTTACAAATGTAAAAAAAAAATAACGCTTTGAAACGAGAAGAAACTCTAAAAATCATATAAAAATTTTCAGAGGAAAAAATGTACTATATTGAGTTGAAAGACTGAAACCTTATTCCTTTTACGAATGTCAAAAGATTGCTGCAAGGCATGAAAAAACAACCAACCAACCTCCAGATTAATTTAAATTTTTTTTGCTAAGATTTCTTATTTTCAAAGGTTGGTAGGTCTGGATATATACACTGGTTACCAAAAATTAAGGAAAAACAACAAAAGTAGCGATTGCTCAAAATGTTACAAGTAGATTTTAATAAAACTGAGACACAATTTACAATACATAGTAAGGTATAAAATAACATTAAAATAAATTACCAGACAATTGTAGTGTTTCAGAAATTAATACAATTATAAAATAAACAAAATAAATGTCTCAGTTTGGTATAGGAAAAGTACCTTTAATACGGAGTATGATCACCTCTAGAAGCAACACAGCACATACAGCGAAGTGTGATACTGTCAATTATGAGATCGATAAGTTTGCTGGGAAGTGCAAGCCATTTTTCTTGTAAAGCAGTTGTAAGCGTGGCAAGGGTCTTAGGAAGGGGATTGAGAGCAGAGACCTCAAATATCTTCCTAAAGCATCCCAAAGATGCTCAATGGGATTCAAGTTCAGTGATCGCACTGGCCATTCCATGCGCTGAATTGTTTGATTCTGAAGATAATCTTCTACGATGTGAACCCTGTGCGGTCTAGCGTTATCGTCCTGTAACAAGAAATCTTTACCTATTGCACCGGCATAAGGGTGCACATAAGCATCAAGAATGTCATCTCTATAGAAGTGAGCATTCACAGATCCCCGTGGAAAGACATGGGGGTCTGTATGTCTGTCCAAAGAGATACCATTCCAAACACAGACACTGCCTCCTCCATACGAATCTCTTTTACAAATGTTTGATGGATGATAGTGTGTTCCCTGTTCTCTCCAAATCAAACAGTGCCCATTATCGCTTTGGAGGCTAAACTGGAACTCAATTCTGACGAGAACACGCCTCCATTGATCAGCCATCCAGTGGACATGTTGACGTGCTTACCTTAAAGGTTCCCTCCGGAGACATGAGGTAAGCGGCACACAAATATCTGGTCACATCGCGTAAAGACCACCTTCATGAAGCTTTCTACGCACAGTAGACGTTAATACCAACCTTCCAGTAACTGCAGCAAGGACGTATTTAAGATGAGAGGGGATTGCTATTTTATTCCTTCATATACTAACCTCAAATATCAGTCATCGATGCTTGTCGTAGCTATTGCTCGTTTTTCGCTGAACTTTCTGGAGGTCGAACCAGTGGTTTGAAAGTGTTGTCAAAGCCTATGAGCAACAGAAGGACTCACATTTAGCCATCTGGCCACCTCTGTCTGACTTTGGCCTACATCCAATCTTCCAATAGCTCTATATCGCTGTTATGCAGACAAATGATACCTCGAGGTCATACTAATTAATTGGCTATCTCAGTTTTCTTATCTCATAATCACAGCGACACTAGCAGCCGTATTCTCTAGCATGCATTTTTATGCTCCACACAGATGATGCAATCCGATTGCAGCGCCACTAATTTACATTTTGTAATTTTAATCAGCATCTTTTAGTTAACAACATATCCAAATTTCATAGGGATAGGTTAATGTTTGAACGAGTTATCGCTCTTTTTGTGATTTTTCCTTAATTTTTGGAAACCAGCGTATGTACATACTACTAAAAATGTTAGTGTAGATATGTCTTAAAAGATAATTTGCAGATAGCATGGTGGATTTTGCTGGATGTTTGTCACAGCTGAGTTGAGACAAGTTCATTATTTAACAGCAATTTAGATAGTGAATCATGAAAGAAAAACATGCACCAATTTCCGGTGATTTGAAGTCTAACATTTATTATTAGGTTGAGCAAAAAGTTCTGGGAATTTATCTAATAGTTACAAGAATTTGTATCATATATAGGAGTACTAGTGGTACAGTCCAGACGTGGCCCCATCCGATTATGACCTCTTTCGATCAGTGCAACACTTTTTCAAGGGCCGTCGAATTGAATCCTTTAATGAAGTTGAAGAAGCATGTCAAGCGTTTTTCGATTCCAAGGAGCCGCCGTGGTACTTCCAGCAAATCTGGAATCTGGCAGAACGATGGTAGAAAGTTGTGAACTGTGATGGTCTCTACTTTGAAGAATAGTTCTTGTTGCTTTTGTTGTTAATTTGTGCATAATAACGCAACTTTCATAAATCAGCATAGTCATAATTTGTACAAATGCCATATCAACAGAAATCCAGGAATTTGTACATACTGCAACAATGGGTTAATTTCAAGAGGCAAAATCAAAAAGTGAAGAAATTTCCTTCAACAGCTTAGGTTTTGTTTGAAAAAGGTTATATTTTAATCTAGAGATATGACTTTCATTATATGATTAAAGACTCAAGAAATTAAAATATCCTCAAAGTTTTTAAGGGAAAAAGGAGTGAATTTAAGAAAATAGACAAAAAAGAGTAATACAGGATAAAATGAATAGGAAAAATACTGTTTTTTAATTTTGCATTCATTTTAGCTTAAAGACTATAAAAACCATTTAAAAAATTATGTTTATGCATTCAGAATATAATTATTTTCATAGGTGTTTTTTAATGTTGAAAGCTTTAAAGACCTATTTTACTCAAAGCATGGGCTAAAATGAGTAGTATGTGTGATAAAGTGGGCATTCTAAAGACAATTATAGTATTGGCTGTAACTTACATTAAAAAGCTAATGGCCACGATTGTTTTCTAAAGGTTCCTGTTTCTTTAAGAATTTGAAATTTCAAAATAGACACAAGTACCACCATTTTCTGAAAGTTTATGATAATTATATAAAATGGTGATTTGCTAATGAATGCCACAAAGAAATGTTCATTAAGGGCCAGTTAGTTGTGCATTTATTAATTTTTATGGTGTTAAGATTTTTTTGACTTTATTCTATCACATTAGCTTGTTCAATGTTTTAATGAAATCTTCATAATCCATGTCTGTAATCTTCTCAATAAATATTTAGATTGATTTTTTTTCTCTGCATATTCTACTATGGCCTAATTGCCTTGTAGTATTTCAAGCAAACTTTAACTGTAAACTGAGGCATGTAGTTTTTTCAATGGTTCTCACTAAGTAAATATAGTGTTGATTCTATGCCAATTTGGCAGCACTTGGCGATCCTTTCTGACTACTTTATGCACTCGGAAGCCCTTATTGACTACTTTATGCACTGGGCAGTCCTTTTTGACTACTTTATGCACTGGGCAGTCCTTTTTGACTACTTTATGCACTCGGCAGTCCTTTTTGACTACTTTATGCACTCGGCAGTCCTTTTTGACTACTTTATGCACTCGGCAGTGCTTTTTGACTACTTTATGCACTCGGCAGTGCTTTTTGACTACTTTATGCACTCGGCAGTGCTTTTTGATTACTATATGCACTCGGCAGTGCTTTTTGACTACTTTATGCACTCGGCAGTGCTTTTTGACTACTTTATGCACTCGGCAGTGCTTTTTGACTACTTTATGCACTCGGCAGTGCTTTTTGACTACTTTATGCACTCGGCAGTGCTTTTTGACTACTTTATGCACTCGGCAGTGCTTTTTGACTACTTTATGCGCTCGGCAGTGCTTTTTGACTACTTTATGCGCTCGGCAGTGCTTTTTGACTACATTATGCGCTCGGCAGTGCTTTTTGACTACATTATGCGCTCGGCAGTGCTTTTTGACTACATTATGCGCTCGGCAGTGCTTTTTGACTACATTATGCGCTCGGCAGTGCTTTTTGACTACTTTATGCGCTCGGCAGTGCTTTTTGACTACTTTATGCGCTCGGCAGTGCTTTTTGACTACATTATGCGCTCGGCAGTGCTTTTTGACTACTTTATGCGCTCGGCAGTGCTTTTTGACTACTTTATGCGCTCGGCAGTGCTTTTTGACTACTTTATGCGGTCGGCAGTGCTTTTTGACTACTTTATGTGCTCGGCAGTGCTTTTTGACTACTTTATGCGCTCGGCAGTGCTTTTTGACTACTTTATGAGCTCGGCAGTGCTTTTTGACTACTTTATGCGCTCGGCAGTGCTTTTTGACTACTTTATGCGCTCGGCAGTGCTTTTTGACTACTTTATGCGCTCGGCAGTGCATTTTGACTACTTTATGCGCTCGGCAGTGCTTTTTGACTACTTTATGCGCTCGGCAGTGCTTTTTGACTACTTTATGCGCTCGGCAGTGCTTTTTGACTACTTTATGCACTCGGCAGTGCTTTTTGACTACTTTATGCGCTCGGCAGTGCTTTTTGACTACTTTATGCGCTCGGCAGTGCTTTTTGACTACTTAATGCAACTGGCTTCACTTTTCAAACTACTTTAGGTGCCCTGTGATCCTTAGTGCTCTTTTTGAGGCATCCTTGTGAAATGTTAATTGGCTGTAAGAAAAAAAATTGTGAATATCATGAGTTGACCAAGGGGAAAAAAGTAGTGAAATTTGTTGATTGGCTGAGTGGAAGGGAGGATGTGCAATTAATCGATTGATCACATGAAAAATGAAGAAATTTGTTGTTCGGCCGCAAGTAAAGAAAAAAAAAAAAGCGAAATTCGCTGATGGATTGCCGTAAATTTGCCATCAAAATGCATCTATCCATCATGGAAAAAAAAATCACCAAATTTGTCAATCAGTCACGTGAAAAAAAAAATTGGAAAATACCTCCAGAGGTTTCATTAAAAAAAAAAAAAAAAATAAACTGAATTTTTGCCAATAGGTTGTGGGGACAAATCTGAAAACTCAACGTGCTGCCAATTGTGTGAAAAAAAAAAAAATTAAAATTGTCGATTGGTAGTGGGAAAATATCATGAAATTTGTCGATTGGTTGACTGAATATGTTGCAAAATTCGACAGTTGTTCGGGGAAAATATCATAAAATTTTACTGTTAAAAAGGCATTATAAACAAACCAGTTCAAAATATGTTTTTAGAACAGGAGACACACGAGTGCCCTTTTTCAGAACAGTGAGTCCTTTTTTATTAAATTTCCACCCGCTAGCCCTTTTGCTCTAGAATAACACTAAAATATAGATGAAATGCATCCTGATCTTTTTAAAAAATAGTGAAATGCTCTCCCAGAGATAACTTATAAAAAAAATCTTTGCCTATTTCTAAATTTGAGCATGTTCCCAAGGTCTTGCAAAATCATTTGGCTATCCTGATTTTTCTATAAAAATATATATTATAGAACATTGTTCAATCATGCTGTACATTTTCATTTCTAATTCTTTAAATCATTTGAAATGGATATAACTTTTTCATATCTGAACATTACACAATATTTTTCATTACTACTAAACAAAATGATTTTTTGTTGAATAACGTATTTTACTACTGAACTAAAGACTTAACCTACTTAAATAAAGCCACATTTTATGGAGACTAACAGTCTGACCTTTTTTTTTTTTTTTACCTGTTTCATATTTAAAGAAAACTTGACATTGTGATTTTCTGAGAGATTTGGATTAGTAGCCAGAATGTTTTTTTTTTTTTTCTGCAAGAAATATTGCAATTTGTTATTTCATTGTAGAAACATCTATAATTTTCTTCATAATTAAGCATACCAAAATCCCGCTGAAATAACCAAGCAATGGATCTCAGAATTCTGCATAGAGTTTGTCAGGTAATTTTTTTCAGTGCAAATGATAATGATTAAAATAATAATTAGCAATTTATCACCTGCATTTGGGTAATGAAAAAGTACGAGATAGTTTTATACAATTTGAAATATTTCAATTTCTATACTATATTTAGAAAATTTTTTAGCTTAATTTTACATACAATAGGTTTTATTTATAGAGTTCCAAAATAGTGTTTTATATAATCATTAATATGTTTCTCTGCCCTTCCTTTTTATATTCATTACGAACTTAAAAAATATCTTACAAAATAAATATTTGAAATGTTATTACATGCTTGCATTCTCTCTCTTTTTTTAGACTACTCCTCAAAAAATTCCTCTTTTGGGTGAGAGTTTACCTAATCTAATAAAAACCATAATTTCAGTTTCTACACCAGACAACTTGAAATGTGCCTGCCAAATACTTAAGGTAATTATATTTATATATTGCTCATTAAAAATGTGTCTAATCAATTTATTTGTGATTAGTGAAACTAGCTGAACTTAAATGACTATTTTTAACTAGAATAACTCAGACATGTTACTTTTATGCAAAAACGCAGAATTCCGCTTTTTCAGCACTGAATTTTATCATCCCTGTGATCGATGCAAATGTGCATTAAAATTTTTTGATATTTTTATGGGGGGTGAGAGGTAGCAGTAGCAGATGAAATATAACAAAAACGTGAGTACGAACAGCGCCAAATTGAGATAATTTCTTCAAAAGATCGTGGGAAAAATGCAATCATTGAAAAATCGTGATTTATGGGGAAAAAATGCGATTTTCGTCAAAGGATCTCAGAAAAAATGCGATTTACGTTAAATGATTGCAGAAAGAATGCGAATTTAGTTAAAAGATCTTGTAAAATATGCGAATTTCATCAAAAGATTGCTAAAAAAATGTGAATTTCATTAAAGGATTGCAAAAGAAAACTAATTTTTTGTCAAAGGATCGCAGAAAAAAAACGCGAATTTTTTCAAGGATTGTGGAGAAATACGAATTTTATCAAAAGATTGACGAAAATAGGTTTATTTCATCAAAAGATTGTGAAAAATAGGTTTATTTCGGCGAAAGATCGTGTAAAATATGCAATTTTTGTTGGAAGATCGTGGAAAATACGCAAATTTCGTCAGTCGTGGAAAACACATGAATTTTGTCAGAGTCGTGGAAAAATGCAAATTTCGTCGAAAAATCGTGAGGAAAAACGTTAATTTTTTCAAAAAATCGAGAGGAAAAACATGCCAATTTCTTCAAAGGATCGAGGAAAATGGGCGATTTTCATAAAATGGTCACAGATAAATGCAAATTTCGTCAAAGGATCGCAAAAAAAACACAAATTCCGTCAAAATGCTGCCGAAAAATGCGAATTTCGTCAAAAGTCCGTGAAAGTTCAGCTTTTTTTTTTTTTTTTTGGCTGAGCCTGTACCATGTCTGATAATTAGAAATTACATTTATGCATGCAGTTACATATATTTAAAAAATTTCATCCATACATGAGCATAAAATGCTTAGATTTTCATCTAAGTTCCAGAGAATTTTGAATAACTTTTCTTAATAAAAAAAAAAGTAATGCATGTGTCAAGAAGGATTTTCAAAATTTAACAAACTCTAATCAATGTTACAAACTGATTTTTGTGCACAAATATCACAAAATGCTGGCAAGGAGTCAACACATTAGGATTTCAATTAAAGATTTACCAGATTTATAACACAATTTTACTCTTTGGAACCCGAATAAATCTGTCTGAAATGTTCATGTTTGTCAACACATAAAAATGATTTCAGTTTTGCATTGTAAGATTATTCATTATTGAGTGAGAAAATAAGATTTGAGCAAAGTAATAATTGTGTTTGTGAATTTTGTTTTTCTGGTCTTTGTATAGTCTATGCAAGATTACTTGGGGGATGAGTGACACAAATTTAAATGAATTCATTCCATATTGATTATTTATATCTACTTAAGAGAAATGATTAGATAATACTGTAAAAGCAGCATTGAAGTTTTGTGCTGTATGTAAAATGTTGTATTGCTGTAGTTTTGAAAACTTAATAATTTTCAAGGAAAGGTCAGGAAAAATTCAGAAATTTTGTAAAAGGGAAATCAATGGTAGCCATCTTGATCTGAACACAGGCATTTTTGATTCTTTACGTAGAACTATTTTGCAACTAACTATACCATGGCATACAATTTTTTAATACTATTTTTGGCTTTGAAAACAACAAAAGCAACTATTTTGAATAATTTTTTATCATAACCTGCTTAAGATCTTCTTCAAAACTGTCGAAATATTTTTTATATTTTTATTTATACCTTTTTTGCTTAATAATAATAATAAAAGTTTTAATGCAGAAATTTTCTTACTTTTTAAAGCCTTTCTAATAGTTGAAAAGTATTTATAAATTTGGTCTGTCTGGTCATTCTCAGACTCTCATAAATATATTCTATTACCATATATTTTTATGTTATTGAGGTTTACTATGGAATGTTTGCTATTGAAAATTAACTGTTTGGCATTTACAGTGGGTACAAAAGAATTCTGTTACATTATAGTCTATGGGGAAAATAGTTTGTGGTACAATTTAAAGATGCTACAATAATTCTAACAGAATGAGATTATGAATAACTGAGTTGGATTACAATATGCTTCGTTAGAAATATAGAATAAGTAGCATTTATAGTTTAGTTGATTTACAGGGATGCACAAAAGAATCTCATCACATTATGATTATGATAAAAACTTGTTTTGGTGATGTTACAGTGGCGTAGCTATGTTTTTGTGTGCATGGAGTGGGAAGAATTTCTGCCTGTCCTCTGCCCCTCCTAAATAAAAAAATTAGCAACATTTTTGTACAAGACAAAATTAAAAAAAAAGTCCTTATGGTTTGTTCTGAAAGGAAAAGGTAGCTTTCTTCTTCTTTTTTTTAAAGAAATTGGCTAGTTTTACTCAAACAATTGAAGCTAAATTGCGTGAAACCAGATTATAAATGATTTCTAGTTTTTGCCAATACAGAATTTGAATAGAAATTTCGAAAAATTAGCCTGCTATCGCCTAGTTGAGATTTATGACTTAATTTATGGTGACCCCAATAGCAGAAAATTCTCCAAGTGTCTGCGACAGATCTTTCAGGGACTGAAAATAATCTGCAGGTAAAATGTTACAAATGAACCTTTAATTAATTAATCATTTACTTTTAATGTTTTTAAGCATTTTACTCATTTTTATTAATAATAATCTTAAGTTTTAGTAATAAATAATAAAGAACTAAACATAATATAAAGTTGGAAAAAGATCCAATGGAAAAAAAAATCTGCGACGCACGTCACCCGTCAGGAACTTTCTGCTACCGGGATGGTGACCTTCTTTTATCTCCAAATCTGGCAAAAATTTGACTTTAGCGGATATGACTATATAGCGAAACAGCACCGAAAACTGGCGATATGAAACGATGATGATACTTTCATTTTAATTCCCTCTGACCTGGATCTTTCTAATCTCCTTTCTCTTGTTAATTCTGTTGATCCTTGTATTCAATTTACTCTCGAAGTCGAAGAAAACAATTCTCTTCCTTTTCTTGATGTCTTGGTTTCGAAAGACCCAGATCGGTTCTCTACCTCCATTTATAGAAAACCTTTCGCTGTATCTCTTCCTCCTCATGCTCTTTCAAATCATCCTCCTCAACAAAAAGTGGCGTCGTTTTATACTTTTGTTTTCAGGGCGTTACGCATTTGATCTGACTCTTCTGCTCTGAATAATGAAATTATCTCTCATCTCTTGCCCTTGCTCATAATCCCTCTTCGATTGATAAAGCTCTGTATAAATTTAATAAGCCTAAACATCCTTTTTCTGATTCAAATAATCCTCCTAATTTTAACTCTATAGTTCTGCCCTTTTATTTTATTCTCTGTTTTAAAATTGCTAAAATCCCTTCTCATTTTAATTTTAAAGTTATTTTCAAACCTATGAATAAAATTCTCTTCTCTAAAAGATCCTATTCCTACTGAGAACCGGTGGAGTGTGTATTTTATTCCTTGAGGTTATATTGGTCAAACAAAGAGAGCTTTAAAATTCAGATTTGGCGAGCATCAGAGGTATATTGCAAATCAAGAAATATCTAAATCTTAGATTGCTTCTCACTGTTGGTCTTCCAGTCATTGTTTCAATTTCTCCATGGCCGAAATTATTTCTTCCCCTGCCCCTCCCTCTCACTTGGAATTTCATGAAGCATATTTTATTTCAAAAAATTCTGATAATATTATCAATGATCTCTCATCAACTCCTTTCCTCTCTCCAGCATGGAAATTACTTTTGTAATTCTTTTCCCTCTTCTCATGTTTCTTTTCTTTTTATTTTGTTTATTTAAAAAAAAAGGATCTTTTGGTTTTTCTTGTTTTATTCTTTTATATTTCTTTATTTATTATTATTATTTATATTTATTTTTTAATTCTTTTATTTTAATTTTGTTTATTTCTTTTATTTCCATTTTTCCCTATCAGTTTCACTTCTATCATTTTGCCAACACTTTCGTCTTCTGCGTGTGCTCTTTTCAGCTAGCGCCATCTGTCGCATTCTTTGCAATCTACTCTCTACCTCTCAGTTTATTTTTTACCTTGTCTCCTTATGGACACGTGTTAACTGTTACGTGAACAGACCCTTTCTCATCCCTGTACATATCCCTATCATAACAGTTCACTTTTATCTTTTATTTACAAGTATAATTTATTCATTATCTTTATTTAAATATACTTTATTTAGTTTCACTTACCTTTATTTTAATGTTATTTTCAAACTTTAGTTCCGGGCTTTAAGTTTCTTTCTTTATTCTATATACTTTATTTACGTTTCACTTTACTATCATAGGAGCCGGCCTTTAGCACATGTTTTCGTCCGTGACGCAATACATCCGAAAACTTCTGAACCAACTGAGGAGTTTTTACGAATGAACACAAGATGGCGTTAATCATCCGGTCGTTCGTTTTGCATATGACGTTTCGTCCTTTCTTCCATTGGCGTTTCAGAGATCAGAGAATGTAACTTCCGGGCTGCGTAGCAGTTGTTTTTCCTGTATGGTTTGGATGAGATAAATATGCTTTCGTTCAACATGTTAGATGGGTGTTCAGTCCGTGCTGTGATATAGTGAAGTGTCTCCTTCTGTTTAGTTTTTGTCTAGTTTAAGAGATGATGCTGTTTTTCTTCATTTGTCATGAATCTCTTTGTAGTTTTAATTCAGGATAAAATGTCTGTTTTTACTGTCAACTTAAAGTTGAACTTTTAAGTAAGAGAACGTCTTTGCGAACTTTCTTTGTTTTTCATCGATAGTGCCTTGAGTGATTTCTCGCTTTGGAATGATGCAAGTTTGTTTTTCTCAACTATATGTGAGATGGAAATTAACTTTACAAGTGAAAGTGGAATTCGTGTTAGTAATGACGTTTCCTGGGGATGTTGATTTACTTTTCCCGGAACTTTAGTCTTCTTGCATCGGTTGATCTTCGACTGTCTGGATATCGAGGTGGTTCGTGAAGATAGTTTTTGTCTTTCAAGTAACTGTATTTAAGTAGTTCAGTGTAATGCATGTGAGTTTGATCATTAAACATGAAGGACTCTGGTTCACTAATTTTTAATCACTTGATGGTGTCATGAAATTATGTTTCAAGAATATAATGTTTGTTTCATTTATAAGAGTAAGTTGTTGGAATATATATATATATATAATTGTTTTATCATTTTATTTTTAAACTAGGGGCTCTGCCCCCTGCAAGCTACGCTCGCCCACCCCCGTTCAGACACTGTAGAATCTAAAAGCACGCTAATCTGATCGGTTTTAAAAAGATTAGAGAAGATTGAATTATACTGAAAAAACCTGTAGCGATCTCCCTGTAAACGTGATTCCATTCAATTCCCTTTGATTGTAAAAATTTAAGGTAGAATCAGTTGCTGTTAAGACATCCAATGGTTGTTTTAATGTTTGGTTAAAGAAGATCAGTTAAACATTTGAAAAGAAGCTAAAATAAAATGAATTAAGTAAACAGAGTCTTTGTCTCTCGGTATTTTTTAACAGCGTTATAAAATGATTGACATAGTACAATTACTAAAATTTGCTGCTTTAACCCCTTAAAGGGTGGTGGTTCATTTTTGGACCACTTAATTTTAATTCTTAAATGCCACATTAGCATCAGAATATTGGGATGAAAATTTCCCTTTTATTAAGTAAGTGAACAAAAGCATTTTTGTATTTCTAAATTTGTTTGTAAATTCTGGTGCCATTCACTCATTTCAAGATTTTACGAATAGAAATGCCTTGTTCGTGAAAGGGTTAAACGCATATTAATGTATTTATTATTTTAAAGTTTCCTTTCCCTTTTAATATTCACGTGTAAATACAATTTTTAGGACATAATTTTCAATATTTTCCTGCCTTTAACACATACTCATTTAATAGTAATTTTAAAGTTTTTTTTCTGTTTTTAATAGTCACGTGAAAATAAATTTTTAATCGTTAGGAAATATTACTCTTTGCGCTGTTTTTAAAATTGAAAACAATCTCTATAATAATAGCCTAAGTCAGGTGACTATCATCAACAGCTCCAGGCGGATCTCTTCGCTTTTTATATTCAAGGCGGCCATTTTGGTACTTTAATGTTAGCCAGCCACAGGTGTGATAAGTTGCCGAATATTATTCTATCCCCATTATTTCGTTTATATTATAATAGTCCAAGTCTAGTAACTGCCATAAACAACGGGCTGATTCCTTCTCTTTTCATAGGAAAGGTTTCCATTTTGATTAAAGAATCAAAATTATTTTTTCGAATAAAACTACGTAAAAGTTGCCATGATCACAAAGAATTCCTGGTATTTTTATGTTAGCCGGATGAAAATCTTGCCAATAGCTTTTTTTTTTTAACTCGCCAGTTAGCATTTTTTTATTTTTCGAGTGGTAAATTAAAACGGTGCTACTTGGTTATCCCATCGACCAAAAATCTGTCGCCAAACCTTAAGATTAAATGCCAATAATGGTTGATCGTAAATGTCACATTCACTTACTTTAAGGAAGTTAGACATTTTCACGCCATCAAGTAATTTTTATTTCGGCGTTTTATTTGTATTTTTATTAATGTTATACTAATTTATTTGTTCTTTTGTTATTTAAAATTAAAAAAATGTCAATTTGTATAATTTGGCGAAATTGGTCGACGGAAGAAGTAATAACATTAAAACGTTGCTTTGAAGTGGAAACTAAATCTCCTGATTTGTTGCATTGTCACATACGCACCGGGTTTGGCGTGATTTTTTTTTTACGACAATTTGGCGAAAACCTCGTTTTCAAATACCTGTTACATATGTATTTTTAAATTATTTTCTGTTATTTTTAAAATGAAATAACAATAAATAAAAAAAAAAAATTAATTAATAACTATAGAACAAAACAATTTATAACATTTTTTGTAAATAAAAAGAAAATAAATTCAAACAAACGTTTATTAATAAATAAGCAACAATAGTCAGGTTACCATGTCAGGCAAAATAATGCCATTTTGGCGCTAATTAGGTACCCTGTTGTGTATATGACATCTGTGTCTAATATTTTTCGTTTCGTTTAAAAAAAAAAGAATGAAGTAAAAGCCATTTATTTTAAACGTTTCAATTTTAAATGAAAGTTTTGTATTAAATAAAAAGAAAATAAATTCAAACAAACGTTTATTAATAAATAAGCAACAATAGTCAGGTTACCATGTCAAGCAAAATAACGCCATTTTGGCGCTAATTAGGTACCCTGTTGTGTATATGACATCTGTGTCTAATATTTTTCGTTTCGTTTTTAAAAAAAAGAATGAAGTAAAAGCCATTTATTTTAAAGGTTTCAATTTTAAATGAAAGTTTTGTATTAAATAAAATGATAATGAAATACAAATTGAATTCTGAATAAAAGTAACATGATGCATTTCTTAGCATACATTTAAGGGAGGCCAAACTCGTCGCCAAATTAATTTAAAATAACCTTTTCTAAAATATGAAAAAAAATATCTGTTATGATTAAAATTTGAGTTGCCATCATTAGAAAAAAAGTATTTAAAATTAGAAAAAAATTATTTCGAAAACTAATTCTAATTTTAAAATTCTAATACGAGTTTTGAGATCTGTCGATCAATACGGATTTTTGGTGTTAATTTCATCGCAAAGTATTCCATATTTTAAGAGAAATCGCCGTGAAACGTAATCAGTTGTTTAATCAGTCGTTTTATAGAATCATTACATAAATTCGTTTCAATTCGATTGATTAGAATTTTATATATATATAGGGTAGATATGTTTTAATCAAATAATAAACATTAGTATTGTCTTTTAAATTTAGTTTATTTCTTTAACCACCACAAATGCTTTTCTATTTCAGCTGTTTAGATTTCATTTAAAGTTAAATAGTAATTGAATCTTTATTATAATTGTTTTAACGAGGTTTAGGGATTCTTTCAGCCTTTGCGTTTCCAGTTGCTAAAGCGGCTCTGCTACCTGTGTTAGACTTTACTTTTGTAATTTCAACAAGGGTTATGGGGTTACGTTTCCCTGACCTCCGTCAGTTTGTTTTTCATAGTTCAAAAATTAAAGAAATGCATAATCTGATAAGTAAATTAATAGACTTCAATTATAATATTGTTTGATGTCTGCTATTATTAAAATTTTTTAAATAAGAAATAAATATAAAGAGTCTGTAGTGGGTTTTTTTTTTTTTTTTTTTTTTTTTTTTTGGCCATCTTTAACCTTAATTGGTTTGGCTTCTGATGTGGTGGTGATGCTCCCCCTTTTGATTATGAATAATACACAGTCTTTGACGGGGGGCTATAAGTAAGATATTGTTAAAAGGTTATGTTTTACAATAGTAATTTGTAATGCTACATTAAATTTTGTTTTATATTAATATAATGAGCTTTACTTAAATTTTTTGATTTTAACTTTATAAAAAATTTTTTGAATTTAATATTTTTGAAGATGTAATTTTTTTTTTTTGGACTTCATGACACTGGAACCAGAGATATTTCAATCATCCACTTGAAAGATATGATGTTAAGTGAATAGTTTAGAGTTAAGAAAGTAAATGATCAAGAGATTTTTATTCAAATTTTTGTGTTATGGAAGTGAAAGTAATGATCCAGGAATGTGCTTCATAGCGGGATCGGAATCTTCAGTGTGAATTTTATTTAACAAGTTTAATATTTAAAGTGACTTAGTTTCTGTATGCAGTGGATCTCGTGTGGGCCCAATTTTGGGTTCATTATGGTTCTTCAAGGACTGTCTGCTGAGATTTGATCTTTTGGTTCTTGAGGGTTTATTTTTGAACTTTCGAAACTGTTATAGACATTCCTGTGGTTTCGTGCTTGCTTGAACATTTATGGAGATTCGGAGAACATTAATCGGCATCGTTAATATTAGTAAATTGAAGTCTCATCATGAGATGTGTAATTAGAAGCCAAGTTATCAAGTTGATGAATGTAGCCGGGAGTGTGCCTTTTTTTTTCTTCGTCTGTTAAAAATATGTTTTTGATCTGTGATATTTTGATTACTATTTTTAAGATGTGCATAATTTTTTTTTTTAGATAGAATAGTTTTAGATATGCATGTTCTAATTTTTAAGATATGCATAAAAGTGTTAGATTAAATATTTTTAGATATGCATATAGTCATTTTTTTTTTTTTTTTTTGTTATCATATTTAAAGTTTTAAAAGAATATAATGTATTGTTGAATTGAATTTTTCTTTAAGATTGGTTAAAGTTTCTAGATAATGAATTAATTGTAAAGATACTGGTTTCTTGCAGTTTTTTTTAACCAAATGAGTTTTTAGATTAACATACCAAGTTTAATGGTTTTTAGAGTTGAATTTTGAGAAATATTTTTAAGATTATAAAGAAATTTGTTTGTATTTAAATGCATCGGGCTCCTTTCCATCTTTTGTAAGGTTTACTGATATAATGGGTTAAATTGATTAATGGGGCTGGAGGAGGTTAATAAGATATTTTTCTGAGTAAATTATTGATTTTGAAATAGTTTTTAAGGATTAATTAAAGTAATTATTGGGTTGAACTTAAAGATCTGTAGTTTATCTGGAGTAGTAGTTTAAATGTGTTAAATTGTATAATTTCAGATTAAAAGTTTAGAAGTTTAAAAGTAATTGACATTTAACCCTTACGGTGATGGTATTTTTTTTGTGATAAAAGTTAATAAATATTAAGTTTCTTGCTACAATTGATTGGTTGGAGGTTTGTGGTTTTTGGTAAATGTTCCCACATGTATCCAACCATCATGAGTGGTATATTATAATAGTTTCATAGCAATTGGGATTAAATAAATTGAAGTTAATAGTTTGATTCTTCATAAATTTAAAGGTTTAATTTATTTTTTCAATAGTGTAACATTACATTTATGGTAGTTGGGATGTTATTTGTCATGCTTGGCATTGGGGGGTATTTTTTTTTTCTCTTTTAAGGTTGTTAAAGAGCTCATCCTGGAGTGCTGAGCAGTTTTTCAATATCTTGACTACTGTAATTTATTAAGTTTTTCTTTAGAGTTTGAAAAAATTCTTTATATAGTTTAAAGTTTACTTTATAATAGCAGTTTTTAAAAGAAATCATGTTAATAATCCATTATCGTGGGGGAATTAAGTAAAGTTAACCATTGAATATAAGTTTTTAAATGTTGACTTTTATAAATCATGGAATTTAATCTAATTAAAGTTCAGAATATTTTGAGAAACCATAGGATATTTATATTCAGGTTATTTTTGGATATAGTCTTGAACTTGTTCAATAATTAAATATGTTGTGTAACTGTTAAAAAGGATTCATGGTCTTGTAAAGTGTTTATAATTAAAAACCTCTCCATGCCTTAAATTCTGATATTTCAATTATTGCCTGACAAAGGGTCACAGTACGTTCACTGGATATTTGAATAAAATGCATATTGTTTTAGATGACTGTTGAATTCCTGGGATCTCTATTTATAGAAAGTGACCATTAACTGAAATGTATGAATTAAGTGGTATATATTTTTTTAGAATTGTTTTAAGATAATAAATTTGATTTTATGTATTTTTTGTTTAATTATTTAAATATTTTTCAGATATGCAGATTTAATTTTTCCTCCAATAAAGTTTTTTTGAGTTTATTAATGGATTTTTTTTTTTTAACTGCATGTTTCAGTTAGGCTTGCCTTGGTGTCAACTTTTGATCAGAATAAGTTTTTGATTATGTTGGTTGTCACCTGTTACTGTATTTTTTTTAAATGAGCAAGTTAAAGAAGCTCTGTGTTTGCTGTTTAAAGGGGAAGTGTGCTGAATGTGCAGTTTTTCAATAAAATAGAAATGGAGAAGTTATTTTTATATTTAATTTATTTTTACTTATTTGTCTGTTTAATTAGCAGTAAGGAGTTTACAGAATAACTACAGGTTAATTGGTGTACTTTTAAAGAGGTCTTGTAATGGAAAGGTCAATTTTTTCGGGAATTGGAGCCAGATCTTTGGAAAGATAGAATATTTGAAAGGTTTTAAAGTAAATAGCTGTTTCTGTTGCTTCTGAAAAGGGCCTGTATTGGAATATAGATTTTTGGAAATTTTTTTAGAGGATGTTGAAGTTTTTTGGATGGGTTAGATAATATAAATTTTTGATGGCATGAATTGTGGGAAAGTGTAAAATTATTTGTTTTATCCCAGGTTACTTTCTCCGCATGAGTGTCGTCATGAATATAGTAATATTGTAAGATCTAATTTTTAAGGAATTTTTTTTTGATTGAAGTTGCCCTTTTCATAATTGGTATCTAGTTTTTCCGGGGGTCATCAAGGGAGTTCAGAAATGGAAGTTGATTAGACAATTCTGGCGGGCAATCTATGTTAATCATGATCTTTAGAGTTTTGAGAAATTCTGGTTTTAATTTTTGTCTTATTCTAGATAGGGCAGAAATTATAATTTGTTTAAATACATTTTTGGGTGTGGCTCGTCAGTTAAATTTTTTTAGGTAATTTTAATTGAATTTCTACTTGTTGTATTAATGAGTAATGCTGATGAGTGCAGTAATGACTGAGTTTTGCCTTGGATTGTTGGCGGTAGTATGGTATGTGCTCTTTTACTATTGAGGCTGATTTACGGGGATATGGCCAGTCCCCTAGTTTCTGGTTATTAAAAATCTGGTTTTTGAATTGAAAATCCTTCATATCCGGTACCACATTTATCTACGTCTTTTTTTTTTTTTTTTTTTAGAGAGTATGTGGGCGATTGGTCTTTTTTGGATGTAGGTATGTGTCCTAGTACCTGATCTCGAAAGATTGTATGGATGTGAAGTACCATTTTTGATAAATGTTTCCATCTGGATTCTTAGATAAGTTGTGGTCTAAATGTACTTGTATTTAAAGAAGCTGTTGTAGGTGGAATAATTTAGGTTGGTTGAGCACAGGATACTTGCCATCGTTAAGTAACCTAGATATATTGTTAAGAGTTACGTGTTTGGGGAATCGGATCTTGCTGTATATCTGGCATTGGACCATTTTGAATTTTGATGAGTCATGCTTGATTGATCTAAAATATTGTAAGCAGTGGTGTATATATTAAGGTGTCAGAGGGGAAATTTACATGTTTGGATTTGCCTGGCTGGAGTTTGTCTGAGGAAATTGTGTTCAGATGTTAAATTGATTAGTGGTTAATCAGGTTGAAATAGCTATTGGTTAATAAATTGAGGAACTGGGGGTATAGTGCAATAAAATTATTTTTATTGATATAAGTTTTTAAAATTGTTAAAAATCTGATTGTAAATGTTTAAGATAAGTTTTTTTGGGTACATTTATCAGTTAACTGTAAGATTTTTTTTTTATGTGAAAGATCTTGTTTTTGAACTTTTTAAGACTTGGCATGTGTATTATAAAAGTATGAATTTGTGAGAGAGGAGGGAGATTACTTGTATAATGGACTGAAAATGATTTTTAGAAATGTTTTAAATGTAATTGTGTTTATACTTAGCTATTACTGTGATATATATATATATATATATAATTGTTATTTGATTGTAATATTGATGTAATTTTTGGTGTTCCAGAGCTTCTTCAGTTTTTAGCATCGTCAGCTGTTTAGTCGTTTTTGATGGGATTATTTCAACTTGAGTTTTTATTACGATTGTGGAACTTAGTTTTTATTAAGTGTGTTGTGATATGGGCATTTCTTTAATTTTTGGTCAGGAGATACTTGATGTGTTTGACTATCCATTTTGGGTTGCTATTAATGTCTCTGTGGGCTGATGTCATTGTTAGATGTACAGGTTCTGAGAAGGGGGGGGGGGGGGCTTGTTAGGTGAACAGACCCTTTCTCATCCCTGTACATATCTCTATCATAACAGTTCACTTTTATCTTTTATTTACAAGTATAATTTATTCATTATCTTTGTTTAAATATACTTTATTTAGTTTCACTTACCTTTATTTTAATGTTATTTTCAAGCTTTAGTTCCGGGCTTTAAGTTTCTTTCTTTATTCTATATACTTTATTTACGTTTCACTTTACTATCATAGGAGCACATGTTTTCGTCCAAGACTCAATACATCCGAAATCTTCTGAACCAACTGAGGAGTTTTTATGAATGAACACGAGATGGCGTTAATCATCCGGTCGTTCGTTTTGCATATGACGTTTCGTCCTTTCTTCCATTGGCGTTTCAGAGATCGGAGAATGTAACTTCCGGGCTGCGTAGCAGTTGTTTTTCCTGTATGGTTTGGATGAGATAAATATGCTTTCGTTCAACGTGTTAGATGGGTGTTCAGTCCGTGCTCTGATATAGTGAAGTATCTCCTTCTGTTTAGTTTTTGTCTAGTTTAAGAGATGATGCTGTTTTTCTTCATTTGTCATGAATCTCCTTGTAGTTTTAATTCAGGATAAGATGTCTGTTTTTACTGTGAAATGGAAATTAACTTTACAAGTGAAAGTGGAATTCGTGTTAGTAATAACGTTTCCTGGAGATGTTGATTTACTTTTTCCGGAACTTTAGTCTTCTTGCATCGGTTGATCTTCGACTGTCTGGATATCGAGGTGGTTCGTGAAGATAGTTTTCGTCTTTCAAGTAACTGTATTTAAGTAGTTCAGTGTAATGCATGTGAGTTTGATCATTAAACATGAAGGACTCTGGTTCACTAATTTTTAATCACTTGATGGTGTCATGAAATTATGTTTCAAGAATATAATGTTTGTTTCATTTATAAGAGTAAGTTGTTGGAATATATATATATATATAATTGTTTTATCATTTTATTTTTAAACTAGGGGCTCTGCCCCCTGCAAGCTACGCTCGCCCACCCCCGTTCAGACACTGTAGAATCTAAAAGCACGCTAATCTGATCGGTTTTAAAAAGATTAGAGAAGATTGAATTATACTGAAAAAACCTGTAGCGATCTCCCTGTAAACGTGATTCCATCCAATCAGCTATTTTTTTCAGATAAGAGGAGAAACTAAAAATGCTCTGGCATCCTTGTATCAGAGCCTAACACTTGCACAACGGATAAATTTGCAGTTTTAATTTCTTTGTATATTTTTTTATTTTGGAATCTTTAAGTGACCAGCATTTTTGAACAAGATGAGGGATCAATGCTCTTTTCGATTTGTATCACATTACAAAATAATGTACAATATTGGGTACTAAAACCTGTATTGAAAACTATTCAAATACAACAGTAATTAAAAGTTTAGAAAAATAGTAATATTGAGTAGCTTTGAAAGAGACATGAATTCTCATCTTGTTTTGGTGAGAAAACCCTCTAAAAATACTACCCTGGTTCTCTACTTGTGGACATACATAGTTGGATATGAAAATATTGGATTTGCGCTCATTGTTTTCATCAGTTTGGTTAACAAGCCTGTCTTTATAAATATATCCCATATTAAAACTTTATACCAGTGTAAGTAAATGTCATTAACAGGGATGCAAGTTGGTCACTTTTCTCACTTTTAGTCACTTTTTTTAAAACTTGTCACTTCTAGTCACTTTTTTTTGACTAAAAGAGATGAAGTCTCTAAAAATGAGCAAGGTGCGGAAACTGGTTTGCTCACATTTAAAAAAAAAAAGGGGGGGGGGGGGGGTAACTAAAATCGACGTTTTTATCTTTCAGATTTGTCGATATCCTCAGCATCAATAATTGATATTTTTGCACAAAAAGCCATGTGTAATTCGAACTCTGTTAATACGAGACCGGCTAATTTGAGTGCATGGTTAGAACAAGCAATTTGGACATTAAGAAAAGTTGTCATTTAAACTGTACTATGATTTTCTCGCTTATTATGAATTACAAAAGTAGGATCACAACTAATAGGAGCAAAACATCATTCGGTTTCATTTGAATTTCATCGAAAAGTAGGGTAGAATTAAAAAGGAATCTCGTCACATGACTGTAAGATTCATAGCGTGCACACTCTTCATTGAATTTCAGTTCCAGTCACAATTCCATCTTTATTTATTATGATTTATGCCAAATGTTTTAAAATACTTGCCCCACCTTTAACCCCTTAAGTGGAGAATTTTCTAAAATCGCTGTAATACGTGTTTAATAATTTTGTTAGTAGATTTATTTTCTGGAATTTTACGTTCCTACCTAAAACGACTGCAGAGATATGCCAGATGTTATAAAATTTTGGACCTCCTTTTAACAGCTTTAGGTGGGAATTTTGTAAGATTGCTGAAATGCGTGCTTAATTATTTTTTTAGTAGATTTATTTTCTGGAATTTCATCTTCCTACCTAAAACGGCTGCTAAGATATGGCCAAATGTTCTAAAATTTTTTACCCTTCTTTAACCCCCATATGGGGCATTTCAAAAATCGCTGAAACACTTGTCTAAATATTTTAGTACAGTTATTTTCTGGACATTCACGCTGCTACCTAAAACGGCTGCTGAGATATGGCCAAATGTTCTAAAAATTTTGACCCCCTTCCCCTTTAACCACCTTAGGGTGGAATTTCTAAAAATAACTGAAGTACACATTTAATTAATTTTGAATACAGTTATTTTCTGCAATTTCATGCCCCTAACTAAAGCGGTTGCTAAGATATGGCAAAATGACCTAAAAATTTCGATTATCCCCTTAACCCACATAGAGGGGGTGGGGGAGGATTTCTAAAATTGCTGAAATACGTGTTTAATTACTTTGTTACGCTTTAGTCACTTTTTCGACACACTTTAGTCACTTTTTTGACATGCTTTAGTCTCTTTTTTGTCACTTATTTTGGTCTTTTTGTCACTTTTCTCACTTTTTTGGAAGCATTATTGCACTTGCATGCCTGCATTAATTAAAAATGAATATCACAGATTGACAAAAGTCAATTTATAATACTTTTATATTAAACAAAACCTGAAATTTTATGTTTGATAAATGTGGAAACCTTGTTGGAGTTTCCAAATTATGTACTCTCAATATCTAGGAAGAGAACTGTTAGATTTGAAATAATAGTACTTCTGCAACGATTGATTAAAAAGGAAACAATTTCAAAATTAACAGAATAATGCAAATCAGGTTAATACACTCAATCCAATTTCTTTTAACATTTCAATTTAAATTTTTAATGCCAGATGTGTTTAATTTTTTTTTTTTTTTTTTTTTTTTTTTTTTTTTTTAATTTAAATGTTTTTATCCAACTTCAGCAGCACACTTTTGTGCAACATCCTTGCTATTTTTTAATTTACAGAATAATCTAAGTTCATCAAAAATAAAATTGGTGCCTTTCATTTAAAAAATATTTCTTTTGAAATTTTCCGGTGACTGTTTTAAAAATTTTTCAGTGGGTAACTTTGGAATGTTACAAGGTTGTATTTTGTAAGAACATGTTACGTTCTACAATGGTAATATAATAAATTTCCTGTTATTTTATTTTTTGTAATATGGTTGTGACTTTATATGCAATGGTTTATTTGCCCCTTGGTGGTAAAAAAAATTGACATGAATTTTCGACTGTTTTATGCATTTCCTAACTGAACTAAATTTTAGTGTACTATGTGGCATATATAAAAATCTGTATATCTTGTACAAGAATGCACAAAAGAATTCAAATGCTTCTATGACTATAGATGGTAATTGCTAATATAAGTTTTTCAAATGTGTGCTGCATTTTCTAACTTGTTTACTTATGTACCACATTTCATCTTATTAAACAGTGATTTTTACACTATTCTGAACATTGGAAAGTGTTTCATAAGCTATGCTTGATGCATGTTTTTTCTTCTTAAATATATTTTATAAATAATTTCTATAAAAAGTTGAAAGTAATTGATAATATACTACTTGATCTTATACATTGATACTTGCTCAAGGCTTGAAATTCAAATTTTCCCAGGAGGGAAGCCTCCCTCCCAACATCTATGAATGGAGGGGAGTTGAACTATTTGGGGGGGGAGGGGTAATCTTTAAACCCTGCTATTTTCTTATGGGCCACTTAAGGAATTTTATTAATACAGACATGACAAACTACCATTGAAATAATTTAAAGCAACAACTCTTAATAGTTGTCCAAAATGTTTATTTTTATTAAACTAAAAGAAGATAATCAAGCTTTATACTACCACCTCTATTTTTCATTTTTCACCAAATGTTGTGGGCGCTTAACAATTTGGTTGTTAAATAAATTTCTGAATTTATATTTTATTCGATTTTGGATGCTGAAAATCTTTGTTAGAAAACTGCAAATTCTGATCTACCTTCATTTTTAACTACTTGCATGAACATTGCATATCACTGAAGGTATTGTCAATATGTTCACTTTTTAACAAAACTATTTTATTATATATCCTTTATCCAAAATTGGAATCCCTGGTATTTTTGTTGATTGACCTAAGTTCTATGAATTGAAATATTAAACCCATATCCAAAGTTTGAAAAGCAAACCATCAATTCATTTTTTTCTATCACACAAGAAATTGTTGATTTCAGAAAGTAAAGTCTTAATTCATGTGAATTGCCAAGATCAACTAGTTTGTTGTTTCTAAATATATTTCCTTGGAGTTTCTATTTTTTGTGTGTGTGTGTGTGTGTATGTGCACCATATGATCTAATCTCATTTTTGTTTAGTGCTGAGTCTAGGCCAATTTGGTAAAGCACAGTGTCTGGTGGCATTTTGGTTATTTCCTTTTTTGGACACAGGAAAAAAACTTACGAAATACGTAAATCAGTCGTAGAAAAAAAGAAAATCGTGGATTTGGTCAGTCTATCGAGTGATAAAATTTAAAGAAATTCATCAGTCGGATGTGGGAAAATACCACAGAATTCCTTAATCAGTTACGGGAAAATATTGCAAAATTTGTCCTCCGGTCATGGAGAAAAATCAAGAAAGTTTTCAGTTGGATGCAAGGAAAAAAACGTGAATATTGTCACTATATAGCAAGAAAAAACAGGGAAATTCACCAATCGTCGCGGAGTAAAATCGCAAAATTCATAGATCGGTTTTGAGAAAAAAATCTAATTCGTCAATGTGTCACAGGAAAAAAATTGTGTAATTCGTCCATTTGTCACAGGAAAATATATCAAAATTTGACAATCAGTCACAGGAAAAAATTTAAGAAACTTGTTAGTTCTGCAAGGACAAAAATTCGAAATTTGTCAGTCAGTCGCAGTAAAATATTGTGAAATTAGTCACCTGGTCACAGAGCAAAATCACGAAATTTTTCAATCGAACACAAGGAAAAAATCGTGAATTTCATCAATCGGTCGCGGGAAAGTATAATGGGATTCAGCAATCGATCGCAGGAAACTATCGCAAAATTCGTCAGTCGACCATTTGAAAATATCGTGAAATTCGTCAGTCGATCACAAAGAAAAATTTAAAAAATTTTCAGTTAGGCGCAAGGGAAAAAAAAAAAAAAATCATGAATATTGTCAACATAGTGAAGAACAAACAGGGAAATTCGTTAATAGATTACAGAATAAAATTGTAAAACCCATCGATGGGTTTTGGGAAAAAAATCAGTAATTCATCGATATGTCGTGTGAAAAACATCGCAAAATTTGTCAGGTCACAGAAAAATATAGCAAAATTCAGCAATTAGTCACGGGAAAATGATATGAAACTTGTTAGTTGTTCAAGTACAAAATTTCAAATTCATCAGTGGGTTATGGGAAAATATCACAGAATCTGTAATTCGTTGATCTGCATGGAAAAAAATCGTGCAATTCATCAGTTGGTCACAATAAAATATTGCAAAATTTGTCAGTCAGTCACTGAAAAATTTAGTAAAAATTGTCAATTGGCCACTGGGAAATATTACGAAATTCGTTACTTGGTCTCTGAAAAAAAAAAAATCCTGAAATTCGTCAATATGTTGTGGTAAAATATCATGGAATTCTATTCTTATGGATTAAAGTTTGAAAGATAAGTTTTAAATTAGCAGAGGTTAAATTAAGATATGCAATGGAAACGTTGCTGTGTCTCTAAGCCTATTAAAGTATAAAGCGCAAAGTTAAAATCTTGTAAAACAAATGACTAAAAGAAGAAATGAAAGTATTGTGGTGAAATAAACACAAATAAATGTAAAAACTAAACTAATGTTTATTTGAAAAAGATAAAACAATAAATAAATTTTAACATACAGGAAAAACAATATTTAAACATTTACTTTACTATTTCACAATATACTCTTAATTTTAAGTTCGTATTAAAATAAGAAATAAAAGAACTGACTTCATGGCTGAAGAAATAAACATCAATCATCTCTGTGGCCTTATATGATCCAGAGCAATGCTTTAAATGTAAACTCATTGTCTTTAGACAAGAGGGGAAAACTGTTAAGAGATCGTGGATAAGGTAAAACACAACTGTCATCACTGAAATAACCCCATTCCCCGAGACGTCGTAGAGAATAAACATGTTCGTCACTCCACAACCACTGACACTAGGACTCTAATATTACACATCTTGTAGAATACACGATGGCTTACAGAGTCCACTATTAGGGCATTTATTTAAATGGCCACTAGCTCTAAAGAAAAACTTAGATGACTTTGATTACAAAGTTAAAAGGATGTTATTGAAAGAACTAAGATGACACTGTTGGCCATAACTGCATGAGAATCTTAGACAAACAAAATTAGTAATGAAACACAGGTAAGACAGACACGAAACACAAACTTAAAAGACGAACATCAGGTATTGACATAAGGTCACTGACATAAAGTACTGAAAACAAGAAACTAAGATATTTATAAGAGCCAGTCGTTCAAATAATAGCTCACCACGCAATACAAAGAGCAGCTGCTGATGGTTCTCGGATGGGAAGCCATCGTAATGAAACAGCGTATTAGCTTTGTGCAGTGAAGCCAAAACGAATGACGACACCTAGTGAAACACAGTCATATGGAGAATGACATGCTCCGGATTGTTTGAAGATCGCTAATACAGTGTGTGTTAATAGTTTAAGCACAATAACAATTTTAAAATAAACTTTAAATATTCACTTTATTTCAATGCCTGCCTTGAACAATATGTTAATAATAGCAGTTTTAACATCATATTCAATAAAATTATCTTTTAAATTTTATTTCAAACCATGGAGTTTAAGGATAGAACAAAAATAACTGTGTCAAAAGTTTAAGCACAAAATCGTTTTTATGCAAATTTTACGAACTGGTGTAAGTGATTGTGCACACAAAAGATTTCTGAATCTATAAGAAGCAGTCAGTTGTTGTTTTTGAGTTAGTACAAAATGCCTAAGTTGAAAGAATTTTCAGAGGAGGAGGTGATAAATATCTGGAGTATGAAAGCAAAACTTAAGTCTGTTTCTGAAATTGCAAGTGCATTAAAAAGATCAAAACGAGGTATCCATCAAGTTTTGGCTCATGCTAATAATTTCAAACGAAAATTCCATTCACAAAGGCTACCAGTGACTACTTTGCGCGAAGACCGCTGCATCAGAAACTTGGCTTCAACTGGTAATTACTCTCTTTCGCAAATAACACATGCAGTTGAAGGATAAATATTGGAAGAAAACTTGTTCATAAAGGAGTTTTGGAATTGGAATACATCAAAAATCGTAAAATGGCTCGGTTACCATGTCTGAAACGACACCATAAAGAAGCTAGATTTCTGTGGGCCAAAGAGCATATGTCATTTGGTGATAAGTGGCTGAATGTCATATTCAGTGATGAAGAAAAAAAATGAAACCTTGATGTCCCGAATGGGTTTAAGTACTATTGGCATGATCTCCGCAAAGAACATAGGAGTATATTTAGCTGACAACATGGTGGTGGTTGTGTAGTGATAAGGGGGGGGGGGGGCTGTTTCTTTCAATGGTCAGACATTTCTAGCATAAATCAGTGGTCGTGAAAACTCTGAAAACTATCAAGAGACACTTGCCAATAATTTACTCCCTGTTGCTGAGGTTTTGGGGGGAGAAAAATGGTTATTTCAACATGATAATGCTTCAATCCATACCTCAAACTCAACTTCAACGTGGCATAATTCGAAAAAAGTATCTGTTTTGAAATGGCCGGCAATTAGCCCTAATTTAAACCCTATAGAGAATATTTGGGATATTCTCACTCATGCAGTTTATCCAAATGGAAAGCAGTATTTTTTAGTTAAAGATTTGAAAGATGCCATTGAGAGTGCAGGGTTTAAAATTGAACCAGAAACAATACAGAACCTCATTTTATTGATGGAAGACCGTATATTTAAAGGAATTCTGCAGAATGGAACACTAATCAAGTATCAATTTTTTTTTTATTATTTTCTACTAAAGACTAAAGAACTACTGTGCTTAAACTTTTGACACACTCATTTTTGTTCTTTTGATAAATTCTATTATTTTAGATAAATTTTAAAGCATAAATCTGCCAAATATCCTTTTAAAACTAAAGTTTGTAGGTTATGTGAAAAGTAAAGTAACTTTCAGTTGATAATAAAATTTTATGTTGTGCTTAAACTTTTGACACACACTGTAGTGAAGACTTAGAAATAAACACATGAAATAAAGGAAGCAAATAAACGAAACCGGAAGTTTTAAAGACAGAATGATAGAAATAAAATAAGGTAAATAAAACAAATATTGCTGTAATGTATGACCTTAACAAAGTATATTTAAAATAAAGATAAGTAAAAGGATTTTAATATAAGGTAAACAAACCTGTTGAATGGAAAGTAAGTATATTTAATAAATATAGTAAATGTTATAAAAGGTAAATAGACTTATTTAATAGAAGATAGATATGATTAATAAAACTAAATGAGAGATAACAAAAGATATAGAAAAGGAGATACTGCCGGAAAGTGATAAGAGCAGGCATGATACTATTACTATCAAATTCATCAATTTTTCGCAGAGAAAAGTTGTGAAATTTTTTAATTGGACACAAGGAAAAAAAAAATAAGAAATTCGTCAAATGGATTTCGGAGGGAATGGAATTTGCCAAACTTTTTGACAATTTTGCATATTTCCTCAACTCTGCAGTTGTACTTTCAGGGATCTGTTTAGAAAAAAATTGGGGTTTTTAAACGACACTTCACAAAATTTTTCATTTCAAAACAGAACCACACAAAATTTTTCATTTCAAAACAGAACCTCACAAAATTTTTCATTTCAAAACAGAACCTTCACAAAAGTTTTCATTTCAAAACTGGACGCATCACAAAAGTTTTCATTTCAAAACTGGACGCATCACAAAATTTTTCATTTCAAAACTGGACGCATCACAAAATTTTTCCAAGGAGAGTTGTGTAGGACACAATTTTGTCTATAGGTTACATTTATACTCTGGGGGTGAAAACCCCCTTATACATGCTGCTAGGAAATCTTATTCCCGATTTTTGGAGGCCTCAAAAGAAACAAGAAAAGTGCCTTCAAATAAAATACGAAATAAAAGGCAGGCTGAGATTAATGTGAAGGAACTGCAAAGAAAAAAGGCTAAAATATTAGATGATGTTCAGAGGCAGGCTGATCTTCTGAATTTAGAAATTAAGATACTCTCTAAAATTTAAGGGAAAAAATGTTAAAATTGTATATAGTGTATATATATTTAATGTGAAACTGTGTTGTATTTGTAGTTATTTTAGCTAGTTTGTAATTAATATCAAGATATATAATTAATGTGATGTGATGAAGATGATTAATAAAGATATGTCTGGAAAGATGATTTTTGAGATATGCTGTTTGTATATGTAAATACTATCTTAAATTTTCAAATCCATCTCAGCTTTTATTGAGCTCTTGTTGAAAAGAACCTATCTGCAGGTTATTTTGTGACAATTTAAAACTAGATTAAATTTTGTGTTTGGTTTTACAGTATATTAATTTTCTAGAGAATTAAATGTTGCAGATTAACTTTTTTCTATGGAGGATGTTATTGTGTAGATTATTTGTTGTTGTTTATAGTTTTTTTTTTTTTTGCAGTAAAAATAGTGTTGAATTTTGGGCGTGTTGTATATAAGCTGTACTGTAACTGTCTAGTCGAAAAAAGGTCAGTGAAAAATCAGGGAATTTTTAAATGGAAAATCACTAGCCACCCTGTAAAATTCTTTTACGCTTACATAGGCTGAGAAACACAACTGATTTCAAATACCGTATATACTCGCGTATAAGTAGAGGAATTTCTGACAATTTTTGGCAAGCAAATTTTGGGGGTCGACTTATACGCGAGTCAATTAAAAAATAATAAATAAAACTTCGAATACTGCGAAATTCTGACTTTTTATGTGTATGAATAATAAAATATTACAGAAAATATACAAATAATAATTTATCATTAAAAATTTTTTCAATGATTTATTTTTATTTACTTATTACTTTTTCGCATAGGCAAATGAAATATTTGGTTTGATTTTGCGCAAAATCGAAGTAAAAAGTTAGGCGGTCGACTTATACGTGGGTTTTTGATTTTTTGCAGAATTTGCATTCGACAGTTAGGGGGTCGACCTATACGCGAGTATATACGGTAAATGTTTCCAATGCTTTGTTACTCCCATCCTGAACTCTTTCATAATCAGCGGCCAATAAGTAGCCTATTCATGTGTGCTGAAAATAATCAGACAATGTTCACAATGGACTTTACCCAAATGACATCAAAATAACCACGAGAATTCGTCTTGCACTTCAGTGTTTCCCAAGTGGTTGCACTTAATTCTTTACTGCAAATTCACTTCAGGGAGGTACAATCACCTTGCACTGCTAAAATAAAAATAAAGTTCATAAGTCTTGAAATCCCTCAACCCCTTGTCAGGCGTTTCTAAAAATACTCCCGCTCCCCCTGTTCTCCCTAGTTACTGGAGATATTGGACAATAATCAATGACATTCACTACTCAAAGATCAAGTTAGAATGCATGTCTCTTCCATGAAAAGAGATTTAGAACACACTGGAATAAACTTCCAAGACAGTTTACCATTTTCCAAACTAGAAATGTAAAGTTGGCATACAAATTTGGCTTTTTGTTCCAGTCTAAAATGTATGTTGTAACCAGATTGTCTTTTGTATACTCCGTTATAACGGAAGTTGTAATC
This sequence comes from Maratus speciosus, assembly GCA_963932465.1. NCBI lineage: Eukaryota > Metazoa > Arthropoda > Arachnida > Araneae > Salticidae > Maratus > Maratus speciosus. The sequence continues at coordinate 443,908,495 of OZ010790.1, read as the reverse complement.
ATTACATTATGTAGGATTTTCTTTGGGGCCAAGTATTTGAGTACGTTATAAGTGAAAGCACGTTATAACCGGTATCGACTATATACATATTTTTAAATGAGATCAATTAATTTTTGTACCACTGGATTGTAATACATCAGGTGTTTTAAAAACTGAATCCTACTTTTCAACTTATTTTTGTATAATTTTGCCCAATTTTTTCTTTGTTTCCTCAGGATGTCATATTTTGTCAGATAAAACTAACAATTTTTATTTTACCTTTAGTTAAATGTAAAAACTATTATGTGTTTAGTTTCTAAGTTTAGTAGTTTCTTAGTATTGATTTCTTTAAGAAATTAATACTGAAATTTAGTTTAAATGAAAGTTATTATAAAAATTTCTATATTTTTAAATCATACTGAAGTTTGTTATTCGTAATGTATATATGTTTGTACTTTTAGCTTGTTGGAGCTTGCTTAGAAGATTTTGAAAGATCTAATGCTAATGCTACTCCTGAAATGGATGGTATCATTTACTCTCTAAAAAATTTGGCAAATGATCCTGAATGTTCTAGGTATTTCCTTTTTAATTACATTATTCAGCAGCTCTTTCCATAAAAAAAAAAAAAAAAAAATGTTAATATTTTAATTTCCACCAAAAATTTTTGTAATTTATTTATTTTTTTTTTTCCAGTTTCAAAATTCTTTGAAATATCCATTACATACTACAGCTCATATTCAAAATATTAGAATAATTGAGAAAAAGTAATAAGAAAAAATTATTTTTCATTTATTTATTTTTGTTACTAAGTAAATGCAATTAAATTCTTATAAATTAAATCTGGAATGTTTAGATAAGATTTTAACATAAAAAAAAAATAATAATAAATAAAATACAGTACAATAAATGAGGTATACAGCTTTCTGAAACACATCAAAATATTAGAATAAAATTTAGATTTGTTCAAAATATTAGAATATTTTATTTTACTCAACAATATTACCATATGAATATGAAGTAAATGGTAGTTAATAATTTGTAGCATCCCCTTTTAGCTTTCATAACAGCATACAACCGATCTTGCATACTATATACATGGTGTTTACAAACATTTCTATCAATATTAGCCCAAATAGACTTTATACATGCCACTAACTCAGTTTTGTTTGAAGGAGGATTTTCTTGGAGTTTTTCTTCATTGTACACCATAAGTTTTCGATGGGATTAAGGTCTGGTGAGTTTGGTGGCCAAGGAAGTACTTTAATGTTGTATTGGCATCCACATACTGCAGAATTAAACTTCAAATGTTACCTTAATTCCACGATTCGTGTATGTAGCCAGATAGCCTGATTGGGAAAAGACTTGTGTTTGAACTTTGAACCTGAATCAGTTGTTCCTGTATCAGTATCTTATACGGGTGTTCATTTAGTCGTTTCGTTATTTTAGCACTGGTTTAGTGAAGACTCATTCATTCTCCAAAAATGTCCGCATGAGTTTTGGAAAGAAGTTTTTGAAGTCATGTGGTCGATAGCAGAAAGATTACTATGAGATCGTTTATTCATTCAGAGATTTTACTTTTTATCTCATAAATATGAAGTGTTACATGCGTTTTTCAAAAGTATTTCTATGAAATAAAACTTTTTAATTTATTGATTTTTATTTGTAAATGCATAAAATCAGCAGCTGATGAAAAATTAAGAAATCAGTTAGCATCTGTCATTTTCCTTTAAATGTAAAGGGTTTTTAGAAGATACTGTCAAAATAGATATTTTGAGCTGAATTTCACGATGCAACAGTAATTGAAGGGTCATCATACACTGGTGGACAAAACTTAAGGACCACTGTTATTTTCAACGATTACAGTTAAAAATAGATCCGCAGCAGCATGTGTAAATTATTTGCATGAATGCGGGATGTACTCTGTTTTATTAAACTTATGCAAATTTTGTACTTCCGCTAATGTCGATCACGTGACAGCAGATATAAGAGATTTTAGACAATCGGCGGGTGCTGTGGGTTGTCATTAGATGTAAAAATTGAAGGAGATGGAGTGAAGCTTGAACATTGAAATTTTGAACATGTCTTCGAGGCATCATTTAGACGATATTACTCATGGTAGAATAATCTGAAAGTTGGAAGAAGGACGCAAAATGAGAGATGTTGTCTGTGAATTTAACATCGCACACAGTATTGTTTCTAGGCTGTAGACGTCATTCCAGAAGAGTGGAATATGTACTAGGCTCACGGGAGAAAGTCGTCCTAGCAGTACAATGTCCGAAGAAGATCACTATATTGTTATTTCGGCAAAATGGAAGCAACTCAGCACAGCTGGTCAATTAGCAAATCAACTTTGTGCTGCCACAGGAACTAAAATATCATGGAAAACTGTTGCAAGACATTAAAAAAAAAAGTCGACTATATGCTCAAAGACCTGTAATGTGTGTCCCACTCTCGAGGCACCAACGTAATGCCCATGTACAGTGGTGCCGTATGCATCGCAATTGGACAGTGTCGACTGATCTACTGTGCTCTTCAGATGAGGATAGATTGTCTACCATCTGATTGTAGATACAAACTAATATGGCACGAGGTTGGTAGTGCTTACTGACACGAAAATATTCTAGAAAGAGATCAGTATGCGACTTCAAGTATCATGGTGTGGGCAGGTATCATGTTCAATGGCTGCACGGATATCTATGTGCTTGACCAAGGGTCCATGACTGGTAGACAGTAGTGTTCATGTTTTGTAGTATATAGCAGAGTGTAATTACTTTAAAAATTATTAATTTTAACTATCTTTAATTTCATAGTACAATACTTATTCTCATCTTCTTAGTGGAACATAAAATGTCTACTTACAAATTTGAAGAGGCTTATAGTAGAAATGGGGGTAGATGACTTTCAAAATAATAAATACTTGTAGAAAAGAAATGGATTTCCTCATATAAAAAAAAACAATTTTTATTAGGTACATCAGGAAACATCTTCTATTTGTACAATTGCAATGAATATATGTGGCTGTGGCATTGATTCTGATTTCAAATTGACTAATTAGATTACACAAATTAGGATTCAGTCCAAACAAGATTAAAAGTTAATTGGAGTTTGAAAGAAGACAATTTATGGGAATATCTTGGAAACAAAAATTCTTATGTTTCCTCTGCATAAAAATCAACATGTCAAATACCTAACTAAATATACCTCTATTTCAAGTACTAGATGTGGGCGTCAAATTATACTATTTATATTGTATTGTATCAAGCAATGTATATGTGAAACTGGCTTTATATGACACTTTTTTTCTCAAACCAATGAATCAGAAATATCATTCTGGATAACTGGTTCCATACTATATTTCAGACAGTATTTTAAACGCCCAGCTTTGTAATTTGTGACATGTTAAATCAGTGCAGGTATCCAGATAAATTTTATCTTTTATTTAAAAAAATAGTTAAAGCTAATTGTAATCTAAACAGCTCTCTGAAAGTTTGAAAATACACTGAGTATATGTATAGTACTTACAATGATTGTTAATATCTGTTTTCTAAAGAGTAACGAAAATAATGAGTAACAAATACTTTGTAACGGATAGCGAGTTTGAAAGTAATGAATACATACAGGTGTTCCTTTAACCATTACTTGTACAGCACTAATGAAAACAGCCACTTTAAAACTAGTATGCTGTGGCCAAAACTGTAAAAAAAAAAGGGGGGGGGGTAGTATGAGAGAATTAATGAAACTGGTATTTCTTTAATTTATAGCACAAAATCCTGCCCATTTCTTATGTAAGTTAACATTTTGATAGTTAGCCTATAATTTTCTACCACTTATTATAAACTTGCACGGGAATTATTATTATTATTTTAATTGGCTGGATCATTTTATGTGAAAATAGCTTACTTTAAATCTAGTATGCTGTGGCCAAAGCCGCAAAAATTTATTGTGAGATGTGTCAGCATAGGCACCAAGCCATCAACTATCTCTACTGATACACGGATGATCGGTAAAAAAAAAAGAATGTGAATTTTCACACAATGTCTTGTCCAGATTTTTCTTGTAGGGTCCTGTGTTTACAAAATTGTGAACCGTTTTTAACACTTTCCAACATAGTTCAAAAGTGTTTGAATTGGATTTGTCTGTCTGTCTGCCATATGTCTCTCCGTGCTCTAAGTTGCATAAATATACTTGGATTGTCAAGCAATATATGTTAATGATGTTTTTTATATAGCATGTTTGGTATTAAAAATGAATTGTGAGCATTTATAGCTTAATTACAGACACACCCAAAAGAATTCCGTTACATTATGATCTATAGGGGGAAAAAATCTTTTGTGTTGTATTTTAATGAAGTTACACTTATCTCAAACATATTGAAAACTATGCTAATAAAAGAAAGTTTTGCTCTGTCTATCTGTGATGGCTAGCAAAATCTACTGGACATACAAAGCTGAAAAGTTTTGTGAGGATAGCCCAAAGTGTCTCCTGATGCACCTGAGACTCAGAATTTCAAATTTCTAACAATTAGCTAGAATATTAATTAAAAACTCATCAAACGGCCCAATTATAAAAGTATTTATTTCCTCAAAATCACACGCTAACTAGATTTGAACCCTGATGCGAGGCTCGTGCATGACTGTCCAATCAAAACATTCTCTTCGAAATCTCATCGAGGATAGCATTTTGCAGAAGGAAAGCAAGGGTCCATTATGACTGTTTTGAAAACCACCTGTTTTTATTTTGGAGAGTGGATTAAAACCACAGTGTGAAATTTTAAAGCAAGTTCAAATTTTAAAATCTACTACAAGTAGCGATCTCAAATTTGGGATATATACGTAAAACATTCTATTTCATATTTTCAAAAAATGTTAAATTTATAAATGTTTTTTTTTTTTTTTTTTAATTTTATCAATAAAGTGAGTTTTTAAAAGGAAAAATAAATGTTTTCCTATGGCAAGTTACTTAAATCTCTGCATTTCTTCACTAATTATCATTTTAAGTCTGATTTTTTTATCGAAGGTCTTTTAAGGAAGGGGAAAATTGAATTCCGGGTATGATAGAGACTAGCAGGTTTCGTCCCCCTATTAGGGTGTGCCCCGTTTCCATAACTTAGCAACTATCTTTTGGATTTCAATGCAACTTATGCCAAACATTATAATTAATGTAATAACCACTATCTATAGCATTAAAGTAAATTTATGAGTAAGTAGTACATACCACTTTTTTAATCGTAATTTCAGAAGAAAAAAAAAAGTTCAAAGCTTATCTACCTGCTCAAAATGTGAACCCGATCATGAGTGTGGAAATAC